>CM052811.1:49850717-49869479 GCA_028533885.1 Nasua narica
TTGCTGATTGCTTCTCTCTGGGTTCTCTAATATGTTCCCCTGTTCCTTTTATTCTCTGAAAATTGGTCATTAAATCTAGATGCTTGATCAGATTCTGGTTTAATTTTTTCTTTTTCTTTTTTTCAAGATAAAACTGTGTCCCTCCATTAGGAGGCATAAAACATGGTCATCTCTTTCATTGTGATGTTATCAGATACAAATGATCACTACCTAGATCAGGGGTCTGCAAACTACAATCTATGAACAAAATCCAACCAGTGCACCCTGCTTTTATACATAAAGTTTTACTGAAAAACAATCATGTCCATTTGTTTACATAGTACCAATGGCTGCTTCCACACTCCACTGCAGACTTGAATAGTTAAAACAGAGACTATATATAGGGTCCACAAAGCCTAAAATATTTGCTACCTGGTCCTTTCCAGAAAAAAAGTTTGCTGACTCATCCATTTTGGAAAAATTATGATTTTTCTAATCTAATTCTACCACTTCTTCTTTTTTATTAACTGAAACATTCCTATAAAAAAAAACTTATCAATTACCTGGTTATCCTTAGGAACAGTAGGATATATGCTAGACTCTTTCTCTCTACTTACCAGTTTTTAATATAAAGTAGCTTCCAAGTATTCTCCAAAGACAACCAAAAAGGCATTGAAGGTATCTCTCTCTTTCTCTCTCTCTCTGTGCGTGTGTGTGCGCGTACGCACATTATTTTAAAGTACCATTATGAACTCCTGGATTTAAACACATTATGTATGATTAAATCACCTGCATTCAATTCTTATTAGTGCTTAAAATTGTTCCATCTTTTCTAAGTACTTTATTTAAATCGTCTCCTCGGTCTTTTTAAAATAATCCACATATTTATTGAGAGTTTTCTTACTATCTGGTCTAACAAGATATTCCTAACTAATCCTGTACATTTCTTTCCCCATGCATGAAATTATCCATTTCTCTAAGGAGATGTCATCCCTTGGTAAGAAACAGTATTTAGTGAACAGAATCCAGATGCAGGGGGTACACATCGATACTGGGGTAATTATTATTCCCAAATCTTTTTTGAAAATATGTCTTCTTTTTTAAGAAAGAATATTACAGTTTTATACTGATTCCTCTGATTCAAATTCAGGACTATGGGATTTTTACTATATGTCATTGATCTCACCTTTATTTCTTTAAGTAAACTACTACGAAAATGTCAACTTAAACCAAAATAAAAACTCATTTGAATTATCCCATATATACACAACAACAGCAGGATAGCAATACCAGCACTATCGCCAATAATAACTTAAAAGATTAAGATTTTTTGTGCGTGGTTATTTTTTCTATTGGAGTATATTCCCCTGGGGCTATCCAATGAAATCACTTTTAGAAAGTTAAGCTTATGTTTTTGATGAAAAAGTATATTTTGACATGATCATTTCAAAACAACTGAAATTACTGAAGCATTGTTTTTAATTCCAAGTAATATTTGCAATAGAAACCAGCATCCCCACCCAATCTCTGAACCACACCCCCGGACAGGATTATAGATGGGGTGAGGCTCAGAAATGAGGTGTGTCCATTGCATACATTACAAAGAAACAAAAACAAAACTGTTTCTTAAAAGGAAATACCATGTTCTTTCATTTTATTTTTTAAAGTACAAATTCCTTAGAAGGAGTCATAATCCAAACTATTACTAGTAATTTACCCTTTCATATTAATGGGCTCTGCTAGGAAGAGGGGAAGAAGTTTGAAATCACTAACCAAGGGAAGGGGAGTCAAGAAAGAAAACGAAAAGAGAAAAGCTTGAAGATCCTTATATTGCAACTCAAAAATATTTCTTTCAGTGCTGAATCATTATACTGTACACTTGAAACTAATATTACACTGTATGTTAACTAACTGGAATTTAAATAAAAACTTTAAAAAAAAAATTTCCTTCATCTTACTTTTCCCAAAAAGAAGGCAACAAGATAGAGAAGTAGGAGCATTTCATGATAGCATTCTTAAGCTTCCTTTAAATCACCAAATTGCTTTCAGGAGGTAGGATTTCTTTCTTCATAGGTATATTTCTGTTTCCTTCTTTTCTCCACACTTTGTCACCAACTAGATCCCAAGACCTGCCCACCTGCTTGTACTCACTAACCTTTGTCCCATATTTTTCCTTAAGTTTTTCTTTCCAGTTTCTCTCTTAACTTAGGCAGATGGAAAGTAAAACCATCCCTCTAGCAATAGCGACTGCCCCTGACAAGACCTCCAGCCAGCCTAGAGCACCTAAATCAGTTTGAGTTTAACCTCTGACTCACGCTTGCAGACAGACCATGGAGTGACCTCTAGAATGAGCAACAACTATCTTTACTTCATTATAATACTAAAATCTAAGCCCAAGGAGGAGTACAAGCCTCATTTACATAACATAGTATGCGTATATAGGCATGTTTCCTTAAGGCGCATGCGCAAGCCTGCCTCTACATCCAAGACAAGATTTTCCTATCGAAATACTCATCCTAACCCTAAATAAAAAGAACCCATCTGCCCTTGCTCAGGGAGTCACAGTTTGGGGACCCATTTCCCTTGATCTCCTTATTTGCTGCAAATAAAAAAGTTTTCTTTGTGGGGCACCTGGGTTGCTCAGTGGGTTAAAGCCTCTGCCTTCAGCTCAGGTCATGATCTCAGGGTTCTGGGATCAAGCCATTAGGCTCTTCTGTTCAGCGGGGAGCCTGCTTCCTCCTCTCTCTCTGCCTGCCTCTTTGCCTACTTGTGATCTCTCTCTCTCTGTCAAATAAATAAATAAAATCTTATAAAAAAATAAAATCTCTAAATTATTTAAAAAAAAAAAAGTTTTCCTTGTGTTGCAACTCAACCTGGTACAGTGTCTGACTCACCAAAAAATGAGCTCATATTCATTTGCTTATACCTTCCCCCACCTCCCTCTCTTCCCCACTATGCCTTGGGCCAGGACCATCAAACAATAACCAACAGTCAAACCCAACTGCCACCATTTTTTGTAAATAAAGTTTCATTAGACACAGCCAGGCCCATTTGTTTATATATTGTCTATGGAGGCTTTCACACTCTAATAGCAGAAACAAATAGCTAAGAAAGAGACTGTATAGACCACAAAAACTACAATATTTATTATTTGGCTCTTTACAGGAAAAGTTTGCCAACATCTGCTCTAAACTATGGGCTGACACTAACTTCAACTTTTTGGGATATGGCTCAGCTTTTCTGAGCTTGAAAGATCACTAAGTATTAATTTAAACTTGCCAGTGAAAATAAGCTTACTACCTAAACAGGACAGAACATAGATTCTAGAAAATGAACTAAACTCAGATTCAAAATCAGTGCTTGCTGAAAGTGATCTGAAGTCACACATTCAGCCTGCAATTTTTTGAGAATTCTGAAATGAGCTACAAATTTTTCTTTTAGGCACAATACAACCAGAAATACTAATATTTCAAAAAAGGATAATAAGGACTACTATCATTGCATACTTTTATGTGCTAGGCACCATGCTATATACTTTACAGGTGATGTATTATCTTCTTTAATTCTTAAATCAACTCTAAGAGGTGGGCACTATGATTGCCCATATTTTATAACTGAGAAAGCAGACTTAGAATAAGAAACCTGCCCAGGGTCACACAGCTGGAAAGCAATGGAACTAAAATGCAAACCCAAGCCTTCTCAGTTAAGGCTCATGTTTTAAAACAACTAAGCAATGCTATTTTTGCCATAGTCTCAAGTCTAGAATTTGAAGTTCTCCTGAGAAAGGGCTGGCTTTTCTTGCTTGGGGGTCAGAGTGCCTAGAGAAAAAATGGTTTTGAACAATATGGGAAGGTGAGCAAGCTTGCACCAAAGCTATGAAGTTATTTTATTAAAGAGATTTCCAATTAAATATGGCATCCTGACAACAAACATTTAACCTTTATTCTTCCTGAGTCCTCATTAAAATAATGAAAAAGGAATAAAAACAATATAAGTCCTCAGGACAAAAAAGCTGGAGAGGAGATACCAACAGATGAGAAATTTAATATATTTTTAGAAAGAAAACATATCAAGGAGAAGTGGAGACCAATCTAGTTGAGTGGGGAAAGTTAGAACCAGAGGTCCTTGCAAAAGGAGCTACCACAATGGGAAGAGAGTGATGAGCCCTTACACAATCCTTAAGAGGCCCAGGAACTAATAGGGCTGGGTATTGTATAAGGCCAGGTAAAACTCAAGTCTAAATAGAGATTTCAACAATGAATCATGGAATACTAGATCAAAAACTAATGATGTACTGTATGGTGACTAACATAATAAAAAATAAAATAAAATAGACAAATAGAGATTTCAGGGATGGGGGAGCTGTAAAAATAAAATAAATTAGTTGCCTATCTAAATCTTTTTCCTCACACCTCATAATCCCCAGGCAGAAAGACTATAAGTGTGTCCTTCTAAAAGGAATAAACTAGAAAGATTCCAGCCATAGTGAAGGGATCAGTAGGACGAGAAAGTAAAAACTGGAGGATTAAGGAAGTTTTGTGAACCTGTTAACTAGCCTACTTTACTTGTCCTGTTCAAGATCTCCTACAGCAAACAAAATATATGCCCCACTCTCAGAGTTCTTGCTGTCAGATTCTTTGCTGGAGATGAGGAATAGTTCCAGACATCCATAGGCTGATATGTGGGCATTCTCCAAAGAAAATGCTACTGTCTATACAATGACATTACAAGGAAGCTTACCTGTTAACAGGCTCACAAAGCTCTTAACCTCATTCCTAAATGAGAATGGACATTCAGAGATTACCAGATTTGAGGAAAGTTTCCATAATAAAAGAGAGAACAACCAACAGAGGGAAAGAGACCTGGATGAAACATAGATAATACAGGAATAAAACAAAGTTTAACATACTATAATTAATATCCTCAGGGAGATAAGAAGATATGACATATCCATAAAACAACAACTGGATGCTAGAGAGGAGGAAGAATCAGAGAAAAACAAGAGTTCTTAGAAACTAAAATTATGATAAACCCATTTTTATTTTTAAAAATATTTTATTTATTTGACAGAGAGAGAGCAAAAGCAGGGAAAGCAGCAAGCGGAGGGAGTAGGAGAAGCAGACTCCCTACTGAGTAAGGAGCCCAATGCAGGGCTTGATTCGTGAACCCAGGGATCATGACCTGAGCCGAAGGCAAACACTTAACCAAGCCACCCAGGTGCCCCCATAAACCCACTTTTCAAAAATCAAGACAAAATTTAGAAGATAAAATCATGCAAACCTAAAAAAAGAAAAAAAAAGAAGAGTAATGAGAAATAGGAGAGAAACAAAGAGACATGGATGATAAACCTGGTTAATCCAACATTTGATTTATAAATGTTCCATAAAAAGAAAACAAAAAAGGGTGAGATGGAAATGATATTAAATATAAGATACAAGAAAATTTCTCTAAACTAAAATTATGAATCTTCTGATGGCCCCATGTTCTTGGAACCATAGGTGAACATGGCATACTGAGGAAAAACATCATTTTTAAAATATCCATATCAAAGTACACCATGATGCAATTTCAGAATAGGAATAAAGCGAAAACTCTTAAAAAGATTGTACTCAGAAAATCTAGGTCACATGCAAAATCCAGGTCACATAAATCAGAATAACATGAGATTTCTCAACAACAATAAAATGTTAGATGACAAGGGAAAAATTCCTTTAAAATTTTTAATGAGGAGACTCCTGGGTGCCTCAGCTGGTTGTGCATCTGACTTGTGAGTCTTGATTTTGGCTTGGGTTGTCTTTGATCTCTGGGTCCTGGGATTGAGCCCTGTGTGGGACTCCGTGCTCAGCAGGGAGTCTGCTTGAGATTCTCTCCGTCTCCCTTTGCCCCTCCCCCTGCGCATACACTCTCTAAAATAAGTAAATAAATCTTTAAGAAAATTCTTAGTGAGAAGTGATTTCCAACCCAAAATTCTTTACACAGCCAAACTAAAAATTAGTTCAAGGCAAGAAGAGGGAAGACCGCTATGAAAGACTCAGCTATAACTTCCTTGCATCTTTTAGTTCCCCTATATACTTTCTTAGGAAGATACTAAAATAGTATCCCACTGACAAAAAGGAGTAAACTGAGAAGGAAAAACATTTAAGGAGGGAAGGGCAAAAGAAAGTCTTCATTGTGGCAGCTGTGAAGGTCTTCAATTTAAATTTAAACATTTGGGGAAGACAAATAATTGTGTATAACAGAGCAATGGGAAAAAATTAAGAGAAGATTCAGTGGTAACTTTAAATGCCTTTCAAATATTTATTTTATTTGATATATTTGGAAAATATATTTCCAAATATTTTTAGCTCTCTGCCTTTCAGACCCATGCTAGAATTTTTTTTCAAGGGCATCTTGTGGTTGGTGGAGCCATGTGAGTAGTTCTGGCCAACAAATTGTAAGCAAAAGTGATGCACATCACATCTGGGCCAAAGCATTTAAATGCTGGTTTGTTGCCCTCCAGAGAACTTTTCTTTCTGGCATGAAGACTGACTAGGTTCAAAACGGTGGCTGCCCCAAAAGCCAAGGATCCTTAGGTACTCTAATGAGTAGAGTCCCTCCTCACCCCCTTTATCAACCCATAGCTGACATACAACATGAGCAAGAAATAAATCTCTGTTGTTTTGGGCCAACAGTATCTTGGTGTTGTTCCCCAACAAAATGTAGCCCATCCTGACAAGTATACAGAAATCCGTGTGTGTGTAAAAACAGGGCAATTATTAGAACCACAGTATACTACTAATTCTACACTGATAATATTTATATCATTGTGATAATGGAAAGTCTATTAATTTAATTAGAATTTTTTATATGATCATATTGAGAGGCTGAGGAAGAGAAAGGGTGGTAGTTTAAGACAGCTCAGTCATTATCATAAAAAGAGCCAACATATAATGTCTAAATTTGGTAAATGAAAAAATAGTAAAAAAAACATTATTTTAGCAATATGTAGAAAAACACAGAAGAAACAGTTTAGAGTATAGAGATTTTTCTAGGGGAAGAGAAGAATGGGAGCAATATAAACAAATTTGGGGAGAAAACAAAACAAAACAAAACAAAAATAAATAAATCTTATTTTATGTGAACTACTCTAATACATTTTTCTTTGAAGGTTCTTCCAAAGATCTTGACGAGGCTCTCTTCCAGTCTTTCTTAGTAATTTTTTCTTTGCAGTTATTATTCATTGTCTTCTAAAAATATTTTTCAACTTTATCCCCTCCCACCTGTTAAATAAAATTTATTGCCGAGTTATTTTCTTTAGCTGTAAAAAAAAAAAAAGAATGGGAGCAATAGACTTCTCTTTTTCTTATATGTTAACTAGTACCATTTGATTTTAACTATATGCATATATCACTTAGGTCAAAATTAAATTTTAATAGTGACTCTAAGCATTTAGTTTTATTTGATATTTCTATCTTAAAAGAGTTGAGCATTAGATTAGGCGCCCCCCCACCAATATTTCACTGAATTCCTGCCGCAAAGGCAAAGTTGTATAAATCTTTTCCTATCCTATCCCTGAGCCTTCTCCTGGACTTCCCTGGTGTTCCCAAGGCCCAAGGAAGTGAGGGGGGTGGGGATGTAAGTCCAGCCTGAGCAAAGATGTCTGGATTCCCCTAGGAAGAAAACAGTGTCATCAAGTCTGACTCATCTAAAAAATAAACCCCTTGTAGAGCCAAACCTGGGGAGCTTCTAGGGAGAAGCTGGAAGAAACCACACATTTTTCTGAATGAATTATAATACCTGGCGACACATTAAGCACTGGTCTTCTGAAATTAACTCCTGATCTTAGAGTTCCATCTTTGTTCATAAGTTTACCCATAAGTAATTATAAGGTCGGTCAAGACAGAGTTTCAAAAAGACCTACCCTTTCAGTGGGCCTATCTCCAGTGAGATAAAACTCCAAGGTCCAACAGTTCAAAGTAGCCTGCAAGGCTGCAAGACCTTCTATCCCTCCCAAGATGCTCCCTGGGCTGGACTGTGTCTCCGGAAAAGAAGAATGCTTACCCGTGTGAGTGAAAATGTCAAGGCTTAACAAGCCATTCAAATAAATGGCTGGAAGCATACCAAGAATTATAGATTGTCAGGATGGATGTTATTATTTCTTCAGTAATGACTAAAAAAGAAATAATAGCTTTGCTATAGACTAGGAACTATTCTACGCACTTTATGCATAATCTCATGTGGCTGGTATTATTACGATCACCATTTTACAAATAAGGAAACTGAGGCACATAGAGGTTAAATACCTTGCTCAAGGCTGCAAACTAGTAAGTTACACAGATGTAATTCAAATCTAGCTATGTCACTGGACTCGGGGTCTAAAGTGAATCACTGGTAATATTTGGAGGAAGAATTTTACAAAATTCCGTTCAAAGTTCTGCACCAAATAGAGTGGGGGCTGCTTTTCAAAGATACTATTACTACTCACAATTCCACAAACCATGGAAGTATGTGAAACAATCATTCCCCTGACTGCATAGGTCTACTATTTATATGAAGCTATTTAACTTAATTACAAATAATTTAGGCTACAGATGGGAGCAAAGCAACATTAAGGATCTTGATTTTGAAACTGTTCTAAAATAGCTTTTAAAATCTAGGAGGCAAATTGTCTTTCCAAATGGAAATGAATGTGTGACACAGTGAAGTCTTAAAGTTATTAGCATTTTTCCCAAGCGCCCATCTATTTTCTTTGTCATTTACAGGATGTACCGTCTTTAATTTCAGCTCCATGATCAAAGAGATGCAACTCGAGAAGCTCACTATTAAAATCAACGGCTACACTTGACAAGGGGTATAGCAGTGATAAGATGGCTGCTTCTCACCTACAACAAGGGGAGACAAGGCTCTCTTTGTGATTTTAGACAGAGACCCCAGCCCAATTTCTAAAGGAAGAGTGTGGAAATCAGTCTCCCCCTCTCCCTGTCCCTTCTCAATCTCCACCCCCCCCCCCCCGCCACACACACACACCCCTGCGTGTGGTGCAAGAGAGGCTCAGCCTCACCCATCCCATTCCTCTGTACCTGTGAGGGCTCCACTGCTGAATGCAGTGCCAGGAAACATGTTTTTAGGAATTCAAAGTATCACGTTTCATAATTTGATTTAAATCAATTATCCCATCCCTCCCTGGAATAGGCACAAGCTCCAAAAATACAAAATGTAAATGGAACCAGCTGCAGCAAAAGCCTTTTGCCAGGATGGATTTCAGTCAATGTAATCAGCCTCCTTTTCGAAGTACATTACTGTTGAGACCCAGAGATTTGGTGAAACACTTCCAGTGTCCTGGGAGGGACCAGGAAGGTAACCAATTATGGGAGGGGAGAAATAGAGGGGGCTAATCTTCTCCATCCTAGCTGCCTTTGCCCCAAACTCTTATGAAGTATTAATTCACTCCTCTGGGGGATACTGGGAAACTGAGGTCGTTACTGGCAGCCTTCAAACGCTATCCTTAATTTATGGATATTTACTAAACCACATAATCATCCTGAGTTATCCCATTACAGGGCTCAGCAGAGACGAGGTCTGCAGCCCTGGGTGTGAAGATCAATTGTGAGAGGTTTTGTGAATGTGTGTGAGTGTTTATTAAAGAGGGCATGAGTGTACAATTATTTAGGCTCCCAACATGCTGCCCAACAAATGGATCCCATGCGTAGGCCTTGGCATCCTTCCATTGAAATCCTTCCCCTTAATTGATTTAAAATGATAATTCAATTAAAATAATTATTCTAATCAAACTTCATATCTTTTTGGCAGGTTCTATGGGGGCCTCTGCCCTCAATGTTATTTTAGTATTTTCTTTATTTGTTTTCTCACTGGGCTGACTTTGGCTCTCTTAATCTTTGGAAAATTTTACATCATTGGGTAGTCACTACAACTTTCTGGAGCTTTCCATTCAAACCACAGGGAAGGAGGGAAGGAAATATCCTAGGAAGATGCTGTGACTTTGAATTTTGAACAAGTGCAGGCCAAGAAACAACTGAGAATGATGGATAGACACCTTACCCACCTATTCACCTAAAATGCAGACTTTAGAATGGCTGGCCAGCTTGTGAAAGAGTAGAGTAGATCATCTTAGGCCCCATTTTAAAGATGAGAAAAAGAACAACACAGAAGGGTAGGTTGCTATACCAATGGCACACAGTTAATACTGGAAGGGCTGTCACTTTCTAATTGGAGAACCACACAGCAATGCAAGTGAAAAACAAACTACATCTATATTTTAATTTTTCAGCATTAATGCAATTTGCAAGGATAGTATGATTTGTATAACAGCCAATTTTTGCTTTAAAAAATGTTGCTGCCTGTCCCCCCCAAAAAAAAATTAAAAAAAAAAAAAAGACTCCAGGTGCACTTTTGCCTGAGGGATTCCATCCTCTCAACCTGAATCACTGATGCCTGGAAATCCAGCTGTGGCCTCTTTCACTTTTCAACCATGCTAATGAGCATGCAGAAAAGATCTGCAATAGAAGAGACAGGTCTCTTTCTATCGCTACTCTAAGCTGAGCACTGGATCAGGAGTTGAGAGACTTGATTCAACAGCTCTGCCACTGATCAGCTATGTAACTTTGGAAAATCCTTTTTATCTCTCTGCTATTCAGAGTACCCACTACACCCCTGGATTCTAGTATTTGTTTTTAGCCAAAAGAGCCTCAATTTTTGAGATTCCAATATATTAATTCCACCTGAAGCTGTCTCTTAGGGGGGAGGAAAAAAAAATGGGCTTCAACAAGGCAACAAGGTCTTGATATCTTCCTAGCAGATATTTTACCCTCTTGAACCAAGGGAACTCCTGTTTATCAGCATATTATGAGTATATCTTTCTAAAAAAATAACTCTGCAGTACCTTTGATGATGCTTTGATGGAATGTTCATTTTGCTTTTACATTGCTGACAAAATAGAGGCCTGGAGAGAGGTCTTATGCATCTCATTATGTACCTATAGAGGCAAGATAGAGCCTAAAAACGAGGACGAGGGAGGAGTCATGCCCATGGGGCCTGAGTGGGAAATCTAAGAAGCCTGAGCAGGGGCTCAGACTCTGGGTCCTAGATCTCTGATCACTGGTTGTGGTGCTTCTCTGCAAATTCTGCTCTGAGTAGAAGCCATCTTAGAATTTACACTAAAAGCCATACAGAAAAATCAAAGAAAGGAAAAGGGCTGTGGGAAATGGCATTTAAACATCATTCAAAAAGAAACTAGGTCAGACAGAAAGTTTCTTCTAAACATGTTCTTTTCCAAATTACTTCTATGTAAGATTACACATTTTAAGTGAACCAACTTCTAGAGCTCACTCCTTTGTACATTTACTTTGTCCATCACAAGTGTAGGAGGCTAACACATTGAAAACAAGTTATGTAAAAACAGTTTTTATGTACACATATAGGACCCAGACCAAACTGCAGCTTTTCTTTTACTCCTTTTTTTTTCTTTTTGGAGAGAGACTGAGGTGAAGAGAAGGGCCAGAGAGAGCAGGAGAAAGTCAAGCAGACTCCGAGCGAGGAGTCTAACATGGGGCCCAATCCCATGACCTAAGCCAAAATCAAGAGTCAGATGCCCAGTCCACTGCCCCACCCAGGCACTCCTTCTTTTATTCCCTTTAAATGTCATTTTACAGGGATGGGTGGGTGATGGAGGATTCCTGATTCCTGTTTTTCATTTCCCCCAGTTATACTGTATTGTTCTCTTTTGTAATAAGGTCAAAATAAAGTGATCAGAAAAAAAATTTTTTTTAATGTCTGGAAAGATGAAAAGTAACACAAAGAAAAATCCCTTAAAAATGTAACTGAAGGGAATGGAACTAAAATCATCTCCTAAGGCCATTTTTATGGAAAAAGCCTAGTCAATAATTGATTTCTACCATAGGAAAACATTTGACCAGCTGGTTGTCTAAATCTGTCAATGTAGCACATGGTGAATGTGAGGGACATATAGAGTCCTGGGCTGGCCTGCAAGTATTCTGATTCGATAGTTGTGAGGAGAAGGAACACGCACTTTAAATGAGAACTCAAGCTGATTCAGATGGCACGTGACCCACAGACTAGATTTTCAGAACCACTGCCTTGGATAGTTTCCCCTGAAGACTCTAAATTATTAATGATCAGTAAGTTTTCTCGTTACTGCTATCATTGACCAAGACTTTTTAAACTAGTGTCCAACAGAATATTGGTTTAAAGGAACAAACAGAAGATTAAAAACTAAGAGGCCCAGATCATATTCTCTGCAATGAGTTAATAAATAAAGTTATTACATAGGGTGACTAATATCATAGCAGCAAAATCCAGATTTCTGTTTTCTGAACAATGAAAATCAGCAGCAGGTATTATAATAATCCTGGTGTGGTGCTTTAAGTCCCCTTTCTGGGCTTAGCACTGGTTCACATGTGCTGGATATTGGAAAGAAATATTCAAATCTATTTAACATAAATGGTACCTCTCAAATGCACATTTTGAGTCAAACCAAAACACTAAGCAAGGAATGAAAGAAATAAGACATCAACTCTTACCTCTGCTGAAGAGTTAATGTGCAACCTCACAGAATTCATTTTATACTAGAATTCATTAGCAGTCCATATTAGATATGCAAAGTGCATACAGAAGGGCTGAGGGACACAGAAGAGAATCAGACTTTTACCATGGAAGGAGTAAGTCTGACAAGTCTTTGTGGAGAGAGTAAGTGATAGATAAGGTCTTAATAAGACATGATCTTTGAATTCATTGGAAGGAACAGTCTTGAATTCTGGCTGTTGCTAAGCCTAGGCAGATTATCTGCAACCATGAGATAGAACGATATGTCCCTCCTTAACTGGAGAGGTTCTTTTCTCTGCCCTAGTTTATCTTCCAAAACTAAGCTTACAAGAACTGTAAACATACATACATATATCTATCCAACCATACATCTATCCAAGTGTACATTCATACATGCATACATTTGAGTAATCATTCATTCATTCAACCTTTCATTCTTCTTATCAAGGACTGCATTTTTCACTAGGGATGCAAATAGGATGTAGCCACAGTGCTGCACTCAAAGTTTGCCAAAAAAGAAAAAGAAAAAAGAAAGAAAGAAAGAAAAAGAAAAACCCTACACAGCTCATGAATGAGAATTTCTCAGTGGCCACAGTTGCAACCCAGTGAGCTCAAATTAAGTAACCCAGAAAAGTTCTGTCTCTTTCATACTTCTCTTTTTCCAGATTAATTCATTCTGCCGAGTGAGTTCAAGATTCAAAATTCTGGATCCCAAGTGTGAATCCTGGCTCTAAGTAGCTTATAAATCATGGCCAACTGTATGATCTTGAGCAATTTACAGAAATTTTCCAAGCCTTCATGACTCATTTGTTAACTGGGGACAGTAAGTTAATATATATAAGTGCCTACAGGTTCCATAGGGGCACAATGTAAGTGTTCACTATTAAGAGGGTGTCTCCTTCCACACCAGTCTGCTGCTTGAGAGCAAGAAATGTGTAGCCCCCAACTTAACCACAAATGGACACCCCCTACACAAGAGCATATACTATATGCTCATCACTCAACACGTGCTTTCCTATGTGGGCTGGCCTGGGAGCTCCTCCTTTAAGCAAACCTGCCTTTCCTTCTGGCCTGAGGACCATCATCTTAGTGAGATGGGAAACAGCTGGCAAACACCCTCTCTACCATAACGCTCCTACCACACTGCATGACCACCCCAGGTTACCCATCATGCCCTTTCAGGATAATCCATTCTTCGACACTGCATACACAGATGTCCTCCCAGCCCTTCAATCGTCTACCTTTGCTCTCTTTAGCCTAGCACCTGTCCTCATTCTTTGTATCTACATTAACTGGGAGAGCCTCAGACAAACACATTATTTTTCCAAAACACCTTCTCTAATACTTCTGACAAATGTTCTGCATTTACACTGAAATACTTCTGAAAACAGGATTCCATATACTTCCTTACTATTTCCTTCACCTTAACCTAAGAGATGAAGAGATCCCAGACAAAAAGGAACTGGCCATGCTCATAAGTGAGAAATATATGTGAGCTGATAAATATCCTCCCCTGCCCAAGACTTCTAGCAGAGGTAGAAAGTAGACTTCATTTCATGTGTCAACTCCAATCACTTAGTGTGAGAGTTCTGTTAAGATGGATTCTGAGGTCATATCCAAGCTCAATAAGAAGTGGGCTGTGATCAGGTAATAGTGTGTACCACAAGTTCAGGGGTGTAGAATAGTTTTTGGTATTTGCTAGACCTTCACTAGATCCTTCCATCAGTCTGTATACTAACATGGTAAATTTAAGCCTTAGAACACACTGTATATATATATACACACATATACATGCTATATTACACACACATACAGTTGACCCTTAGATAACATAGGAGTTAGGGCCGCTGACTCCCCATGTAACTTTTAACTTGCCCCAAATTTAATAGCTTTTTTATTTAATAATTTAATTTTATTTAAAAATTTAATAATAAACTAATAGCTTACTATTGATTTACTATTGACTCACCAATAACATGAAGGGTCAAATAATGCATATTTTGTATATTCTATGTATTATATACTGACTTTTACAATCAAATAATAAGGAGAAAATAAAATTTTAAGAAAATCATACAAAAGAGAAAATACACTTATAGTACTATACTGTATTTATTGATAGTGTAAGTTTATGTAGTTTGCAAGATGAATAATCTGTCAGTACCTAAGTCAATATCATTTTATATGATAGAAAACATTGTAGAGGTTGTACATATTACTAAGACCAGACATCAAAAATGAAAAGCTAATGTGAAAAATAAATTCATATTTACTTACAGATATGATGATTTGTACACTGATAATGAAGAAGCAGTGATTTGTTTGCTTTATGGTAGCCGAGTGTAATTGATACAAATATTTCATTGTAGCCCAGCCTATACACTAATGAATGAATCATCATAAAATTTTTATGGTATACATACAGTATTATAGCCATATTCATTTGTTACATTTTTTTAAAAGCCACTTACCTATGATGATAGAATTGCAGTTTTTCCAATTATGAAAGAGGCATACTGTACATTAAGGCAATTCTTTGAAAACAAAGTTATCAGCATAAAACCACATTATTTTTATGTGAAATATCACTTACCTTATGCCTATGTAAGGCTAGGCTGTTCAGAAAAGAAAAGAAAAGAAAAGAAAAGAAAAGAAAAGAAAAGAAAAGAAAAGAAAAGAAAAGTAAAGTAAAAAAAGGAAAGAAAAGAAAAGAAAAAAAAGAGGACAGACTGTTCACTTTTATACAGTGTTCTCCATGATGAATACTTAGGCAATAATGACAACAAAAGTCTCAACACATGACACTCACATACATACACAACAGATAAGTTTCTTAGCTGTACAGCATGATGACCATTTACAATTCACCTGTGGAAGCAGATCATCATAAAGTCTTCATCCTCATCGTTTTTAAACCGAGGAGGGTGAGGAGGATGAGGAGGAGGTTGCAGGGTAGGTCTTGCTGTCCCAGGGTGGCAGAGGTGGAAGAGGTAAAGGCAGAGGGAAGGCACATTAGGTGTAAATTTATGGAAATACAATGTAATTTCTGCCTTTTTTGCTTTTTCATTTCTCTAAAACTGTTTCTATACTGTACCAATCCTTCTTCCATTCTTTGCTTTAATTTCAGTGCCCATATCATAGGAGGATCTATGTCATAAAAGAAGTCAAAAGCAGTCTTGAGAACTGGACTCCTTCTGCAAGACCATCTGATGTGGTTCGTTTCCCAGCACTGCTTCTTCTACATCTTCTTCCTCATTGTTTGCACTGATTCAGAAACACTCATCTCCATCAAGTTGTCTTCTGTTAATTCCTTCAGTGTGATGTCTATTAGCTCTCGAATTTCTCCAAGATCCGAATCTTGAAACCCTTCACCGCCTCCCCTCCACCTTTTTTGCCATATCCACAATCTCTTTCATGATTTCCCTGATTGGCTCCATCACAAATCCTGTGAAGTTATGCACAACATCTGGATATAATTTTCTCCAGCAGGAATTTATTGTTTCAGGCTTCACAGCTTTCATGGCTTACTCTATAACAACAATGGCATCTTCAATGGTGTAATCATTCCAGATTTTCATGATGCTCTATCAGAGTTCCCTTCCACAGCACTGATAATCCTTCCTTGAAGTAGCGTATGTAATGAGCCTAAAAGGTCCTTATGACCCCCGAATCTAAAGGTGGAGTTACAGACATTGTGTTTGGGGCAAGCAGATCACTTCAGTGTCTTTGGTGTTAAACTCATGGGGTTCCAGGCAGCCAGGTGCACTGTCCAATATCAAAAGAACTTTAAAAGGCAGTCCCCTACTGGCAAGGCACTTCCTGACTTCAGGGACAAAGCATGGACGGGACCAATAGAAAAAAAGGGTTCTCGTTGTCCAGGCCTTCTTGGTGTACAGCCAAAAGACTGGCAGCTGGTGTTTGTCTTTTCCCTTCAAGGCACAGGGGTTAACAGTTCTACAGATAAGGACAGGCAGAACTATTCATAAAGCAAAATGCATCTATACTCAACAGCAGAGTTAGCCTATCACTTCCTGCCTTAAATCGTGGTGCTCACTCTTTTTCCTTACTAATAAATATCCTTCATGTCATTTTTCTTTTCCAGGATAGAGCACTTCAGTCTGCAACACCTGTTCCAGGCCAATATCCTTTTGCCTCAATGATTTTCTTAATGGTATATACGAATTCATCAGCTACCTGTTGGTCAACAGAAACTGCTTCTCCTAGTACCTTGACACTTTTTTAAGCCAAATTTCATCCTAAAATCATCAAACCGTCCTTTGCTGGCATTAAAGTCTCCAACTTTAGATCCTTTGCCTTCTTTTTCCTTTAAGTTGTCATATAACAACTTTGCTTTTTCTCAAATAATTAATTAGAGTCTATAGGTATGCCTTGTAGCAATTCTGCACCCACATAAAAGCTGCATTTTCAATATGAGATAAAAAGGTATTTTGCAAAAAGTGCAACGTGTTTTGCACCTGCTGGTATAGCTACTCTGATGGCTTCACAGATTTCCTTTTGCTTTGGTTTGTTTTTGTTTTTCACAATGGTCCTTACACTGGATTCATTTATCTTGAAATGGCGGGCAACCTCAGCTGTGGACTTCAATCTATGATACATATCAAGCAATCTGACTTTTTCTGGTAATGTCATGACTTTTCTCTGCTTCTTGGGAGCACTTCCAGCATCACTCATGGCACTCTGTATGGGTCCCAAGGCGTTATTCAAGGTTTATGGTATTGCACTAAATGTGATGAAAAATATGCCAAGACTGTGAAAGATCACTTTTTACTGTGATACACAATTTACTGGAGAGATGAACTGCTCACGGGAAGGTGATTAGCGTCACATGGCATTTTAAGCAGAAACTCACAACACTTGAGCTCACCACAAGAGCAACAGGAGGTGGTTATGAAATTATTACAGTGGTACAGTCAGTACTACAGTGAATTTTATACAGCTATGATTTAATACTGAATCTTTATAGTTGTTTAACCTTTCTCTCAACTAGGAGTGGCACCATGTACAGTCTGTGTTTGTGAGTGTAAGTTTTGATAAATTTTCACTTTCATAATAGATTTGTATATATTTTACGGTATCAAGTGATAAAATAGACTAGTATCTACATATATTTTATGCATCTCTGTCATAACTTAATTTGTTCTTAATTTTTTTAGTACTCCTAGGCTATGCAGCTTGTCTACAATTTTCTTTAAATTGTCACAAATCTCCCAAAATTTTTCCAATGTATATATTGAAAAATCCAAGTAGAAATGGGCCCACACGTTTCAAATCCATGTTGTTCAAGAGTCATCTACATTCAGATTTGAAGAATATAGTCTATCCCAAAGGTCAAATATTTTCTCTAGGATTTTGATCTCTCTAAAATCACCCTAGAATTAAAAATCTTCAACAAGGTCCCAATTCGCCTTAAAATGTGTTTCTTGGGAAGAATAACCTAATCTATTATTAGCTTATCATTGATTCGATTTCAGAGTAACTAGCGAATCACCTAACAAAGGCCTATGGGAATGGTATCCAGGAAAGGTAAGTTTTGACATGGAAGATGAAAAATAAGGAATTTGGGGTACTTTCCCAAAATACACACCCTGACAGGGTTTTACAGTGCAGCCTGGACAATCATTATGGGACATGAAGGCACATAGTATTGGGGAAAAAAACAAATGGAGTGTCACAAAAATGAATTGGATTCAGCAAGATGGAGACATCTGAAAAGCATATACCATCTGTTTCACAAATTTGCTCACCTCTGGGCTTAGGGGATAATTCTAATTTTCCAAAGTGTGTAAAACATATACAGAAGGCAAAAGTCATTCCTACTCACCAACTAGCTAAGATAAACCAGTTAAGGTCTATTTGGCCTGCTAAAGAGAATCCCAAGGAAGTGAAGGCAATTGTCTCAGTTTTGGTAAAGGGAACTGATGAAGGGGTAGAGAGTCTCTCTTCCCTTCCAGGATTTGTCAATCTTTTATTACTGTATTTCACCTATCCCTAAGACTATTCACATATAGGCATCCAAATTGGCAAAGAAGAAGTCAAACTCTCACTCTTTGCAGATGATATGATACTTTATGTGGAAAACCCAAAAGACTCCACTCCAAGACTGCTAGAACTCATACAGGAATTCAGTCAAGTCTCAGGATATAAAATTAATGCACAGAAATCAGTTGCATTCCTATACACGAACAGCAAAACAGAAGAAAGAGA
>CM052811.1:49869979-49904436 GCA_028533885.1 Nasua narica
GTGGAAAGAACCAAAATGCCCTTCAACAGATGAATGGATAAGGAAGATGTTGTACATCTATACAATGGAATATTGTGCCTCCATCAGAAAGGATGAATATCCAACTTTTGTATCAACATGGATGGGACTGGAAGAGATTATGCGGAGTGAAATAAGTCAAGCAGAGAGAATCAATTATCTTATGGTCTCACTTACGTGTAGAGTATAAAGAAAATCATGGAGGGCATTATGAGAAGGAAGGGAAGGGTGAATGGGGGGAAATCGGAGGGAGCAATGAACCAGGAGAGACTGTGGACTCAGCAACAAACTGAGTGGTTTGGAGGGGGGGTGGGGGGTTGGGCGAGCCTGGTGGTGGGTATTGAGAAGGGCATATATCGCATGGAGCACTGGGTGTGGTGCATGAACAATCAATCTTGTAACACTGAAAAAATAAAATAAACATATTTGGGGAAAAAAAACAAATAGGCTAAACTCTTTAATCAAAAGACTTTGAATGGTTCAGTGGATTAAAAAAAAAAAAACAAGAAAAAAAATGCATATTCTGTAGTCACATTTCTTCAGGTCACCAGTAAACTCCTTTGTTGATCTTGGATGACTGTTCTTACTTTTACCCTATTTTACCTTCAACCAGCAGCATGCCCCGGTCCTATAACCTGGAGCTTCTCTGGTTCCTCAGATTTTCTAGTGTAAATATTAAACATGTAAAGTTCTATAAATCTTAAGAGGTATTGAGGAGGGCACGTATTGCATGGAGCACTGGGTGTGGTGCATGAACAATTAATCTTGTAACACCGAAAAAATAAAAGTATTTGGGGAAAAAATTTAAAACAATAAAAAAAAGACAACCTCCTTCTTCTCATTGACCAGCTATAAAATAAATAAATAAATAAATAGAGATGAGAACTAGTTACCAGAGACCCTTGGAACATCTGCCTTGCTTTCTTCTCTATGTTTAAGCACAGAGGACCCTTACTCCCTCCAGTATTAACTAGGTGAGTTCCATGACAGCAATTTTATTTAGAAAGAAGAAAAATTGTTTCTTAGGGTAGGAAGAGAAGGAAAAATCAAGCTTTGGTGTTGATTTGCCCTGTGTTTCAGCAACATTTTGTGACTATGCCCATATACAGCCCAAATGCTCTGGCAGGGCTACTGTGGAAATAAAATATGTCATACTTCTGTGTATACAATAAAGGTATAAACGTACATACTTCTGGATATGTCAGACCATTTGGACTCATTCTGCTGCAGCACAACTTCTAGCCTCAGGATGCATGGGTAACCTCTGATAACATTTATGACTTTTGTTTACACCTGTCAACAAAGACTCACTTTCTACCAAATCCTATGGGGGACTTAAGTAATAAAGCAAAGGGATTTCTAGCTTTGGAAGCTTCTTAGAGACTCCATTGTATGGCAGTCCACCTGAGTCATTGATCCTAAAGTCACCTACTAAGGTGAGGAGGAAACAACACAAGAAAGCTTTCATTAAAAAATGTTCAGAAATAAGATGACTACCTTCCAGGAAGTGAGAAACAATAGAACTAACTGGGATATAGACACGTGATAATTATGCATTACAGGAATCAAGATGAAGGAATCCTTTCCATTTGTACCCAGTAAGCACATCCGCACTGACACACATACTCACATAATAAAGGCTCACTCCAGTCTTTTTCCAACGCAACCCACCCTATACACAACTGTTTATCTGTGATACTTCTCAGTGTCATGTTCTTCATAGTACTCTACAAATTGGAGGAAATCCTACTGCCTACAGAGAAGTGGTAAATTCCTGGCAAGAGGGCTGCAGGATTCTTCTCCTATGCACTTCTATTGGACCACTGTAGTCTAATCTCCTAAACCTACCTTATCCCTAAAACAGTGCTTCAGACTGGATCCTAGTTGACAAGGAATCAGCACGACTGGATCCTAGTTGACAAGGAATAGAAATGTGCTTACCATACCCTAACTGAACCCTAAATGCTCACATTTTTCTTGTATTCACCCCTCAGGCTTCATTCTCTACTTATCATTAACATATGGATTTATTCATTCATTAATTCAACATCTACTGAACTCCTATCATATACTGTATATAGTGGGGATAAGGGAGACAAAAACGAAGCCAAGGAGCCAGGGAGGAGGCCACATCAGCCGAAGGTGGGAAGGAAAGAGAGGTACAATTTGAAAGTGAGAATACAGGCTTATGATCAGGTTTGGAAAGGAGAAGCTGATGATTATGGGTTAGAGCACTTTTCGTTGGAAATTTATTTATGATAATCAAGTAGAGATGCCCATTAGACACTTTGAGAGAAAAAAGAAAAAGGTGTGGGCTCAATTTATAGATTAGGGAATCATGAGAGAGATTGTGGGACCTGAGAAGGCTGCTAAGACCAGACCAGGAAGCATGCCAGACTATGAGTGCTGAGGAAAAGGTGAGGAGGATAGTGACAAAGGTCAGGGACTTGGACTAAGAACTGAAAAGAACATGGAGCCAGGGTATCAAAAAAACGTGGAGGTCTCCCTTTTTAGAAGATGCAACCCAAAAAACATTTTTCTTTCAATGGTTCAATTAGTTCAATGAAACAATCCGAAATAATTATTCAGAGTGCACCTTGTAGTGATGAGCACCAGGTGACATAAGGAACTGTTGAATCACTATATTGTACACCTGAAACACATATACATAACACTGTATGTTACTAACTGGAATTAAAAAACTTAAAACAAGAGAGTGCACCTTAAAGGAATAATAAATTCTATAAGAGACTGCCCTCACCTTCAAGGACCTTGGGTCTGAGGGAAGGTGTGTACATTAATATATATGACATGCAAGCATCTTATTTGTTTCCAACAGTGAAAAAAGATTGTAAGCTAATTACAAAAAAAAATTAAGTTAATGGTAGAAATAAACAAAACATCAGTAATGAATTTGCATTAGGATTTTGATTTTTTAGCTTTTTTAAATTTTATTTATTTGACAGAGAGAGAGAGAGATCACAAGTAGGCAGAGAGGCAGGCAAAGAGAGAGGGGAAAGCAGGCTCCCTGCTGAGCAGAGAGCCCCACGCGGGGCTCGATCCCAGGACCCCGACACCATGACCCGAGCTGAAGGCAGAGGCCTCAACCCACCAAGCCACACAGGAGCCCCGATTTTTTAGCCTTTAATACGTGCGGTTCTATCCTTTTAGCATGATGTGAACTCAGAAGAAGCATTACTTCTATACAGTGAGGTTTATGTTTCCGGAATGTGGCCAGTACCAAATGGACTGTTTACCAAAGGCAGCTGAAAGCAATATAACTGGAGGGACAGTCTGAACTGTAGTTAAAAAAGAAGGAAAAGAGCCAAAACTAATGCAATGGTGCCAGACCTAATAGTCTGAATAGATGAAGAAAGGCCATCAACAGTTAATTCAGTGTGGGGATAAGAAACCAGCAAAAGGACAAACAGGTAGGAAAGTAGAATGAAGAAAGAATGCAAAGGGGGCCAGAGCAAGGGTGCAGGAAGAAAGCATACGTGTCAGAGATGGGTTAAATGTGTAGGCAGATTCATAGCTCAGGAATATGCTGGATGATCTAAAGGAATGTCAGCACCGGATCAAAGACCTAAAACACACCAGCTTCTACAGTTCCCGGTACAGCAAAGTCTTGGTGAAAAGAGATACCTCTACATTTGACTGTCAACCAACTCCACCTGCCGGATGGCAGCCTCTCATTTCCCCCTTTGGAGTCTCATACCGGCCTGCGATTGTGCCTGATTATGGTCAGGGGTAGCCTGTTTCCTTTGTCTCCTTGGCTGTAATCACTGTTGAAGACTAGGTGGAATGATCTATTTGCAAATGTGTAACAGAATGTTAAATGATTGGCACATCTCAATATAATTAGGTAACTAAATGAATGAAATAAACCAGTACTTACCAGGACAGCTGAAAAACAGGGTCATTTGAAAATGTTTCTTATTAAAAGGGAGAGTACGGAAAACTCTCCATGGTTTTCCCCTTCTATTCCTTTCATTTACCTTTAATTTTTTTTCCTTGCAGGTTAAAGCTGACTCCACATCCTAAGGGACCAACACAAGCCATCAAGTTAAATGATGTCCCTGATAGCTCTGTGGATCAATAGTTATATAGGCCTATTCCTCATCCGAGCTCTGTCAGGGCTCAAATTATACACTGCACATGAAAACCACCTCCTGGATTTACTGCCCTGGCACCCCCTAGCCATGGCAGGTGGCTTATCACCCTGTAGTTATTTCTTTTAAGTTTTAACTAAGTCTTTGCTACTGATTTTTCAACATTTCCAACGTGGCAGAGCAGCAATTAACCAAGTTGTCCTCCCTTCCACAAAACAGCAATAATTTTTCTTGACTTCCAAAGAAACTCTTTAATTTTCTATTTGTCTCACAGAGGTAGGAGAAATCTTCAAGTCAAAGGACATAGAACTGGCAGAGAGATTACAACAGTATTGAGGAAGCAGATGAGAACTCAGCCCTCTACAGTGCTTTTGGTGCCTCTAGAATAATCCACGAGAATCTGGACCATCAGCATTTGTGGGAAAGTGGTGGATAAACTGAAATCTCTGGTTCTGCTTTTCTGATACTCAGATGCTGGCTAAACCACCTCACCTCTCTATGTCTTGGTTCTTTCCTCTCTCAAATGGTAATGATTCCACTTCCCTGCATTGCTTCATGGAGGGGATATCAACCTAAGTCAAACAGAGTGTATGTGAAAACATTTCATATGCTTGGGAAGGCAGGAATCCTATAAATTCTAGGTTCTATTATTATTTAATATTTATATATCTCTGATCTGGTCTCATGAATCACTTTATAACGAAGTGGACTTGAATTGTATTGAGCCAGTTTGGGGCTTCCTAATATCCCAATTGTGTCAGACATCTAGAATGACAGCACTCTGAAATAGTATCATGGCCTTAACATATCAAGACTGACTATTGCTGGTGGTTAAGAGACAACACTGTCTGGTTCTAATCAGTGTCCAGGGCAAACAGGCTCACTCATAGTCGAACTGGTAGCTGGATTAATGAATTCCCTGACTTGTGAACTACAATCTTCAAATTTATCTCAGTTTGACCTATCTTTCTTATCTTCTCATGAATGTTCTTGGGACATTTCAGTTTAGTGAACAGCAATTATATCCACTTTAATAATTTTTAAAAGTAAACAAGAGACCCTATATTCTACTGGTCCAAATATGTGGCTATAATTTCAATGTACAGTCTCCCCATGACTTGTGCTATTATAAATATTGTTTTACACTCCAGTGCCTTGTTTATACTCTAGTCACTTACTGACCCAGTTATAATCTGTCTTGTATAGCCTGTCTTGTATAAAAAAGTGATGTACTCCTCTAATTCCAAATATAATTCTCATTAGCTACTCTACTCCTGCATCCAATTATATCAAGCCAATGTTTTCCACACTATCCTATTTTGAGTTCCTATAACCAACACTTCACTGTGAAGTGTCATTTTTGGCTCATCTTTAACCAATGTTTAGCTAGCTAATCAAAAACATTTGAGTATCTTCTATTTCTAAACCTGATTCAGCTATAAAATTGTGGGGAAGTGATCAGTGCTGTTTTTGTATTACCAGGCCCAGACCACAGTTCTGTGGGCACATGGACAGGTCAATTTCTAAATGTTTGAACTTAATCAGCATTCAATTTTGCAATCTCTGCAGAAAATGAATTGTAAACTTTCACTGACTTGCCTGTAGGACAGAAGGATCCTTCTCTTTGCTACTCACAAAGTCAATTCAGATCACTTTCCCAGTACTCTCTGGCATTGTCTGGGGACCTTGAAGTCTTCATTAAGTCATTTAGTCTTTGCTGTCCTCCACAGTATCATCGCACAACAATGGCCCACATCTTGTTCCTTACATATGTTGAATATAATCCCCTTTCTTCTCTACCTGCCTGGATTATTGTAAAACTCAAGTAAAGTAACAGAAATTAACTAGCACATAGAGCTTTATAGAATTTAAGGTATTTTTGCATTTAAATGAGAGGAAGTCTTGAAAATTTAAGCCTGTTGTTAATAATAACTAAGGAGGAGGAAGAGCGGGAGGAGGAAGAAGGATGTTTTATTCAGTTTTTCTTTTATTCCTACCTGACCAGCTCTCCTGAATACTGACACACCCAGATGTTGATGAACTCCTCATTAGTCCTCTAAGCTCAAAAGATTTCAATTTCCTGACCATGATCCAAACATCAGAATAGAATCTCTTTCTATGTGGACTGACTTACACTCATTGACATCCTACTCCAATTGCCGATCATCTCCAAGTTTCTTATTCTGCTTAATAGCTAGATCACTGTTCTTTTGAGTTTTCAGGCAGCTCAAGGTTAGCCATGTACGGCAAATGGCTTATGAAGTGCTTTTGGCCTCGATGTCTGATCTTAAACCCTATTTCAGTGTTATTTAGTTTTATTCTTTATGGATTCACTCCACAAGCAGACTTACAAGAGACAAAGCAAATAGCTGGATATTTACATGAAAAATAAAACTAGATGCTTATATCATACCATTAACAAAAATTAAATTGAAGTAGATTAAAGATTCAAATGTAAGAACTAAAACCATGAGATTCCTAGAAGAAAACATGAGACTCCTAGAAGAAAACATAGGAAATAAAACTTGACATGGGCCTGATTTTTTGGATATGACACCTAAGCAGTAGCAACAAAATCAAAATTAAAATGTGGAACTAAATCAAACCAAAAGTTTCTATACATCAAAAGGAACCATTAAGGGCGCCTGGGTGGCGCAGTTGGTTAAGCAACTGCCTTCGGCTCAGGTCATGATCCCGGAGTCCCGGGATCGAGTCCCACATCGGGCTCCCAGCTCCATGGGGAGTTCGCTTCTCACTCTGACCTTCTCCCTTCTCATGCTCTCTCTCACTCTTTCTCTTTCCTAATAAATAAATAAATAAAATCTTTAAAAAAAAAAAAAACTTTAAAAAAAAAAAGGAACCATTAACAAACTGAAAAAACAGACTATAAAATGGGGAAAAAATTGTAAGCCATGTATCTGATAAGGGGTTGATATTATACACACACACACACACACATATATATATATATAACTCATGCAACTTAATACCCAAATATATCTGATAAGGGGTTAATATCATACACACACACACACACACACACACACACACACACACATCTCATGCAACTCAATAGCCAAAAAACAAATAACCCAATTAAAAAATGGAGAAAGAACTTGAACAGACATTTCCCCAAAGATGATGTATGACTGGCCAACGAGTACCTGAAAAGTTGCTGAACATCACCAGTCATTATGGCAATGCAAATTAAAACCACAACGAGATATCACCTCCAACTTTTTAGAATGCCCATCACCAAAAAAACAAGAGATAACAAATGCTGGCAAGAATGTGGAGAAAAATGAACACTTGGGCACTGCTGGTAGCATTGTAAACTGGTACAGCCATGATGGAAAACAGTATAGAAGATCTTCAAAAAACTAAAAATAAAACTACCACATGATTCAGCAATGACTTCTGGGAATATATACCAAAGGTAAGGAAAACACTAACTTGAAAAGATATCTATGCTTCCATGTCTATACAACATTATTTACAATAGCCAAAACATGGAAATAACATAGGTATCCACTGATGGATAAACAGATAAAGAAGTTGTGGTAGATAGAGATAGCTATATAGATATGAATATATTAGGTTGGAATATAATAATGGAATATTATGTATTTAATAGAATATTGAATAAAATGAATAGCCATAAAAAATGAGGAAATTCTACCATTTGCAGTAACATGGATGGACCCTGAAAGCATTATGCTAACTGAAATAATTCAGAGAGAGAAATATAAGTACTATATGATCTCACTTACATGCAGAATCTAAGAAAAAAAAACTCATAGAAAAAGAGATCAGACTTGTGGTTACCAGAGGCAGGGGGGAGCAGAAGGGAGGATTGAAGGAGGGTGGTCCAAAAGTATACCTTCCAATTATAAGAGTACTAGAGATGTAAAGTACATACTGATGGCTATACCCAACAGTGCTGTATGATATATAGGAAAGTTGTTGAAAAGGTAAATCTTAAGAGTTCTCATCACAAAGAGAAAATCTATTTTTCCTTCATTCTTTCAGTCTTTCTTTTATTTTTACTGTATATGAGAAGATGAATGTTAGCTAAACCTATCATGGCAATCATTTCACAATATATGTAAATCAAAACATTATACCATATGCCTTAAACAGATACAATGATGTATGTCAATTATTTCTCAACAAAAAGGGGAAAACAAAACAAAACAAAACAAAAATAGACCAAGCAAGTCTTCCTGAAACAGTCACTGCTTTTACAAATTAAAGTACAGCCTTTAATTTGAAGGTACTTTCAAGAGTAGAAAGCTATAATAATGCTTCACTCCATTTGGCAACAAAACAAAGAACTGGAGGATTTATAAACTGACAGATCCTCTAATAAGTGTAAGAGATCAAATTTGCATTCTTTTATGTGACTGGTGACACATCTCATCACCTATTCTGACTCTGGGGCCTTATTAATAGTCAATTTGCACACGAGCAATTGGCATGATGATCCAAATCAATCATAACCATGATGGAAAATGTTCCACAGGACAGTAACAAAATACATTGGCACCCAAGACATACAGGTATGGAAAACTAAAGGTAGCCTATCTGAACATGCCACCTCCTAATTTCTGAACGTTGATTCGGCTCATCTGACAAACTAGAGGTTTGTGTCCTTCATTGCTCTATAAACATTCCTCACATGGTAGCCTGGTCAATAACAGGAAGGACTTTTCTAAATGAAGACTGACAGGAGACAAAAGCCGGGAGCGTCTCTGGATGGTTTAAAAGTATTCGTGGAAAGGCCATGGTGGTAAAACAAGTTGCAACAGGAACATGTTTTGTGCCCATTAGAGCATGTGTGGTTTACAGACATGGACGTCAATCCTTGCGTTGACATGTAGAGAGAGACATCCATTACAGTAATACTCCTGGTTTAACTGACCACCACCCCTTCCTCGTAAATAGTCCACAGACTGAAGGGAAAACTATTGGTCCACAGTTCTAAGTTATGAGAGAACTATGACCCCTAAGAATTTGGTCTCTTTTCTTCTCCTCTTCCTGAGACCAGAGTGATGCTGCAATCCTAGATGAGTACATGTGCTTTAAAAATTCTAACTTCACTTAAAGCAGGCAATCTTGGCATCTAAACTGGAGGTGTAGGGTAAAGAAAGCAGAGCATATTAACAAGCCCATTTGATAAAATGATTAAAGTTAACCGTTTGGTTTCCATCTGACAGGCTCTTGTGCTGGATCTTTCATTTGGCTCTGAAATCAGGCAAAGAAGAAAGGGGTATTATTTATGGGCTCCTAAAAACCCAACATCTTCATTAGGTAGCCATAGGACTTAAAGGTAACATTAGCTGATTTAACAAACTAACCCAAACATTTCACTTGCTTGGAATAGTAGACTCATGTAACAGTTCAATTTAGCATTCCTGGTTGAGTGACTATCCCTCAAGGAGTGAAGCAAGGGCCTGGCTCCTTCTATACTCAGGTTCTGTTATCTTCAAGATGTGGCTTCCAAAGCTACCATAAAAGTGAATGTCATTCTAGCAAGCCAGAGAAGGGAGCCTGAAAGATGCTCGTGGGAGGATTTTATGAGCCAGGCCTAGAAGTGGTGCACACTACTTTCTCCTGACATTGCTTGGCTAGAACACAGTTATATGACCACAAAAGGGAAGCTTGGAAATGTATTTGAGCTGTATGTTCAGGAAGAAGATGAAATGAGTTTAGTAAGCATTTAGTAGTGTCTGCTACAGGGGCTATCAAGGAAAAACAAAAAGTCAATTGATCAGGTTTCAGATCATTATCAACACAGTTACAGTAGGGTGAAGACATCTCAAGAATGAAAGATGTGAGAATTTTCCAAATAATCTCTATATTGCAAACACTGTTATTAGGAACCCATCAAATGGTAAATTTGTTGAAGGCAAACCTTAGGATTTGCACCGTCTACTCTAATCATGCACTTTGAGCCACTAACCGCTTCCATGCCATGCTACCAGCACCGAGTGGGCAGAAGATCCTGACACCCTTGCCTTCTTCCTGGATTCAAGCTTTTCCCCACCTTACACTCTGCTTCCTATCCTAATCTTGACTACCCAACTTTCAATGTCTTCTTCATTCAGCCCTGTCCATGCAGTTACCCCTCGATCCTCCTTGGACTGACCCTGACACTGTCCTTTTTGTCTCTTCCCCTGATGATTGGCACTCACTCCTCTGGCCACTGAACCTGAGAACTCAGCCAATTTCTACTTTTAATCACTGGATTCCACCTCAGCACCAGTCCACTGATCTGTAGATGTTTTCCCACTCTCTAAAAAAAGAATAGGACATGCAAGTTTTAGGAAAATATAAAAAATTCCCCCCAGCTAGATTTTATATTTTAGCTGCTAAAGAGCATTCTAAATACATTATCTGATTTTAATCTGATCCAACCCTCATAAGAATCCAAAGATGTTGGGAGCACCATCATCCTTATTTTAAAAATGAAAGAAATGAGACTTAATGAAGCATAGAATCTTAGGAACATCACACTTCAGAGCTCACGTTTGAACCCAGTTATTCCTGTGTCTTAAGTTTAAGCTCTAGAAAAAAAAAGTACCATCTATAATTAGCAGTTATCAAGGTTTAGAGGAGACAGGAATATGTTTGGTTAATCAGTTTTCTGGGTAATGTCTA
This sequence comes from Nasua narica, assembly GCA_028533885.1. Classification (NCBI taxonomy): domain Eukaryota; kingdom Metazoa; phylum Chordata; class Mammalia; order Carnivora; family Procyonidae; genus Nasua; species Nasua narica. Next base: position 49,880,770 of record CM052811.1, read on the forward strand.
TGGATGATGATCTGGTCCCAGGTTATCCAGACCTCTCCCAAAAGAAACAACCATTAAGAAGCAGTATTATAGGCCAGTCTACTCATGTGGAACCCCAGATCCATCATTTTTGAGTAACTACAATCACAGTTCCAAACAGTTCTGATTGGCTTCACTGTCCTTGACCTTTGGGGGATCTGTTGTTACCTCCTTGTCCAAATTATAACATATTTTAACATATTTCCTATGTATTAGTCACAAGCTGATTTTTCTGACAGTGTGAGGAAATCTTCTCAGCCCCAAATGTCTGCCAATGATTTGTGGATGGCAGGTAAGCATACGAGCAGGCTATATTTAACGCAATTTGAAATTTCATTGTCTTTCAGTAAAAGGCAGCTGTTTCCAGATGTCATGAATCAACCTTTATGTCTGACTGACATGCTGTTTGCAGGAAACATCTTGCAATACTCTCATGTGTTACTGGGAGCTTCTTGGACTAGATGATTTGCAAGTCAGAACCTGCTGCTTTCTAGTGAACTGTTCTTTGAATTGCTTCAGCAACCTCCTGTTCAGATTTGACAATAGGTTGACAATCCGGTGGTTCGAAGCTACTTGGTGCTCTCACAACCACAATGCTGCAGCCATTCAGTATCAAGAGCTTCACAAACACTTGCCAACAATTCAATCACACATATTTGAGGAACACACTCAGTGAGAGCTAACTGGTGCTATTTATTGTCAAGCCCAAGAACATTTTATTTAGTTTTCCTGGAATTACTTAATTTTTCAAATCCTGAATTTTCTTCTATTTCTGTAATGTTTTGAGGACCAAGTTAATTTTTGTGTGCATTTGTCAATTATACCCATCAACTTATCTTCACTGAAGTCACTCAATGTAAGATACTAATTAGCTAAGCAATTTTATTGTTTAGTCTGTCAGATCCATGGTTATTTTTATACCACATAAGTCTTCCCAGGCTTTGAGTGGCTTTGCCAAATTTCTGTCCCTTTGTTTTACTACATTTCACCCTATTCACCCCTTTACTGCTATGATGTGGATTAATTTAAGTCATTTTTCCTTCTGCTGTAACAGCCAACAGTAAATGCTTTATGCATATTATTTTAGACCTGTCATGTCATTTGGCTATTAAGGCAATGCATAATAGTCTAATTATTGTAGAGTAGGAAATTTGGAAGGTATGATGTCTTTTATTAGGTCAGGCTATGAAAGAAATTCAGGGCCACAATTAATGTAATTCTTGCAAACAACTGTTGGATGTCATGGTTTTTAAAAACAACCTGAATTTAGTTAGATTTTTACACTTTTTCTTTTCAACCAGTACAATGCTCTTTCCCCTTACCCACATTTTTATTCATTGCTCTTATATCTAAGCTTTCACATCTGATGGTATAGCCATCTCTGATCCAATAACTAGGATTCTCTTTGCCATGACTAGTTTCAGATTTACCACATTTTACTCACTTAGCCTGGCTGTCAGTTCAAGATATTTGGTAATAAAGCGTGGCTACCCTGCAGGTCTGCACATCGTCACTTCAATTCCCAATAGAGAGGTCTCCAATAACTATGGATTTACTGGGTCTTCCCTTAATGCCCTCTCGGCCATCCAGCTCCAGGGGATGACTGACTCTGTCAGCCAGAACACTTCGGACAGTCACAGCTCGCTGGGCTTGGATGCACCTTAAATCTCTGGTTCCAGACCATCGAGCCCAGCCGGCTACTTGCAACTATTTCCAGTGTATAAGGCCATTCCTGAGTGAAAAGACCATCAGTCTCCCTGTGGACTCACCTCTAATTCTCCTTTCCTTGACAAAGTGACTAGTCTGGCCCCATGATGAGCTACTAAAACCTTTATGGGGTATCAGAGTCCCATGAAGCAACTATGGCACAGCTTGCCTCTCATGCACAAGGACACTGCACTGAGCTGGGTTTTGAGAGGGTTGTAATTAGCATGATTACTTTATTTTGATTGCTGAGGTTAACAACATGGGCAATGCCCAAGTATATTATCATCATCAATTGATGAGTTAGAGTTTTAAAAATCTGATTATATGACATGTGTTCAGCCATATCACTCTCTGCATTGCAGTTAGGGAATAACTAATGCCTTGTTCCTTAAGATGCTTAAATAATTTTGCCCATGATACTGTGCCAGGTGTGAGTAAATCTAAAAAAATGAGCTCCCCAAATACTTCACTATGTAGGTGTGTTTGTGTCTGCAACAGTGCCATTTTAAAATGGCATCTAAGAGAGCAGGAAGCTCATCATTTCCGTTGATCAGGAGTTTGCCAGCCGAGTTCAAAATATCTTTTTTGAGACAGACAGCTCTTCCCTATGTTAATTCCCAAAGGAAACTTATAAACAAATGGTTCTCAACTGAGGCTACTTAGCAATGTCAAAATTGGCAAAATTTTGATAAACATTTTTGGTTGCCACATCTCACAGGTGGGGTATATGCTACTGGCATATAGTGAATATAGGCCAGGGATGCTGCTAAACTTCCTACAATGCACAGCATAGCTACCCACAATAAAGAATCATTTGGTTCAAAATGTCAATATTAACAAAGTCAGAGAAACCCTAATTTAGACCAGAGAAAAAGACTTAAAAAGGGTTAAAAGAACTTCAAAGAATCATCCCAAAATAATAAGCTCAATTGGTTTGCCCACTCAAAATTATTTAACAAGGACTATAAACATTTCAAAACAGTAAACCTCATTTGTTGGAGCATCCTAAAAATGGAAAGACCCCTAGCTTCCCTTTTGAAGATAAATTTTTTAGGCATTTTGAAAACTCCCTGAAATTAGGACTTGAGATTCAAATGAAGAATCTGCCTCTATTCCAGTACCAAAGATTTTTCCCTCTTAAGAAAAGATGGGATGATAAATTCCCCCAGACCCTGCCCCAGTCATCCTACACGTATACCAAAGATTCCCTCATGAAATCACACTGCCTGTGAGAGAGCCAACAGGCAGAATTCCATTAAATAGTGATCATTACCCAAGGTTATAAAACACAGTCTCTACTCTGGGTGATCAAAAAGGAAGTGCTAGCCACAATAGCCACAGATAGACATATGGCTTAATTTATGCTAAATTAGGTTATTGTGGCCTAAATTCTGGCTCTTCCCAAGATTATCCCTTTACTGTGACACAAATAAATAGAATAAAAATTAAGGTTAATTCTTGGCCATTTAAAATGTAAATAGTACTTATAAGAGTGGACTTTCAATCATTTAATCATAAAGTAGTTATAAAAATGTTTGTTGTAAGTGATTTCCAATGACTCTGAGGAATACAAAGAGATGGAGCTACAGATGGACAGATACCATAAATATCTGACCTTCAAGGGGACACCTGGGTGGCTCAGTTGGTCAAGCCACTGCCTTTTGCTCAGGTCATGATCCCAGGGTCCTGGGATCGAGTCCCGCATCGGGCTCCTTGCTCAGCAGGGAGCTTGCTTCTCTCTATGCCTCTGCCTCTCTGCCTGCTTGTGCTATCTCTCTGATACAAAAATCAAAACTTAAAAAAAAAAAGAAAAAAAATTAAAGCAATTGTCTAGGGAGGTATAGGAATCCCAAAATCCTGGTTTTAGCTATCCTCACACCCCTGGGGGGAGTGGTCCAGAAACCCATATGTACAGAGGACAATAGTGAGAATATTTGTTCTTTATTAGCAGCTGGGGCTTTGGCCTCAAACTCTTAAGATAGATCTCAAGCCCTGGTGAGCTGTGCTGCCTGCAGAACTCCTCTTGGCCAGACTAGGAAGGCTGATGTAGCTTTCCTTCCCCTGAATCCTACCTTAGTTTTCACTTAGCTTTTTTTTTCAATCAATTAACATACAGTATATTGGGGTGCCTGGGTGGCTCAGTGGGTTAAAGCCTCTTCCTTAAGCTCAGGTCATGATCTCAGGGTCCTGGGATTGAGCCCCACATCAGGCTCTCTGCTTGGCAGGGAGCCTGCTTCCCCCCTCTCTCTGCCTTCCTCTCTGCCTACTTGTGATCTCTCTCTCTCTCTCTGTCAAATAAATAAAATATTTTAAAAAAAAACATACAGTGTATTATTAGTTTCAGAGGTAGAGGTTAGTGATTCGTTAGTTGCATATAACACCCAGTGTTCATTCCATCAAGTGCCCTCCTTTATGCCCATCCCCATCCTCTATCCCCCGACTCACATCTCCTCTAGATACCTTCATTTTGTTTCCTAGAGTTAAGAGTCTCTTATAATTTGTCTCCCTCTTCCCTTCCTTCCCCTATGTTCATCTGTTATGTTTCTTAAATTCCACATATGAGTGAAATCACATAATTATCTTTCTCTGATTGACTTACTTCGCTTAGCACAATATCCTCTAGTTCCATCCACATCATTGCAAATGGTTAAGATTTCATTTTTGGTGGCTGAGTAATATTCCAGTGTGTGTGTGTGTGTGTGTGTGTGTGTGTGTGTGTGTGTGTGTGTGTGTTTGACATCTTCACTTGGCTTTTTAAAGGGAAAGGGAAGGGAGGTATCTCTTCCACATGGAAAAGTGGCACCTCCCACCTCTGGTCTCCTAAAGAGCAGAGCATTTAAAGAAAGAATAGACAATATAGGGAGAAAAAGAAACATACAAATGGATGCCACCAGGCCTTCCTCCAAACATAGCAAGTCTCCACATAGCACCCACCCCCACATAGCCCTCTCTAAGGCCCTAGGAAGGAGCTGCAACACAAAAGACTACTGTGGCAGTTGCGATAAAATGGGTTTATTTACTCCATTCTAGATAAGGCTCTACATTTTAGAAAATGAGACCAGATGAATGCCCTCAAACCTGACCAATCCATGCAGAGCCAAACTTCTCCTCTTTGGAGGTGGGATGCAAGCAGGTTGAAGGGAGAGTGATGAAGAGACCATCCACACTGCTTGATATCTACCACAATGCAATGCTACATTGGGTGGTGAAAGAAGGACCCCTGTGTAGCAAGCTCAGCAATTCCCATCTACCAAAAATTTATTCCCAGCTCCTCTTGTTTAGTTCCAAATATGTGACCAAGCCCACTGTTGGAGGGTTTCAGTTTCATGAGTACTCTGCTAAAGAGCAAAGGGGTTATTAAATGTCCCCAGAGCAATTGCCAGGAATGTGAAAAAAGAGGGCTTAGAAAATCTGCCTAGAAAATATAAAGCAAAAGCTCAATTCCATTTTTATTGTTGAGGGTTCTGCCTCACACTTAGGTTATTGGGGCAAATGTACCTTCCCGGTATGTCCTTGGGAAAAGGTAGACATAGAGAGAAAGTCAGCCAAGATTAAATCAGGATGTGTAGGATTATTGCACTCAGACTGAAAAGAGTTCATTTTAAATGATCTAGGTAAAAGAGTTTGATAAGAACAGTAGCTATGGAAGAAGTTCCCAAAGTAACTTTGCCCTTGGCATGCGGACACAAAATGCAAGGCTGGCTACTACTCAACTGGGAAGCAACTTCAGCTCTCATCATCATCCTTTCAAATAAGGTCAGACCTGGGGATATGTCCACAGTGCTGAAGATCTTCCTTTGTGGCACCGCCTGAATGGGGCAGTGTGCTAGCAAGCCATGAAAGGAACTGCCCACCAAGAAGAGCTTGTCTCTGCATTTCAGACACTGTCTTTATCCTTTTGGGCCCCCTCTGCACCACTGTTTTTTGTTTCATCCTATTTCCTTTTCCTTTTCTCCTTTATGTGTCCTCTGAGCCCTTCCCTGTGGGGCTGATTTGACAACAGCCAAGCTTTAGTTTCTTAATTTGTTTCACTGGAGTTTTCCATTTTAAAGCTTTCAGGAGTTTCATCTTACATTATAATTCTGATTAAGTGGCTCCTGCTTTGCCTTCCTCCTAGGCTCGTTATAAGAACAGAGGAGTGTTGGGTTCTTCATGTCTATAATGGGCCCAGAACTCCCTAGAGGGAGGTTTTATATTTAAGACAACAAAAATAACTCTCATTACAATTAATAAAAGAAAAATTAGGCTCCCCATGTAGAATCTCAATAAGCCTCTGGTATATTAAACATTCAGGAAAGAGATCTGCTGAAGACTCAGCCTTTTATGACCCAAGAGGGGCACCACAGTTAATGGGGCTGTGATGTAGATGACACCAGGTGATGTTCAGGGTTGCCGGTTGCCACAGCAACTTGAAATCTCTCCAGCATCGCTCTTGCTCCTGTGTTCAAGAACCACATTCTCAAAGCAAAGAGGTTACAGAGATTTGACCAGCTTCTGACAACCATCCTCTACCTCTCTGGCCCTCCCCACCTCCTTTAGGTGTAAGGTTTAGGGAGGCACTTCTAAAATGTTCATCATATTATTTAACCTTAAGCTTACTCCAACATCGGGAATCTTTCCCAAACAGTAATACAGCCTTGAAATGAGGGAGACCATTGTTTGAATCCAGCCTCTCTCTACCATGCTATTTCAGCAATTCTGGTCAAGCTGCTTAACTTCTTTAAACCTCAGCAGCCATCCCTGGAAATTAGTGTTGTGTGTTAGTCAGTTTTTGCTCCATAACAAATAACCTCAAAATCTCAGTGTCATAAAAAGCTTTGATTCTCTTGCTCACATGTCTGCCAGTAGTTGTAGGTCTATCAGGATTGGCTGGGGTCAGCAGGGCATGGCTCTAGGCTGTGGGTTGGGTTTACCTATTTCCCTATCCTCCTTGGACTAGCAACAACCCAGGCAATATTCTTCTCATAGCAAGCCACAGAAGCACAAAGATGCAAGCCAAACTATACAAGCACACCTAAACTCCCTGGTCAAGTCATGTCTGCTGGTATCTCATTAGCCAAAGCAGTCACATAACACAATCTGAAGTCAAGTAGTAGGGAAGTGCTATCATCAGTCCTCTTATTAAGTCTTTGTAAAGCCACAGAGGGAGTGAAGATTTGAGATCCAATTTCCCACAGTCGAAATAACTATAAAGGTGTTATAAAGATTATATGAGATCAAAATACATAAAACCCAGGACACAGTAGGTGCTGAATAAATGATAGTTATTATTATGGATTCACAGATAGTTTTCTGATAGCTAGGCCTAGCTACACAAAAGTTCTAATATATGACAGTTAAGACATTACTTTATTACTCTTTATTAACTATAATTACTAAAACATAGCCCAAGCTTCTGCACTCTGTCTCTATGAAATGCTGATGATGAAAATAAGCCAGAGCAAGCTACCAAGTTTTAACACAAACTAAAAAGCTGGAGACAGTTGTCCTTGGAACCTCAGGTTCCCTGTTCTGAGCAGCTTCCTCCAATTGCCCAGGCCTTATTTAACATAGCAAAGAAGGTCTCCAAATACTCAGTCCTATTGGAAACCATTAATATGCCTAGAAAACAGATTCCCCCTTCTCTCTATATTTACATAAGGCTAATGGGAGAACAGGTATGGTGGTACAGTGGCTGATTTCCAGTCTCTTCTCACACAGATCTTTCTTTCTCCTCTACTTCCTATAGGGAAAGGCCTTTCACAATGTGGAGGAAGGGGATGTGATTTAACCTCATGATGATCTTAGGACCTCTCCTGGATCCACAGCCCCTCCCCCTCTTGTCCCCTATCACATACACATTCTCCTACCTCTCATCCATCCTTTACAGAGAACTGTAAAGCAAATTACCTAAAATATAGAGACTATTCAAATTAGCAGGGACCTGAGAAGTTTCAGAACATAATGTGGCACTCAATAGGAGAGCTGAATCTTTGGACCTGGAACAATATTCCTGGGTTGAACTTTCTACTCCATCATCTCTCAGATGGACCTAGGGGATGTTATTTGGACTCCTTAGGGCTCATTTTTAGCAATTATAAAATGAATTTAAAAACACTCGCTTTGAGGGGCTCCTGGGAGGTTTAGTCGGTTACATATCCGGCTCTTAATTTTGGCTCAGGTCATGATCTCAGGGTGGTGGGATTGTCAGGCTCTGAACTCAGCATGGAGTCTGCTTAAGATTCTCTCTCTCCCTCTTTCTCTGCCCCTCCCCCTGCATGCACACTCTCTCTCTCTCTCTCTAAAATAAATAAAATCTTTAGCAGGAGGTGGGGAACCTGCCTTAAAATACCACTGATGGGATCAGATTAGATCATTTACTTCTGAGAAAATATTTATTGAATGCTTTGTGTGCCAGATCCTAAAGATGAAAGACACAACACAAAGTTGTGTTTATAAGGTGGTCCCAGCATATAGTGGGAGTGCAATAAACCATCACTATTATTACCATTTACATTTATCTGGAGGCAACGTGTGAGATATTAAACAAGTAGCATAGTATAAGAAACTTTCTATAGGAATGAAGAACCATCTTAGAGCTGTAGCAGGATGCTGGAGGCCACCTAGTATCTAGGATCATGGGGAGTAATGACCAGGCAATCTTCAGGTAATGACCAATGAGGCAATGGCAGCATGGCCACATAGGAAACTCTAAGCAGCAGCTATTTACCAACCAGTAAAGAAATGTTTTCTACATTTTAACAACTGGTATGATATTACAAGTGATATTATATTTTAAAAAATAAATATGGATTTATCATTTAAAGTCATGTCCTACATGTTTGATATTCCTCTTTTCTACCCAAATGATACAATGAAGGAATAATGCTCTGCTATGTATGTTGCTTTTACTGACCAATTATGCAAGGAAAATTTAATCCTGGATGAAGCTGATATTCTTTTTTTTTTAAGATTTTATTTATTTATTTGACAGAGAGAAAGATCACAAGTAGGCTGAGAGGCAGGCAGAGAGAGAGGGGGAAGCAGGCTCCCTGCTGAGCAGAGAGCCTGATGGGGGCTTGATCCCAGGACCCTGAGATCATGACCTGAGCTGAAAGCAGAGGCTTAACCCACTGAGCCACTCAGGTGCCCCTGAAGATGATATTCTAATTCTAGCTCTGAAATGATACACACATAATGGCCAAGGGAGAGACATTCTGCCATAGGCACTGAAGATCCCTCCCTAACTACCACACATGGACCCAAAGAAAAATCAAATGATTCCAAAATCAAGTTTGAAGAAAGCATCACTGTGTCAGGTGTCAGGGATTCCAAGCCAGTGTGTCTGGATGCTCCACCCCCTGGGGGGCCTCCTGTGCCATGAGAACTCACTTCCTCAAGGATGTCTGAAGTTTTTCTGAAGTTCTCAAGTGAATAAGTGACAGATGGGATGAGGAGGGTCAGTCATAGGAGAGAGGGAACAAATACAGGAGAACTTTTTTTTTTAAGATTTTATTTATTTGGGCGCCTGGGTGGCTCAGTTGGTTGAGCAACTGCCTTTGGCTCAGGTCATGATCCCGGAGTCCCGGGATCGAGTCCCATATCGGACTCCCGGCTCTGCGGGAAGTCTGCTTCTCCCTCTGACTTTCTCCCCTCTCATTCTCAGTCTCTCGCTCTCTAATAAATAAATAAAAATCTTTAAAAAAAAAAGATTTTACTTATTTATTTGACAGATCACAAGTAGGCAGAGAGGCAGGCAGAGAGAGGGGGAAGCAGGCTCCCCGCCGAGCAGAGAGCCTGACGCAGGGCTCGATCCCAGGTCCCTGAGATCATGACCTGAGTTGAAGGCAGAGGCTTTAACCCACTGAGCCACCCAGGTCCCCAAATACAGGAGAACTCTTAAAGAAAAGAGAAAGAACCTTCCATGACATTCATTCCAACCATAGTAAAATAGTGCCTTGAGATAGTGCCAGCCTTCTGCCAGTGTCATGTGTTTATCTGGCAGCATTGACCCCTCCCTCAAAATACTGACTGAAGTAAATGAAGTAACATATTTCACCAAATGAAAAATATTCTAGTCAACGAAAGAGTGAAAAACTGGAAAATTCCCATGCATAATAGAGAAGATTCTTGTCAGAATCATAGCAAGTAATTGTACATTCTTACCTAATTCTGGGATGTAATCATGGGGGTTTAGAGTTTATAAAATCATTTGGTCCATTTAATCTGGAACACTGAAGGCCAGCAAGGTAAAATGCCCTGTACTGAGGACTCTTGATCCTCAACCCAAGGGCCAGTTACATCATGCTAACATTTCTTTCTCCCAACTGCAGAAAATAAGCACACACAAAAGGAAGACACTGAGGAATAATCAATGCATCATGAGACAGACATTCTTGGAAGAAACTTGTGATAAAATATTCTCCAAAGAATATACAAACACAGACATTTAAGATTATTATTCTAGTTGCCAAGACAACAAAGGAACAAAATCAGAGAAGAAAAGAACCAAGAATTCTTCCCCCAAGCTCTATGCCTAAACCACACTGAGACTAAGACTGAGGCACTTCTCACCTTAGAATTGCTGGCCCAGGGAAGGTACCCCAAACCAAGACATATGCCTCTGACCACAGAAACCTGGGCTGCCCACAACCACGGAAGTACTACAGAGCAAAAGTATTCAACACCAGTGTGCTGCAGGCCAGAATGATCTGAGAACTAATTCCATTCACATGTGCCTACGAGATTTGTTTAAGGGGAAGCAATCCAAAGGGCAAATGCAGAGTTCATTTTAATAGCACTGAGGTTTGTATGCATGTCTAATCATGGGATCAGCAAATTACATGCCTGTTGCAAAGACCATATGACCTCTGTAGGATTGTGAAACAATTGAGTGCATTTGAGAAAAACACTAAGAATGGAAAATTCACTGAGCAGAAGGGCCAACTTGTGAAGCTGCTGCACGGAGGCAGAAGAGCAACAGAGATAAACAACATGCTTTTGGGCATCTTCTAAGCCTGGGTCACTGAACGAGGCAAAGGAGAATTAACTCCCTTCCCCAACCTACCCAAGTCACTAAGGAGAAAACCACATTAACTCCTTTAATGGGGCACTGGGTGGCTCAGTCCACTAACTTCAGCTCAGTTCATGATCTCAGAGTTTTGGGATCGAGCCCTGCATAGGGCTCCAGCCCTGCATAGTGCTCCCTGCTCAGCAGGGAATTGGCTAGTCCCTCTCCCTCACCCGCCACTCATGCTCTCCTCTGTTTGTCTCTATCTCAAATAAATAAACTCCTTTAATGAATGGACAGCCCTGAAAGGAGGTTCTAAAGGCTTGTCATTAAAAGCCGACTAGAGGGGTGCCTAGGTGGCTCAGTTGGTTAAGCGGCTCCTTTCAGCTAAGGTCATGATCCCAAGGTCCTGGGATTGAACCCCACATTGGATTCCCTGCCTAACAGAAAGCCTGCTTCTCCCTCTGCCTCTGTCTCCCAACTTGTGCTCTATCAAATAAATAATTTTTTGTTTTTATTTAAAGGGCAGACCAGAGGTTGTATAGAAGAAGGTAAGGAAAGAATCTCCTTCCAACTGTCTGCCTCGCTGTGCCTCCTCCAGACTCTTAAAACTCATGAAACAAAAAGACCTTGAGACCTCTGAATAAAGACCCTAGTAATAGACTAACACAAATTAGCTAAACAGGTCAATTATGAACAGTCACTAATAGTGATCAGGAAACAAAGAGCTAACAGTTACACATCCTCCTCCTCTTTCTCCTTTGTCTGGCCCTGGGTTTCCATACCTCTCCCCTCCCATCATCATCTCCACACATGATCATATGTGCATACACACACACACTCGACACACACAGTAATTACCAATTTGTGGTAGTAAAAAGTTTTGGGTAAGATTAAATCCCAGACCTTTGGCAATATACTATCGTGAGAGATGCTGGAAATGTCAGGAAATGAGGAAGACTGTACTGAGTAAACCTCTGACCTGAATTACAGAAAGGAAATGTTAAGAAATCCTTTCTCTGAGAATCCTCTGAAACTTAAAATCCACCCAACACACAAGTAGTGTTGCCAGCACAGGAATCTTTCCTGTCTTAGTTAATTCTTCCCAAGGATACGGTCTCTGCTGAGGACTTATTTCAGAGCATCTTAAAAAGCCTGGTTTTGTGAGCTCACTAGGCTCTGAGTTTCTCAAAGGCACAAGCTGTATTTCTCCATCCTCATACATCAGCAACTAGCACAGATAAGGTCCGCCTAGATATATATTGTTGTTAGCATGGCCTGCCCACTCCATGTGCCCACCCTACAAAGCAGTATTCAATTCTCCAGTTGCACACCTCTGGCTCCTACCTATGATGAAGCTGAGCTCAGTACACCATCACTATCTGGTGGCAATCTGTAAGATACTTATCAAGTGACACAGTACAAGGTCCCACAAAGAGGCATGAACAGCAGTCTTAAAGCTGCAGTAAGGTGCTGGATGTTGCCTACTGTGACAGTAGTACCATCTACCCATCCAACAGATGCATATGTGCCAGAAAGACAGAGTTATTTTTACCAGGAATACATTCCACCCATGATTTCTCTGAATAGTCATCCAGTCAGTCCTAATTTTGAACAAATCAGTAAATAAACGCTTATCTGAAAAGCACCTCCATGTACTAGGGTATGTTTTAAGCACTTAAAGGGAAACGATATAATAGATACAGGATATGCCCTAAAGACATGAACCATTTAGCAAAGAAGCTGAAACCACACACAGCAAAGGAAAGCTGGGCAAAGTTGGTAGAAGGGAGAGATCCCCAGTGAGAGAGAAAATCACTGAATATTTTAGTGTGCAGAGGAGGCAATCTGTCCCTCAACCTACTTCAGCCTGTTAGATCTAGGACATGGTGAGAGGTGATTCTCTAAAGATAGAGACTTTTAAGATTGGTAGGGTCAGCACTGAGAAGAAATGAAGAAGAGAAAGAGAAACTAACAATGCTAGAGCACAATGTTGGGCCTTTTAGCCCTTAAACCTCATGCAATTCTTCAGCAGCTCTTTTGATGTGAACTTTTGTCATTATGTTAGGCTGCCCAACATCCAAGCCCTCTTCTCTTCTGAGAAACCCTTCACTGTCTTACCCAATAGGATGTCCAGCCCAAGCAAGCTTGAAATGTGGAGTGAGTACCACCAAGAGTAATGGACCTGAGAGCCACACAACAGCAAACAGAGGGTCAGGCACTGGTGCATCCAGAGGTGGGAGGGTCCCAGCTGGACTGTTCCTTTAGCTGAACCTTAGGTGAGGTTCTGGCTCCCCAGCTTCACTGGGTCTCTGCCCATTTTCCAATCCTGTTTCCTTAGCCTCCTCAGTTCTATGAATTATCCAGTATCTTTCCAATGAATTTCTTTTCTGCCTAACTAGAGCCATTTGCAGCTGCTTACTACAAACAACACTAACCAATACACCTGTGATATAGGCGTCATTTTACAAAGAAACTGAGGCTCTGAAAAGCTAAATACACAGCCAATTAGTGACAGAGATAGGGTTTAAGCTCAGGTCTTCTGACCTCAAACCCAGAGATGTTTCTTCTCCTTGCTGTGTTCATCAGGACATCTCTAGTTGCAAGTAACAGAAAAAAATAAATAGATAAGTAACAACTAAAACTAGGTTAAACAGAAAAGACATGTATTGACTAAATAGTTCAGATGTAGAAAGAATGACTGGCTCTACTGCCCAAAGGATGCCAAACCTATTCATTACCGGTTCACTCTCACCTACCCACTTGCCACCCACCCACCCACCAGCCATAAGCTTTCCTTCCTTCCTCCCAACCCAAAAGTTTCTTTCAAATTCCTCTACACACATTATATAAACTAGAAACTTAAATTATCCCTTTTCATGGCATTGCAACCCAGAGCAACAAACATTTCTGGGAGCCACTGTGAAAGTTGTATGTTAAGGGAGGAAATTCAGAGAATGTGGAAGATTGACCGGCTCATCATGGCTTTTCCAGTCCCCTGAAATCATATTACAGGGGCAGGCAGCCACTCTGGGTCCAAGTCAGTAGGACTTGATCCTAGGTCCCCAGAACAGAGGTTCAGTTCCAAAGTACATCCAAGGGAGAGTGCTAAGGAAAAACATGTCCAAGAAGTTTATGGAGAAACAAGGCCCTGAGGTAGGCATTTAGAGCTGGAGCTTACAGCCAAGAGCTTAAACAGCCATAGAAGACAAGAGCAGAGAACAGCGAGAAGGGCTGAGTGGGGGTTGATGGTAACAGAGCAGACTGAGAGGAAATGGTTATATCTCCTTTGTGTGCAGCAGGGTGAGCTGGCTCTACATAAGGGGTCAGACTGAACAGTGCATTGTGCTCCAGGGAAGGCCACCCCTAGGGCCCCGTGTTATTTGCTCCTTAGGTCTAGGGTGTTTTTTTTTTTAAAGATTTTATTTATTTTTTTGACAGGAGAGAGCACAAGTAGGCAGAGAGCACAAGTAGGCAGACCAGCAGGCAGAAGGAGAGGGAGAAGCAGGCTCCGCACTGAGCAGGGAGCTCAATGTGGGGCTCGATCCCAGGACCCAGGAATCATGACCTGAGCTGAAGGCAGCCACTTAACCAGCTGAGCCACCCAGGCGCCCCCTCCTTAGGTCTAGATTTTTCCTCTCTGCCCCAACTCTAAAGTTTTTCCTAGAGCTGAGCCTGTCACCTAGCAGCTGATCCTTAGTTGAAATTGCACAACTTCAATATTTACCAAACACCAAGTGTTATTAGCTAAGACTTGGGCTATGGGTTGGTGACACATAGATGAAAAAAAAAATGTCATTTTAAAGCTTGAAAAACTCTGCTGAGGGTGAGAGCAGACTTTTTTAGAACTCAACTGAGTTCTAAAAAAAAGATAAAATATTAGTTCTATAACAGAGGTTTATATAAGGTTGCCATAGGAACTCAGAAGAGAAGCAATTAACCTGAGTGCCCTTAAGGTAGTGGGAGGGAACAGTGGATAATGAAGGTGGAAGGAAAGTTGGGCCTGATCCTCCATGGTGTGGCACAGGTTGAGAAAGAAACACCAAAAGGATTTAGGGTTGGGTCAAAAAACAATCCACACCATGATCTGAAGTTCCCCCCTAGAGCATGAGCCCTCAGCTTTGTATGCCTGCTTCTTGGCATAGGGCCTTCTCCCTAGAGGGAACTCTGTAAATGTCTATGAATTAAACAATGAACCCTGCTTTGCCTTTGGAACAGAATGCAGACCTGCAAGACTGAGGGACACTGCTTCCTAAAACATTATCACAGCCTTTAATTTCTCATTATGACTCTCTGAGCAGTTTAATTAATAATTGCTAGGAGAAGAGGAGAGCAAAGTGAAAATTAATAGCTATTGGCCAGAGCTATCGCTGAATTGAGTCCAATTATAAAACGAACAATGCACATCCAAAAAGAAACATGAATTACAAAAGTAAAGGCCATGGGTAAGAGGGATTCTGAGGCATTGTCTTAATCTGACCAGATGTTGGGTGAGGTGTACTTCAAGTGAGAACAATGGAAAAGTGATTAAACATGAGCATTTGTCAAGACATGAATCCTTCACCATGGTCTGCACTTCCAAGAAGGGCAAGCACTGTCACTGGTTTCCTTTTCCTCCTGACCAAAACAGCACAGAATAAGACAGGAACCAAAAGGAGGATCAAAGACTAGAGTTATCTTACTAAATTTGCCAAATGCCCAGGATGCCTCCATCAGCCCAAGGACACCCAGCACTTCCAAGATGAACAAATTTCTAGGACTTGATGGTTCTTTGATACCTTCTTTAAAAGGCAGCATGATGTGTTTAGAAAGATGATTGCTACAGAACTGCTTATCCAACAAAGACCCACGAAAACACTTGCTGTCTGAATAGTTGGGTGACTGACCATTCCACCAATCCCCGTGGATAACCTGTATATTTATCCTCCCATCCCCATCAGGGATCCTCCTGTGCTGTCCTTTCAGTGCATACTGTCTTCTCTACACAAACCATCTCTTTCCCACAATGTACATCTTCAATATTTAGGCTTTGAAAATTCATTACACCGAAACCATTAATATAGCTAATTTTATGCTTTCTTTTATAAAGGGCCTTTTATGAATATATGATCCTATTAGGTATTAAGTATAAGAATTTTCAGAGTTGAGGGGTGCCTGAGTGGCTCACTGGTTTAAGCCTCTGCCTTCAGCTCAGGTCATGATCTCAGGGTCCTGGGATCAAGCCCCACATCGGGCTCTCTGCTCAGCAGGGAGCCTGCTTCCCCCCCCTCTCTTTCTCTGCCTGCCTCTCTGCCTACTTGTGATCTCTCTCTCTGTGTCAAATAAATAAAATCTTAAAAAAAAAGAAAGAATTTTTAAAGTTGAATCATTTGGGCTGTCAGTTAAATAAAATCTAAATACAAAGGTTCAGATTTTTTAAAAGAGAGTGTAATTTATAAAACCTATGCTAAAGAAGAAATTCAGAAATCATGCACATAACTCCTATAAACTATAAATAATAATAATATGGAAAAAAAGCAGGCAGAAAAGAAGAAAAATTTTTAAATACCAATGATATCTATGAATTTGAGAATTGCTTTACTCAAGCACTGGTTGAAATAATTCTGTGCTTCTAAAATTGCTCCTTTAAGATAAATCTCTTTTTCTACCCCCTAGGAAATGCTGTTACCCTGAGAGTTACATGATAGAAAAGTAACATTCTGTGGCTGAGTCAAGGAACTGCAATAGTTTGATCCAAATGCCCTGGGCCTCTACCTTCCCTTCCCGTCTGATCTTTAAAAACCTATAGGCTGGAGGTTCTAAATTAACATGACAATTTTTTTTTTACATTTTACAGAATGCACTGCGGCTATTATTCAACTGTGAACCCACCCACTTTCTTTGAAGGTTAAGATCTCAAGAGTCTATACCAACTGCTGTCAATTTCTCCTTCACTAGAGGCAGTGTACACAGCAGAAAGAAAGCAGGGATTGGAAAACAAAAACTGAGGTTCAAGTCTCAGCTCTGCTCTCCTCTTACCCTCTCTGGATCTCTCCTGTCTCATTTGTAAATTATGGGTGGTCATGCCTGCCAACTCCAAACCACGGAAAGCTGTGCATGTGTATGAGGGAAGGGAGGGACATTATATGCAGGGTGGACATGCTGCACTAAGACAGAATGTTCTCCACTTCTGAATGATAAAAATTCTTCTTTCAGACTCAAAACTCAGTCCATTTACAATATGCATACCTGCTGGGTAGACCACAACTCCCTCTCCTTGTGCCTGTCACAGCTCTCAACAGTCTTCCTACATCCATTACAGCCCTGAGTTATTAGAAATGTCTCAGGCACATCATGAAAATACTCTCTTCTTTTACAAAGCATGTTGCAAACTCAATGTTTAGTTCATCCCATAGGACATGGGATTTCTGGGTCAGTACAGTAATGTGTTTGGTGGGTGTAGGAGGACAGCGCACTGAACTTAAATCCAAATTCCAGACTGATTCCCTCTAACTTTATATTCCAAGCCAGAGGACAATGTTTACATCATCCAATTCTTTTCTGTTTGGAGGTCAGAGACTACCAAAAACTTAGCTGGCTAAGTATTTTCCAGAGTGTGGAGCATTGCTTAGTCCTCTAACCAGTATTATTTTGACAAGCAGAAGTTTTGTTTTCCTGATGTTCCAGGGGAGCTGAGGACTTTTCCTTTTGCCCCTCTCAAGGAAAAGCCAAAACCATCAATAGGTTTGAATTTTAAATAGATTAATTCCCAACACTAAGTTGCTCAAATTCATCACTATATTGTTAAAATTATCCTTTCTTGGGCGCCTGGGTGGCTCAGTTGGTTAAGCAACTGCCTTCAGCTCAGGTCACGATCCCGGAGTCCTGAGATCGAGTCCCACATTGGGCTCCCAGCTCCATGGGGAGTCCGCTTCTCACTCTGACCTTCTCCCCTCTCATGCTCTCTCTCACTCTCTTTCCTAATAAATAAATAAATAAAATCTTTAAAAAAAATTATCCTTTCTCCTATTCCACTTGTTTACTTTTGTTGGATTTCTGCCTTCCCATCTATAAGAGAAGAGATAGGAAAGAGCAAAATAAAGTGGAGACTTAATATCAAAACTATAACTTACTTTTTCCTCTTGCATTTCTTCTATCAGAAGAAGAGCAACAAGGCATATTTAGGGGAGTAGAGAGAAAGAAAGCATAATGCATTGATTATATCTGCACTGAAATAAAAGTAAAGTGAGAATGAGTATTTTTTCAAGACTAAAGATAGATGAAGATCCAGGGCCTGAAAAGAGGAAAGATGATAGAATGAGGAAAACTGGTAAAAATCATGCTGACTTCATTCTTAGCTGTTTTCATGAATACATAATTTTTGGAGCTTCCAGTTGTATTGAGAAATTTTCTCCCTTCCTTCTTGTAGATGCCAAGAAAAACTTCACTCAAGGGTAAGCAAACACCTGACAACCCAGGAATTGTGATAATGTACTAACAGAAGCAGACTTGCAGCGCTGTGTGTGACTGAAAGATTTCAGAACAGCTTCCCTAGCACTGGGATGTTTTTCCAAGTGAGTAGACCTGGCATCAGCTTAGAGGAGAATCGGACACAAGCGGCCAGTTAGAATTCATTTTGCAGAAACTGGATATTGGAGAGAACACTGGCTGAGCAGAGGCCTAAAAGTCCTGGCTCTGAGGGTATACACCCCTTGCAAAGGCAAGTTCTCCGAAGAGCTTTGTCTCTGGTAAAAACCAAAAGCCTAGGGTGCCTGGGTGGCTCAATGGGTTAAAGCCTCTGCCTTCGGCTCAGGTCATGATCTCAGGGTCCTGGAGATCGAGTCCCACATCTGGCTCTTTGCTCAGCAGGGAGCCTGCTTCCCCCTCTTTCTCTCCCTGTCTCTCTGCCTACTTGTGATCTCTGTCAAAAAAATAAATAAAATCTTTAAAATATAACAAAACAAAACAAAAACAAAAAGCCTAATATTTATGCATACTCTGCCGGATACTCCCCACTGCAACAGTCAACAAGGGGTGGCCACCCACATGTCAGAGTTCTAACCAACGAGATATAAATAGAAATATTTTATCGAATGGATTAGGGGTGCTCTTGGGAACATTTTTGCTTTTCTGATAAGAGAAAAATTACAGTTTGCCCATCCTTTCATCCCTCTTCTTTTCTTCCTCCTCAAAGTTAAGTGTGATGCCCAGTGGTGCATCAGCCACCTGATGATGTGAGATGACCAACTAACAGGTTAAAAAAGAGACTCTTGATCTCAAGAAACAAACTAAGGATTGCTGGAGGGGAGGAGGGTAAGAGGGGTGGGGTGGCTGAGTTATGGACATTGGGAATGGTATGTGCTATGGTGAGTGCTGTGTGTTGTGTAAGACTGATGAATCACAGACCTGTACCCCTGAAACAAACATTATATATTAATAATTTAGGAAGGAAGGAAGGAAGGAAGGAAGGAAGGAAGGAAGGAAGGAAGGAAGAAAGGAAGGAAGGAAGGAAGGTAGGTAGGTAGGTGTCTTAGGCAGACTGTCAAGCACGTGCTAATCAGGGAGGAAGCTGTATAACAGGTTCCCTGCTGAGGAGGTATCAAAGGTCACCTCTGTCAGAGAAAACTGTGACAACAATTGTGCTGGCACTTTTAATGACCTTTATTGGTGTAGATGTTTGAGTCATATCAATAATGATGAGTTATTTACTAACCAATGTTTCTATTGCCAAAATTTGTGACTTTCCTCTATCCTTGGCCCAAAACAAATATAAAAGAGGGATTTTGCTGTATGCGACTATATATAAAGACAGCTAACACAGGTAACCTCTCTACTACCATGAAAAGTATCTTACCACAGAAAAGCAAAGGTTGGACATAAAATATTATACTGTATACAGCTGGGATTCAGAAGGAGGGGGACTTCTGGTAACTGAAACACAGTTATCCCAACATGGGCATAATATACAGGTGAACTTACTAATTACATTTTTGACCAAAACAGCCCTTCTATTTTAACGGTCACAAGTGGTCGGCTCTTTGGTTTACAGTTTTGTCTTGAAAATGGTCCGACACATGCCTTTGAACCAGAATCTCATAGTTTAACTCATTTTAATTTCCAGGCATTGCTTTTCTGTGAACATTCTACATAGTCCAGGTTCAGAGGCAACCTTCAAAATACTGCAGTTGTTCTTTTGAGAAGGTTTGCTCTGTAGGAAAAAGACTGGTTAAATTAAGAGTAAGGTAAGTTGCTAAAAGGGTAACAGAGAAGAAATATCCAACCATACAACTATGACACATTCACATGAAATGCTACTGTATCTGAGTTGCATTCTTATTTCCAATGCAATGAAAATACACCATGGTCCTAAGCTGGCAATTTGACTATAAAATATAGATAATCACAACTGTTTAAAACCTGTTTTGAATAACGCCTTTTACTTTCAAAACAAGTTTATTACTATCATCTTAACTTGATTCATGGCAAGTGTCTGAAGTAGGTAGGGCTTACGTGCTTATGTCAAAGGAGAATCTTGTACAGAGAAGGAAAATTATTTGCCTGAGCTCACAGTTTCATCCTGTACCCTCAGTCCTACACCAAAGAATTCTCTATTATTTACTTGCAAAATGCGCAAAATTGGTTCATCTTATTTCCAAGATCATACTGCATCTCCATGCCAATTTCTTACTACTTTATCCTGCCTTTTTAAATAGTTCTCAAGTAATGACCTTGCAATTCACCACCTAAGCACCTGTTTTCCCTTCCATTCTGTATATGAATGTGACTCTGAACTGGTTCTACTAGCTCTGAAATACCTCAGTTGGGTCCATGACAAAGTGCAGTCACTTATAAAAAGAAGCTGAGTCACCTCCAGGTCCCAAACCTCTCAGATTAGATGAACTACCTCCTGTTTGGGAGGAAAGGGTGGGGGGGAGGTTAAGTTTCAGGTTAAGTGCAACACCGCAGTGGGTAAATATAAAAGAGAAGGACAATTCTCTAGTGGATAATAAGAAGGTGGCAAGGGTAGGTTTCAGAACCCAAGCCATACCTCAGAGACAGGCTGAGCTGAACCCATCCACGACTCCTTCCTGAAAAACTACCAACTGCTTAGAAGGAGTTGCCCCTCCTGCCAGTGGCAGCCCTGTTCCTGAGCCTCCCACTCCCAAGCCTGCTACCAAGCTGGAGGCCTTCCCTGGGCACCCCTTCCCCTTTCTTCTGTTTTCATCTTTGTCCATTCAGCCCAATAAAGCCAGCTTTTTGCATACTAAAGCTGAATTTGTTTAAGGACAAGCAGTTGGAGATCTGCTTCTCAGGGACCTGAGTGACAGATCGCATGAGGGGTGTCAGGCTTGGGGGCTGCCAATTTGGCATGTCCCTGACTCTGAGGACACACTAGCCCATGAGTTGCTCACTGTCAGGACTCCAAAAGGCATTACCCTGAACTCCAAGGTGGAGCTGTTTACCAATACCATCATCTCTCCCCAGATGCAGTTGCTACTACAGCTAATTAAGAGAACAATTAAGACTAAGGCAATCAGTCAAGTATACAGACCTCAGTCATCTTCCCAGCTCTCAGATGCTGTGCCACTCCCAGAGGGCTGAACCATACTCAGTCATTCAGAAAATGACAGGAAGAAGCTATTAAATATCTGAAAACCATAAAAATGCAATCATACTGTTCTTTAGCAGAGCCATCCACCAGAGACCAATGCCCAGCAACTTTAGAAACTTAGCAGACCTCTCGAATTCACACACTCACAAATAAGATTAATCAAAAGCAGCTCAAATCAAAATTTAATTATAAGGTGGGGATGAGAGAGGCTGGCCATTCTCTTGCTTTTTTTTGGTTTATGACTGATCAATACCCCTAGTATCAGCCAAATGCATGACAAAGTCCATAGGGTGTCTTTAGAAAGGAAGTAACAGATTAAATATTGAGCTAAACAATTTAATCTTCTGGAAGAATTTTCAGATATCTGTAAAGGTAAATCCTATTAGAGGGGAACAGTCTCTATGTGCTAGATTATAGCACCTCATTGGGAGAAGTTCATAAACACAGAAACACAAGCCACTAAAACAAAACATCAAATGGAGACCAGAAAAAAAAAAAAAAACTGCCCTTAAAAAGAAATATAGGTGGGGGCACCTGGGTGGCTCAGTGGGTTAAAGCCTCTGCCTTCGGCTCAGGTCGTGATCTCGGGGCCCTGGGATCAAGCCCCACATCGGGCTCTCTGCTCAGCGGGGAGCCTGCTTCCTTCTCTCTCTGTCTGCCTCTCTGCCTACTTGTGATCTCTCTCTGTCAAATAAATTTAAAAAAAATTTAAAAAAAAAAGAAAAGAAATATATGTGGAGGAGGGGGGCAAGATGGCGGAGAAGTAAGAGATCCTGCAGCAACCGGTCCCCAAAAGTGAGCTGGAAATCTACCAGAACACGCTGAACACCCATGAAATCACCCTGAGGAGAGATTTCTCACTCTGGGATCTCTTCGAGAGCAGAAGACAGCAGTGGAGAGGTAAAAGCAAAGTGGGAACACTGGAACTGATATCGGAGGATAAACAAAAGGGGGAGGAAGCCACCAGAAGCTAACCAAGGACAGTAATACCCCAAAGGAAAGTGCCCGGTGGCGGGGGACCAGCATTAACGTAGAGTCCGTTAAAAACACTTAAAAAGGCCAAAAAGTTCTGAGGAGCAACTAGTGGAAGGGGGTGGTCGCGGTCACCGGCACTTGGACCCACACTCCCAGGAAGGAGCACCCCAAAGTGAGACTGGTGGGGGGATCCAGTACGCGATTCCTGAACCTGCAGCTTTCTGTTCTCTGCAACAACCTGTGGGCGGGCATGCACCTGCAAGCGCCTTTAGAGAGTCTGCTGTAGTCCACGACCCACATCTCTCTGTGTGAGCCCGCGACCATGACCTTCGCGGACCGCCGCAAAGCCTGAGCGATCTCCGCCAGCCACGGAGAGAACGCGGGCAAGCGGCCTAACCTCCGGGGTGGCCCTCTTGGAGCCACAGAAAGGCGGCTGTGGGCGCGACTTTCCCGGCCTGCCACAGGCCTCCCAGGTCCGCACTTGGGAGCCGCAGAAAGGTGGCTGGGGTCCCGCGCCACCTCGGACAGGCTGCGCTATGAGCAGAAATTTCGCGGAGGGGAGTGTGTGTTCTGAACCACACAGAGGGGAGCAGAGACTCGGGCTTCCTGCAACTCGGAGGTCTGAGTGCCTCTGGGCAGATTCATGGTTTGGACTCTCTGAAAAGGTGAAAAAGCTACAAAAGGCCAAAAACCTTCAGAGAGCGAAAGACTGAGAAACCGGTTTCCACAGAGCTCAGCCCCTTGACTGGGGGGCGGGGTGACTCAACCCAAGCAAGACTGACTGGAAAACAACGTTTTCCCCTCCCCCAGAAGACCAGCCAAAAAACAAAAGAACTATAACCACAGGGTCCCCATAAAATTTTAAACCCCCAACGCCAGGGGAAATCAATATATTAAGCTCCTGGTAATACCCTCAAACCTATATATTTCATAGATACAAGTATTGTTTTTGTTTTTGTTCTTGTTTTCTCTTATTCTATTTTTTTTATTTTAGTATTCACTTGCTTTCACATTTCTTTTTTCTTTTATTTTATTTAACTACTTAACATTACAACAAGAGGTTTAATACAACTATAAACCCAGGAGGACCTGAAATAACCTTCCTCGCCTGCGAGGAGTTATAACCACCCTCCCATCTTATCCCTCTGTCAGTGTTTCTACGTATCTGCTTTTGTTCTGGTATTACATAAATCTTATTCTTGGGGTTCATTCTGCTAGGTTCTTTAACTTCTTGTCATTTATTTGTGTTGGTCTATATGTTTGTTCGTACTTGTTTGCATACCTTATAAACCTTAGTTTTGGGGCCCATTCTGGCTGGGATTTCCCCTTTTTCTCCTTCTCTCTATCTTTTTTTTATCCTTATTCTTTCTTTTTAGTGGTAAATCCC
>CM052811.1:49904936-49980967 GCA_028533885.1 Nasua narica
AAGAACCAAAATGCCCTTCAACAGATGATTGGATAAGGAAGATGTGGTCCATCTATACAATGGAATATTATGCCTCCATCAGAAAAGATGAATATCCAACTTTTGTATCAACATGGACAGGACTAGAAGAGATTATGCGGACTGAAATAAGTCAAGCGGAGAGAGTCAATTATCTTATGGTCTCACTTATGTGTGGAGTATAAAGAAAATCATGGAGGGCATTATGAGAAGTAAGGGAAGGATGAATGGGGGGAAATCGGAGGGGGTGATGAACCAGGAGAGACTGTGGACTCTGAGCAACAAACTGAGTGTTTTGGAGGGGAGGGGGTGGGGTTGGGCGAGCCTGGTGGTGGGTATTGAGAAGGGCACGTATTGCATGGAGCACTGGGTGTGGTGCATGAACAATCAATCTTGTAACACTGAAAAATTAAAATAAACATATTTGGGGAGAAAAAAGAAATATATATGTGTGTGTGTGTGTGTGTGTGTGTGTGCATGCATTTATGTGTATACATATATGTGTATATTTTTTTCAATTTAGTAAATTTACTGCAGAGCACTCTAGGACTCCTCTTGAGCACTGTCTTTATTTCTGAATAGGTAGTTATTTCTATGAAACACCTCACAAGAGAAATAGAATTTTCTGGTGACCTGGAGCTACAAAATGAGGCTGACCATTTTAGAAAAAAAGCACCACAAACAATGTTATCAAAACATTTTTTATTAAACACCTACTATATGCCTTGTGAGGGATATTGAAGGAGTAAGTAGAAAGCATTGAGATAAGAGAATGAACTTTGGTTGCAAACCTGGGTTCAAATTTCATCTCTCAAATGAAACAAGATGGGATGGGGAAGGAGACAAACCATAAGAGACTCCTAAACTCACAAAACAAACTAAGGGTGGCTGGGAGGTAGTGGGGGTAGGGTTATGGACATTGGGGAGGGTATGTGCTATGGTAAGTGCTGTGAAATGTGTAAGCCTGATGATTCACAGACATGTACCCTGGGGCAAATAATACATTATATGTTAATAAAAAAAATTCATACTGGCTATATGACACCAGGCAATTGACTAAACTACTCTGTTTCCTCATCTGTTAGAAGCCAGTGGGTACCTATAAAGCAATGATGATAATGATATTGACTTCTATCATTTATAAAATGATAGAAATGATACTGATTTCTATCATTTGTAGATGGCCTGAACAATCATTTCAATTTCTATGTGATTTCTATGTGATATATTCTATATGTGGTATATATACATATATTTCTATATGTGATCTTATACTTATTACAACTTGTTTCAACATTATAAGATGAATACTATTATTATTGTAGTTATTTTAGAGATGAAGGATCTGATATTATTAGGCAAGGCATAATAATATGTGATGGCAATGACTGGAAGTACCAAGAAACCCAAGTCCTGCATTCACAAAAGCCTTCAATTTCAACTTTGTTTTAATCTCCAAACATGGTGATACCATCACAGCCAGAAACCAAGACCACTGAAAGTGAACAACCTAACCTTTTCTCTGGTTCAAGTCCAAGAAGACACATCTTCTAGTGCACTATGAATTAACATTTTTGTTAATTAACAAAATTAATTAACATCTAATGTTAAAATTATACATTGTATTATATATTAAAAATGTACATTTGCTCTGCATAAATGTTTAAAATTATCTTTAAGCTATTCTGGCCTTTCATCTTTTTTATATATCAAAGCCTCAAAATAAAAACAAAAACAAAAACAAGAAAAAAGGGAGAGAGTACTGGACTAGTGTTTACCTGTTATCAAATAACTAAATGGAAACCAATGAACACAGAGTTAGGAAAAGCTGCATGACACACAATATTATGTAGTGTTCCCACCATACAGACACAATAGTCCCAAATAACCTCAAAAGCATAGATAATAGTAAAATATAGAGAATTAATTAGAAAGGAATGAGTCTGGAGTACTTTGTTTTCTAATATACCTAAATTATAAAGCTTATGCAATTAATTTTTACTAATGTCTATTTAACAGCCAGCTTGCAAAATTTCACAAATCTAACAATGCACTTGCATTAGCCAGTAGGAGCCGACTCTAGCAAATCACTGACTCCATAGATGATTCTTCATGTATGCAAACATGAATCTTTTAGCAGGTGCATATACCAATATAGTGACACTTACAGGAAGATATAACTGAATATATGTATATGTATTCAAAAACGTATGTCCAGATGGATTTCTTTATATACGTAAGAATATCTGCCCCACACTCAAACCAGGTGAGCTGGTTGGACCATATGGACATGATCAATGTCCATAGACATTGTTCTTCTAATCTCCCCACCAATATGTTAGTCCTTGTGTACAAACCCTGGTACTATTTGCTACAGACTTCTGTTGGGATTGGCCAGGCATGAAAAATACCCACATCTATATACAGCGTATGAAATAAGTTGGGCTTTACTTTGTTAGCTCTTGCTAGTCTCAACCCAATGTCAAGGAGGACCTGGTAACTTTCAGGTGGCCACTGGTGAGCTACTTTTCCTCCTCATTTGGTGTTACAGATGAGAACCTTATAAAATGCTCATAAATTGAACAGCCAACATCCACTTACATATTTTTTTTGCATCTACTGTGTGCTCATAGGCGCACACACATGCATACACTCACTCTAAAGAAAGCTCAGGTTTTAAGTTGTTATAGTACTCTTCTGAAATGTATAAGATGAAAGAAGGATATGCTATAATCATTTGATATAGAATGAGAGCCAAAAAATGCACTTTTAAGAACTAAATTCTAGACCTAACTATATTTCTACTATGGTATTTTAGTGTTCCCATGTTACCATTAAATTTTTTTAAACTACCACCTCAAATATCCTTATAACCAAACTACCACTATTGAAAGGGAATTTGTCCACTTCTTACTGCTTCTCCTTTTCCTAGAAATGGGAAACCAACTGATCCAAAATCAATTGCTTAGATCTCCACTGTGGCAGGGAGAAGAAAATTCAAAGCCTTTCATTAATGCTCTAAATATGAGAAATGTCCACAAAGGACAAAAGTGTAGGGATTCAGAAGAAAAAAACAGAAGGCAATGATTTTCACGTGCTGCATTTTCCCTGAGTAATTCAAATGAGTTTATAATAAATTTTTAAGGCCTTTAGGCCATTAGCTCAAATGTTGTCTGATACCTATGACTATTTTGAAAAAGAAATTAAACAGGAAACATCCACTGAATTTAGAAAGATAGTTATATCTTTGTATAACAACCATTTCATTTCTGCCTGTATTGTAAATAGGGTTTTTTTTTCCCCCTTAATCAGAAGAACCACTGGTTGTTACTTGTAAGATACAATCTTCCTAGACAGGATTCATTCCAAAAAAAAAAAAAATCAGTATCTTGACTCAAATAGGATCAAATTACAACCAAAGATTTTAAACAATCTTCTCAACCTACCATTCAAAGAAATATTGAATAAAAAAAGGATGTAGAAAAGAAAGTCCTTTTCAACAAAAGAAAGCATTTCATAATAGACAACAATGCACTTTCCTCTCCAGAGTGGCAAGGACATGTTCACTTATTTTTAAACAGGTTGTTTAGAAACAGGATAGAAAAATGTCAAGCCAACCTCAAGTGGTGAGTCTCCATGAAGACCAAATGTTCCAACAATTGTTGAATAGCAGAGAGAAGAAATCTCCCTAAACATTATCACTTACTCCCTTTCTGCCAAAAATACATGGAAGCTCTCTGAGCAGCCATACTTCTGAAAACTGAATTCTTAGTCTTTGCATCATACAAAAAACAATTCAGAGGTGGAGAACGGAAGTCCAGGCTATATTTAGGCAAAGTAGTCATTTTTTACCGGCCAATTACAAATTGAGTTCATCCAGATGTTTTGACAATACATAGTTCTCTAACTGAAGGCAACTTTTCATTTTTTTCAACATCTGAAACCCAAAGGATTTTGAAGAATCATCTCTTCAAAACAATCCACTTTGAGGACTGCTATTTGGTTATTGCTAGAAAAATCGTATTGATATGTAGCTTGCTTTGATCTCAAGATAAGTCCAAGGAAGTTTCTAGTAAAAAGAAATTTCTATGAGAAACACTTACCAATCTAAACTTCTAGTTTCAGAGCTTAATGAGATTTTAGCAAAAACTGGGTATTGACATATCCAGTGTATACTTTCTGCCAGTAATTAGCAGGCTAATTCATTCTACATATTTTCTAAAAATAACAAAATGAAGAATGATGAAGTATGCCCCATGCCCAGTCATGCGGCATACTATTTGAATCTCATTTCACTTCACATCTCAAAACTCCCCCAGATTTCAGGCTTCCACAGTGGTTGTAAGCATGTTTACATAGGAAAAATCAAGGAGAAATTGGGAAAGTCCTGTATCATCCAGGGATTCAAGTATAAGCCAAGCACTGATCTGCTTTTTGTCCCATACCTAAATTAGAGCAGCCACAAAAATACATCCATCAAATTAACTGTCTTCTTCAAAAAATGCTTTCTCTCCCAACTGTCCTCTTTGGGGTAATGTAATTGTCTCTCTTCTACTTTCACAAACTAGAACCTTAAGTCATCCTGAAACCATCCCTCTCTGTACTTTGACCTCTTCCCCATTTTATAATTACTCATTTGAATTACTCCTCAGGTTCAGCTCCTTCTCACCATTTCCACAGCATCTGTCTAGTCATACTTTAGCAACTAAGACAACCTCCCACCTGGTTTCCAACCTTACTCCAGCCTCTGCCACACTAATCCAGAAGTCATACTCTTGTAAGACCAAATCCTAAAACCCAGTTGTTCTCAATTCTTTTTGTCTATAGAATCAATAAAGATCCCCAATCTAAACTCCTCTCTCTCCTATTTTCATGTTACTCTAGCCCTCCTGTGAGAGACATGACTAGATGTCCCCTAATATCTACTGTCTTCTTCCTTTAAAAATAGAACCCCCTGGGGCACGTGGGTGGCTCAGTCCATTAAACATCCAACTCTTGATTAAGGCTCAGGTCATGGTCTCAGGGTTGGGAGCTGGAGGCCTGCGTGGGGTTCCATGCTCAGTGGGGAGCCTGCTTAAGATTCTCTCCCTTTCCTTCTGCTCCTCCCCCAAGTTGAGCTCACCCTTGTACACGTGCACCCTCTTTTTCTTTCTTTCTCAAATAAATAGAATCAGTTTAAGAAATAAAAAAAAAAATAAAAACAGAACCCCCAATTACAGTTGGGCACACACCAACAACCTGCATAAGGGCTAATTTTTCTAAACTTTTGCAACCAGGTGTGCCCCTGCAATCAAGTTCTGATGGATATAATAAGAGCAGAAGTATCAGGGCACCTGGGTGGTTCAGTGGGTTAAAGCCTCTGCCTTTGGCTCAGGTCATGATTCCCGAGTCCTGGGATAGAGCCCCGCATAGGGCTCTCTGCTCAGCAGGGAGGCTGTTTCCCCCATCCCCCGCCTGCCTCTCTGCCTACTTGTGATCTCTGTCAAATAAATGAATAAAATCTTTAAAAAAAAAAAAAGAACAGAAGTATTATGTTCAGTTTCTAGGTCATGTCCTCAAAATAAAGTAGTATGCACTGGCATTCCTCTTTCATCCTTCACACTGACTAGGATGCAGATGGGACATCAGGATCAGAAACAGCCATTTCAGAAAAATGAAAGCCATATATAGGAGATAGTAAAGATATTCTACCAGCCCTACCAGTTCTCTGCTTTCAGTTGGTTAAGTAAAAAGAAACAAATTTACATTTTATCCAATCTGTTGTTAAACTGTGCTTTTGTGACAGCAATATAACCCATACCCTAATCTGTATTCTAAAATATACTACATCCTCAATTGTTTGATAAAATTCAATAGCACTAATTTTCTAAATTTATTGTCAGTTATATAAAACCAAAGAAAGTAGAAGAATGACCTGGATTTTTCACTCAAAATCACATTTACTTTTGGCACACAGCCCAATACATACCAGCAGTATGGCAATATCTTCATTATTTTAAACTATTTTTTTTATTTTATTTATTTGACAGAGACACAGCAAGAGAGGGAATAAACTATTTTTTAAATATCTGGTTGAAATAAAAATACTTCTTTACATATATTAAAGCTTTTCTAGTTGCAGTCATCAGAAACTAAAAAAAAAAAAAAAAACCTTAAAAACGGGAAAAATTTGTCAATATGTATACCGTGGCATCTATATTGGCTCCAATGGTTCCCAGAAATACCCAAACCTGACCTCTCTTTGTTCCTCAAATTCCTCTCTCTGTTCGTTCATTTAATTCTCTCTCACTACAAATCAGCTTCCTGTGTTTCTCTGTTTGAAGGTGGGAATAGGGCTAGCTGCCTACCGCTCTCGTGTTTTACATACTGTAATCCAGGTACCCAAAGAGAGAAACCACTACTGCCCCTGAGTTTTATCATGTGTTAACCTTAAGCAGACCCTAAGAGCAGAGGGATATAAAATAAAATTGGCTAAACATTGTTTATGTATTTACTTTTGGGGAAAAAACCTGCTGGGCCATAAGTACATGTAAAAAGAATCCCTAATAACATATTCATTCTGTCTTGGCCAGTGGCTTAGGGATGAGCATCTGGACCTGCAGTGGAGCTGGGATGCTCATCAAAGTTCCAACACAAACTGGCTCCAAGTGCAACACAGAGTGAGATTCATTTCCTTTTCCACTGTCCCCAAGAACCATAAACTCAATGTGGAAATGTTAGGATGCAACCACCCAGGGAGATCTCAAGAAAAGCCATAAAAATGTACTTATACTATTTGTTAACATATATATACTCTATTTCCACAGCCTCGAGGGACAAGACATTTGTCACTGAAAACCACATAAAAACCAGGGCAGGCGAGAATGGTCCATTTTGTTCAGATTCTGATGCCCTCACCACTGGATTACAGGTTTTACAGAAATAAACAGTTGCAACAAGCTAGTTATAGGTTTATTTGTTGTTGTTTTGTTTTTTTTCTAAATTCCTCCAGGGAAATCTAGATACAGCTGCAAGGTCTTCTTTTTCTGCCTCTGATAGGTTTTATTTTTTTTTTTTATTTTATCTAATTTCTCATAAGCTGCAAATTTCCAAGTTCTGGTGAGTGTGCCTGGATGCCACACACTCTTGTTTTAAACCATGCTAATAGTTCACCTACTTTTTCTCATCTAATCCTTTCAACGGTTTTGACAAATTATCATCCCCATGTTTTCAAGCAACTTTACTGAGATACAGTTTATGTACAAAATGTATCTATTTTAATTTTACAGTTCAATGGGTTTTGACAAATACATAAAAATTAGACAAATACAAATATAATCAAAATCAAGATATAGAAAACATTCATCACCCCCCAATGATTTCCTTTGTGCTCCACTCCACTCTCCTCCCTTCCATCTCAGATAACTTAATGCCTCAGACAACTGAACTCTTTCCTCATAAGAGATTAAATTAGTTTCATCCAATGTTCCATATAAATGGTACTCTTTTCTGTGTGCCTTTTTTCTACTCAGCATTATGTTTTTGCAACTCATAGACACTGCTGAACAGATCAGTAGTTCATTACTCTTCACTGCTCAACAGTATGCTGTTGTAAGGGTACATCACAATTTTCCTACCCCACAGTTTGCAGACATTTGAGTTGTATCTGTTTTGGGCTATTATGAATAAAACCATTGTGAAGGTTTGTGTACAAGTGTTTGTATGAACATGTTTTCGTTTCTGTTTGGTAAATATCTATGCATGGAATTATGGGATCATAACCTAAGGGCAATGCCTAGTTTTATAGGATACTGCAACATCTTTTTTCCAAAACAGTTGTTCTGTTTGCTTTATATTCTCAGCAGGATTTAATACTTTGTTTTAAATCTAGCCATTCCTGTGGCTGGTATCTCATTGTGGGTTCACATTTCCCTTATGACTGACATGCTGAGTATATCTTCATGTTCTTTTTAGCCGTTCGCATATCTACTTTTGGAAGTGTCTATTCGAATGACTTGCCTATTTTTTAAAAACCATTTGTTTTCTTATTATTGAGTTGGAATAGTTTTTATATATTCTGTATACAACTGTGCCTTATTTTTTTTAATGTTATCATTCAAAAAGTTTTTAATTTTTGTGAAATACACATTTATCATTTTTCTTTCATTGTACCTTTTCTCCTCTATATAAGAAATCTTTGTCTAATCCAAAACAAAAAAGATTTTCTATTGTCTTCTAAAAGTTTTATTAATTTAGCTTTTTTAAACTTCCATGAGCTATGTAGGGTTAATTTTCACATATGATATGAAGCAATGGTCAATATTCACTTTTCCATATGAAAATAGTTACATCACTGTAACTTTTAAAAAATATTCTCCTTTCCTCCATTAAATTTTTTTGGCAACTTTATCAAAAATCAATTGACTACAAATGTGGTAATGCATTTTTAGAGTTACTGTTGTGTTTCATTGTCTGAAACAGGTCCAGAGGTTTGTCCTTATGTCAGTCCCACACTGTCTTATTTACTATATCCTTATGGTCCATCTTGAAATCAGATAGTTATTCCTATGTTTCAAAATTACTTGGGGTTTATTAGGTATTTTCCATTTCTATACATATACCATTCTCTATTTTAAAAAAAAAAAGCATACTGTGAAGTGATTAAGATTACATCAAAACTATCAATTAGTGCAGGGAAAACTGACAGCTTAACAATATTGAGCCTGATATATGAACAAGGTAGATCTCTGTTTATTTATATCTTCTTTAATTTTTCTCAACATTTCTTCAAATATTCTAGGATTTGTAGTGTATAGATCTTACTGACGTTTTGTCAGAATTTTTACTTATTTCATGGGTTTTGATGCTATTCCAAATGGGATCTTTAAAATTTTAACTTCCAATTGTTCATTGCCTATATAATTGATTTTTGTACACTGACCTTGTATCATGCAGCCCTTCTATACTCACTTATATCTACTTCCTTGTACATACCTTTGGATTTTCTATAGATGATATTATGACAGTTTTACTTTTCTAATCCATATGGCTTTTTTTTTTCCTTGCCTAATTACACTGATTAGGCTATCCAATACAATGATGAGTAAAAGTAGGGAAAACAGGTATCCTTCCTGGTTTCTCATCGTAGGGACAAAAGTCTTTGGTTTCTCATCATTAAATATAATACTAGTTGTAGATTTTTCACAAATGTTATCAGGTTTAGGAAGTTCTCTTTTATGACTAGTATTCTGAGGAATATAACTGATTGATTGGGTATGTTCATATGTTGATCTCCTTATCACTATGAAATGCTATTCCTTATCTCCAGTAATATCAAAAGTTAAGCCATTTGAATGTTACTAGAGGTAAGTCCTATATAATCATGTATATTACCATTTTTACATACCATTCAACTCAACTAAGATTTTGTTAAGGAATTTTTGTATCTCTGTTCATGAGGGAGATTACTGTCTATAGTTTCCTTTTCTCATAATGAAATTTTCTAATTTTACTATCAAGATTTTAAGATTTAGAATGAAGATAAAGCAGACCTCATAAAATGAGCTGGAAATATTTCTCCCTCCTCTATTTTTGGAGAGACTATGTGTTAGAATAATGTTATTTCTTCCTAAAATGTATGATGAGGTGGAGAGTGAAGCCATCTGGGCCTGGAGTTTTCTTTGTAACAAGGTTTTTCATTGGAATTTCAATATAACTAGTAGGTATGAAGCTATTTAGATAATCTATTTCATCCTGAATAAGTTTTGGTCAACTGTATTTGTCAATGAATTTTTCCATCTCATCTAAGTTGTCAAATTTATTGAAATTTAGTTATCCATAAAATTTCCTTATTATCATTAACCTATGTTAGATCTATATATGTTTCCTTTCATTCCTGATATTGGTAATTTGTATCTTCTTCCAATCAGTCTAGTTAGAAGTTTATCAATTTTATTGATCTTTTCATAGAACCAGGTTTTAGTTCAGTTGGTATTTTCTATTGTTTTCCCATTATCTGTTTCAATCCTTTCTGCTCCTTATTTCCTAACTTCTACTTATTTGAAGATTTAATTGGCTCTTCTTTCTCTACTTCTTTTTTTTAAAGATATAATTTATTTATTTGCTACAGAGAGAGAGGGAAGTAGGCTACTTGCTGAGCAGAGAGCCTGATGCAGGGCTTGATCCCAGGACCCTGAGACCATGACCTGAACCGAAGGCAGAGGATTTAACCCACTGAGCCACCCAGGGCCCCTTCTTTCTCTACTTCTTAAAGTAAAAATTAAATTATTTTTTTAACCTTCTTCTTTTCTAACATAAACATTTAATGATATAAACTTCCCTTTAAGCACTATTTTAGCTGCATCCCACAAATGTTATGTGTTTTCATTATCATCTAATTTAAAATACCCTCTAATTTCCTTTGTGATTCTCTTTTGAACCACACATTTTTAGCAGTGTGTTATTTAACTTTCAAATATTCAGGAATATTCTAGATCTTTGTTAATAACTTTAGGTTTAATTCTGTTGTAGTCAGAGATTACTCTAAATGATTTCAATCCTTTTACATTATTAAGACTAGTTTTATAGCCCAATATTATCTTGGTTGATGCTCACATATACTTGAAAAGAAATTCTATTGTTACATCAATTTTTTGATGATGTTATTCAAGTTCTCTATGTATTTAACTGATTTTTCTATTTTTTCTATCAATTACTAAGAACAGAGTGTGAAAATCTTCAACTACATATGAGGAAATAACCATTTTTCCTTGCAGTTTTGTTGATTCTGCTTCATGTTTTTTGAAGCTTTTGATTGGGTGTCATATGTTCTTAATGTGTTGATCTCCTTATCATTATGAAATGCTATTCCTTATCTCCAGTAATATTTATTTTATGACATCTATTTTGCCAAATATTAGTTCAACAACTCTTACTTTTCTTGTGATTAGAGTTCCCACTATATATTGCCCATACTGCTTTCACTTATATCTCTGTCCTTATAAAGCATCTTTCTTTTCTTTTTTTACATTTCGGGAAAATGTGTATTGAATGGATTCATTTACTTTCCTGCTTTAGTAACTAGAATAAAATTTTATTTTCAGTGATTTATAGTGCCTCAACATGATAGTTCTGCATGATTTACAATTTTACAGAAACGTATCTGAAGAAAGTGTGTAGAATATGTCCTATACTGAGGACACAGCTTTGAAAATAGCTTATGGCAAAGATCTAATATCATACTATGTCATTATTACATTTTGAATGAAGGTATATCTATGGAAACACATTTAAAACATCTATAAATAGAAATGAAGTAAGGCTAAAGTACAAACATGTATTAATGTTAACAGGTTGGGCTATTAACTCTCAAAAAGAATAACTATGAGTATATTAGCTATATAATAGTCATCCTTTTTTTCTGTTATTAAATGCTTTAAATACTTATTCTCTTTAGACTTAGTATTTTTTACTTTATTTTTTTAATTAAATTCAATTAACATAGAGTGTATTATTAGTTTCAGAGAAAGAGTTCAGCGATTCATCAGTCTTATATAACACTGAGTGATCATTACATCATATGCCCTCCTTAATGTCCATAACCCAGTTACACTATCCTCCCACGCCTCTCCCCTCCAGCAACCCTCAGTTTGTTTCCTATGATTAAGAGTCTCTTATGCTTGGGATGTCTGGGTGGCTCAGTCAGTTAAGCAGCTGCCTTCAGTTCAGGCCATGATCCTAGGGTCCTAGGATGGAGTCCCATATCAGGCTCCTCACTCAATCGGGAGCCTGCTTCTGCCTCTGCCTGCTGC
The DNA here is from genome assembly GCA_028533885.1 of Nasua narica. Lineage (NCBI taxonomy): Eukaryota > Metazoa > Chordata > Mammalia > Carnivora > Procyonidae > Nasua > Nasua narica. The sequence continues at coordinate 49,916,744 of CM052811.1, forward strand.
CCCCCTGCTTGTGTGTGCTCGCTCTCTCTCTCTCTCTCTCGATCTCTCTCTGACAAATAAATAAAATTTAAAAAAGAAAAGAAAAAGAAAAGAAAAAGGAGTCTCTTAAGCTTTATCTCCCTCTCTGATTTCGTCTTATTTTTCCCTCCCTTCCCCTATGATCCTGTTTTGTTTCTTAAACTCCATATATTAGAGAGATCATATGATTACTGACTTTCTCTTATTGACTTACTTCACTTAGCATATTACCCTCTAGTTCCACCCATATCATTGCAAATAGCAAGATTTCATTATTTTTCATGGCTGAATAGTCCATTGTAATATATACACCACATCTTCTTTATCCACTCATCTGTCAATGGACATCTGGGCTCTTTCCATAATTTGGCTATTGCAAACACTGCTGCTATAAATATTGGAGTGCAGGTACCCCTTCAGATTGCTACGTTTTTATCTTGGGGTAAATACCTAGTAGAGCAATTGCTGGATCATAGGGCAGCTCTATTTTTAACATCTTGAGGAACCTCCACACTGTTTTTCAGAGTGGCTATACCAGCTTGCATTCCCACCAACAGTGTAAGAGGGTTCCCCTTTCTCTGCATCCTCACCAACACTTGTTGTGTCCTGTCCTATTAATTTTTGCCATTCTAACTGGTATAAGGTGGTATCTCATTGTGGTTTTTAATTTGTATTTCCCTGATGGCTAGTGATGTTAACATTTCTTCATGTGTCTGTTAGCTATTTGTACGTCTTCTTTGGAGAGGAGTCTGTTCATGTCTTCTGCCCATTTATTAATTGGATTATTTGTTTTTTGGGTGTTGAGTTTGAAAAATTCTTTAAAAATCTTGAATAACAGCCCTTTATCTGAAATGTCATTTGCAACTATTGTCTCTCATTCTTTCAGTTGTCTTTTGGTTTTGTCAACTGTCTCCTCTGCTGTGCAAAAGCTTTTTATCTTGATGCAGTCTGAACAGTTCATTTTTTCCTTTGTTTCCCTTGCCTTTGGAGAGGTGCCTAGAAAGCAGTTGCTGTGGCTGAGGTCACAGAGGTTGCTGTCTGTGTTCTCCAGGATTCTGATGGATTCCTGTCTCACATTTAGGTCTTTCATCCATTTTGAGTCTATTTTTGTGTATGGTGTAGGAAATGGTCCAGTTTCATTCTTCTGCATGTGGCTGTCCAATTTCCCCAACACCATTTGTGGACAAGACTATCTTTCATCCATTGGATTTTCTTTCCTGCTTTGTCGAAGATTAGTTGACCATAGAGTTGAGGGTCCATTTCTGGGTTCTCTATTCTGTTCCATTGATCCATGCATCTTGTTTTTGTGCCAGTACCATAATGTCTTGATGATTATAGCTTTGTAATAGAGCTTGAAGTCTGGAGTTGTGATGCCACCAGTAAAGCATGTTTCTTTTGCACAGCATAAAACTGGGTCTTAGTTTTATATCCAACCTGACAATCTCTTTATGCTAATTGGAACATGAAGATAATTTATACTTAAACCTACCATCTCACTATTGCTATTTCTTCTGACTTTTGTTCCCTTTTCCCTCTTTTCCTGCCTCTTTTTAGATTAATTCAGTACATTTTTTATTGTTTTATCTCTACTTCTGGCTTATTAACTAAAACTCTTCATTTTTTTGGCTTTTAGGTGTTTTTTACAGGATATTCTAGAACTTTCAGTAGGCATCTAGAAGTTACACAGTGTATCTTCACATCATGTTATACCACTTCACATAAAATGTAAAAACTTCATGATGAATCCTTCACATTCACTGTACTATTTGTGATACATTTTACTTCTATATACTTCTATGTATTTCTACATTTTACTTCTTATATATTTATATAAGCTTCACAACTCAATATTGTTATTCTTATTTTAAAAATGAAATATTTTGAAGAAATTTAAATATGAAAAATGTATTTTGTATTCCCCCATATTTACCATTTCAAGTATTTTTTTTATCTCTTTCCATCTGGCATCAGATTTTTTCCACCCGAAGGAATGCTCTTATATTTATTATCCTGTAATTCTGCTGGCAATATATTTCCTCAGCTTTTATTAGTCTGAAAGCAACTTTATTTTGCCTTCAATTTGGAAGGATATTTTCACTGCATAAAGAATTCTGGGTTGATGGATTTTGCCTTTTTTTTTTTTTTAGAACTTTAAATATACAGTTACATTGTTTTTTGCATTGCATAGTTTAATTTTGTTTAAATTTTTAAAAAGATTTTATTTATTTCAGAAAGTAAGAGAGCACATGAGAGAGCAAACACAAGTGGTGGGGAGAAACAGGGACAGGGAAAAACAGGCTCCCCCCTGAGCTGAGGAAGGGCTCCCAACATGGGGGTGGCTCAATCCCAGGACTCCGAAATCATGACTCATGACCTCATGACGGGAGTTGAGGGCAGAGGCTTAACTGACTAAGCCACCCAGGCACCTTTGTATTGCATAGTTTCTGGTGAGAGGTATATGATGTTTTTTTCTGTCATCTATTGCTCTAGCTACTTATAAAACTTACTCTTTATCCCTATTTTCCTTCAGTTTAATTATAATGTCCTTTGATGTTTTTTATGTTAATTAGGCTTGGGATTTAATGAACATCCTGGAATGTGGGTTCATAGCTTTCTTCAAATTTTAAAATTGGTGACTATTGTTTCTTCAAATAATTTCTTCTGCACTCCCCCTTTTCTAGGAGCCCAATTATACATGTGATAGAATACTTGACATTGTACCATAGGTCAACTAAAATTCTTTATCTTTCATCCTATTTCTCCCTGTGTTTCCTTTTTCATTTCTCTTCTACCATGTCTTCAAATTCACTGATCTTTTTTCTTTTTTGTAAGTATATAATCTAGTATTAATACCTCTAGGGGAAATTGTCATTTCTGATATTGTATTTTTATCTTTAAAAGTACTACCTTCTTTTAAATATTATCCATTTCATTCGCCACTGTATTCATCTTTTCCTTTAAATATTTGAACATAGGGGCACTTGGGTGGCTCAGTCGTTAAGCATCTGCCTTTGGCTCAGGTTGTGATCCCAGAGGCCTGGGTATGAGTCCCACATTGGGATCCCTGCCCAATAGGGAGTTTGCTTCCCCCTCTGCCCTGCCCTGCCCCCACTCATGTGCTTGTTCTCTCGCATAATTAAAATCTTCTATAAAAATTTTAAAAAATAGAGATCTTAGGTCTCCAGAAAAAATAAATAATATAGTAATAATACTTCTGTATACTTTTTTCCATTATTTTATTTAAATTCAATTAACATATAGCATATTATTTTCAGATGTAGAGTTTATTCATCAAGTGCATATAACACCCAGTGCTCATTACATCATGTACCTTCCTTAATACCCATCAGTTACCCCATTACCCCCTCCCCTCGCAACCCTCAGTTTGTTTCCTATAGTTAAGAGTCTTTTATGCTTTGTCTCGCTCTCTGATTTCATCTTATTTTATCCTTCCCAATACTTTTGTATTCTTGTCTGCTGACTGTGTAATTTGTTTCATTAAGTGATTTTTCTTCTGGTTACAAGTCCCAATTTCCCTTCTTCACATGTTGAGTAATTCTTTATTGGATGCTAGACATTGCATGTTTCACATTTTTGAGCATCTGAATATGGCTGTCCTGCTTTAGAGAACTTTAGGATTTATTCTGGAAGGTATCACTCATTACTTGCCGAGTTGGATGCTTGTTTTCAAAGCTTTTAAAAGTGAATCTAGAGAAGCTCTCATTCTAGAGATATTTTAACTCCACTACTAAGGTATTACCTTTCTGGAGTTTCTACTGAATGATCAACAGGATTTTTCACTCTCACTAGTCAGAACCTGAACAACTCCTAACCGTGGGTTATCTATGTAAAACATTCAGCTCACAGCTTACCAACTGGTCTTTGTAGGATTTCACTCTATGCAAATAGATCAAAATTTTCAGCAAAGACTAAAAGAGACCATACATATTCCTGGAGATACTTTTCTGGGTAGCACCTTCCTCTCCATAACTTTGCCCTGTATGTTACAGACTTGTTAGCTTCTCTAAACTGAGATCTCTGTCTTTTCAACTCCACAGAATTAACAAGCTTTGTTTACAATATTACTCCCTGTTCGACAATTCATAGTGTTTTTCCAGGCAGAAAGCTGGGCAATCAAAGGGCTCACTTCATTTGTTCCCTTCTTTCAAGAAGGGAATCCTTCCCTGCCAATTGTCCAAAATATAAAAGCAATTCTTTCACTTGTTTTGCCAAGTCTTTTGTTGTTTACAGCAAAGGCATTAAAGTTTGTTCCTCTTGTTCCATCATGGCCAGAAATGGAAGCCTGCCATACATCTTTATGCCAATCCTTATCATTTCACTCTCAGATTCTACTTTGGGACAAATGGAGAGACAATAATGACTGACTTTTTTTGAGCATTTGGTATGTTCCAGGTATCAGGTATTTTTAAAACTAAAAAGTTTTACTTTAATTGCCTTGTTTAATCCTGATAATAACCTATGTGTTATATAATACTTAGATTGTACAAATGAAGAAAATGGGACTTACAGAGTAACTTTCCTATAGTGACACAGCTAGTAAGTGGTGGAATCTGATTTTTCAATCCAGTTCAGCTGGACTCCACAGCGGGGCTCTTAACTAATAGGTCTAGAAAACCCTGTGATTTCCCCCAATGTATTATTCCCAAATGAGAGTATCTCAAGCATGTACACCATTATATACATAAACTAACACTGAATGTCATTACATAACACCAAAGTGTTTATACCTAGAAATTAACTGCATAAATATTTTTGTGAAAAAATATTTTTATATTTATATATATTTAATATTTAATGTATGATTATATTCATTTACATATACAAAATGTGCAAAATATTTAAAGATAATGTGTGAAGTTGGAAAACTGCACTATTTATTAGGCAAGGATATTGAAGTTCTTACAACTTATTGTCTCTGCAATTTTTAACTATAACATACTTCTTTTTATTATTTTCATTTAATTCTATCTTATCTCCTCCAGGATCCTGTAAACAAGCTTCATGAGAGGAAAATCATGTCTGAATCCTCCTTCATATACCCTGTATTGTTTAGAACAATGTCTTCTATATAGTACATGCTAAATTATTTTTTTATTTCTTGATAATTGTTTGATTCATCAAGAGAAGCTTTTTAATGAAAGCTGTCTTTGCTTTTTTTTTTGTCTTTGCTTTTAAGTACAGATCCCAAAGGATGTTACTACCATGTTAGGTATTTCCTGCTAATTTTTTCTAGATTATAGGCTGCTAGAGGGCAAGGAAATGTTTCATATATGTGTATCTCTGCTCAACAGAGAAAAGTCACTAATATACAACCAATTGCTGGTTTCTGGTGTGGCCATAGAGGCACAGGGCCCATAACCGAAGAATTTGCTTACTAGGCCTATAGGCCCACTGACTAGTATAAGCAGGACAAAGCTCAACCTCCCATAGGATTTTGCATTCCAAGATTCTCCACAGTTATAAAAATCCTAAACAGTAATAGCACGATATAACATATCTTCATTTACATCACAGTTTAAAAAGCACTCTCAGTTCACACATTAGTCATGACCTAGTCAAGAAAATAAAAATTGCTATTTATCCTACAAAGAGAGGAAAGTTGATTCTGAAGATTGGTTACATTGTGTGATGGAAACGTTAGGAATACAGTCAGGGTTACTGAAAAAACCCTGGCATTATCAACAGTAGGAAGCCACTATCATCCCTAGGTCTGGAGGGACAATGGGAGGAAGTGGTGAAACAGCCCAGAAATCTGGGCCCTCCAGCAGCTGCTACAGTTATAAAGGAAATGATAAGCCACGGATGCCACAGAAAGCCAAAAGGAGGAGAAATGCCCTGGCTTCTTGCCACTAACATTCTGTAATATTTTGCAGCTACCTCTCATTGGCCAACTCAACCTGGAAACCAAAGGGCAGGGAAGTCTGGGAAAGAAATGTAGCTTCCTGTATTACAAAGCAGAACAGGAAAAGGCAGAGGAAGGATCTGAGAGCAATCAGGCAACTGAGTCCACATTTTATATTTTTTTGTGGAAGTAGAAATGGAGAGTTGGAGAACTCCACTAACTTACCCAAGGTCACACAGGCAGAAACTGGTAGAGCTAGAATTTCTTCACCTATAAACTAGCTCCATACATTTTTTTTTCCTATAGACTACGATTTTCTTTCACAACAAAAGAGGAAGTGGAAAACTGTATTCCCTTGCTTGCACTCTTGTAACTGCCTCCAGTTGATTTTCCCATTCTATCTCATCCCCTTCTCTTCTCTAATCTCACTATACACAACGCTATTACGCCAATTTAATTTAAAGTAGCAATCACTTTGGAAGTCTTAAGCTTTAAAGAGACCAAGGAGAACCAAAGAGACCAGGACCAAGACCACTGGCATCTCCCATTTCCTCATTCGCTCCCCACCCCCCTGTGCTCCCAGGGCCCCTTTTGTTTCCCTCTCCCAAGGTACATGTCACACTGAGCTGCAATTATTTGTTGCCTTTCTTCTCTCTTAGACGGATGGAAACCGATTCTCAGTCATCTTGATAGCCTAAGAAACTGACATACCGTCTAACACGTTGTCAGTGCTCTCTAAGTGCCTGAATAAATGAATGAATATAACTGAAGATATCTTTCCACCAGATTGTTGAAATATTCAAAACTGAGGCTACTAATCTGTCCTAAAGTCTCTGAAGATTATAAAATGCACTAGTTCATAGAAGGTTAAAGTCATTCCTTTAGTCGCACCGTCTCAGCTTTGGCATCCCAGCTTTTCAATCGCCCAATACAAGGTTGTTGGAGTCATGCCTTTTCATTTAGTCACATGGATAAGGGTGAGCACAAATGAGTGGCTGTCTAGAGATTGAGAATGCCAATATAAAAATAATTGAACAACAAAGCCCTGTTTTAGCATTTTCTCTACAGCGACACATAGGAGGCATCTGTGGGCCCACAACAATTTTAAGAGCATAGTTCTAGGGAACAGGGCTATGTAATCATAAAATTACATTTGAGTAAGATTTAATTGTTATTTTCACCTTTCCAACACCTTTCGCAAAGCAGTGCTTAAAAGCATTGCAAGAAGAATATTACCCTTTAAGAGAAAGCAGGCAACACAGAAAGCACAAGAAAGACCAAACAGGCCAGACTTTTATGGAAATTTAGGTTCAGGACATTATTGAAAATTATTACCAGTGCTTCCATCTTTGGGAGTTTACAGATTGGCTTCCAAGGGGAGGCTACTGGGAAAAAAAAGAATGGACAGTGTTTCCTAAAGGAGAGATTTTCATTTCTCCAGACTGGGAGCTAATGAAAGCCACTGGCTACCATGATAAGCAGGCATTGATCATAAAGTAAGAAGCATGTCCCCAAAATCATTCTATTTTCATCGTTAATCACAATATACTCAACATTATCACTGGTAGGTATGTACAAGGTAGAGGGTGGAAGCAGGTGAAAGCCCTAACATGTCCTCTATGGGGGGACCCACAGGATGACAGTAGCTACTTGAAAATAATTCTTACCTATCTTCAATAGGGACATAAAACTGTATTTAGTGTTTTAACTGCATTCATAAAGTTCCAGCTAATTTAAGAGTGATGAGCAAATTTTTTCAAGGTCATGAAAAAATAAGGAAAATCTGAAAAACTGTCATAGATTGGAGGTGGCCAAGGAGATCCAATGACTATATGCAACATGTATATTAGATTGGATCTTCCACCAGAAAAAGGACATGAGTGGGAGAACCACTGAAATCCAAATGAAGTCTAGAGTTTTAGTTTATAGGACTATACCAATGTTATTTTCTTAGTTTTGACAAACTGCCATCATTTTGTAAGATATTACTATTAGGGGTATTAGGGAAAGCTGGGTGAAAGGTATATGGGAACTCTCTGTACTCTATTTGCAACTTTTCTGTAAATTTTAAATTACCACAAAATAAAAAGTTTATTTTTTAGAGAATAAGCAAAGTCTGCTGACTATTCTGGTGACTTTCTATCACTTGGATAATGAACTGAATACTTCTTCCTAGTTTCTAGCTTTTCAAAGAGGAGAAAGTAGATCTGCCAGACAACATGGAATATGGTAGGTACAGGGTAGACATTCACTGCTGAATGGCTCTACAGGTGGAAAGGAAAACTGCCATTAAATTTTAAGCAATGACTTCAGGTGCTGAGGCTCCCAGAGGGATTCAGCTAGCCCTGGGTTCCTGATGGACTTCCTAATTATGCTGATCAATTCAAAACACAGTTATCAGGGCATCACTTAGAAATGAGATCAAATTATTTCTCAATTCATTTGCACATGTGTAATACACTTTTGCAATGTATATAATTTACACTAAAAGTTTGTATGCTCACTTTCTTTTGTCAGGATACTGAAGAACAAACTGCTAAGAGGCATGTCCCCAAGTTTTGACAGTGTGTTCCACATTTAGGCTTAAAAGGGAAGACTAAGATCAAATGACCAAGGCATATAAATCCTGACAGGAAACAGATGGCATCATCAACTGGAGGAGAATTTAAATAAAGGAACTGATTCCAAAGAGATGGAATTTGGAGAAATTGGAAAGGAACAGTGCAACACCTCAAGTCCAATGGTTGTGAAGGCTCCTACAAAAGCGCTTATGAAAATGTCCCTACCCTGAAGGACCACAGGGAGAAGAAGTTGTTATTGGAAACTGGGAGACAGATATACGTAGGGGGCCATTTGTAAAGCATCCGCTGGACACAAGCCAAAGGACTTAATACCCTGACCTTCCTCTCCTCATATTCTCTGGTTCTCTGCTGATGTCTTTCATTGGGCCAAATCCACCTAGAAACCAGAGCACAAAGGATTCCACTGACACAGCCCACACAAGACAGTTTTCTGGAGGCTCGTAACAGGATGGAGATAAGGGTGGACAGCAGATCTGGAGGGGCAATCATATCCAGCCTACTCGCTCTATTGCTGGCCTCTACCTGAATTGGCAGTGCTAATGCACCTGCTTAATGACAACACAAGTCTGTTCACTGCTCAGTTGCAGAATGTTTCTCAATCCAATATGGCCAAATAATTTCGCATTTTGTAAACTCACTGACAGGGGTCAAGCCACATTCTGACAAGATGCAATCACCTCTGAAAGAAAGGGTATTATTTGCCAAATAACTCAGGCTAGCAAAGCACAGAGGCTGCTATGTGCTTTCAAGCAACAAGACAGACTTGAAAAGGACCGTATCCAGATTCCCTAAGTGGTCTAACCTGGCTTCAAACAGTAGTCCTCTTCCCTCTTTTAAGTCTGTCCTTTATATTCCCTTCATTTGTGAAATCCTTTCTAAAAAGCCAACACCAAAGACTTCTCCCTAGAGACAGAAGGGAGAGATGGGGCTGAAGAACAATGAAAATACCATTGGAACACAAAAGGAACAAATGCTAATAACTGCAGACTTCTGGCACTTAAGAGATTCACCAGGACTTGTCTTATTCGTCTTTTCTTTATCACCTCACAATTTTTAATTATGTGTAAGAAAAAATTCTTAAACGGACACATATATAAGGCAATTAGAAGGGGACAGGGTTGTGAGGTGGATTTGGCATTTGAGCTAAGGGAAAACCAGCTAAGCATGGAAAAAAAATGGGTAGGATCAAGGGAAAGAAAACAGAGGTGAGATGACTCCTCATGTTGGATGGGGAGTAATCAAATTCTCACCCTGGGTGGCAGTGAGGCATAGGAAAATATGTGCCAATGAGGTGGCCAACTGGTAGGGCTGAGATTCCCAATAAATATACAAAAAACACATGTAACAGGTATGCCCTGCTTTAATAATTTAAATACGAAGAGAGTCACATTTCTTTGATATTCAAGATGTAATGACTCCAAGTTAGCAGTGCTTCTCCTTTCCAGACATTCCCCAGAACACAGAGGCTGCTCAGTCCATAATGCTAGTCTTGTTTTTTTTTCATTTCGCAGTAGAATGTGTATTTATTCCATCACTCATTCATTCCTTCATGCAATAAATATTTATAGAGCACCTGCTACGCATTAGGCACTACTATAATTGCTGAGGATGGAGCCGAGAAAAAGGAAAGTATGGGATTGCTCAGGGTCCAAATATTCTATGGGTGAGGGAGGTCCAACAAATGGAAAATGAACAAGTTCAAAGATTAATACACCCCTAAAAGAAAAAAAAATTAGGATGGGCTCTTAAAGAGGGCCTGCTAGTGGGAAGGATATTACTCTAGACTGAGTGGTCTGAGGAGGGGCATTTGGGCTGAGATCCTAGATGACAAAAAGGAATCAGCCAAGCCACACAATGGGGGCATGAACATTGGAGGCTCATGCCAAAAACACCTAGTGCAAAAGTCCTGAGGAAGAATGGACTTGGTTGTTCTTACAAGGGTGCCAGAGTCAGGAGGGGTTCAAACCTTGGCCATAGGCTATGTCCATAGCCAACCATTCTTGGGGATGACTTGGACCCTGGTGTGCTAAGTCTGAATCAGGGGTCCAGACTCCTTCAGATACCTCCTCCCCTCAAGTGTCTCTGACCTAATAGAAATAGTCCTATTAGAACACAAATTTTAATGGACTCGTGTAGCTATGACAGAGACACCTGGAAGGAAAGGATCATGGAGTCCTTTGAAAGGAGGCTCCATCTTCCCCTCAGCAGAGTGAGGGGAAAGCCAGGGTGAGGGTGGGGGAGAGAGGATTTGCTATACTTTGAAATAACTAACTTTATTTTGAAGATTATTCTTCCAAACAAAAGAAGGCAATCACCAAGTTAGTTGATATCCTCTGTCTAGAAACTAGACTGCTCGCAAAGCCTCAAATAACTGTCTTTCTTAAATTAAAAAACTTAGGTTTAGGTTTAACCCAGTTATATTCCCTGCAAGGTGTGCTTTGTGGTTTTCTCTTCAGATGGAGGAGGAGAGGCTTATAAGACTAGTTGCATCTCCTGGACAGAGGTGTCATGGTGCCATCATCAGTACCAGGGGAGAATGAGGAAATCTTACAGTACAAACAAGATATAATCATTTCAGTGTAGAGCAGGTCACAATCAGCAATGGAGTGGCTTTAAAATATGTTTTTTTTTAAAGATTTTATTTATTTATTTGACAGAGAGAGAGAAATCACAAGTAGGCAGAGAGGAAGGCAGAGAGAGAAGGAAGCAGGCTCCCTGCTGAGCAGAGAGCCCGATGCGGGGCTCAATCCCAGGACCCTGAGATCATGACCTGAACTGAAGGCAGAGGCTTTAACCCGCTGAGCCACCCAGGTGCCCCGGCTTTAAAATATGTTAACAAATTCTTTGATACTCCTACCTTCTTCACAAGGTGGAGGCTAATTCCCGTTCCCTTGAGTCTAACTTGAATGTAGTGACCTAACAGAACATGAAAATAGCATGACTCCTAGGATGAGGACTTTAAAAGCAACATGACTTCTTCCTTGCTTTCTCGATCACTGACTCTGGGGAAATCCAGCTGCTAGGTCATTAGGACACTCAAGCAGCCATATAGAGAGGCCCCTGTGACAAGAAACTGAGGTCTTCTGCCAACAGCCTTATGAGAGAGCCATTTTGGAAGCTGATCTCTAGCTCCAGTCAAACTCTCAGATGACTACAACCCCAGCTGATATTTGGTTATAATCTCATGAGACACCCCAAGACAGCCAATAAGCCACTCTCAAATTCCCAACCCACAGAAACTACATTTTCTTAGGTAATAAATGTTTGTTGTTTTTAGTCACTAAGTTCTTAGGTAATTTGTTATGTGTCAGCCAAAGCAGGGAGGTCTGCAAGCATTTATATGGGGCTCTACAGAAGGGCACCAAGGCTTAGAATAAAGGCTGTGCTAGTATTTAGTACTCAGATTCTATCTCCAGGCTGGCAGGGCCCCAGGACAGATCGATTATGAATGAAAGCAAAGGGAAGCATATCTGGAGTTATCAACTGTGTCTCAAATATAGGAAACACCATTTGTTCCTATTTGAAACTGTTAATAATCATACTGTTCTTATACTGTTGCCGTGTTTGATATTTTCACACGATACGAAGAGAATGACTTAATAGTCTGCTGACAGGCACAACAAAATACTCTAATATTAAATCTGCTTCAAGACTGGAAGGTCACGTAAACGTAAAAAATTCAACCCAGAGTAAAGATGTCAACTCCTGTGGCAGAGAAGTCCAGCACCTTTAATTCAAGCTTATTAGTTTATGGCAGAGAGAATCCTACCATCTTGAATCTTCTGATTTACTAAGCCCTAGATTGACAACATCCCTCCATGTGTCAGTGTTTCTCTGTAGGTTAAAAAGTTAAGAGAATGCAAACAAGTAATATTATTTTGGAACCGAGATGTTGTTCTCAAGCTTAAACTCCCTTGCCCTCATTACATCTGCTTCCCAAAATATCAGAAATATAGAAAATCAAAAACTGTCAAAGGCAAATCAACTCAGATGTGCCTATTCCAAGACTAGCATGTCAATAGTGTTTATACTCCTTCTTACACCATATAGTCTAATTACCTCTGATTATATATTTAAGGAAACTTCCATGCACTGTAAACAGCGCAAAAATACATCCCCTCAGGTTTATACTTCCTCCATCTGGCAAAGATTGGGAGTTCCCCAGTCATCTAAAGTCCTTGACTAGGACACTTCACTGATGGGTTAAGGGATAGGGAATAAATAACAACAATCACTCATGAGCAATGCCATATTTCTCTTTTATTGCCCATCTCATCATTCCCTAAAAACCTCAAGCCTAGGAAAGGGTGCTTTCATGGAAAACTGAAAATCCAGATGGCACCTATATGCCCAAACCCTCCCTGCAAAACGTCTTGGGGACCAACAGTGCCACAATTCTTTGCCAGATTCAGGGGCAACTGCTAAGGGTGAAAAACTATAGCCAAAAATATAATGAGCAAGGAGCTGACCCCAATATAGCCCATTATAGAAAACTGTTTGGTTGTTTTTTCTTCACTGTCCTTAGGTAGCTTTCCAGTGAGTCCTGGGAATTCTTACAATTCAGATTCTCATCTGTTTTTCCCTGTGTTCCTGTCACCACAGTCTTAGAGTCAAGTGGTTTAAATTCCCAACTGGCAAACTCCAACTATTTCAGTTTGGTTTTTTATTCCCAGAACAGACTCGGCTTCAAAATCACCCAGTAAATAAAGGCAGCATTCTTAGAGGGCTTCTCTCAGGAGAGTTTGTGATTGAAGACTGAAGCCACTGAGGAGAGCAGGAGATCTCAGGGAGTGCAAGGAAAAGGCAAAATGTCTTCAGAAAGAGGTTATATTATTACAAATAGACTTTCCTTAGAGTCCTCTCAACTCAGTAAGAAAGAAGTATCAAATCGTATGTCCATGTGTTCATACATTTATTCATTTATTAAGCATCTTTTACATGCCAGGCACTGGCATGTTGTGAGGGAGCATTGCTGAGCAAAGAAAAGGACATAATTCCCATCATCATAAGTTAGCAGTCTAGAGGGGAAGACAGAAATACAATGGATATGTAGGGTGAAGGAGAGAAAATGAGAGAAAACGTTGGAAGTAAATAATTGATAGGTAGAAATATTTATATTGAAATGGTACAATTGACCCAGTCAGGGAGGCCAGAGAAAGCCTCTATGAAGGAAACCTGACTGAATAGAATTCTGAAGAAAGAATGTATGCATTTTCTGGGATTTGAGGAACGGGGCTAACATACCAGATAAAAGCGAAAGTCATGTACAAGGGACCTGTGGCAGAAAAGGAGAATAGTACAGTCAAGAAATTGAAAGAAGACTATTATATCTGTGTTGCAAAGATCAAAAAAAAAAAAAAAAAGCCTTGTATAAGAGAAAGCTATAAAGATGAACAAGGGGAAGACCACACACAGGGCCTTCTAGGTCATGCATGCAAAGGACTGGGATCATATCCTAATGTAACGAGGATCTAATGGAAGGTTTTAAGCAAAGGAGTGACACAACTACATTTTTGTTTAAAAGGTACCCTTCCAGCTACAGCCTAGAGACCAAATGTCAAGAGGGTCAGAAAAGATTTAAGGAAACCAGTTGGAGCTACTAGAGTTGTTCAAGTGAGAGACAGACACTTGTGCCAGCATAGTCTGTGGACCCAAAGGCCAATTATTAGCCTGTTGTCTCTCAGCCCCATACCTGCCCTTACATACAGTGCTCTGTGCTGCTGGGATGAGAGTCTGTGATGCACATCTCCCAGGTGTCCTTGTCTGCCACCTTCCTGTTAGGTTCTGCCAAAAGAAGGCACTGGCAGGAGGCCGAAGGTGGGAAGAGAAGAGATTCCCACTTCTGGCCCTGACTTTGTGGCCACTGCCATTGGTTGCAGGTGGCTGCTACTGTGACAGCAGGATGGGGAGATTCTGAACTATAGCAGCCTGGGCAGAGGCAACACCCCTTCAGAAGTTGCAGGCCTGGTTAATGCGGCTCCTTTTCAACACATCCAGATTGAACTGCCACATGTCTCCCACACAACAGAAGACGCAGCAGCCTCTGGGCTTAAGCTCCAGGACACTGACAACTTCTGGGTATCACCCCTCTTCCTTTTTTCTCTTCCAGGTACCTCCCCTCTCCTTTTTCAGATCTTCCACTCTGCTCTACAAACTTATAACCCCTTCCCTGTATTTAATTCCCTCTGTTTGAATTACCAAGACAATTTCCTTTTCCTTGACTAAACTCAGGCTGAAAGAGCTCCAAAATTAAAAGTTGAAACAAATTCACAACTTCAACCTCTTGTCATTAAATCATTCTTCCTAACATGAGGCTACCTATTTGACCTTGTTTGAAGAATTTCAGTGCCAGAGAACATACCACTTGGAAGTGTAGCCTAGCCCAGTGATGGTAATCTCTACTATTAAAGTCTTCCTAAAAATGAGCCCAAATGTACCCATCCATTCACGGTGGGTCAATCATTGGAAGCTATTCAACAGAAGTCCTTAATGTACCTGACACTCTAGTTAAATGAAGATAGGAGTCATGTCTCCTCAGGTGCAATGTGTTCTCAGATACACTGAACATCCCTATCAACTCCAACAGTTTATGATTTCCGAATTCCTAACTTCCTTTGACATGCTCCCTTTAATTTTGTTTTACACACTGAACTTTATCCAGATGAAACTATGCGGCCGCCCTCTGATAAGGTAAAACTGCTCTTGAAGAGTTGGGAATCTGAGTTCATTCTTTCGTGACCTGCCATTCTCCTCCCCACTACTGCGGAAGCCCTATAGGCAACTTCTCTAGACCCTTATTACTTTAGTATATTAATTTCCTCATAAAGTATGTCATCCTCCTGAAGTAGGGCACAGTGTTCACAGTGTGAACTGTGAATGGTACAGAGTTCTTAAAGATCAGTGTGGATAAGAACATGCTACAAATGTAAAATGCAGCCTAGGTTTGAATTAGATTTTCCACTTATTTCTTTGCTTTGGGAGCTATTGTTTTGTTCTTGGCTCTTAATAATCAACAAAGAGAGTTTGAACATATACTGTACATCCTAGGTCCTAAGGAAAACTTAGGATTAGAAGAAAACTAAGAATTAGAAAGAAGAAGTGAGTAGGAAGGAAAATTGGGCATGGGCCTGTCCTAAAGAACCTTAAAAACTAACTGGAGAAATTATACATAAACTCATGGAGAGATGGCAAACATAGCAACTGGTTAACATTGAGGGCTAGGTAAGTAGTATAAAGCAATGCATTATGTTCTCACTCAAGGTAGGAATAAATCGCTCAATTTGAGGAAAAATGGGAAAAACTTCAGCAAACAGTAACACTTAAACGTAGTCCTTTAGGCATTCACAGAATTTGAATATGTGGGAAGGTATAGGAAAGGCATGTCTACCTGGGAGAATGATGTCATTCATGTATCCATCGATTTACTTCTCAAATATTTATTAAGCAATTTTGTATTCTTAGCACTGTCCAAAGTCCTAAGAATACGTGACTGAAAGAACTAGTCAATGATCTTACGATTTAACAAGCAAATATGTACAGCAAGGAAAATATGACTTTTTGTGGGGACAAAGAATAAGGTAACTAGATTTTCAGCAGTGAGTTCATAAAGAAATAATAGAAGATGAGAACTGAAGGTTGGTTTGGGACCACAGTAGAGAGGGATCTTCAATGTCAGATTAATAATCTGGAATTTTACCCTTTTGCTGCAATTACTATGGCTCTGTGTTATAAATTATTCCAAAATTTACTGCCATAAAACAGCCATTTATAATGCTTAAAGTTTCTGTGCATTAGGAATTCAGATAAAGCATAGAGGGGAGAGGACAACCTATCTCTGCCTCACAATGTCTGGGGCTTACATGGAAAGCTCAAAAAGCTGCAATCTGGAATCATCTGAAGTTTCTTCACTCACATACTGATTGTTGGGGGTAGGCGGGTGTTGTGCCTCAGCTCCTCTCTACAAGGGCCTCTCCAGGTGGATTGAGTCAGACTTCCTCACAGCATAGGACTTAGTCCCAAAGGAAAGTCTGAAAGAGACTGGGACACATATAGGAACAGATGGAGAAAGAGGCAAAAGTTGAAACCTTTTTATGACCTAACATTGGAAGTCACACACATCACTTCACCATATTCTTTCAGTTGAAGCAGTTACAAGCCCCTTCCATTTTTAAGGGGAGATTTTTCTTCATGGTTGGAGGAGTGTTATCACAATGTAAGAAGAACATATGGGTGGAATATCAGTCACTAGTAAGAAAAGAATAGATAAATAGGAGATTAATCTTTGGAAAACACTGTCTGTCACACCTTTAGATTAACTAACACAAAGTCATCTGAATAGAAGAGCAATCTGAGAAAAGTTATATTTTAGTAAGGTTAATCTGATATCAAGGACAGCACGTAGATGGAGCATAGAAATGATGAAGCAATTACCAAACTAGAACTAAAGGAGAACTTGGCATCTTGACCTCTGGTGTATGAAGCCCATTATTCTGAGTTTCAGCACTTTTCTGCCCTACTATTCTCTCTTGTAAATCTTAATGCTGTCTGGACCAATGCACTAAGATACAGTGTGTTCTGTGGGATATCAGTCCCATAAGATCCTCCAACAAAAAGGAGGTAAACCAATCTCACATTTTACCTCCCACTTAGAAATTTGCAATGCTTCTTAGCATATTAAAACCTCTTAGAAAATCAGCAGTTAAAAAAAAACAAAAACAAAAACAAAAAAACCTGTTTAACATTGTCTAATCCAGAGTGTCTCCAACCTTCTTGGCCACCAAAAAAAAAAAAAAAAAATTTCCGCATTTCACTAATTAATATCCCTTGGAACTAGCCTAAAGGCCACTGTGCTGGCAGAAGAGTGAAAGGCCAGGCAACTAATCAATTAAGTATTCATCAATTGCCTGATTAGAAATAAGACTCTGAAAATAATTTTTAATCTAATAAGGTAAAACAGAAAAAACAATAAAAGCAATGGAAACTGAGTTGTTTCATGAAAGTCTAAGATTTCAATGAGAGAGACAGATTTCCTTGAGAATTTAGATTTGTCTTGGGTTTCTTATTTAATTTTTTGAGTGCAATTGACAATGTTTGCCCAAATGAGAATAGTTCTTCAATATTTTCACACCTCTCAAACTTAGGCAAGGCTAAATTACTGGGAAAATCTTCTATTCTTAAGTGAAAGATGAGAAAATGTTTATCTTCCAAAAGTTGCTTTGTATTAAGATGTGACCATTGCTTTCACACAAAGAGAATTTTAAAAGAAAGTCTACCACCAGCAAAAACCCTATGTACAGTGGAGTAAACTGCCAAAGCAAACAGGAGCCCTCCCTATAAATCACCATCAGTGTCTCCGGATGGGGCTTCAGCTGGCGGAATGACGATGCTCTGGGAGGGCAAGGCTGTGTCACAGACCTCTTTGTTAGAGTGATTGATCACAGACACACAATCAGCAGCTTTCCTTTGTGAAAGCCTCCTTTCTTCTGGCCTTTTTCCTTTCACCTTTTCCATCCTTCTCTCTCTTCTCCAAGATCCTGCCTTCTAGCCTTCTCAACAAATATTTTTGCCTGAAGAAGGTAAACCTACTCAAACAGACCTCCTTAATATCTCCTGTCCTGCCAGGTGCCTAGCTACCATCTAGACTCGGGCTGCTGTTGCTGGGTGAAAAAAAAAATAGAGTATTAAAACTCCATTGAAAATTAATTCTACAACTGCTTTCCAATCTCACTGAGGATTCTTGATGTCTCCATTTCACCTGAGGCTTTCATATCCCTTTAGCCTCTCCTCTAACAGCCTGAATTATGTGCTTGATCCTCAAACTACTTATCCCCCCTTCCTATGTGTCCCAGTCTCATTTCCTTTACATCTGTTCTGAAAAAATCATCCTCACATCAATGCAAGATTCAACTTCCTCGGCTCCCACACACAGCACAGCCAGAATGATTAAAGCCACTCTGAACTCTGATCCTAACTGCAAAGGGGTCAAAACTCCGCCCTCCAATCCTTACCTCTCCCCTCACCCTCCCCACTTCATTCCCCTCAGTGACTGCTCCAAAACTCCCCACTCGCCCTACCAACTAGACGACACCTACCATACACCGTGAGTCTTAAGGGAGATTGACCTCTCCTTCAGCATGGAAATCAGGGCCAACAGGGAACATCCTGAACCTCCCTACACCTCCAAGTCCATACCCATGTGTAGCTACTCTAATTTCCAACTACTCTCTTTTTCATGGTCTGGCACTCTGGCCTTTCTGTTCCTTGCACAAGCCAAGCCCAATCCCAGCTGAGGGCCTTTGCGCCCGCTGTTCTCTCTGCTTTGAATGCTCTTCCCTCTGATCTTCACATGCTGGCTCCTCCCTGGTATGCAGATATTTGCTTAAATATCTCCTCAAGCGAGGTTTTCTCAAACCAATCTGTATAAAGTAGTCAGCCAGGCCCTCTGTCAATTCACCCAAAATTCCCTGAATAACTCTTAGTAAATATAATCTGATATTTACTTGTGTATCATCTGTTTCCACTTTAAGTGAAAACTCCAGGAGAGGAGGTATCTTTCGGTCACGTTCACTGCTCTGTCCCCAAAGCCTATAACTGTGCCACACATGAAGTTAATGCTCATCAAATGAATCTTGAATGAAGTAATAAGTGTTTGGACAGTGTGAAGACGCATGTACTAGTAGGGGGGTGTGGTAGATGGCAGGGCAATGCTGAATACCCATTCGAGATGTGTCCTCATGGAATCTAAGATACAGCCATGTATTGTTGTCCTGCTTGTTCAGTGGCTTGGGTGCAGATAAGGAGTAGGCAGATGCTAGTAAGCATGGCTGGGATTTTGCCAGATGAGAGACCAGAAGCAAGGTCTTCATGAGGAAGGGCTTTCAGTGTTGGAATGTAGAATCTGTGCTGGGAAAGGAAGTAGTTCAGACAAGGGGAGGAGGCAAAAAGTGAACAGTGATGGGAGAACCAACAAATCAGGGATCTAGATGAGGACGAAATGCTGAGAAGTTAGGGAGTGTTGCTCATTGGATGGCAGGCTTGACATATAGCTTTCAGAGGAGATGCAATGATTAGATGGAGAAAGAAAGGAAGAAAGAAAGGAAGAAAGGAAGAAAGGAAGAAAGGAAGGAAGGAAGGAAGGAAGGAAGGAAGGAAGGAAGGAAGGGAGGAAGGAAGACAGACAACTATATTCTAACAACCCGAAAGTGAAACATCCACAAACCAATACCTTCTCACCTGGCCACCACTAACCATCTCCTGGCACTCCTCCTAAGCATCTTTATGCTCAACAAATCTTTGTCCCTTGGTTTACCTTAGGCTGCATCACCAAAGACTTCTATTTCTCTAACTTTGGGATATGTCAGACCATCTAGAAAGGGAGGTAATAGGAAGAAAAGAAAATGGCATCCTATTAGATAGTCACTAAGATGCAGGTTATTTGACACCTTCACAAGGAAGCTTCCCCCACACCTACTCCCTTGTCAGGAATAGAGAAGTTTGCTTATACATCAGAAAACTCAAGGCCTTTATCTATGATGCCCTGCTGCACTGCTTCAAAATATCTATAGGGGCTCCTGGCTGGCTCGGTTGGTAGAGCATGTGACTCTTAACCTCGGGGTTTGAGATTAAGTTTGAGCCCCACATTGGGTGTAGAGATTACTTAAAAATAATTTTTTTTAAATCTATGTACAGGTCTGTTTTCCTCATTAGATCTTGAGTCATATGAGGGCAGGACAATCTCTTACTCATCTTTGTTTTCAAGAACAAAGCCTAGGGCTCCACATATAGTAGGCAATCATTAACTTTTTTGTTGAATAATAGAGTGGACAAACAAGTGCGTGAACTATACCAGGGAAAAGCAGACTGGCATGAATGCTATACCACCACATGCCAGGCAGACCCCCTGGACATTTGGTCTCCTCTAAAGACCAGGAGTCATATGCTCTCTACTCAGCACCTGCCCTCCACATCACAGAGCCTGAAACAGAAATGAAAGTCCCCTATGAGATGATACAGCCAAATGTGGACACGGAGGCCACCTCTAAAATACTTTGAGTCCTTTGGCATAGACATCTACAGTCACAGGTATTACTGATGAACTGACATTTGCTCTGTTTCCTTGGGGAAAGTAAACTCTAGGAAAGTTCGAAGTACAACTTTGCTCAATGGGAAGCAGCCCTATTTGTTTCTTCAGAAATAGAACTACCACTCCTATTGGAAGTTTGACTTATAATTGCCAAATCATTACTTCCAGTTATGAGCATTTACTGTTAAAACTAATGAGGTACCTCTGAAAAAAACGTTTTTACAACTTGCTTTTGAACACTGAGACATTCTTTCTTGGAAGCTACAAATGGGGTCTCAGTGAGAGAAGCTGCCTCCTGCCCTGAGCAGGTATGCCCATCCAGCTCCATGCTGACAGGAGCATTGGCCCTTCCACCAAGGGAGACCATCTACTTTCTGGGCCAGAAGTGAGTTCTCAGATAGGCAAAGCCAGTAGACAACTCCTTTGCTTGGATTGGGAGGGAGTTGCCTCATTGTTCTCAGGAAACTCAGCCACTGCTGCAATTCCCTGGGATAAAGAGGAGTTATGTCAAGTTGGGCTGGCCCTCCTGGAGCTTCCTGCCAAATGAAGATCCAGATCTCTTCCCCAGGTTTGCCCAAGGGTGTCCATTCCACTGTGAAAGCGGGACGAAGCCTAGTACAGAAACCAGAAATGTGTGCTCTAATGTCCCTCAATCCACAGATGGAAAGGTCAACAAAACTAGGGAACTGTAAAAATACATACATGTCTGGGCCCCTCCCAAAGATTCCAATACACCTTCTTCTCCTGCTGAGAACCAGAGATGTTCTGTAATGTCTGCGTTAATGCTAATACTAAAAGCAAAATAAGAGCACTTTAAAATATTTCAAAGTTTATGGTGGAAACCCTCAAGGCAGCTATCAGCAGGAAGTTATTCTGACTACCTGGAGATGACAAGGAAGTGGTATCCATGAGTTAACTCTGGCGTTTGGCAGTGGCTGCCATGAATTGAGAAGGGTCCTGAGGCCATGTCTATACCTAATAAGAAAATAATGCCATGTCCAACTCCAGATGTCTGCCACAGGTTAGGGAAGGGACAGTGATGGCATATGTGCCACATATTTGTCTCCATGGCCTACAAAGCCAGAAACAAGGCTCAGGCCCTTTTGCATTCCAGGTAAAATCCCTTCCATGAAGCCAGAAACAAGTTTGGGTGATGCATCTGCTGAACTTAAAGATGCAAGACATAAGGCCAAGATGAAACTTAAAAAGGAACTGAAACCATGGGCTTCCTAAAAACAGACCCCAAAACAGCCAAAGCAGAAAACATCCTTACAGCAAGGAAAAGGGAGGTTTTCTAGGAGAAGCACAGCTAGGATGCATGAGAGAGTGTTGGGAAAATGATGCCTGCCAGTTCACAGTATTTTCTTTGCACTGCTCAAGGGTAACGTGAGAGATAACAACACTGTTTTGAACATGTTTAGATGTTTTGTTTCCAGAGGGAGCTTCAGAAAGCCTGAATTCTCTGAAATGGAAAGAACAAAAAGGCACATTGTGCATTTTGCTTACTGTCAGTTGTTTCACAGCATTTCTGAATCACCTGAGGCATGACTCGGTGAGGAAGGGTTGGTGGATATCATTTTAAAAGAAGGCAGTTTTCAGATTTTTTTAAATGCTTTCAAATAAAGGTTATTGGGAATACCCTAAGGTCAGTGTCAGGTCCTCTGAGGTCTTAGTTCATTCTGAATTGGCAGGACTGGAGGGAGCAATGAGTGCCCAACCGTACCCACCCTTTCCCCAGGTAGATACTTCTGAGGAGCCTCTCCAACATTCCCTTTCAGCATTTGGCATCTTGGCTGTGTGAACTGACAAACCAGCACCTCTCACGGGGGTGCTGGTGCGTGGCTACAAGCAGCGCCGATTTGTGGTACGGGAGTGAGACACCCCACCTAGAGTGAGGCAGTCTCAGTCAAGCCCCAGGTTTGTGCACTCCGCCTAGTAATTTAACCAACTCCACTCACCTTTTTCATCTTATGTAAGTGAAGATATCAGTGCCTTCTTCCCAGGGTTGTCAACTGAGAATTCAATGAATGCTAAGGCACTCTGCATTAAACGTCAAAAGCAAAGTGTCCAATGCCAAATGTCCCTGGCCTTCTTAACCGTGATCTCAGCTCAAATACCATCTCTGCAGGGAGGTCTTCCCTGACCGCACCACAAATATGAACCTCCCCCTCCCTCTCTACCACCTTTCTCTGCTTTCCTGTAGCCTGCTTACTACTCTCTGACATTATAATTCATATAGTTTTTTGGTTATTTATTTACCATCTGTCTTCCCCACCAGAAATCCTTGGGTAAAGACTTCTGTCTGTCTTGCCATCTATTATGATTCCAGTCCCGGAACCACACCTGACCTATAGCAGGCAGTCAGTAAATACTCTCTGAAAAGTTGATTGGTTCTTTATACCCCATACTACCTAGCTGATGAGGACAGGGGCAAACAACTCTTGGTGGACTATCTCCCAGCTAACCAGCACCAAAAAAACACAGGCACTGCCTCAAAGGTAGGAATAATGTTTCTAATTAACTCTAATGTATCTGGGAGATTTTCATGAAGCAAGGAAACATAATCAAAAATTCACCTGAATAAATTCAAAAATGAATGGATTTTAGTATGCCAAGAAGAATAATAGCTGAACTCTCTTTTATAATATTTGACTGAAGCTGGCCTCACCTGGTCCCTAGAGATGTCAGTCTCACAGAAATAGCCCTCCGGAAACCAGAAAACATGACATCAAGGAGCCTACTAATCACTCGCACTGATGTCAACTACTTCTTATTCATACTCAGGAAATAACTCCATTCATAGTGCCAAGGCCCATTCAGGTCTTCACAAAGTCCCAACAGACATTTTAAGGGTTCATACTTAAATACGCCCAGCTTAGAGAGCAAATGGATTTTTGTCAGGGAACCTGGAAAACAAAACAGTACAAATAATAGTGAAGGATGCTTATGTTCAGAAATCACTGTGCAGTGATCCCTTTCTTACTGGTCTACCTTAAGTGAGAAAGAGGATGAAGAATTTCGCCAATTTTCTGTAAAACTCAAAACCCATTCCCTTCCACTGAGAGAAGTCATATCTAACATTCCATTGTTTTGATTTTAAATAAATGTTTCAGGATTCAGAAGAATCCTTTTGAATTGAATTGAAATATTTACCAAGCTTGATCATAATTCTTAGAGAAAGTGCTCCTTTTTCAGTACTGATCTTGGCAGATGTGAGAACAGAAATGGATAGGATAAAAACAAGTGTCACACTCATAGGAGCTCAAGGGCAGTGAGGAGGCAAAGCTCCCTATAAGATGAGCCTCAACCATTCCAATATAGCCACTGTCCTGCTAACTCCCCTAAGCCCACTCCTTCTTACAACTCCGACCTATGAGTAATGTCAGCATTTCAATGACTCTGCATTTCCATTTCCAGACCTGTCTCCCAATGCACTCACTAAACATTCTCTCTTCTCTTGAAGTCCACACTTCCTATGTATACCAAACTATCCCCATTCTGGTTGTCACTGTCCATTGATCCACCAGTCCACTTCCATTGCCCACTGACCCTAGATAATGATGTCAACTTTTGGTTTACGGTTCTTCTCACAAAGAAACTTTGGGGTTTGGGGATGAGACATGGATTCACTGACTGTCTCTAGCATGTCTTACCTGGAAGACCTTGGTCCCCCTTCATGAGAGGCTTCAGCTTCTCATTTGTAAAATAGGTACAATATTACCCATAATTACAGGGCTACTATAAAGATTAAATGCTATAACAGATGTGAAAAACTTCAGCATCCTGCCTGGCACACAGTAGGCCTCAACAAATAGTTTCTTTCCTTCCTTTTATGCCCACTGCCTTTAACTCTGGTGAGTTCAGAATTCATACTGATGATCCTTTCACAGCACTGACTTAACAACTCCTAGACCTGTGGAACTCCAAAAATCTCACCCACAGTCTAGTACCTTCTCAGCCATACCCTGGGATTTCTCAATCCCAGAAATTATCATGGCTAAAAAGTCCCAAACCCTGAAATTCTGTTCTCCAAATAATCCTTACTTCCCCACATGTTCACTCCTCCTACATATATTCTGTACCCCTATGACCATTCACCCTCACCCTCCTCCCCCCAGACCAAGGCCTTGTTCCCTTTCCAGCTCCATTCATCCTACCACCCAGACCAAGCATTTAAGCCCCCTTCCTTGCAAGCATCCTAGGGTCACTCAACACCTTAATCTCCTGCTGAAACTGCCTTGTCACTCTCCAACCTCTGGGAATACTCACCATCTACTTTCATCTAACAAAATTCTCAAGCCATGCAGTTGCATTCACTTTCAATGCTCTTTCCCTTTAGCTGGCCCCATACTACTGATGAGTCTTCCCATTTGGCTCTTCTGAACTTCCACTTAGAGCACACTTCTTATCCGCAGCCCTCCAACTCCCAGCAGTGACATTGCCTCCTGCATTGCAGAGACATTCAAGTTAATATGACAGGAGTTATCACAGCATCTCTCTAAATGGGCCTGCTCACTTAAGAGTCTCTGGTGACCTCTGATAGCCACATCCTCAGCCACTTCCCAGCACTTGATCTTACTGCTCACCACTTCCTTCTTGAAGCTGGCTCTTTCCTTGTCATCCTTCACATTGTACTTAATTCTCCTTTCTCTCTCCTCATTGGTTCAACTTCCTCCTCTAAACTCTAAAAGCATAAATTTCTGAACCACAAGTCTTGACCCTGTCTTTAATACTCTCATTGGAAATCTCATCCCCATTACTTTTGCCATTACCTCCAAGAAACTACTTCTAAATTCCATGCCTTCAATTCTACCAAACACTCCAGAGGATTCCAACAGGGTATTCAATGGCCACCTCAAACTCTACATCTTTAAATTTATCTTGTTCTTTTCTCTATCTTTCTCCTAACTATTTTTATTATAACTCTACAAATCTTCCATTCCTTCAATCATTCTTTACTCCTTCCCTTCTCTCATCCTTGACAATCTAATCATGCCATATCACACTTACTCTAGCTCTTAAATCCACCACTGCCTTCTATTCTTGTGTGTATCTCCTGCTTCAG
Organism: Nasua narica; assembly: GCA_028533885.1. NCBI lineage: Eukaryota > Metazoa > Chordata > Mammalia > Carnivora > Procyonidae > Nasua > Nasua narica. The sequence continues at coordinate 49,942,354 of CM052811.1, forward strand.
ACCCTTTTTAGAAAAGTTTTGTAACTGCTTTTCCTTCCTTCTAAGTCTCAGGATCCACATCACCAGGTTAAGAAAATAACAAATTAAATCTAAATCATTATTTAGCTTGGAGTAATAGAATCTCCTTAATCTGGTCACAATCTAGCTTAATCTTCTCTACTCTTCTCAATAAACCCTATACCAATCTATAATTGTCCAACAGTTCACAGTTCACCAAACATGTGCTTATATTTCCTCCCTCTGAACTTTTGTTTTCATCACTCATTCCATCCCATTTTGTTCTCATCATATCATTTCCTCAAATTTCTGGCTGGAAAAAAAAAAGTCTTATGCATTCTTCCAGGCTCAGCTCCAATGTCATATACACCCAGTCTTCCCTGATCTACCATCAAACATGCTCTTATGTCATCTCTGAGCAGGCAGAATACTTTGTCCTTCTGTCACTTACAGGATTTAAAACATCTCGTATGACTTTCTAATATCCCTGCTCATGCAAGTGTCCCCCTCAACACTTTCATGCCAACCTTTCATGCCCTCTACGACTGTATTCAAAAGCTACTGCTGCTGACTTGGACCTCTTCTTTCTCTTTTCCCATTACCTTGTTCTGCTAGTTCTTTGCACCAAAGGCCCAGCCATTATTGACACCACCTGCCCCTTCAGTTAAAAAGGTAAGCCCCCCCTCCACAGCATGTAGTCCTAATGTCTCATAATTCCATCTAAAATGACCCTGAAATATGAAAGTAAAGGGTATGCAAGTAAAACAATAAACTTGAATGGAGGTTCTGTTCTCAGAGAGCTAAAAATAATCTTACAAAATTCCTAACTATGTTATCTTTCACACGCAATCTTTAATATCTATTTCTATCATATTGTGTCTTATCATTTTCATTTCTTCACAATTGAACTCTCATTTGCCTGCCTTAATAGGCTGAAAAAGGCTATAGTTCCCACTTACAACATACCAAAAATTATTCAATCCATCTCATTTATATTCACTTGATGAAATCTACCCTTTGAGTCACCACATTTAGAATTTCATTTCCCTGTTTTGGATGTGGGTTTTTTTTAATAATCAGGGGAAAAAATAGATAAAATATTTAAATAATTGCATAAACATACAGTACAACTAAAGGTTGAAATACTGCACAGAGACTGGAAGGCAACATCAAAATTCTGAAATATCTTATTGGCTGTTATAAGAAAACCTCAATTTGTCCCACAAAATATAGTTTGGAGTATTAACTACAATGTGCAAAAGTGATGGGTATATGGAAGTTGGGACCCACGGAGGTTCCTCACTCAACACTCAGGATTGTGTCTTGACACCCTGGTAATCCCACTTCAGAGCAAAGTGGGCAAAGGAAAAGCTCAGGATCCCAATGGTGGGAGTTCTCAGTTTAAAAAAAAACTGAGAGAACACTTAAAATGGTTTCCAACTGCGTTGTTTCAACTACCTAAGGAGTTAAAGAGGCTTTTGTTGTCTTGCCTAGGATTATGATAGTATTTTATAAACAATGAAGTGTTCTATAATTGCAATGTGTTAGAACCTTGTTTATATAGAGAATTCAATCCAAATTCCAAATGACTTCAAAATGAATTTTAAAATATGTCTCATTGTAAGCTCCTAGAAGGCAGGGCCCACTTCTTATCTTTGTGTCTTATCTCTCATAATATTTTTAATATAAATGCTCAAAGTTCTTATCATAAGCATGACAACATGAATTCATATAAAAGAAGAAAAGCTGAATTAGCCAGCAAGAGGTTTTTAAAAATGTAATCACCGGCACTGCATAAGCTCCTATAACTTACTTCAAATGGGCATATTTAAATCAAACTCTTTCCAAATAAAAAATAGAAGGCCTACAGGTAAGAAAACAATTGTGTACATTTACATCTTCATCAGATTATATTTCCTCTCATCCAAATCAGCGTAATCATCTTGCATGGAATTTGACAGCAACTCTTTCAGCAAAAACAAAGTAAAAATATGCAGCTTCCTTGGCTCAAAAAGCAAACTTGAGCTGTGGCTAGAACGGAAAAGAAGTAAAAGGCATCCATAGAACATGGATCCTTTTCATTTGTGGTTTTCATTCATTCTCTCACACTAGCCAATATGAAAACAGGAAAATGTTTAAACATATGCCTTCAGTGGTGCTGCCTGTGCTTACTATTCATGGAATCACCGAACTTGAGTATCCTCAGTATCCTCCCTGCATGGAGACTGTTAACAAACACACAAACACACACACACCAATTTGAACTGCCACTGCTTCCTCTGAATCCAGAATTGGCTTCTCTACTGAGAATCTCTTCCCTAGGAGAGACATCAATGGAGCAAGGAAATTGTCTTTACCTCTGGGTGTGTTACCAGGGTTCCCTCTTTTCAAGGCTCACCACAGCCATGCTCTGAGAAACACTGATCTGTGCTCCCCTCATTGTCCTGCTGCACCAGAAACAAGGAACAGCAAAAAACACTCATTATTTGCATTTGGCAAGAAAGGCAGCAGTAAAAACTGAGAGGCATTAGGCATGGAAATGTCAAAGTAAGGATCTGAATGAGGCAGAGACAGCAAGCTCAGTGAAGAGGAGCTTCAGTTATAGACAGATAGGAAACTGACAGAGGTGGAAAGAAAGAAAAGGAGGAGGGCGGGTACGAGAGTTCACTACACCGAAGAACAAACACACTCAGGTTCATATGCTGCTTCCATCTTCCGAGGTATGCTATGGCATAATGGCTGAGGAGCACCCAAACTATGGAGCTGACTGTCCATGGTGTAAATCCTGGCTCTGCCACTTGCCATCTATAGGATCTGGGTAGGTAAATTCCTTAATCTCTTTGCGCCTCATTTTCCTCTTCTATAAGATAGTGATGGTAATTACCTAACAGAACTGTCATAGGCTCAAATGAGCTAATGTTTAGAATGACAATGTCTGGCAAATAGGATACGTGAGTTGCTATTATGATGATGATCTGGTAAAGGTCACTTCAACCAACACTCCTGACTTCCTTTCCTCCTTTGGAGAAAGAGAAGAAGCTAACCCATTTACTTTCATCTCCCATATTCTACCATTCTATCCACCAAATATGTATTACTTGCCACATACCCTGGGAAAACAACTACTTAACCCTGCAGCTGTAGGTAACCCTGTAGGTACAGGTGAGCAGCCTGTAAATCAGGACTCTTGGTGTTATTTCACACAAAAGAAGCCTCCTCCTAGAGTCAGCACTGTCCTCACACAGCAGGAATTACCTCAGAGGCCTCCAGGGGACTAGATTCCTGCCTGGAGGATGAACTCCAATCTCTGGCAGAGAAGGTTCTAGGACGCTTAACTCCCAAAATAGTATTCACTTGCAATAAGTGAAAATGCTACTGCACAAGACTGTAAACCAAAATAAAATAAATATTGCGTGTTTCATTTTGCCTTCAAATTTGGCTTCAAGATGGGTCTTTAGCCAAATCAAGTAGGTAAAGTTTGTCTTTGATGAAACTTCCTTGGTACATCATTCCAAGCAGAGCTAGATTAAACAGCAGGCTGGGGTGAGTAGAAAGTTCTAGATGGATCAGTTCATAAGAGGCACTAAAATATCACTAGGACACAGAACATTACTAAAAATGTCATGAAATGGTGTGCTGGTCGAAATTCTCCTCAGGTAGAATGCTGAATGTTATTGGAAGAATGCAGTAACTCAATGGATCTTATCTAGGATTGAACTGCTCTCAAAGGGTGTCTGGAAATGGGTGGTAAGGAGATTCTGGTATTCACAACTACTGGGAGAGCACTATTAGCATTGAACATTTAGTAAGAAGGGCCAGGAATAATAATCCATGAAATAAAACTTGTGTGTCTAAGATGCCATTGGCTACCTTGTTCAGAAACCACATGAAGTGCTCCCAGAGAACATGTACCTTCAAAGGACAGTGGTCCAGCCAGCTGCTGGTTCCCTTTTCCCACTCCCAACAGCCCGGTGGTCAAGTGACTGTGCCCATAGGGGTCAGAGCTAGATTTTCAGAGAAAGAAGGTAAGGCTTCCACCAGCAAGCCTCCTCTACTCCAACCCTCATGGCTGGCTGGCCAGGCCCTGCGCCTGGAATTCAAGATCAAGTACCTATTTGTGGAATAGAGGAGTGAATTTTGACCAATATGCTCAAACCATTCCCCATATGTTTTCACATTTGATTCTCACAGCAACTCCTTGATGATGAGATGTTAATTTTCAAAGAATCTCTAGGAGAAGGAGACTGGGAGGCTACATGTCTAGAACAGTACTCATGATCTCACTGCAGTCCTGGTCCTCACAGACACTGTCTTGTGTCTGGAACACAGTGACTGGGTCCCACTGCAGGACCATAGTCCCTGCTGCACCTGGAAACCATAAACAGCTCTGCAGAAACCCACTTCTTCACATCACTATCCACCAAACCGAGGCCCCTCGTGAGTGTGTCTGTCCATGGGTCACATGGCTATGCCCCAGTGCAATGGGGTCTGAGGAAAGGGTGGGAGCCAGTCTCTGGCTCCTAACAAGATGGAGGAATCAAATTCCTCACAAAAGAGGGGCTCAAATGCCAGCTGACAGAAAGGAAAGGCAAACATGCACACACAGGACTCTCCGAGGAGACCTGACCTTAGGAACCTTGACTGTAGTCCTCCCCTAAGACTAAGGTGACCACATATCCTATTTGCCAGAGATCATCCCATTTATGCCCAATGTCCTGGCTTCATTATGAATAACATCCTTTTTACTCTCAGAAGGGTTGCAGTTTGGACAACGAATTATATGTCACCCTCCCTAAGACTCTTGTCCCACAGTGAACCTCAAATGGGGTGTACATGGATTTGCATGTAAACACGCATTTGTGTGTACGTGTGTGCAAACACCACAAATCATGCTGCAGAAACCCAGGCTGAAATAAAAAAAGACACTCCTTCCACTTCGAGACACTGCTCAGCTCAGTATAATTTGAGACTTCAACTTAAGAATGATTCACAGGAACCACTTCCTTAATAACAAAATTGCCTTGATTTTGTATCTGATTTGTTGTTTTGTAGCTGGAAAACCGGAAAGTGATCATTTCTGGAAAAGATTCTTTCACTGTCTGTTAAGTGTATTTCTCAGATTCTGTTGTTTATCTCACTTCCCTCAGGACTCTGCTCTTAGCTGCCTTCCAAGTAGCAATAAAATTCACCTTTTTGCTTCAACTTTAAAATGCCAGCATATTTTTGCCCTTTGGGGATGAGTGGCTGGGGGAGGGAAGAGAAGAAGAGAAATACAAAAGGAAGATTAAAGACTAGGTGGAGAAAGGGAAGTAAAAAGGAAGCAGAGAATTAAATGAGAGTAGAGAGAAGGAAGAAATGAGAACCACCTAACATGATATATTATCCAAATGTTTATTTCTCATGGACTGGAACATGTACTGGGAAAAGCTAGCAGTTCATCAAGCTCGGTGGGCTCAGCCTGATTCCAATGAGTTTCTCTAGCTAAACTTGCTCCCAGTGTCTGAGCCAGTAAGCGCATCAGCCACACACTGCAGGACCACAGAGTCCTCTAGAAGAGCAAGAATCTATCCATCAAATTGCTGTATGGTGGGAAGGATAGAAATCTGGGTTTATACAAGCTCACATTCAAAATAAATCCTGAACACAGTCCCTTGTGATGTTAATCCCCGAAGGAAACATGCCCAAATATTATCCAATCCTGATTTTTACTACCAGCAAAGCAAAACTGAGATACCCTTTCCAAGCTACAGATCAACTTTATCTAGAGATATCAGCTTGAGAAAAATTCTTCCTTATCCTGAAAAACTCTTAAGTCAATTTCATTCAATTCTGTTCTTTCTAGTGATGTTTTAAAACAATGGTACCTAAATACATATTCCTAAAGTGACAGAGGGGAAAAAAAAAAAATCACACTTCGCAAATTAAGACAGTGCCACCTTCTCAAGATAAAATATGTCCTGTAATGCTATGTTACTGGTGGCATGGCCAGCATTTTCTCCCCGTTTACAGGTAATTGAGATCCTCTGGCATGTTAGGATCACTAAATATTGAAAGATTTTTAAATCTTCTGTTTTAACCCACAAGCTCATTCCTATGAGCTAGGCATGAGGTACATGCCTATAAGGATAGAAATAGGGAAAAATATCACTTCTTCTGAATGATCCAAACTCACAATTAATAATTGAGAATCTTTTTTTCTCTTTCTCCCTTGCCTTTTTTCTCTCTGAACTAGAGTGCACTCTTCAGCTTGTTAAGCTCAGCTCACTCTCACTGATAATTCACTAGAGATCATAATTTATGGACAATTGAAGCTGCAGAAACATCTCTTAGAAGGAATAGAGCAGATCCATAGCAACAATTCTTCAGGGGAATATTAATCCCCGGCTTTATGTAGTGCTAAGTGTACAATAGTAATCAGAACTTGAGTAGAAGCTGCTAATCATTGAGGGAAAAGGCTGTATAAAGAATTCATAATGGAATTAGCCTGCGGCAAACAAAGAAAGACAAAATTAAATCAGCCATCAAATTGCACCAAGGAATTTTAATTTACAGGTTAATGTAGGATTATGTAACTAATCACAGCTAACATTTTCAATGAACAACCAATAAAAATCCACTCTTTTTTCCTCTCTAATCTTACTAATGGTATTCCAATAACATGCTTTTATCACCCTAGAATATGTTAGAAATGATTCTCAAAAATTCTAGAAGTCTTTCCAATTGTCAGAATCAGTATAAAATGCTAGCTTTGAAATAATCAGTCAAAAGCACAGATCTAGGAAGATCCAATTCTCACTTCAGTACAGACCCAATAATATCTGAGTGAGTTTGCATAAAATGGATTTACAAAGCCATATAGCTTTAAAGTATATGCATGTTTTTCATGCAGTGCAGGGAACTAAAATGGGACAAAAGAGACCAAATTAAATATGTGAAACTAATTTGAAGCACAAAGTATATCAGCTAATTCTAAATAAAACCATTGCCATAGATTTATATGTCAATATTGCAGACATATCCAATGACATGCACACCAAGGATTGCTCTAACAGAGTCTTCATGGTTTATAAATGTGAATATCATAAAAAGAAATAAGGTTTCTAGGATAAAAAGTTGATTAGCATTTCCTATGGGAGGGGGGTGAAATCTTGTATCCTCCCCAGTTATATCTTGATATCAACCAATGCATGACAAAGAGAGAAAAAAAAAAACCTCTACACAATTTGAAAAATTATATGAAACCCACTGCTTCATAAATATAAATACATAAAAAAAAGACAGCATAACTCTTTGCACATTGGCAAGGGGAAACTCCAAAATTATACTATATGCTTAAAAAGACATCAGTTTAATCAAAAAGATCTTTTTCCAACATATGGTAGAAGGAAAATTATTATAAATGGAGTAAAAAGTATGTTCATAAGCTTTACTTCACGAGGGAAGAATGCTGGGGAAGACGGGCAATAGCATTCTTCTTGCATATGTTTTTCTTGTCGAGAACAATGTGGGAAAGTCTCATTTTCCTTTAATCTAAATGTTCGTTTTATGGAAGCAGCAACATTCAGCCCAGTTATTAGCAAAGGAGTTTTGTTGCTTTATAAAGTCTAATTTTAAGATGCTCACTTCCAAAAAAACATTATGGTGTCAATTGCACTACCCTTCAGCAATCCTGTAATAACTTTATTCAACCATTTCTAATTATAATTATATTTTCAATTCCTTTTAGCTATAGAAACTCTTTATCAATCAGAGCACAAGACAGAAAATTACTTTATTACAGCTACAGCTCGTTAGGCTGAGTGCTCTTAATGAAGCAGCCTCATAATCAGATGAAAATCATGCTGGAGAAAACTTGCATCATTAGTCTGGGCCTTAATTACCAAGAAATATAGTCACTAACAATGATATTCCATTTCATGATATGGTGCATGCACCTTCTACACTACTTGCAATTAATAATTCCACTGACTGCTACGGAATCTTTTCTATTTATTCATAACAATGGAGGGGGGAGATTCTAAATTTAATTGAGCGCTTCAGATTGCGCGCTTTCTCCCTCTCTCGCACGTTCAGATTAAAATGTCACAAGGCTAATATTCTATCTTACAATAATTCATCATTTTAATTACATATTTTATGTATGTGAAATGTCTTTTTCAGCTTTATGGTTGAGGTTGACATTTTTGGGGACGCATCTAGGAAAATGTGTGGCCTCTTGTGAAGGTGGTTCCTACCACCCAGAACTACATCAAGGAAATCTGAAGGAAGCAAAAAAAAAAAAAAAAAATTCACTGACATCAGTCACATCAGTTCTATCCATGTCAGGAAAAGCTGCCAACAAGAACAGGGACATTCATTTAAATTAATGTCGGCATCTTCTGATGGGCTTTGGATGGCAGAATGGCCATGTTCTGGGAGGAACAAGGCCCTGTGTCACAGGGCCTCTTTGTTAAGCGTGATTGATCACAGACAGAATCAGCAACTTTCCTTTGTGAAAGACTCCTTTTCTTCTGCCCCACTTCCTTTTCACCCTTTCCTTGCCTCACTCTCTCACAAAGATCCTTGCTTCTGACCTCCTCAGAAAGACCTTCAGCCAGGGAAGGAGATCTGGCCCCTGGCACCTCCCCCCCTCCCACAACCCCTGCTGGGCTTTGCACACTGCAGGTCCCAGCAAACCCACCTGACTACTGGATCCTCTCTCCAGGCTAGCTGAATGCTGGAACCCAAAGTGCTGTAGCAACTGCTGCTCCTTTTCAAACGCAAATTAGGTTACTAGGTGAGGGCAAAGAGCATTTGGGGAAGGGCAGAGGGCAACAGGGTTGGCATAGATAAATGAGATTCCCATTTGACCTCAAAATCCAAATGTGCCTAGAGCTGAACTTCCTGCCTGACATTGCCTTTCATTGGAATCACTGCCCAACAGCTGATTTGATTAATCTGGGTTGCACTTTCCCCAATCATCTGCCTTATGAGCACCAAGCAATTTGATAAGTGAAATTGATAGAAGAGAACAACTTGGAAAAATCCACAAGTCACAAGATGAAGAGCTGGCTATCAGAGAATGATAATTTTTTTAAGACCTAAACATCCAATTTCTATGCCATGAGTGTAAAGATCAGCAACTTAAAGATCACTGGCTTCACACTAATTAGTGTTGAGCAAGCACTGGCACAGCTCCTAAGGCAATATAAGAAGATATTCTCCCCACCCAAATTCAGACCCCAAATAAACAAATAACTGAATAAGTTAATAAATGAAAACACACCCCACATACACAAAAATCACCAGATGACAATTAGTTTGAAGATGATAAAGAACAGACTGTATCATTAGTGTACTTGTGTTCCCTCTGGTATTGCTTAGGTTCCAAGAAAAGTAGTAGCAAGTAGAATCATATTTCACTTAGACTTTACCCAACAAGTGGGCTCAGAGCAGGGATCTGGAAGATGAGGGTCAGTAGGAAAAGAAGAGTCATGAGGCACAACGGGAAGATGCAGGTTGCCTGGAGAAGAGCGGTAGGTAGACAAGAGGAGGTGGACTTGTACCAAGGGAAAACACTACAAGGAGCAGCAGGAAGGAAAGCTGTCCAGGAAGACAATGGAAAACGAGACATTAATCAGAACCACACAGAGCACATTTCCATAGGAAAAATGCCTGGCATTCTGGACAGCCAACAGCTTGGAAAACAGCTTAAGATGTGCAGGGATCACCCCAAGGCAACTGGTTTGCAAGGCCCAGAGGGATACTCTTAGTAGCAACCATAGAAGAACCAAGTAAGAGTAAAAGAAAACACGCTACATTTCCACATTCTCCTATTAATGCAAAGTCAGAAAGAGACCTCACCATTATTGTCCTTGCCTTCAATAACTCCTTAATGGTTCCTCCTAACAACATTTCATTTAAGTACAAAAGTCGCTGCAGATACTTCTATCTGGCAACGGCTACTCACAGAGACACAGGAGAAGCCCCAGCAAAGGGCCAGACCTTTGTCAGGGCCAGAATCTCACATTCTTATGTTCCTACTCTCGTGCCTGGCAACATCCACATCCAGTTCCACAATGAGACAAGAGCACATTAGCCATATGAGAGAGATCAGGGACTCCCACCTTGGAAGGTCTTCAGAGCAAGGCACTCACCCTAACAGTTGCCCAATCACCCTTCATCAGTGCAGGGGCTACAGCATGGAATCTTCAGAGTTCTGCTGCATAATAGCTGGGTGATCTTAGGAGGGTGACTTAACTCCTCTGTGCCTCAGCTTCCACATCACCAAATAAGGGCAGTAATAGTATCTGCTACATAGAGCTGCTGCAAAGGCTATGTGAGTTGAGGCATGTAAAAAGGCTAACACAAGCTGGCACATAGAGAGTTTCAATAAATGTTAGCCCTGGTCACTATTAGCACTGTCATCATTATAATCATCACCACAGACAAGAAGCAAGTCTGGCTTGTTCTGAAATAGGTGCAAAGATGTCAAGTAGTGGTTTCCAAATCTGGCTACACATAAGAATCGCTTGCCCTGAATTTCCCCACCCCAAACCAATTAGATCAGAATTTCCCAGATGGTAGTTTTTAAAGTTCTTTGAATGATTCCAGTGTGCAACCATGATTAAAACCCAGTGATATTGACTCTCAAGGCCTATGCATATTTAAACATGATGTTGCCAGCGAAAAGGCCTGCATTCTGGCAAGTGGCAAAGCCCTTTTCTGGGTCTCCCCAGGAGCAATGGGAATCTTGTAGCTCCATTTTGAGACGTGAGGGTTTGGAGCATTTATGGCCCATGAAGGAGCAACCACAGCCTTGGCTGAAGGAATGTGCCTGTTGGCTTTTCCAGCTGGCAAAGTGGTACATTTCCAACATACAGTGCATAATGCATGCAGCCAAATGTTCCCACAGAACAGCCACATGTGACTTGCAAACTCTGTCTGGAGCCAGGACATGCACATGCAACAAGGCAAAAGGTCACCCATGAGCACCAGGGAAAGGACTGTCTTCCCGGGCGGTTTAGTAAGGGCAGATCATGTAAAACCTGCCCAGAGAGGTCACTTTAAGGCCACAGGCAGAGGAAACGACTACCAGTCAGGCCTCTGAAAGTGAAGATTAACCTGCCAAAATGTACGAAGTTATGTTCAGGATAACCCTGAACGAATGTGACAAATCTACCCAGTCAGATCCTCAGCTGTCTTGATGACTGTGGCAGCTGTCTGACAGCAGCATTTACAGAATCGAGGAAACTAAAAATTTCAGCTACTTAGACTCATCAAACATAAATAAGTCCACCACACTCAACAGACGATCCCCTATTTTGTTATTTGCTTTTAATATTTAGGATACTTCCGCTAGAGAAAGACCTCTAAAACCATGTATGAAATAACAGAAAAACCACAATAAAAAAAAAATTAAGAACACTAAACAGCATCTAAACTCATCACTTATTTCAATTCATATTCTTCTTCTGGCAGGAAGGGATTTACTTAGATAATGGTGGTTACCGGAAACCAGAAAAGAGATCAGTTTATCCTGAGCAGTAGTTTGGCACAAACTTCCTATCCTCACCGAGAGTGGCAAAATACAGGACGGTTCTATTCCTCTCCTAATCACAGATACCAAACCCTTCTCGATGGACCCCTGGCTGCTTTTTCACCCCACAACAGGGTCATGAAAGAGAGATAAGCTAGAAGAGAAGAGAAAATAATAAACAATGGGTGGGAGATACCGGAAGACTTGTTTACAACCATGGAGTTTAGAATGGAAACTTAAAACAGACACCAAGAAATTTAAAATCAAACAAAAATATTGTATTACAAACACTGTGTAATTCCACTAAAACAAGGTACCTAGAATAGTCAAAATGACAGAGACAGAAAGTAGAACAGTAGTTATTAGGACTGGAGGTGGGGGAATGGGGAGTTGTTTAATGCGTACAGGGTTTCGGAAGATGAAAAAATTCTGGGGACGATGGTTGCACAACAATGTGAATGTACTTAATGTCACAGAACTGTACATGTAAAAAGAGTTTAAATGCCAAGTTTCATATTATATATGTTTTACCACAATTACAAAAATCAAACACAAAAGAACATTTATCTTGAAATTATAAGGAAATTATTTAATATTTAAGGAATTTGGGGTTCAGTGATTTTTTTCTCAAAAAAAAGCAAAACCAAAAAGGAAAAAAAATTTAAAAACCTAAGTTCTCCCTTGGAATACTGGAATCAGACCAGAAAAAGAAGATCTGAGGACAGACAGACTGAGTCAGGAGTCCTGAGTTCAAGACCTCTCCAACCCTAATGAGCTAGGTAACCTTAGTCAAGTGACAACACCTCTCAGGGTCTTGGTTTCCTCACCATTACAACCAGGAGTTAGAGATGATCACCAAGTCCATGTCAACTCCAAAATCTGCTATTCTATACTTTCTTTGCTTTGCCTCATTTTGCAAGTTTGCCTCAGTATTCATGGAAGTATTTTTATAGGAAAACCACAGCAGTCACTACAGGCAAGTATCAGTGTTCTCCTCCCTACCAGTTATAGAAAGAGAAGAGGAAGGAACTGGGGACAATTAGGTTAAGAATAACTTCATTGTCAGACCTGCAGGTAAAGAACCCACAAAAATATGCAAACCCCAAGAATGAATATCATTTTTTAATGCTTTCCTTCTTTATCAGGAGATATTTTAATCTAACCAAGTGACCCTTTTTTTTTTTCCATGGTTGTAGATGCCGGCCTCTGAATGAGTGCCTGAGACAGTCCCATAAGATCTGGGAGACCAGCAGTGTTCAGAGTTCATGAACAGCCAGGTTGGCACTATAGCAAAATCTGACATGTGTCTACCATCACTGGGCTGCTTCCAAACTCTCACCACTCCCTCTACCCAATAACCTTGGCAATCAATGCCATGGCTTCAAGGGACCAATATCCCAATCATAATTTTCACTGTTAATTATCTCTTCATATGACTTTGTCCCTTTTCACTTTGACTCTAAAAATAAGGAAAGCAGGAACTCTGCTATGTATCTCCTTACTAAGTCCTGTGACATTTAAGGAAAGACAGGAGTTACTGTCAACCAGCTTCTTCCTAAGTGCCATAAACCATGCAATCTGCATCCCATTCCTTTGGCCAATCTGTTCCTTTCCCCACTCAAGGGACATTTGGCAATATGGGGAAATATTTTGGGGGTTGTCACAACTGAGAGCAGGCGAGCTACTGGCATCTAGAGGGTAGAGGCCCAGGATGCTGCTAAACATACTACAATGACAGCACACCCCCACCCACAATAAAGATTATTCCATCCAAAATGTCAAGAGGGCTGAGAAACCCTGCTTTATACAACTGAAAATTTCACAGAAATTATAAACTAGGTTTTCCCATTCTTATTTTACAAATAAAGCTCAAAAAAGTTAAGTAAGTTCTCCAAAGTCATCCATCAAGGACGTGAAAAGGCCAGGAATGGATCTCAAATCTATAGATCCAAACCCCCACTGCCTCTCTGTGAATGAATGAATGAATGAATGAATGGGCAGCAAATAAATGAAGTCATCCTGCTGCTTTGTGCCAGGGAAGCTGAAGAAGGGTAGACTTCACTAGAAGCAGATACAGGCTGACCTGAGACCACCTCTCAGTATCACTGTTAATGCCCCAGGCCATATGCTCAGGCAAGCTGGCCTCTCCATCCCTGCTCATTGAATCTGCCCACTCTAATGGAATGGAGACAGAGAGATCAACCAAGAGGACCCTACATATCTACAACACTGCCACAACACAGCTCCAGGGGGCTCCTGGGGAAGACACAACTACTATTCCCAAGTGGCTCATGAGAAAGCTGAGAATTAGGGCAGCAGAACTGCACACACAGAAACCATAGGCCAAGAGTGACTGCCTGGGGAGGTGATCCCTACCAGCTGGTCTTTCTTTCAGGAAATGGAGATGGATGGAAGGACAAAGGTTGCAAGTGGTCTCTGTGTTTCCCCTTGTGGGAAAGCCAGCAGTCTACCAGCAAATTTCTTCCTGCTTTTTTGAAAAGTAAGTCATTCGCTCAGCATACCCACACACAAGGCAGTGATGGTTTTAAAAGATAACAACCCCACCCACCCACCCCCCACACACAAAAAAATCTACTTCACAATACCGAGATTCCCATAGATTGATGACAAGTATCAGCCTTTGTGCGGAAGTGGGATGGGAAAGGTCTGTTTCTAAAACCTGGCCCAACCTATGGAGACCCCTCTCCTACCACTGCCTCTTGCTCCCTCAGGTCTCTACCACACCCTCAGAAACATGACCTTAACACTTTTGATTACTGGTCAGGTATTTTATAGAATATCTGAGGTTTCTCTGATGATTGGACTAAGGCTGTAGTTTTGGAGGAAGAATATCACAAAGGTGAAGTACCATGCTCATCATGTCATATCAGGAAATGTTTGATACATGCATATCTCCACATCACTGGAGATGTCCACCTTGATCCCTTGGTTAAGGTAGTGTGTACCTGATTTCTCCACTGTAAACTTACTATTTTCCCCCTTCTTTATTCTTTTAAAGAAATACACAGTCCAGCCCACACTCAAGGCAGAGTGAGGCATTTTTGTCACTTTCCACCTTCAGACAGATTCCTCAATAGGAGAAATACAAATCCACTTAAAAAAAAATGCAATCTGGAGGTCAGGACCTTGGTCTCTCATCTCAGCTGTGTAACCTGGGATGTATCACTTTACTAAGAGTTGCTTGCTTCCGTTTCCCCTCTGTAAGATAGGCAGAGTTGTCCTACCTTTTCCAAAGGGTTGCTGAGGGATCAGAAGGGCAAACTGTGGGAAAGGAATTTCAGCCGCCATGTTCCGCCCATGGCCACAAAATTACATTCCAGGCATCGTCTTTACTTTTCCCCTGCAGAAGCCATGCACATTGCTTTGATGTTCCCAAACACACTCAGAATTTGTCCATTTCCAGCCTAATCCAGCAAATTTTACAAATAAAAGGTCAGAGAGTAAATATTCTAGGTGTCATGGACCATTCAGTAGTCTCTATGGAAACCACTCAGTCATGCCACTACAGTACAAAAGGGGCCAGAGACAATACATAAGCAGTGGGTGTAGTTATGCTCCAATAAAACTTTATTTACAAGACAATAAGGCAAACCAAGAAACAGACTCTTAACTATAAAGAACTTATGGTTACCAAAAGGCAGGTGGGTGGGGGGGATGGGTGAAATAGGTGATGGGGATTAAGAAATACACTTGCTGTGATGAGCACTGGGTGATATATGGAAGTGCTGAATCACTAAATTGTACACCTGAAACTAATATTATACTGTATATTAGTTGGAATTCAAATTAAAACTTAAAAAAAAAAAACAGGCTTTAGGCTAGATTTAGTGGGCCATAGTTTGCCACCCTCTGATATCAATGAATTTCTCTTCAAAGAACATCTTTCAACACCCTTCTCTCCCCATCTCTGCCCCCAAAGCAACAAAGTTTGCAGAAAAAAACAAATTATTCAGACCTTGCTAGGTCTTCTGACTCCTTGCTTTAGAGTCTAAGAGATTATTTACATCTCACATTTTCTGGCACTTTAAGAGTTATCAAAAATATCACCAGTCACCAAAAGTTTCACTAATTATTGCGAATATCTTTAGGAAAATGTCCCAGGTTTCTTTCACCGAGTGATGTATTTCAGATATACTTTCTGTTTAATTAATAGGGGATTTCATTGTGACCTGGAGGGTGTTAGAACCAGCAGAGAGTCTGTGGTTTGGTTAGGAGAGAACTAAAAACCTGTCTCTGCCTGTAAAAGGAAAATTTCACAAAAAGGGAAGAAAAAAACCTGGCATTTTTTCAGCTGCGAACATCTAGGCAATACCTTCATTAAAAGCACCAGTAGAACATCTTGAAAAAGCAAATGAATGGAGATGGAGGAGGAGCTAAGAGGTACAAATTAGGGGAGGAAATGAGATTTAGTTTATTTATTCTTTGAAAATAATTCTGTTTCTTAGCTCTATTTCAATCTGTATCTGTGCCATACTTCCTTACAAAATCCTAAAGCAGCAAAAGCAACAAATCAACAGTATGATTTATTAGGCCCTGCCTGGCACTGTACAGCCAAAGTCAAGAGACAGGGTCCCTGCACTTGAGCAAAGTCTTCCTTAAAGTGGTTTCATTTGGACTTCCTGGCATTCTGAAAACATATAATCATTTATTTAAGCAATAATGTCCTTTATTTGAGGGGTGCATTTGGAGGGGAGATGGTTGTCTTCAATTATAATAAGCAAAATGCCTCGTCCACATTTCCCAAAACACCAGGTTACATTAGTTTCAGTTTTAATATCCTGCCAAAGGAAAAAAAAAAGTCCCCAAATATGAAACAAATACAGCTGTCTAATATTGCTGTTCAAATGCCACTGCATTAAATAAAATTCCATGCTATAAAATTTTGCAAGGTGATAAAACAAAAATGATATAATAAATATAAAACATCTGCGGTTTTTTTTAAACAAGACATTTGGAAACTGATTTCATTTATATTTAAACTTGTTTTGAAGTGTTTCTAGTTTTGAAAAACATCCCAGTTACAATATATTAGATTTTTTCCCAGGCAAAAAATTAAAGAGCTGATGCCCAAATGGAGGACAAC
The DNA here is from genome assembly GCA_028533885.1 of Nasua narica. Lineage (NCBI taxonomy): Eukaryota > Metazoa > Chordata > Mammalia > Carnivora > Procyonidae > Nasua > Nasua narica. The sequence continues at coordinate 49,958,973 of CM052811.1, forward strand.
AACAGGAGGAGAAACCACCACTCTGTTTTCCAAAATAAACCTTGCATTTGAATCTTCAGCTAGCTTTCAGTCATAAAAGGTGGTGGGGGTGAGGGCAGTGCCCTCCAAAAGCAGTGCTGGAAAATGGATTCTCACACATGCACAAAAATGTGTTAAAACAACATTAAGTTTCTGGCAACAGCTCAGACACATACAACCCAGAAAGCAGAGAGTTTAACAGTGTCTCTCCCTCTCCATGTGCCTAGGTAGGGTAGTTCCTAAAACACTGAGAGAACAATAAGACCAACCACCATTTTCAGCTCAGGCAGGTTTTGGTGTGGAGGGGTAGGGTTCAAATTTGGGGAACTCTGCAGCTACCAACAGGCTGGGAAACTCAGAGTCTGAACATCTGGGAACTGGACCTACAGTAGCTCAAAAAGGGCTCGTATTTCCTTTGGAAAACCAAAGAAACAAAGGCAAATGACATGGGGGGATGGGGAGAAGAGGAGGAGAAAACATGTGCATCTGTGTACTAAAATTTTAAGCATCCTCATTTTAGAAAAAAGAATTGATAGAAAGAAGAATGCATGCCTACCTGAATTCACAGATGGTAACTCCACAATGACCCCCCTATGTAAACACCATTTTATCTACAATGCCTATCTTTTGGCCCCAAATCCAGCTACGGAGCTGCAAAATCAAGAGCGAGTTCTTTGTTCATTTCATGGCTAAGAGAAGAATAGTAAAACTGCTTGAAACAGTTAAGGGGGGGAGGAGCAAAATGGCAGAGGAGTAGGAGACCTAAATATCTTCTGGTCCCAGGAATTCAGCTAGATACTTATCAAACCATTCTGAACACCTACAAACGCAACAGGAGGTCAAAGAAAAGAGCAGCAATTCTAGGAACAGAAAAGCAACCACTTTTGGGAAGAAAGTACATGCTGAAAAGTGAATCTGAGACGATATACGGGAAGAGAGACCACAGGATGGTCGGCTCCTGGCAAGCGATAGAGCAGCCAACACAAAATTGGAACTTTTAGAAGTTGGCTCCACTTAGGGATGTCGCTCCAGAGACTAGACAGGGGGCGGAGCCCTCACTTGGACAGTGTGGTCTCTGGACCCTTGGGATCACAAAAAGACCAGGGGTGTCTGAGTGTGGCAGAGCTCCCAGATATTGGAGTGGAGAAGCCAGCTACAGAGATGGAGCCGAAGAGGAGGCTCTCAGCTCTGGGTTACCTTAAACTGTGATCTGAGGCACAGTTGGGCCACTGCTCCTCAAGCAGGGACACCACAAGTGGCAGATCCGGGGAGAGACCCTGTATTTCCTCCTCTGGGAGGAGCACCGAGGGAGCGTGCTGCAGGAATTGGCTGGGTTTGACAACTCCAAACAGGGCAGAGCATCAGAGACAGAAACTCTTGGGTCACAGGCTAAGTAAGCACAGAGCACGGCCAGAGACCAAGGAAACAGGAGTGATTGACTGCTTTACTCTGAGGGCGCAATGAGGAGTGGTGTCCCAAGCTCTCAGCTCCTACAGGGCCAGCCAGAGATTGGGAAGCCACCATCTTCATTCTGGTCCTCCAAAGCTATACAGAAAGCGTTCAGGGAACAAAAGCTCCCGAAAGCAAAACCAAGAAGATTACTTAGCCTGGACACTGGCAAGGGCGGTACAATTCCGCCTCGGGCAAAGACAATTGAGAATCATGGCAACAGGCCCCTCCCCCAGATCAGCAAGAACATCCAGCCAAGACTAAGTTCATTGATCAATGAGAACTACAGAACTCCAGAGCTAGGGGAAGGCACCACATAGAATTCATGGCCCCTTTCCCATGATTCTTTAGTCTTTCAAAGTTAAATTTTTTTTTAATTTTTTTCTTATTCTATTTTTTAAAATTTTTCTTCTTTCCTATTTTAACCTTTTTTAACTATTGTATCTTATCAATAAGATATATTTAAAAATATATTTTTTAATTTTCATTGTTAGAGTCATATTCTCTTCCGTCATTGCATTTAATCTTATTTTTTGTATACATATAGCTTTTTCTTTCTTTAAAATTTTGGGACACAGCTTCATCTCACAGATCAAAATGTACCCTAAATCTAGCATATGGCTTTGTTCTAGTCTCCAGCCTGATCATATTCGTTCCTTTTTTTTTTCTTTTTTCAACTTTATCAATTCTTTAAGAATTTTTTTTAATTTTCATCTTTACAATCATATTCCATCCGTTCACCATGTTTACTCTTAGTTTTGCGTATATATACGTTTTCTTTCTTTAAAATTTTGGGAGGCAGTTTCTTCTAATAGATGAAAATACACCCAAAATCAAGTGTGTGGCTCTGTTCTATTCACCAATCTAATAATGTGTGTGTGTGTGTGTGTGTGTGTGTGTGTGTGTGTGTATTTGTTCCCCCTCCTTTCTCCTCCCCCAGGTTTCAGGTCTGCTTCCGATTTGGTTACTGCATATTTTTTTCTGGGGTCGTTGCTATCCTTTTAGTATTTTGTTCTCTCATTTATCTATTAACTGGATAAAATGACAAGGTAGAAAAACTCAGCTCAAAAAAAAGAACAACAGGCAGTACCGACAGCTAGGAACCTAATCAATATGGATATTAGTAATATGTCAAAACTAGAGTTCAGAATGACAGTTATCAAGGTGATAATTGGGCTCAAAAAAAGCATGGAAGATATTAGAGAATCCCTTTCTGGAGAAATAAAAGAACTAAAATCTAACCAACCTGAAATCAAAAAAGCTATTTATGAGGTGCAATAAAAAAATGGAGGCTCTTACTGCTAGGATAAATGAGGCAGAAGAGAGAAGTAGTGATATAGAAGACCAAATGATGGAGAATAAAGAAGCTGAGAAAAAGAGAGATAAACAACTACTGGTCCACAGGGGAGAATTCAAGAGATAAATGATACCATAAGACTAAACAGTATTAGAATAATTGGGATCCCAGAAGGAGAAGAAAGAGAGAGGGGTAGAAGGTATATTGGAACAATTTATGGCAGAGAATTTCCCTAATTTGGAGAAGGGAACAAGCATTAAAATCCTGGAGGCACAGAGAATCCCTCTCAAAATCAGTAAAAATAGATCAATACCCCATCATCTAATAGTAAAGTTTACAAGTCTCGGTGACAAAGAGAAAATCCTGAAAGCAGCTAGGGACAAAAGGTCTGAAACATACAATGGCAGAAATATTAGACTGGCAGAAGACCTATCCACAGAGACCTGGCATATCAGAAAGGACTGGCATGATCTATTCAGAGCACTAAATGAGAAAAATATGCAGCCAAGAATACTATATCCAGCTAGGCTATCATTGAAAATAGAAGGAGAGATAAAAAGCTTCCAGGACAAACAAAAACTAAAAGAATTTGCAAACACCAAACCAGCCCTACAGAAAATTTTGGAAAGCATCCTCTAAGCAAAGAGAGAGCCTAAAATTAACATAGACCAGAAAGGAACAGAGACAATATACAGTAACAGTCACCTTATAGGCAATACAATGGCACTAAATTCATATCCTTCAATAGTCACCCTGAATGTAAATGGGCTAAATGCCCCAATCAAAAGACACAGGGTATCAGAATGGATAAAAAAACAAGACCCATAGATATGCTGTCTACAAGAAACTCATTTTAGACCCAAAGATACCTCCAGATTTAAAGTAAGGGGGTGGAAAACAATTTACCATGCTAATGGACATCAAAAGAAGGCTGCGGTGGCAATCCTTGTATCAGATAAATCCGATTTTAAGCCAAAGATTATAATAAGAGATGAGAAAGGACACTATATTATACTTAAAGGATCTGTCCAACAAGAAGATCTAACAATTTTAAATATCCATGCCCCTAACATGGGAGCAGCCAATCATATAAACCAATTAATAACAAAATCAAAGAAACACATCAGCAATAATACAATAATAGTAGAGAACTTTAACATCCCCTCACTGAAATAGACAGATCATCTAAGCAGAAGATCAACAAGGAAATAAAGGCTTTAAGTGACACACTGGACCAGATGGAAATCACAGATATATTCAGAACATTTCATTCCAAAGCAACAGAATACACATTCTTCTCTACTGCACATGGAACATTCTCCAGAACAGATCACATCCTTGGTTACAAATAAAGTCTCAACTGGTATGAAAAGATTGGGATCATTTCCTGAATATTTTCAGACCACAATGCTCTGAAATTAGAACTCAACCACAAGAGGGAAGTTGGAGAGAACTCAAATGGAGGCTAAAGAGCATCATACGAAAGAATGAATGGGTCAACCAGGAAATTAAAGAAGAATTTTAAAAAATCATGGAAACAAATGAAAATGAAAACACAACTGTTCAAAATCTTTTGATACAGCAAAGGTGGTCCTGAGAGGAAAGTATATAGCAATACAATCCTTTCTCAAGCAACGAGAACGGTCTCAAGTATACAACCTAATCCTATACCTAAATGAGCTGGAGAAAGAATGGCAAAGAAAGTCTAAACCTAGCAGAAGAGAAATAATAAAGATCAGAGCAGAAACCAATGAAATAAAAACCAAAAGAACAACAGAACAAATCAAAAAAAATAGGAGCTAGTTCTTTGAAAGAATTAATAAGATTAAGAAAACCCTGGGCAGACTTATCAAAAAGAAAAGAGAAAGGATCCAAATTAATAAAATCATGCATGAAAGAGGAGAGATCACAACCAACACCAAAGAATACAAACAATTATAAGAACATATTATGGCAACTATATGCCAGCAAATCTGACATTCTGGAAGAAACGGATGCATTCCTAGAGACATATAAGCTATCAAAACTGAACCAGGAAGAAATAGAAAACCTGAACAGACCCATAACCATTAAGGAGACTGAAACAGTCATCAAAACTTGGCCAACAAACAAGAGCCCAGGGCCAGATGGCTTCCCAGGGGAATTCTACCAAATATTTAAAAAAGAACTAATTCTATTCTGAAACTGCCCAAAAAAATAGAAATGGAAGGGAAACTTCCAAACTTATTTAATAAGGCCAGCATTACCTTGATCCCAAAACCAGACAAAAACCCCATAAAAAAGAGAATTATAGATCAATATACTTGATGAACACAGATGCAAAAATTCTCACTAAAATACTAGCCAATAGGATTCAACAGTACATTACAAGGATTATTCACCACGACCAAGTGGGGTTTATCCTCGGGCTGCAAGGTTGTTTCAACAACTGCAAATCAATCAATGTGATACAATATATTAATTGTATTGTAATACATTACAATGTATTGTATGTAATACATTAATAAAAGAAAGAACAAGAACCATATGATACTCTCAATAGATGCTGAAAAAGCATTTGACAAAGTACAGCATCCTTTCTTGATCAAAACTCTTCATAGTGAAGGGACAGAAGGTACATACGTCACTATGATCAAAGCCATCCTTGAAAAACCCACAGCAAATATCATTCTCTATGGGAAAAAAAAAAAAAGAGCTTTTTCCCTAAGGTCAGGAACACGGCAGGGCTGTCCACTATCACCACTGCTATTCAACATTGTACTAGATGTCCTAGCCTCAGCAATCAGACAACAAAAAGAAATAAAAGGCACCTGAATAGGCAAAGAAGGCGGCAAACTCTCACTCTTTACAGATGATATGATACTTTATGTGGAAAACCCAAAAGACTCCACTCCAAAACTGTTAGATTCATACAGGAAATCAGTAAAGTGTCACGATATAAAATCAATGCACAGAAATAAGTTGCATTTCTATACACCAACAGCAAGACAGAAGAAAGTGAACTTAAGGAGTTGATCCTATTTACAATTGCACCCAAAATCATAAGATTCCTAGGAATAAGCCTAACCAAAGAGGCAAAGAATCTCTGCTCAGAAAACTATAATGTACTCATAAAAGAAACTGAGGAAGACACAAAGAAATGGAAAAACGTTCCATACTCATGGATTCGAAGAACAAATATTGTGAAAATGCCTATGCTACCTAAATCAATCTACACATTTAATGCAATCCCTATCAAAATACAATTTATTTCAAAGAAATGAATAATCCTAAAATTCATATGGAATCAGAAAAGACCGCGAATAGCCAGAGGAATGTTGAAAAAGAAAACCAAAGTCAGCAGCATCACAATTCCAGACTTTAAGCTCTATTACAAAGTGGTAATCATCAAGACAGTGTGGCACTGGCACAAAAACAGACACATAGATCAATGGAACAGAATAGAGATCCCAGAAATGGACCCCCAACTCTATGGTCAACTAATCTTTGACAAAGCAGGAAAGAATATTCAATAGAAAAAAGACAGTCTCTTCAACAAATGGTGTTGGGAAAATTGGACAGCCACATGCAGAAGAATGAAACTGGACCATTTCCTTACACAATACACATAAGTAGACTCAAAATGGATGAATGATCTCAATGTGAGATAGGAATTGATCAAAATCCTTGAGGAGAACACAGGCAACAACCTCTTCAACCTCAGCCACAGCAACTTCTTCCTAGAAACATCACCAAAGGCAAGGGAAGCAAGGGCAAAAATGAACTATTGGGACTTCATCAAGATCAAAAGCTTTTGCACAGCAAAGGAAACAGTCAACAAAACCAATAGACAACTGACAGAATGGAAGAAGATATTTGCAAATGACATATCAGATAAAAGGCGAGTATCCAAAATCTATGAAGAACTTATCAGACTCAACACCCGAAGAACAAATAATCCAATCAAGAAATGGGCAGAAGACATGAACAGACATTTTTGCAAAGAAGACATCCAAATGGCCAACAGGCGCATGAAAAAGTGCTCAACATCACTTGGAATCAGGGAAATATAAATCAAAGCCACCTTAGATACCACCTCAAGCCAGTCAGAATGGCTAAAACGAACAAGTCAGGAAAAGACAGATGTTGGTGAGGATGCAGAGAAAGGGGAACACTCTTACACTGCTGGTGGGAATGCAAACCGGTACAGCCACTCTGGAAAACAGTATGGCGTTTCCTCAAAAAGTTGAAAATAGAGCTACCCTACAACCCAGCAATCCCACTACTGGGTATTTACCCTCAAGATACAAATGTATTGATCCAAAGGGGCACATGCACCCCAATGTTTATAGCAGCAATTTCCACAACAGCCAAACTGTGGAAAGAACCTAGATGTCCATCAACAGATGAATGGATAAAGAAGATGTGGTGTGTGTGTGTGTGTGTGTGTGTGTGTGTGTGTGTGTGTAGGAATACTATGCAGCCATCAAAAGAAATGAAATTTTGCCATTTGCAATGACATGGATGGAACTAGAGGGTATTATGATAAGCAAAATAAGTCAATCAAAGAAAGATAATTATCATATGATCTCTCTGATATGAGAAATTTGAGAGACAGGGTGGAGGGGTCATTGGGTTAGGGAGGGAAAAAATGAAGCAAGATGGGTTCGGGAGGGAGACAAACCATAAGAGAGTCTTAATCTCACGAAACAAACTGAGGATGGCTTGGGCATGGCAGGGGTAAGGACCGGGTGTCTGGGTTATGGACATTGGGGAGGGTATGTGCTATGGTGAGTGCTGTGAAATGTGTAAGCCTGATGATTCACAGACCTGTACCCCAGGAGCAAATAATACACTGTATTATTTGTATACAATACAATGTACAATAATACATTGTATGTTAATTTAAAAATATAAATAAACATACGATAAGATAATATAAGATAAAATAAAATAAAATAAGAGGAACCCTTCTGAGAATGAACGGGGAATGAAATCCAATCCACATACTAAGGAGAGAGCTGAGAAAAACTCAGAGAAGGACAGTCAGAGCCATGAATACACTCCATATTAAAGCTTGACCTCATGTTATACTTCTCAGTTACATGCAACAATTAAAATTTCCCTTCAATGGCCAGGCCAATTTGAGCTGAGTTTTGTTTTGCTTGCAAATAAAAAAACTCCTATGTGTTTTCTAAAGTACTTTGAGAATGTACTGGGCAACTTCCAGCACTAAGTCCTATAGTATCTACTTAGTACAATGAAGTTGCATCTTAAAGTCAGTAGACTTTAGAATCTAAAATTATGATGTGAGAAAATCACACATAGCAAAATTTACTGTGGAAAAATCTCTAAAGATGCTACGCAGTAATTCTTATGTACATTAAAGTTTAAAACTCAACTACAGAAAGAAATGCTTAAACATGTTGTATGTGACATATTTATACCAATGGATTAACATAGCACAGATTCAATATTTCCATATTGAAACCTACTCCATAAAGAGGCATTGAAGGTCCTTCCCAATATGACCCCACCCATCCCTCTGGTCCTACCACATTCCATGTCTTCATGCTCTAGCACATATTATTTCCACTGAAGTTCCTTTACATTTTTCTTCACCTGGCATACTCCTAATTCAAGGCCCAGCTCAAATACCTCCACCTGTTTAAGTCTCCTAACTCTTCCCGCGAGACTTAATCACTCTGCTCCGGACTCTTGTAGTATTCTCACATCTCACATCACCACTCAATCTTGTGGTTTACAACTTACCTGTTTGCTCTTCTTTCTAACCCACAAACCATTAACAATTCTAGAGGGAGGGCCTGTCATATTCACTGGTGTATCTCTTGCTTTAGCATACGAGACTGGCTCAGAGTAGGCACTCATTCTGTCTGCTGAATAAATGCTCTTAATTCGGCTGACATATCCTAAATTCTTCCATTCCTCACCATCTCCACTATCCATGTTCTACTCCTGGCTTACCTGGGGGACAGCAAGAGCCTCCTAAATATTCTCACTTTCTCCATTCTTATCCTGTTCAATCTCTTCAGGATTAGAAGTAGTTACTAGGAATCTACTGAAAAAAGAGGCATTTCCTTTTCACTGGAGTTACTAAATTGATAGAATGAAAGCCTGGAGCTAGTGGTCTTCGGCACTGCACTGCAGGGCAGGACATACATTCTTGACACTGAAGTCAACCAGGAGGAAGATAGATAGAAAAGGGACAGATTCCTGATTGTGTCGTTGGGATACCTGGGTCCAGTCACATCTCAAAGAGTTATCCCTTTCTAGTTACCTGAGCCAATTAAGTTATCTTTGTACTCAAACTAGTTTAAATTCTATTACAGACATTTACCACCTAATCAGTTCAGGTCATATGCCACTGCTACATACTAAAAGCATTAATATGTGACTCGGGGAGAATGTTTCTGTAAAGAGCTAAACTACAAAGGGCTAGAGACAGACTTACTGGTATCAGTACAGGCCTAGAGTCTTTGATGTCTGTAATTCAAAACCATTTGCATAATCTACTTAAATTAGGACCCTATACTATAATACTGTGCTTCAAATTCAATATGAATGATCCCCAAAATGGAATACACTAATTCACCTTTTATTTTCATAATGCTTTTGTCATATACATCAGAACTGAAAGGAAGCTTTCACGAGAGGTCATCACAGGTATCCCTGCCTCCACATAGTTTTGCCCTTAAATCACCCTAACTGCCTAAATGCTTTCTTCAAAAAGGAAACAGCCTGATCTTCTGAAAAGTGTTCAAATGTTCAGATGGTTTCATATCATTTTTTTTAAGAAATGCTCAAAGATACCAATGCAATCCTGTGAAATACTGAACAGAAAGCCTTGAGGGCAAGTCAAAAAGCATCCGACATCATTATATAGCTTGCCTTATTCTAACCAAAGTTTTAACTGTGGCTAAAAGTGAGAAATTCTGCCAATGGTTTATTTATTTATTTCCTGCTTCAGGCACATCGACTGCACCTTTCCTACTTACACCCCCCTCCCAACACATACAAAGTTGGATGATTTGATTTCAGTAGCCTTGTGGCATGGCGGATGGGCTTTTCCTGGTTCTACCAATTATTTGCCAGGCAACATAAGCTAATCAGTCACCTTCTCTTGGTTTCAATTTCCTCCTCAGAACAAACTGGGATTGGAATAAATACAGGTTACTGTGAGAAGTAAATGAGATCCCCAATTCAGAGCACCTAGCATAGTGTCCAGACAGAGCATATGCTTCAGACACATTTATTTGCTTGCTTTTCACTGAGTTAACTGTCTTTAGCAAAACTGGCCAAGTATTTCAGTATCCAACTGGGTAATTTCACTACTACGTGCTCAAAGTGTTCTCTGGCTAGCAAATTCCACTAACATCCATCCACTTCCTCAGGGTAAAGTGAAGCACTATTTTGAATCTTGTTTCCCTCATAACCCACATCCAACCTACAAGCAAAACCTCTTGGTTATACTCCAATAAATACCTCAAATCTGACAATTTCCTATTGCCCTAATTCCCTCCTTTCCTGTTCATTTCATCACCATCTCTCAGCTACATATTACAACAGTCACCTAATTGGTCTCCTGTCCCCCTCTCATCTCCCTTCAGATTCTACATGGCAACCAAAGTGACCTTTTCTGAAATGTAAATCAGATTGTGTCACGCTCTTGCTAAAATCTCCATACCTTCCAATAATATTAATAACAATATCTATCATTTATTGAGCACCTGCTATATATAAGGAGCATAGGTCTCAACATTTTGCACATATTAAATTATTAAACCTAAAATTATCCTCTTTCCATTGACACAATAACAGATAAAGAAATGTGAAACCTATACACACACAATGAAATAGTATTCAGCCATGAGAAAGGAGATCCTGCCATTTGCTACAACATGGTTGAAACTGGAGGATATTATGCTAAGTGAAATAAGTCAGACACAGAAAGACAAATACTGTATGATTGTACCTACATGTATAATCTAACCTCATTAGACCAGAATGTAGAATGGTAGCTGCCAAGGGTTGGGGGATGAGGGAATGGGAAGAGGCTAGTCAAAGGATACAAACTTCCAGTTAGAAGATGAGTAAGTTCTGGATATTGCACTATACAACATGGTGATGATAATTAATAATACTGTATTGTATACTTGAAATATGCTTTAAAAAAGTGTATCATGAATGTTCTCACCAGACACATAAAAAAATGGTAACTATGGGAGGTGACAGATGTATTCATTAGTTTGATTGTGGTAATCATGTCACAATGTGTATGTATAGTAAATCATCACATTGTATACCTTAAGGAAAAATCATGTTGTACAACCTAAATATAAACAATCTTTGTCAATCATACCTCAATAAAGCTGGAGAAATATAAAATTGTACCATATACTCTTATATGCCCCTGTTTTTTGTATTATAAAGGTCATATAATTAGTGGCATAGAAGCCAAGATAAGGTTCAAATTATTTCCCTCTCTAAGAGCTTCTATAAGACCTAGTCCCGTCCTGTCTGCTTCCTTACTTCACCTCTTAACACTCCTCCATCTTCCTTGTTCCCTAAGCTCTAGACACTCTGGACTTTTTTGTCATTCAAACATATCACAATTCATTCTTTCACAGGGTCAAAGACTCTTCATCCAAGCTCTGCTCAAAGGTCACCATCTTGGAGAAGCCACACTTGACTATACTGATGGGTGAAATGGATGGGAGCACTTTTATCACTAGCATGATAACTACCACATCTCAAGAGTCCAGAAGTGCATCCCTTGAGGACCTCTTACAGTTTTTCCTGGAGATGGTTAAGAACACAGAAGGATACTAACTTAGAGTGCTATCATTTATCATTTAAATCAAGTAGCTCATAAATTCCCTCGCTTCTAAATTTGATTCTAAATAGAAAATGCCTATAAAAATAGTAGAAGGTCTATGGAGTGTTTCTGGAAATTGCTTCTTAGAACCCTATCAGGTTTTTTTTGTCCCTTCACTGAATAGACTACTCTGAAACACTCCAAAGGCTGAAAATTGATGGTACTGAAAACATTCTCTCACAAAAAGGACTTATTTTAACTTCTCAAAAAGTATTTGTGTTTCTTCAAATATTCCTACAGTTCTTTTTTTTTAAAGGCAATTCAATTTGGGGGGATATTATGACAATATGCTTCTTCATGCCAAAGAAAGCTTTTCATTGGCCTCTCTCATGTTTCTGGCTTTCCTTTTCCAGCTGTTATATCAGATATAATCATCCAAAACTGCGATTTGTCATCTCCATCAAATACGGTTTATAATTCTCAATGTTGCCGTTTATATGAAAACATTTATGGATTAAAACGCAGAGTAAGAGGAAGATTTCACAAATTAGGGACAAAGTTAATATTCCTCACACGTTGGGATTACAAGTAGACCTGAAAAAACACTGGAGTTTGTCCCAGATGTCAGACAGGCATCTACACTGCCTCGTTCTACTGAAACGTGGTGGAGCAGAGACCCATCTATGCTGCCAAGTCAGCCTGGAGATTTGGTTTCCTCCTACAAGTAAATGAATGATGTGAGGGAGGGTAAAACATAAAAATGAGTTCTTAGATTACTTGACCTGTCAATTCAAATAGAAGGATCATATTTAGGCCCTTGATTAAAGCTGACTAAATCATTATTATATACTTCCAACCTACAAAATATTGATCCAGCAAAATATTGATCAAAATAGGTACCATTTATTGAATTTTTACTATATATCAGGCAGTATGTTAGGCAACTTATATAAGTTTTATTTTATTGAATAAATGTTAAATAAGTGGAAGTTCTTCATATTAGGTTGAATTATATAAAATTGACATTTTAATAAGTAAAAATAGTCCAAAAGCAGCAATTTCATGCAGTTAATTCTAATACTTATTCTGTCTCCCACCTGACCCAGCACAATGTCTACCATACTACAACAGAGCTTAGTAAGCTCTTATTTCATTTATTAACACTTTTAACTCCTCAGCAGGGGAGTGTGGGTGGGGAGGACGGAAAGAGCATTATTTCAAGCAAGATTCAATCCAGTCATCTCTGCTGTGTTCATCTTAGTTACACAAGTTTCATCTGAAATGTCTCACCACCCACCTGCCTCAATCCCCCAAGGATTACATATTAAACAGTGGAACTTGCTGGCATGACCCTGCCCAGTGTACTCACAGAAAGCTATGGGACATCGCTGTTATGTATTCAATTACTGCTCTTCCCTCCCATCTCCAAACAACCTGATTTTCCTCTCTTGAAAGTCACAATAAAAGGCATTTATGATTAAAAAGCTATATAGGAACATCCCAGGAGGACTGAATTTAGTACTGGACTAACCTTAAAAATTGAATTCTAGAAAAACATGTATCTCAATTAGTAATATTTATCATTCTTTAGGAGGTGAAATGAGATCACTAGAAATGAATGACAAAAAACTCCACTTCTAAAGAATTTGGGTTGGAGGAGGAATTGTTCGAATGCCCCAAACAAAAATTTAAACTAAATTTGAATAGAAGAGCAGATGAAGCAATTCAGACAAGGGGAAATGAAGCTGTTCCTCTTTAATACGCTGCCTGGGAGTGTCTTTGCCTAACCCCTCTCACCAAGGTCTGCACACCCTCACTCCCAACCAAGAAACAAAATTAAAACATGCCAGAATCAAGAGGTTCCATTTCACCCAGAAGCTACATTGAAACCAAAAACCAATGGCTGAACAGCAGAGTACATTTCCATGTCCTCCAGCATCCACTGGATGCTGTAATAATTACAGCTCGGAATCACAGCACAAGAAAGTGGTAGTCTAGATTTGGTGTGTTTTAAATGAAGAATAATTTGCTATTTGAAGTGGGAGATGCGAGATTGTCCCTAAACCAATCATTCTAGTCTGTTATGGAACTAATAGGGAAACATCTGCTTGCCAGCTGTGAACATGAACCAGCTGATGTATGTACAGACATCAGACACCCAACTGCCCCAACACGTATGCAGGACTACTGGAGCAGGAAGGAGGGGAGAGCACCACTTTTCAGAACCTAGAGCCAAGAGAGTTCATGTGAGGGCTCACTGTGGCCCACATATGCTTCTACCTCTTTTCTCCCCTGCTCAACCCCAACCCCTAATCCTCAAGGATTAACCAATAAAATTGATACCTTCCAGGTTTTTGACCACTGGATACCAAAAAAGAGGTGCATGCTCAGCCACAATGATTGTAACATGCATGACTAAATGGTATTTATCTTAATTTTGTGAAATAAAAAAAGAATGAAGCATTTGTGGCATAAATCCATGTGGAAACAGGATGAAAACTGCCTTGGGTATACTAAGGTGGTACCCAGAGCATCTCATTCTTCTATAAGGAGAATGGGCCACTCCCAGACAGAGTGCAAGACAGTGCAGATTAAGATACATTCTCCACCAACCAGGATCCAGAGCTGATACCACATGGGCAGTAATCAGGCTGGGAAAGGCTATGACCTCTTCAACAAAGCATTCTGCTATGTGAGCTAGGAAGCACCACAGTGGAAATCAGGACATAACATTCCTGCACTGGGACTCATATTGAAGCAGCTGTCTAGAATGAAAAACTGTTCATACTTCCCCTGCTTTATAACTTCTAAAATTCCTGAGCCATCACCTCTGAGTGCTGTAAGTCAGTCAGGTGAGAAGAGAACTAGAAGAAATCTTATTTTTAAAACTTGGGTCCCGCTCTCCTCTACCAGCCCAATTTTATCCTGCACCCCTCCCATCCCTGCAATGAACAAGAAATGCATGCTCTTAGTCTCCTCTACGTTAAAGCAAGAAATCCGTGGCCTATTCTGATAATCATTGAAGATACTGGCATAGATTTAAGAACATGGGCTTCAGAGTTTGAAGACCTTGTTTAGAATGCCGGTCTACTCCTTACCTTAGCGAGCTGCTTAACTTCTCTGTAACTAATGTCCTTTGTAAGATAATCATTGAATCTAACTGCTAGGGTTGTGGTAAGGACTATATGAGTTCACCTATTTAAAGGACTTGGAAGAGTCCCTGGTACATAGTGAGGAATAACAAATGTTAGCTGCAATCTTCATCATCATCTTCTTCTTCTTCTTCCCAGCTCCCATTTTTAAAGAAGTGAAAAGTTCAGGCTTTGGTCTCCTATACTATACAATTTGGTATGGAGATAGACTTGACATCCAAAACAGGAAAATAAAACCAACCTTGAATTAAGTCAAACACTGATTAGATGTAAGGATTCAAATGAAGCGGGGAGTGGCAGATCATGAAGACCTGGGAAAGGCTTGTGGAAGAGGGAGATCTCCAATGGGTCTTGCACAATGACAGTATTTTGGCAGATGAAAAGAAAGATAAGAGGGAGATGGTAGAATCTATTTCCTTTTAAAGATTCTTTGTATGTAAAGGAAGGGCGTCCTTCTGTTATTTATAAGGGAAGAAAACTGTTTGAAAAGCTCTTCTCTCAATTACCTCTGGAAAATTTTTATTGTGGAAAAACCACACATTTAACACAGGCCCAACTGCAAATAACCAGGATAAATTCCCACAAAAGCAGTCTCTCCCACGACCCCCTATCTAGTCAACTCTGTAAATAGAACGGCCATGCTATTATTGAGAAGGGTGGTAGCTCCCATGCAAACTACATATTTGATTAGGATCTGAACTCTTGGCTGAACCATGAATTTGAAATAATTTAGGTTATACATATAAATTTAATTTCTTTGTTCAAAAACTCCACATCTGAAATGATGCCCTGCAAATGTGGAGCTCTCACTGAGGTCTTCAAAATGAGTCTCCTACTAACTCGTCTATACTGTGTGGAAATAATCTTCAAGGAAAGGAATAAACCTATTTTAAAAACAGCTGAGTCCTTTAGATCATATACCCTAACCAATTTATGGAGATAAATGGAATTCAGTATTAAAGAAATATATTTTTTCCACTCCTCCAGAAAATGTAAATGCCAGCTACAAAATAGAAAGAAAAAGACAAAGAAACCAAGAATAAAGCAGGACAAAAAGAAAGCCAGAAAAAAATCAATCCAAGGACAATTGAAAAACCCTTGACTTATTGTCCCTTACTGCCTTTCCCCCTCACCTCCATGTCCTCCATTGACCCAAAGGAATTCTACACAGGAACATCACAGAGGAGAGGAACCCAGAGAAAAACAACTGCTGAAGAAAACAGAATTCTTTTCCACTATCCAGAATCAGAGAAGTCTCTATGGAGAACTATGGAAACAAATGCCCCTCCTTCTACAGTCAGGCAGTGTCCACTGTTGGCTATCTTTCCGCATTTCATGCCATTTCATTTTCATACCACTCTCACATTAACCCTGAACTAGTTATCAGGACAGATGAAAAAGAAAAGGAGAAAGAACAAGAAAGGGAAAACAAAGTAAAACTATGAGTGACTGCATGCATCCTATTAATATAAATGAATACAAAATACTTTTTAAAAAAGTGCATTAAGCAGATATTGGCTTATGATGGGGTCAATATCACGATTTATTTAACTCTGGGGACAATAAATCTTGATATTGACTAAAAACATAAGTCAATATGTGTACTGTTGTGTGCATTCTATTACAAAAATGAGGTTTTTAACTTTAATGGCCCCTTTGGCAAAGAGGAAAAATAAAAACTCCCCCAAAGGCACTCAACTCACAGCCACACCAACATCTGCTGGGAATGGACTCACTCTTAGGCCTAGCTTCTCAGTATCACGTATGATTTGTCATTTGGTCAGTTAATGTGGTAGACTGAATTGCTGGTCCTAATTCCTTACTCCACCTGCATTCGCAGCCTTTGCTGTTCATCCTATACAAAGCAGGGGCCACTACTTAACTTGGATCATAGCTTGTGATGCTTTAGCCAATGGGCCATGGGTAAAATTGAGTTTGCCAGTTCCCAGTCTAATCTTTAATAGGCATCTCATGTTTTGTTTGTTTCTTATGACTCTGCGATCATAATGTAAAGAGCCTCCCTTTAAGTAAATGCCACCCCTTCAGTCTGAACTCCCAAGTAAGTCCACATGGAGCAGACCAAAGCCCATGCCTCAGTGAGGAGCCAAGCCTAGCTGGACCTGCAAGTGATAGCAGTCACTCACTCAAGCTCAGCCTAGATCAGTGCCTCTCAAATCAATCCGCAGTTATGTGAAAGATAAATGCTTATTGCAAATGCCACTGGTTGTTTTGTTGCAGTAGCTGACTGATACAGGTGGCATTCACTAAATGATCATTACTCACAGGCCCATTATATCTTACCCTCTTGTGGGATCTTCAAAGAAAGCTAGAGATATATGCCATGACTCTTAGGAACTTACAATATAATAGGGGAAGCAGGACACCCATATGATGGACTGTCTCCCTTTAGGGCATGTCACATTTAACTCAGAAGACTGTCAGACACCTCCTGTTCCTTTAGCCAGAGCTACTAATTTCCTTGAATCTACACATATCCAAAAGTTTAATTCAACCCTCTTACTAGTGTCCAATAGAAATAAAGTAATTCCAAGCACTGGGATTACTTTGTTTTATTTATGAAAAATATCAGGGAGACTTTATGGAGGTGCTATATAGGGTTACACATAGCATTCTACTGAAATCGATATTAGATGTCTTATTTTCCACAAACCTCTCCTCAGTTATAACAGGGCTTCTCTCTCTGTGACCCAGTGGCCAGCCTCCCTAGTTAGTCCTTTCTCCTTTCAGATTACTCTCAAGAACCCCTTTATTATGCAGAAAAATTCAACTATGCCCCAGATTATACCCCTAAACTTGTATTATCCAATTCATTCTGTTATTAACAAATATGAAATCTTCAACAAATAGAACTCTCTTAGAAGCCAGTTCAACTATCTCAGAAGATTCTTTGGTGTCTCAAGCTCCATCCAAAGTGGCTGATCAAAGTCTCTCTTTTTTTTTAATTGAAATACATTTACGAAACTTTGCAAAATAATTTTGATGAGTAAAATTGTCCTTATAGAATTATCACCATTCATTAATTTTTCAAATAAGTATCACTGAACCAGTCACTGTTCTAAAGGCTGAGAATACAGCTGTGCACAAAAGAAACTCCCTTGATCTCATGGAGTGTTGCCTCAAGAGCAGCACACAGACCTTAACAGTTAAACTCAAAGATGGAAGTCATGTTGGGCAGCAGTAAGTACTATGAAGAAAATTAGCCCAGGGCAAGGGGATCAATATGGCATTCTAGACAGGGTGGTCAGGGAAGGCTTCTCTGAGGAAGTGATATTTGAGCTGCAACCTACTTTGGGCCTAAATCCCTGTGTGCTGACTTCATTCATCCATCCAATATTCTTTGTGTATTTGCTGTACTGAAGGGATAGTGTTTAGCTGCTGAGAGGAACAGAAGACAATTATAAGTGGATACTCTTCTTGAATATTTAGTCAAATAAAAGAGATAAGACATACACTTGAAGAAAAAAAAAAGACATAGTATACCTGAAGATAGAAAATAACATGTGCTGTGTAGACAGGACATGAGGGAGATTTGGAAGAATGAGAAATCACACCATAAGAAATCAAGATCCTCTTAAAATTGTAAATCTTAAAAAAACAACATTTTCTGAAGAATCTAAGGTCATTTTGTCAAGAGTATGAGAATCATTCCACCCATAAATGTCCAGATATTTTTAAACCTTTTACATCCAGTGTATGCCACACACAATTTTATGTGTAAAAATCTATATTTTATACCCAAATCTGATGATAAATAAAGAGTAAACACTTTACATTATCTTGTTCTCTCTCCTGTTTCTTGAGTGCAATGAGAGTGTAAGATAACTTAGTAAAATAGGAATTTTCAACCCATTTTCAAAATTATTATTAAACAATATAAATCTCTACATTTGGAAGCAAAAAATACACCTTAGATTACGGATTCAAGCAGAGGTGGGATGATAATTTCTGAGAAGTCAGAGAATGTTCCTGTACCAGTGGGTGGTAGCCCTGAACACTCACACAGGTCTATGACTGACTGACCAATACACAAAGAAGGTACAGAGATCACTCAAAACAAATATAGCCACCTCTGATTGGGCTTTCTCTCTACAGATTTCCATAGATCTCTTCTGATTAGACTTCTCTCCAGCTCAGTTCCCCTATGCCCTTCTAAGAAAAGGTTTATATTCTCCTCCTGAATGGATTTGAAGCATGTAGGTTATGAGGGATGAATGGGTTTGAAGAATGTGATAAACACTGTTAATTATCTGTCAATACACATTTTTATTTAATAATAAAACAGAGGAAGCAAGAATATCCCCATTGTATATGAAGAGACTGTCTCTTCAATAAATGGTGTTGGGAAAATTAGACAACTACATGCAAAAGAATGAAACTGACCATTTTCTAAAACCATACACAAAAATAAACTCAAAATGGATTAAAGACCTAAAAGTGAGACCTAGACCATAAAAAGGCTAGAAGAGAAGATAAGCATTAGTTTCTTTGACGGGGTCATAGCAACATTTTTCTAGATAGATCTCCTAAGGCAAGGGAAACAAAAGCAAAAATAAAATATTGGAACTATGGCAAATAAAATGCTTTTGTACAGCAAAGGAAACCATCACCAAAACAACAAGGAAACCTACTGATTGGAAAAAGATATTTGCAAATAATATACCCAATAAGGTGTTAACATACAAAGTATATTAATAACTTCTGTGACTCAAAACCAAATAAATAAATAAACAAACAATTTGATTAAGAAATGGGCAAAGGACCTGAATACTTTTGCAAAGATGACATGCAAATGGCCACCAGACACATGAAAAGATGCTCAATACCACTAATCATCAGGGAAATCCAAATCAAAACCACAATGAGATATCACCTCACATCTGTCAGAATGGCTAAAATCAAAAAGATGGGAAATAACATGTGTTGGCAAGGATGTGGAGGAAAAGGAACTTTTTTTTTTTAAGATTTTATTTATTTGTCAGAGAGCAAAAGTAGGGGGAGCGGCAGGCAGAGGAAAAAGCAGGATCCTCACTGAGCAAGGAGCCTGATGCAGGACTTGATCCCAGGACCCTGGGATCATAACCTGAGCCGAAGGCAGCTGCTTAACCAACTGAGCCACCTAGGCATCCCAGAAAAGGAACTCTTGTACACTCTTGGTGAGAATGTAAATTCCACAGTGGATATAGATACCATGGAAAACAGTACGGAGGCTCCTCAAAAAATCAAAATTGGAAATACTATATGATCAAATAATTCCACTACTGAATATTTACACAAAGAAAATGAAAACACTTATTTGAAAAGATCTATGCACTCCTATGTTTACTGCACCATTATTTACAACGGCCAAGATATGGAGGCAACCTAAGTGTCCACTGATAGAAGAATGGATAAGGAAGGTGTGGTGTACATGTAATGGAATATTACACAGCCATAAGGAAAAGATGAGATCTTGCCATTTGTGAACATGGATGGACCTACGGGGTATTATGTTAAGTGAAATAAGTAAGATTGAGGAAGACAAATACCTTATGATTTCACTCGTGTGGTATCTAAAAAACAAATGAATAAACAAGAAAACAAAAGGCAGAATCAGGCCTATAAATACAGAGAACAAACTGATGGTTGCCAGAAGGAAGTGAGGTAGAGGAATGGACAGAATGGGTGAAGGAGAGTAAGAAATACAGGATTCTACTTCTGGATGAATAAGTGATGGGAATAAAAGGTACAGCATAGGTAAAATAATCAATGACACTATAATAGCATTGTATGGTGACAGATGGTGGCTACGCTTATAGTGAGCACAGCATAACAGGGATACTGAATCACTGTGCTGTACACCTGAAACTAATGTAACACTATAAGCCAACTATACTCAAATAAAAAAGTTTTTAAGAAATATAATAAAACTCCACTGTCCAGCAAAATAATAGATTTCCCAGATTTCTTACAATTAAGTGTGGCAATGTGACTATGTTCTGCAATGATAGGTAAATGGAAGTGATATATCCTAACTCTGGGGTATGTCTTTAAGAAAAATGGGCATGTCCCATAGGTTTTGGACCGATGTGTCTGCATTCTCATTAGTCTCCACGAATTGTTTAAGTTCATCTTTGATTTCCTGGTTGATCCCCACATTCTTGAGCAGGTTGGTCTTTAGCCTCCAAGTGTTTGAATTTCTTCCAAACATTTTCTTGTGGTTGAGTTCCAGTTTCAAAGCACTGTGGTCTGAGAATATGCAGGGAATCATCTCAATTTTTTGGTATCGGTTTGTGACCCAGTATGTGGTCTATTCTGGAGAAAGTTCCATGTGCATTTGAGAAGAATGAGTATTCTGTTGTTTTAGGGTGGAATGTTTTGTATACATCTATGAACACTCATGAAAGAAATTGAAGAAGATACAAAAAGGTGGAAAAGCATTCCATGCTCATGGATCAGAAGAATAAACATTGTTAAAATGTCTATACTGCCCAGAGCAATCTATACTTTCAATGCCATCCCGATCAAAATTCCACCAGTTTTTTTCACAATCCTAAAATTTGTATGGAACCAGAAAAGCCCCAAATTGCTATGGAAACGTTGAAAAAGAAAAACAAAGCTGGGGGCATCACATTGCCTGATTTCAAGCTTTATTACAAAGCAGTGATCACCAAGACAACATGGTGCTGGCACAAAAACAGACACATAGACCACTGAAACAGAATAGAGAGCCCAGAGATGGACCCGCAACTCTATGATCAAATCATCTTTGATAAAACAGGAAAAAATATCCAGTGGGAAAAAGACAGTCTCTTCAATAAATGGTGCTGGGAAAATTGGACAGCTATATGTAGAAGAATAAAACTTGACCATTCTCTTACACCATACACAAAGATAAACTCGAAATGGATAAAAGACCTCAATGTGAGGCAGGAATCTATCAAAACCCTAGAGAAGAGCATAGGCAGTAACCTCTTCAACATTAGCCACAGCAACTTCTTTCAGGACATGTCTCCAAAGGCAAAGGAAACAAAAGCGAAAATGAACTTTTGGGACTTGATCAAGATAAAAAGCTTCTGCACAGCGAAGAAAACAGTCAACAAAACAAACAGGCAACCCACAGAATGGGAGAAGATATTTGCAAGTGACACTATGGACAAAGGTCTGATTTCTAAGATCTATAAAGAACTCCTCAAACTCAATACTCACAAAACAGATAATCACGTCAAAAAATGGGCAGAAGACATGAACAGACACTTCTCCAAAG
>CM052811.1:49981067-49996564 GCA_028533885.1 Nasua narica
GATTCAAATCAAAACCACACTGAGATACCACATCAGTTAGAAAGGCCAAAATCAACAAGATAGTAAACAACAAATGTTGGAGAGGATGTGGAGAAAGGGGAACCCTCTTACACTGTTGGTGGGAATGCAAGTTGGTGCAGCCACTTTGGAAAACAGTGTAGAAATTCCTCAAGAAATTAAAAATAGAGCTACCCTATGTCCCTGTAATTGCACTACTCGGTATTTATCCCAAAGAAGCAGATGCAGTACAAAGAAGGGCCACACGTACCCCAATGTTCATAGCAGCAATGGCCACAATCGCCATACTGTGGAAAGAACCAAGATGTCCTTCAACAGATGAATGGATAAAGAAGATATGGTCCATATATACAATGGAATATTATTCTTCCATTAGAAAAGATGAATATCCAACTTTTGTATCAACATGGATGGGACTGGAAGAAATTATGCGGAGTGAAATAAGTCAAGCGGAGAGAGTCAATTATCTTATGGTCTCACTTACACGTGGACCATAACGAAAAACATGGAGGACATTGTGAGAAGGAAAAGAAGGGTGAATGGCAGGAAATCGGAGGGGGAGATGAACCATGAGAAACTGTGGACCCTGAAACAAACTGAGGGTTTTGGAGGGGAGAGGGTGGGGGGTTGGGTGAACCTGGTGGTGGGTATTGAGGAGGGCACGTATTGCATGGAGCACTGGGTGTGGTGCATGAACAATTAATCTTTTAACACTGAAAAAATAAAAGTATTTGGGGAAAAAATAAAAAGATAAATGGACATGCACTCTTCTTGCCTTTCCTCTCTCCTTTCCCCTTCACACTGGTCAGAAATGGCATAAGATTTGGACCCAGAAACCAAAACCACACACTGAAGATGACAAAGGCACTCTACCAAGCCCTGGATCTCTGCCTGTTGTGTTTGAGAGAAGTAAATTTCTATCATGGTTAATCCACTAGACTTAGGTGTCTCTTTGATACAGCAGCTTAGTCTCTACCCTAAGCAATAAAGGAGAGATAGTAATGTGGGGGTCACTAAACGAAGAAGCATCAACAAGATCAAATGAGCATGCTCTTAGCCAGGTTTGTGGAAATAGTGCTATCAATAGAAGAAAGATTTTGCCCAAGTCTGGACTTCACACATTAATCATCTGGCTATTTTCTCCCTTGGACATGGCCATGTACTCACAGTTTCCACATGACTTAATGCTGTTCCTGCTATGCGGTCACTGACCAGAGTACTTTCCAGACCAGAGGAACCAAGTCATCAGCAGCACTGAATAAGAACAGCTACCATTCCAGGAGCCAGGATGTGAGTTTTTAGAGACTCTAATAAAGTAGAAACCTCTGTTGCTTTTCAGCTCTAAAATTTAATGCTTCTTGAGTTTCTTAGCTGATGTGCTCCTCCCATCCTATTTCCTAATATAGAAGAGAAGTTATTTTCTAGGCTATACCTTCACAAAAATCATTTTCCCCTTAAATAAGGAGGAAAGGAGCAGGGAGCAACTTAAGGGAACGCAGATGCATTTCCACGGAACATAACCCCTCTATGTTTTCCAATTTGTTTGTGACTGCCCAGATACTTTATTTAGAAATCTGAAGAAAATTTTGCTGCAAGAAATTATTAAATTAGCTCAATTAAAGGTACTGAGCTGGAGGGAAAAGGGGTAAACATTAGAAAAGTAGAGCTGTCCAAAAATCTGAGGGCAGGAAGTAGAATAGAATGAGTAGTGGGAGAAGTGAGAGCTAGACACATCCGTAGTTTTAGATTCAAAGTGATTCTCAGGACCCCACACCAGCAGTTACCCTTAGGCCTTCATTTTACTCTTCATTATTTTATTTTTTTAAAGATTTTATTTATTTATTGTGAGAGAGAGAGAGAGATTACAAGTAGAGAGGCAGGCAGAGAGAGAGGAAGAAGCAGGCTTCCCGCCGAGCAGAGAGCCCAATGCAGGGCTCCATCCCAGGACCCTGAGATCAGGACCTGAGCTGAAGGCAGAGGCTTTAACCCACTGAGCCACCTAGGCGCCCCTTACTCTTCATTATTAACCTGATTCAGCTACCCCCACAGGAATGCCATTGTGTTTTGTCCTACTATCAACCAACTTGGACTCTCCATATACCAATTCCTAGTTGTTCCTTTCAACAAAGACTAACAATGGAAGCAGTTCTCAGAGAAAGTGGACTAAGGGTGAACCAGGAGTCCCAAAATAATCCCACCACCTCAGTAGTTGGGGGACAACACAGATGCCTGGAAGTTTCAGGGTAAGTTGAGGGTAGAGGGCTGAATTCTTGATCTCATTTCTAGTTCTATGATAAATGCCTTTGGCCAAGGTCATTTAAACTAAAAGATCTTAATTCATCTATTTATTTATTCATTCAAACATTCACTCAATAAACATTTATGAGTACTTGCTCTGTGCTATGGACTAGGAAAACAACATTGAATAAAAAAAAAAGATCTCTTTCCTTCAGAAGCTCACAGGCAAACACAAATCATTACTTCTCAGAGAGCTGAAATGTTTGGAAAAAATCAGAGGAGGAAGGTCACAAAGAACTAAAAATGTGAATTTAAAAATAACTGGTTGAAATATGGTTTAAAATGGTTTTAATGTAAACTGATGTTTAAAATAAATGTGAACTCATTTACATAAGTACACTCATTTGCACAAGAACCATCCACATTTTTTAAAAGAGGTCAGCCAACCTTAGATCAGAATGCACCAGTGTGATCTTGATTTGGCTAGCTAATCTCTCCTTATTTCAGAGGTATCTGCCATCCACCCACTATGTCACTGTTGCTAAAAATCTCAATTGCCCGTTTTTAAATCCTCTACATCTGTTTAATATTGTTTAACCAGTAAAAGATCAATCAAGAGGGTGCCTGGGTGGCTCAGTAGGTTAAGCCTCTACCTTTGGCTCAGGTCATGATCTCAGGGTCCTGGGATTGAGCCCTGCATTGGGCTCCCTGCTCAGCAGGGAGCCTACTTCCCCTTCTCTCTCTGCCTGCCTCTCTGCCTACTTGTGATCTATCTCTCTGTCAAATAAATAAATACAATCTTTAAAAAAAAAAAAAAGATCAAGAATACCTTGTTTTAAGAGCACTGAAGAAACATTTACTTGTCTATCACAGATCAATCAAGAGACATTCTTTTTGCCCAGTGCCAAAGGATCTAAACCAGCATTGCCTTAGCAAGGTTGTCTTAAAAGGGCATTTTCCACAGTTCTTCAGTTTTTCCTTTTTTTTTTTTTCAGTTTCATAGATTCACTGAGAATGCAAAATTAATTCATTCATTCATCTTTTTTAAACCTTACATCACTTACACTTTCCTTGATAAGTGTAATTTAATTTGGTTTTGGTTTTATATTATACCCTTTCACACACTGTTCTGTATTTTAACGTTTTTGTGGTATGTTAAGTATTGTATAGGTTTCTCTCCATTCCAATATCTAAGTTACTGGTTAACTTCATTATATTGAAATACAGAACTGCTCACTAATACTGAACTATTAAAATTTGTACAAATGGCTGCCAATGGTGTACAATACACATAATTAGAGAGACAGAGGGGTATTGCTATGTTACAATAGCCAACTTAGTATTTATACAGTTCCAAACAAGAGAAAGCTACAGATTCTCCGTAATTGTAATATTTTTACAAGTGTATTAAAAAAGAGAAACTACAAACTGGTCAATGCAAACCTGGATAGCCAAAAATAGACAATATGCATATGACAAAACATGTACTTAGTACACTTACAGAGCAAAAGAGGTAATGGTCAGTGTCATAGGGAAAGTGAGGTTAGGTGAGACACTGTTGGGGAAGGGGAAGTAGGTACTGAGGAAAAGCCTCACAAAAGTAACTCTTGTGATATAATTATTAACAGAAATGAAGAAGAAATTATGCATTTTTAAAGCTGAAGTAGGCAAAATATAGGACGGTTTAACTGCCCTAAATATTGAAGATACCTTACCAAGAAGAGATAGTGTCCATATATTCATGTAAACTCAGCCGGTCTCTATAACCACCCTATAAGCAACAAGATGTGTCCCGTTGTTAAAGAGTATTCAAACAAGATAATGATTTTCATAAACTCCTTCTCCAATCTCTGATCTCTTGAAAATTCCTAAAGGCATTGTACTAATGGATGGGCCTCCAATAAAACAAATCCAAAGGTCCATCTAGCCAACTAACTTTTATTATCTTCCTATATAAAAGGATAGTGTGTGACCCACAAAAGCAGCACCTTTCAACCTCCAATTCAACTTAGCCCCAACCCCTTCAAGAAAAAGTTACAAGTCAAAATACGTTTAGATTCCTTTACAGAAAAGAAAAGAAAGAAAACAGTCCATTTAGGATTTTTCATTTCGATATAATTGAGGAGAAAATGACAAAGCAAAAGAAAATAACCATGAAAAGCCCACCATCCTTTGTAATACTTTCTTCTCATTTTTTGGTGACCATTACTGATTTTGAAGTCATCACTAACTTAAACTGACTTGCAGAACATTTCACTTAGTGTACCTGTGACCAGATGCAATGAATAAAGAAACACAACATAACAGTTTGCTTATCCTCCTTTCTCTTTCCCCAAGATACTGGAATGACCTGAGTACAAGAGGTAGTGAAGAAAAGCCCTTTTTATTTTCTCTTTTTTCTCACTCTTCTTCCCTGATACCTTTAAGTATTTCCCTTAGAACTAATATGGGACTCATCATCTGATGATGAATTTGCATGTCGATCAGATGCCAGTGTAGCAGCCCTCAGATTAGGGACATTCCGCTGCACACTAAAAGGCACAAAGAACAAGAAGTGCATTTCCATCTGCCCTTCCTTTCCAGTCAGTGCATTCCCAGCCGTGTCTATTGATGAGCACTTGGAACAATACCAAAATGCAATGTAAGATCAATCCTGCTGTTTACTTCGCTGAGCTAAAGGAACAAAGAACAGAAGAGAGGCCTTAAACCCAGCCATCGTAAAGGAACAGGATGAAGGATGAAAAATGGGTCTGATGGACAGTTGAACACAGTAAATGTATTTGGAGAAGTAGCAGCTCCAGCCGAGATAAAACCCATGATGATTTGTATTTTGTACTGTATCTTCAGGGGATAAAAGCACTTCTATCAGATAGCATTGGAAGCAAACTTGAAACACTATGGTAAAGGGCTGTGTTCCTGCCAGGGAGAGAATACAAACTCCCATAATTGCTGAGGAGTGTTAAATATCTGATTGCACATACCTCTTTCCTCCCATGGTGAGGCAATTCAACCAGGTCCTCTTTTTAACTCTACCAGCCTCTGCTAACCCAATAGTTGACTAGGCCCTGCTATCAACAAATTAACAGGATCCTCTGGGTTTTACTTGAGTAAATACCACTAACTGTAATTTGTGGAATTATTTGTCTTTAAGCCTTTTTAAAGTTATTTCAAATGGGACACCCAGGAACTTCACTGCTGCCAAAATAGGAGTTGCAGGGGGAGGAGGGAGGAAGGAAGGAAGTAGAGAGTCAGAGTTAGCATTCAAATGCAAATATTTTGAGAAAGAGAAGGCAGGGTTACAAAGCCATTATAGCAAAGGTGGAAATTTTCTCTTTCTGAATAAGGAGCACATGCCACACACTGCTTCACTTCATTACGTTTGGTAATGACAAGTGACACTGGCCAACCACAATAAAGGGGCACCCCAGGTAAAAGGCAGGAGGAAGACAAAAGCCAAAAATATACAGGCAAAATTGGGCACACCAAGAAGGGCACACACATCGTCCCTGGTGTGCCCTCCTAATTTCTCCTCCCAGAGCTAGATCCAGCTCACCACTTAGCCTCCCAACTCAAGTGTGACCTGAAGATCAGCAGCATCAGCATCACCAGCATGTTAGAAATGGAGAATCTCGGGTCCTGCCCCAGACATGCTGAATCCAAATCTCAGGAAGTGGGGTCCAATAAGAGTTCAGAAGCACTGCCTTTGATTATCCCAAAGAAAACTTTCCTAACACCTACAGCAGTCAGCAAACTCTCTTCTGTTAATCCTATATATCCTTTTTTGCTCTGCGAATCACAAGGAATTAACATATGCCTTTGACATAGCTGGGATTCCACATATGTCAATATGCTTTGGTCTTGTTTTCATGTGTATTTATGTGTCTTTGACTTACCCATCAGCTGTCAAATTCTTTGAGGACAGGGACCTTCTCAGTCTTCTCTTGCCTTCTCAATGCCTGGCCCACACTGATGCTCATTAATCAATCAAGGGCTGATCTGGGCATTGGGCCTCCTGTTTCTATTGGGGGATATTATAGTAGATAGTGCTGAGTGGATTCTTCACTGGCAAAGAAAGGTCAGCATTTTCATACTTTACTCTGACAAAAGGACATGGCAGCCTGAATGGAGAACAACCAGACTCTCAATCTTCAAGTGACTCAGTTTCCCCCTTTTGCAAAATAGGCATGAAAAATCATAAATGCATAAACATTTTATAGAGATATTAAAAATTACAAATATCCTTAGAGGAAAAAAAGTCCTAAGTAAATGCAATCTAGCATAATCTGTGAGTTGCAAAAATTCAAATATGCCTTTTTATGAGAAAGCCTATCATTAATTTCTAAGCATTATATAATGGCAACCTAATTCAATCCTCAAACAACTAAAAAAGCAGGATATACCTTACTCTAAAGTAGGATAAGGAAACTGAGACCTGAAGAAATGAAATAATTTTCCCAAGACCATCAAGTTATGTACAGAGCCCAGATTCTAATGCTGGTGAACTTCAGAGCCCATGCCTACTTTTAAACATCCCACTGGAGGAAAGAAAAAAGGGGAATTAAATAATGCATCCAAATGCAGCCTGAGGTTTTTCTGTACACTCACAGGGAATGGAAATGCATGCAGCTGTAGGGATCTAAGATTTATCTACCAGAAGACAGATATGCTCAATACAACAACTTTGTAATTGTATAGGGAAGTGAAAGAAATATAGCATAAAACCATGTCTACCAAATGTCATATAGTTAGATTTTTAAAATGCAAATATTCCATCAATCATCCAGATATTTATAAATAGCAGGTCCCTGAATTTCCTACTTCTTCCTAAAATGTTTGGGAGACATACTCAAAAATCCAAAACTTCTGAAGATTTTCCTCCAAAAAAGAACTCTTACATTAATAAAAACACATCAAGATTTTAAGATGTTTCTTATTGTTCATATTATCTAAGCACAGAATATACAGCAGATACCATAGAGAACATTAAGAGAGACTTAATTTCAATCGAGAGGGCTCATAATATAAATTAGAAAGACACAATCTAAATTAAATAGATACAGTCTAAATTAGATAAACATCATCATCAGAGTTCTGATTCCTTCTCAGCAGGGATTGTGGAGAGGAAGTTTCCCAGATCTCTGACATGCCAGAAAGGTCCATGTTTCCCAGGTCAAACAGGTCATTCCGTTAAACTGTATTGTATACCCACTGTGTCCAAATACCGACCTTGCTGTTTTTCTGAATAAGTCTAGCACAGCTAAAAATAATACTGACTTCATAAAATGGAGTGGTGGCACTAAGGATGAGAATTTTACAGTGTGTCAGTCTGTTTCATAAAAATTGTAGGTTTTTAAGGAAGTTCAGGTTGATTAGCAAGTCCTAATTACCGTCCAAGCTATCCACAACAGTCAGAACTTCCTGCCTTGCTTGTAAGCATATTATAGTCCTCTATATTCCTCCAGCAAAGAGTGAGCCTTGTGCAGATAGAAAGTGCCCTCAGTGTATTTTTTCCAGGAACAGGAGGGTATGTCTGCCTGTACCCTACATAACCCCAAAGTGGCTTTAGGAATGAAAATAAGATAATTAGGATCTTGTAATTATATAGTTCTCTAACACTATTTTTCCCTTCTTAGCTATCAAAGCCTCCAAAAAGCATTTTCCATAAAGATCTAAGGTGCAGAATGGTTAGATGGCTTGTTCAAGGACACATCCTGAATTAGTGCAGAAATAAGACTGAGACCAGCTCTCTGGACACCTCGTCCACTGTTCTCTACCCTGCCCCAAAATTGTATCCCCTACTAGCGACACTGGCCAAGGGAAATATAATGCAAGCACAAATGTGAACTTCACCTATCATTTTCAAATTTTCTGGAGGCCGCATTTTAAAAAGTAAAAAGAAAAGGTAAAACTTACTTTAATAATAGATTTTACTTAACTCAATGTAACTATCACTTCAACAGGTAATTGATATTAAAATTGTTAATGAAATATTTTATCCTTTTTTATATATGAAGCCTTCAAAATCTGGGGTGTATTTCACACTTTCAGCTTACCATAATTCGGACAAGCCCCAGTCCCACCTTATTGGACAACACAGCATTACAGTGTCTGCCTGAAATCCTCCAACCATAAAGCTCTGCCAAGTCCAACTGTGGGACAGACAGCTCCTTTACAGTCTGGACTACTGAAGTGAGACCCATCTAACAGCCCCACTGGGAAGGGGAGAAAGGATTGTAAGCAGCCTCCAATCCCAAGGAAACTCATTCCTGATATAAAACCCCAGACACCTATTAACCCCTCCTCTCCATAAAGTGCCGAGACAGCATTTTCATGTAGCCTCTTGGCAAGCCTTTGAAGAGACGTTCATGATAGAGGAGAACAGCATCACAAGTCTCTTGCATATTACTCTTTTATTAAGAAAAATAAATCAAGCACATTTAGTGTTTCAACAAATACCTACGGAGAGACAACTATGTGTCAGGCATGAAGCTATGTTCTAGAGATACAACAGTAAACAAAATTGACAGACTCCTGATGGAGCTTATTTTCTAATGGAGTTGATCCAAGAAATAAACACACATACAAAAAACTAATTACAATCTGTGGTAACTCCTACAAAGGAAATAAACAGGATAAAAAGAAAGTGACATTTCATGGTATCTACTCCATGCCAGGCACTACACTAATCTCCCCCTATGTTAGCACTAATAATGGCTAAGGCTTAAAATGTATCAGAACTACATCAGAAACTAATGATGTACTGTAAGGTGACTAATAAAAGACTTTTTTAAAATGTATCAGAAAACATACCAAGCTATTTATTTATATTACTTCTTATCCTCACAGTGCTCTTGAAAGTTAAATCTTGTTCTCTCCATTTTACACATAAAAGCCCAAGGCTGCAAGAGATAATTGCCAAAGGTCACCACTAGTAAATAAAATAGCTAGGATCCAAGCTCAGAACAAATAGCTCCATTCTCTCTCTACTCTACTATGCTGATATTCATTTTTCTATAATCCAAATTTATTGAACAATTAAAAGGACTAGAAACTGCACCAACCCTGGGTGGACCAGCCTGAGCTTGCACTTCAAGAATTGAACTTATAGCACTGGAGACAGGACTTCTAAGAAGTCCTGAAATGAGGATATCAATTCAAGCAATAGGATGTGATGGGTCACAGATCCCAATGGGCTGCATCTCCCAGGCCAACTCTGGAGGCTGCCTAGGAACCATGTGGCAGCATCTGGGCTCAAGGCCAAGTAGGCCATGATCAATAGCTATGTTTGCCATGACTGGCGAAGGTAAAAGAGACATAATTACAATATATTTATCATCCTTTGGTTTGACCCAAGACCATCACAGACCCAGAAGCAAACCCCTAGATCTCGAACGGCCTAAGAAACCAATCCAAACTGAGACCATACTTGGTTAAATGCCAGGCAAAATCAAAGAGTTCTCTACCTGCCCTGGCTGAGGGTGTACTTAACATCCCTGGGCCTGATCATCAGCCCTGACACCCTCACTGTAACCAGGAGCGTACCCACAGACACTGGTTTTCTACAAGGTAAATCCAGCCCTAGACAACTCCCAGCTATCATCTTACCAAAACTCCAGTGAGGCGGGCTTGGTAGTTAACAACACTATAGTTATAACTCACTTGTAACCTGCCAAGGATTTATTATTAAATTATTTATGTGTAAATTGTGTTTAATCTACAAAGTGTACATTTAGTCATTTTCCGCTTATCATTTTGTTGTTTTCAAAAGCTTCTGGTTAATATTATTAAGTGTTCAATTTAAGAAACAAAACAAACAAGCAAAGGGGAAAGAGAGGCAAATCAAGAAACTTCTCTTTTTTTAAAGATTTTATTTATTTATTAGAGAGAGAGAGAAATAGAGCACAAGCAGGTAGAGAGAAGTGCAGAGGGAGAGGCAGACACGCCACCGTTCAAGGAGTCAGATGACATAGGACTCGATCCCAGGACCCTGGGATCATGACCTGAGCCAAAAGCAGATGCTCAACCAACTGAGTCACCCAGGTGCCCCAAGAAACAGACTTTAAAGCATAGAGAACAAACTGATGGTTACCAGAGGGGAGGTGGGTAGGGGGACGGGTTAAATAGGTGATAGGGATTAAGGAGTACACCTGTCAAGATGAGCACTGGGTGATATATGGAAGTGCTGAATCACTATATTGTATACCTGAAATTAATATAGCACTGTCTATTAACAAACTGGAATTAAAATAAAAACTTTTAATAAAATAAAAATAAAAAATAAAAGCTGCTGGTTAAAAGACTTCTTTCAGGTTATCTAAGCTCAAAAATCTAAGCAAGAAGAACCAATGGGCACTGCAATCCTAATTCTGAAGCTCCTAATGGGTAGGCCTAAAAAAATTACATTAGGTCAGTAGTATCCACACGGAACACTAAACTGGGAACAAATTAAGTTACAAGTGCCGCTCTTCTCCTCAGGGACCGATTTGCCTAGATCACATGTCCCACTAAACCAGGAAGATTTCCAAAGACCAGAGAAATAACACATAATATGACAGCATCCCTATGCAGCTTGTCTTCCTCCCCATCCTCTCTAATCCCGGAAAATGGCTATATTACCATGCAATGGCAAAGAGACCACCTCAAAAGCTTCTACCTACCTTGCCAACCTAAACCCTGATATTACAATGTTTTCCCCAACAGCCAGCCACAGGGAACATGAAAACCTCTCTCCCTTCCGATCATGGCACAGCCACAGGAGAACATAATCTTTGGATGAGCAGACTTCCTCTTCAAACAAAAGAATATTTCTCCCTGTGTGGTGGGAGACATTTAGCCCTTCTAATATCCCCTGTTGTGGAAGGTGAGCCTTCCAGGCTTCAGTGATGGGGATAATTACAAGGGGATTTGCAGTCAGGGCCTGCAGGTGGGAAGGAGGAAGGGAGGAGAAAAACCAAGAATCCCAATAGCTTTTTCATGTCAATGAAGCATCATCATGCTCAAAATGAACACTGCTTCCTTATCACTGACCTCTCTCCCAAGCAAAAAATCTTCTTAGTTGTGAAAAGGTGTCTGTAAATATGGTCCCCATAGTCTGAAATGTTGAAATGTCTGAGAGATTTTAGCACTTCTTGGCCTGGCCCACAAAAGCATTGCCAATCACATATTCTTATAACCTCTGCCATCTTTACTTCACATTGTCAGGCCAACAACTGGCGTACGCATTGACATTCATTTTACAGATAAAGCTGGTCACAAAAAAAGCAGAAGGCCTACTGCTTGGTGAGTCCAGGCAAACACCAGTCCATCTGTTTCAACTATCAGGCCACTCAGAAGCCTCATTTCAAGGGCAAACATCAGAAAGGAGGCAAGATGTAAAAGGCAAAAAGACAGCTGACCACCGTCTAAGGTGAGCGTCTCCGTGGACAGGCATGTTTCCGGTTCAGTGATCTGAGCTGGAAACCAGGGGATGGGCTGTCCTAAAGAGCTTGTACAAAGCCATCTGCTCCAGTGAGCAAAGGGACACCCTGCCCTTGTCTAAGTGCACAGGGAGATCTTGTCAACCTCTACCACCTGGAAATTCTGCAGAGCCTAGGCTGATGGTAGGGCATACTTCTCAACCATGAAAGAAGTGAGAATGTATTAGTGGAACACTTCACAACTCACATAACCCTAGAGGCATTTCATAGTGCACTCAAGACCTCTGTGTATCTTTATTTTGGTTGATTGGCCAGTTGATTAATTTAATCCACCCTTCTTTATATCCCTTGTAACCAGATGTCAAGACCACCATGGGAAAAAAGCCAAGAGAGATGATTCTTCAAAGAGTGGTATATGGAAGTTTATTATTTCTGAAGTACAGCAATGTTGAGTAGTAACATGTAATGTTTTTGTTTACACTACTCTGAATAAACCCATTTAGCCTCTCTTCTCAGGAAAAAAAAAATCCATCCTGAGCCCTACATCACAAAAAGGGGATCAGACCTCACACCTTTCCCTGCACGTCCTGACTGCTCCACTTCCAAGACATCAGTTGAGCAATAATCATGAAATGACTAGGAAGGAAAGAGAACTATCACCGAACTTTTGCTTAGTACACATTTTAAAATACACTTAATTTCTTATAGTTTGTCAATGATTGTTCACACACACACAGTTTAACAACACAAGTAATCTGCACTCTAAGTTACGTTTCACTGCTGAATCACATGCACATGATTCATTTCTTCCACGCTGATGAATACTCTCTGAAGCAGGAGCTCTAAGAGACTCGCCCAAAGCTAAACAGACATTCCTGACACCCATGCAAAACTTCACCAAAATGTTTGGCCTAGGATGTAAAGAAAAGAAGACAAAGGAAGCAAACGAGAAGAGAAAGGAAAAGGATAAAGAGAAGGAGAAGAATGTTCCTCAGTGTCTTCAAGAATTTTTTCCATGCCAATCTCCCATTTTCCTATATAAGCCACTAGGAAAATAAGCAGTATGGGAAAAGGGTAGACCATGAGCAGATTCATAGCCACAATCCTCCTTCTATCATGTAAATTTCCTTTCCACTAATGTCCTTTCTACCAAGCCTTTCTTTCTTCCTCTCTTTCTCTCCCCCTGTCCCTATCTCCCTCTCCCTCTCAAAAATGTATTCCTGGGTCTATCCTCTTCTCTCCATGCTTATACTCTTATCTAGATTATCTTCATATTCAATTTCCAAAATTAGTTGTTTTCAAAACTGAACACTAAACCTGGATGTAGAAAATCTTAAGAATAACCTCTTCCTCTGCAGTTTACCACCCTCACACCCGAAACTTCCCACTCTGTCTCCCACTCCCCATGACAAGAGATCCAAAGTCTCTGTAGAATGAAAGTCTGCCTGCTTCCCTGCTAAGATGTCCCCATCTGCTTAAGCAGGGCCCCATCGTCAATAAGAACAGATGCCCCCCAGACAGGTATGGTAAACGCATGCTGGGATCAAAGATGCTATTAATAATAATACCACTAAGCAAGCCCTGGCAGTCTGGGGTTAATCGAGAAACACGCATGCTCATCGCACATGAAGCCCATAATACACAGATGAAGGAGAATCTTAATTCTCCAATTCACTAGCATTCATTTATATTCCAAAGTCTCCACCTCTCTCCCAGAGGAATCATTTAGCACAACAGGATTTTCTCTGCTCAAACCTACCTTCACTTTAAAAGAACCAAAAAAAAAAAAAAAAAAAAAAAAATGGGCTTAGCTCCTGTCGCTAGCATCAAGGCTTTTTCTCTGACAACTGGCCCAGGGATCTGCAGCTTCATCTCTTCATCTTTTTTCTTTTTTTTTTTTTTCTGTACGCACATGAGCAAAATTCACAACATCCTTATTTTAAGCAATATGAAATTCTGTTGGGGTTCACACTGACCGAGTGTTGGGTGGTTGTGCAAACTATTATGACGGGATATTAACTTTCAACCAGTCTGGGTTAAAATGAGCTGACACTCCCTGAGAAGAAACCCAGAGGCTGGTCTATGCCTCTGGTTTGACTTTCATAGAAGCGGCTTTCACAGGAAATAGAGCAGTGACAAGAGTTTGACTCCACAGCTGCTGCCCCTGGAAGCAGCTGCCTTTAGCTCTCATTGCAGCCAGGAGCTGCAGGAGCAACAGGCAGGGGCCATGTGACGTCTGTAAGTGTGATGTCGACAAGAGGCAAGAGTGCATGCCAGCCAGCCAAACAACCTAGAGCTGAACACACTGATGCTGCTCTGTAGCCCACTGTTACCAAATCCCTCCTGCGACCTCCCTGAACCCAGGCAGAAACGCTACCTTCAAAGGACCCATCTGTTTTCTTCAAAAAGCCCACACCTGTAAAAAGAAACCAAATGAGAGCACCCTGCACCACCCTCCAGATTACCCAGAAACTTTCCCTGCCTTACTCTTGTTTTCCATTCCTGATTTTGCAAAATTGCAGGTGGCTCCCTTCATTTCAAACTGTACATGAAATTCTTAGATATAATTCTCAAGGCAAAATGCATTCCATTCCCTTTCATTTATGAAAGTGTCTTGTACCACATTTAAGAGGAAGCGGAAAACAAATTTTGTTAAAATTAGGCAGAAGACTACTAATACTGCTGTGTCCTTCAAAATAGTGATACTGTTAAATGTACTAAATGCAGCACAAAAATATTCAGGTCACTTGTCCTCAACTTAAAAGTAGTAGTGGAGCCTGGGATTTTTAGGTGAGATTTTTAAGTAGCTGTTTGCCTTTGTTCCAGGGGATGAAGTCTGGTGCAGCAAACTATATTTTCCCAGCTAGCCCAATCCAACCGTTCCTTCATAGATGTGACCTCAGACCAACAAGGACTTGCATTCTTGCCTTCTGTATTCCTTCTCCAAACCAGTCTCACATGAAATGCAATCATAGAAATAGGTTCACTCTTAGTAGCACCCACTGCCTGTATGAAACAGCAGCCGTTTCTGGAGATGAAATATAATTTCAAATGCTATGTTCACAGGAAAACCAGTTTTTTTTCATTCTTTCATTCAACAAATAGAAATAGAACCTTTATTCTCCACCAAGTCCAAGGCTAAATGACTGGGACACCAAGATGAACAAGAACAACCTCTTCCTCCTCCTATGAAGCTGATGTTATTTAACAATACATAATAAAAATAATTGCACATTAGAATAAGTGACATGAAAAGATAAACAAGCGTCTAAAATAGAGACTAACAGCTGAGACTGACTTGGAACTGCTTTTGAAGAGGTAACATTTAAGCAAAGACTAAAAGGCTGATGAGGAATTAACAATGCTAAAATGTAGGGCACTACCTTCAGAAGGGCGTATCCTCACTAAATGCTATGCTTGGTAGTAATCCTTTGGATACTTACTGATTGATAACTGCTGCTTAATTCAGTCTTAGAACTTACCTGCCCAGCAAACACAAAAATGAGTGCTCTACAGTAGAACTGTCCAACAGAAATAAAATGCAAACCACAAATGCAAGTCACTTGTATAATTTTAAATTTTCCAGTAGCCACATTAGAAAAGGTTTTTAAAACAAATTAATTGTGTGTCCACAATAGCCAAGCTATGGAAAGAACCTAGATGTCCATCAACAGATGAATGGATCAAGAAGATGTGGTATATATATTCAATGGAATACTATGCAGCCATCAAGAGAAACGAAATCTTGCCATTTGCAACGACGTGGATGGAACTAGAGGGTATTATGCTAAGCGAAATAAGTCAGTCAGAGAAAGACAATTATCA
>CM052811.1:49996664-50019640 GCA_028533885.1 Nasua narica
TACTTGTACCCTGGGGTAAATAATACATTATATGTTAATAAAAAAATTAAAAAAAAAACAAATTAATTGTGATAATATATTTAACCCAACATATCCAAAACATTATTTTAACATATAATCAAGATTTTTAAAATTATTAACAAGATAAGTTATACCCCTTTCCTTGCACTGCCTTTGAAATTGTGTATGTACACTTATAGCACATCTTAATTCAAACTCGACACATTTCAAGTGTTCAACAACCACATGTGGCTACTGGCTACTACACTGGATAGCACAGCTCGACAGACATAATCAGGTTTTTATATATTTGTGGCTTCATGGGTTGTTTTAATATGATTGCAACATTGATGAAAGTTAAGAAAAAATAAAGCAATAACAATAAAGCCAATCTCATGCTTCAGAAGTCCACTTGTTTTTTTTTATATTAAGATTATACTTATTTATTTGAGAGAAAGAGTAAAGCAAGAGAGAGAGCACAAGCCAGGGGGAGAAGCAGAGGGAGAAGCAGGACTCCCCACAGAGCAGGGAATCCAGTGCAGGGAACTACCCCAGGACCGATCCCAGGACCCTGAGATCACAACCTGAGCTGAAGGCAGACACTTAACTGACTGAGCCACCCAGGCACCTCATCCATTCCAGTTTCTGAATGTTGAAGCTTTCAACTTTTCTGCCTCCCTGAACTATTCATGGAGCATTCATTTAATTATCTACTCTTTCATTCACTCAACAAACATTCACTGAACACCTTCTATTATCCAGGTAACTACTGCTAGAGATGCAGACACAAACAAGCACATAATTCCTGCCCACAAGATGCTCAATATTTGGTTGAGAACCTTCTAACCCAATGAGTAGTCAGCACTCCTCAGGATTTCTCCCTCCCAAGCTAGAATTTGGGAGAAATACATTCTGGTTTTCAGTCCTCTACTAACAAACTGAGAATCCCAGAGAAAGCATTTTTTTCATCAAAGCCTTTGCCTCCTTATCTGTAAAATGTATGAGTTGATCTGAATAACTATGAAATGCCCTTTTAGTCTGAGACTACAGCTTCAGCCTGAACCCCATTACCCTGTGTCTGGTCCTAATGATGTGTGGAAAAATGAGAGAGCATACTTAATAGAGTCCCCTCCCCCAACCCTACCCCTGGAAAAGATGCAGCTTTGTTTACTTCTGTACTCATTCCCTCCTGGGCTTTCCGTGGTTGCAGGAGTGGTCTAGTTTTGTTTTACTTTGCTTTGTTTTAATTACATTCAAAATTAACAAAACAATCCCCATGAACTACCTAGAAGAATAATTGGCCCATTTGGTACATCCGACTGTGGAGGGAGACCCCCTTGTCATCACACCAGAGCCCCACACATTTTCTGCTCCCAGGAAGATGATGGCTAAGAAACCCAGAATGCTCATCTAGCCCATCATTAACCTCATTTTGAGACAGCCCCAGAGGCTGTCCTTTAGCCACCGGCACAGCCGGCTGTCAATTGTGTCAACCCAGTAACATATTAGTTAGCAGGGGAGCAATCCAAAGAGCTAGCCATAGATCCAAATGCCTAAAAGATATTCTGGAATGCGGTAATTATGTCCTGCAGCTGCCAAGGGTGTCCTCTGTGAGTTCACAGATAGTAGTTGTACCATGGAAAGAAGAGGACAGATAATAACAGCCAGGCAGTTAATAAAAAACAAATAAACAAACAAAAACAGTCTTGGTTCTAACTCATCAAGACAGTCCTTAACATTTAAGTCGTGATTCTTCTGGTTTGTACAACTGTCCCCCAGGAGACTCTGGTCCCGTTAATATGGGCACTGCGTATCTGTGTCCCTGAACAGAGGACATAAGGGGCAGGAGAAAGGGGAGGTAAAAATGAAGAATAAATGACGTAAGGGTTAAAAAGAATATTCTTGGTGTTACTAAGCATTCCACGGCTCTATTTTTGTAAGTCAAATTCCCTAATTACTATTTTTTTAATGGGCAATTTCTCAATACTTTATCCCCAAACAGCTTTTCTTAGTTTGCTTTTCCATTGACACTAAAATGAAATAATAGGGCATCAAGTGACCCAAAGTTATAAGCTAGATAGTGGGTTCGCTAGATATGAGTGGAACTAGGGGCTCTAGAACACTGGAAAATTGGAGTAAAGCCAGTAACTTTCCTCTCTCAAGAAACTTTCAGCTGTATTGTTCACTGAAACACATACCGTGGCCGTCTCTGTTTGAATCAGTATCCAGTATGGAGCTTATCTTTCAGAGCTGCATAGGACCTACCACCAAAAGATTCTCCCTGAATTATAAATTGACCACATGTATTAGTTTCCTATGACTGCTATAACAAATTACCATGAATTCAAAACAAATTTATCTTACAGTTCTAAATCTCGTAAGTCTAAAATGGGTCCACAGAGCTGCATTGCTTCTGGAGGCATGAGGGAAGAAACTGTTTCCTGGCCTTTTCCAACTTCGAGGCCGCCTTGGCCTATGGCCCCTTCCTCCTCTTCAAAGCTATCAGTACAGCACAGCATCTACTCTCCTCTCTGGTCTCTGCTTCCACCATACGTCACCTCTCTGTTTCTTCTCATAAGGAACGTTGTGATTGCATTAAACCCAACCTAAAAACCCAGAATAATCTTCCTATTTCAAGATCCTTAACTTGATCACACTGCAAAGTCCTTCCTGCTACACAAAGTAACATAATCACAGACCCTGGGGATTAGGATGTAGACATCTTTGGGGGAACATTATTCAGCCCACCACCCTATTTCTTATAGAAAATTCCTCTATAGAACTACAGAAGAGGTATACTGGTAAGATTCATCTGCAAGGTCTGAGTACATGGCAACATGAGCTAGAAGCTCCTATTAATCTCTAATTATTAATAATCTCCAATTATTACAGTGGTGATCCTTTGACCAAATTCAAGAAGAATATATGGCTTTGGACCAATCACCCCCCATCCCTCCCTGTCCACTAAGATTTATCATTATAAATCCGAAATATTTTTTTACCTCCAGGATATTAAGTTTGACTTGGCCTTTTCTGGTCCTCTGATACTGTACTCTGTATTAGTTATAATTATTCCTTTAATGTACACCATTTGAAAAGTAAATTCTAACTGAGCCACAACCAAATGTCTTGTCATTGGTGTGCCAGTAACTACATACATTTGCCAGGAACTAAAGCAAGAAGGATGCACCCCTTCCTGCGACCCTCTCTTATTTAGCTTTTTATTAAGATTCCTATTTTTATTTCCTGTAATGGAAGTTGGTTTCATTATTGCCAATCTGCAAGCTGCTACAGTCACCCAAGGAAACATTAGCTTGTCACCAGTAAACCAGCTGGGTCACAGAATTCTGCGATAGGTCTTGGTCTTGCTTTTTTAGCTTTAAGAACAAGAAAGTTAACCATAGAGATCATAGCATTACCTGACTTTCAACACCACCCCCAGGACAATAGCAGTGATAAGCTGACATCTTCTAGTGCCTGCAGAGGTGAGATACTATGACCACAGGCTGCACTCACTTAGCAGACCCAAAAAACCTTCCTAAAGAAACACCCACCACTGTATTTGGAGTTGGGCTAAAGTGCCCTTTAAGAAAACACTTGCTGAATAAGCCTAAGACTACCACAAAGAAATGACCAATATTCCACTGAGATAAAATGATGCCACTTTCGTTTAATATGTATATAAATAATTAGAAGGAAAGAAACACACCAAAATATCAATGGTAATTGGCTTGACGATGCTGTTCTACAGTTAGTTTTCAGCTTTTTTTTTTTGCTTATTTGTATTTTTTAATTGTATGCAATAAAAACATCGCTTTTGCAAAATTAAAATATTTTTTAAGAAAATAATAACAATAAATAGTATTCATCTTGGCAACAAGTTAACCAAGTCATGTATGAGCCCTGAATAAATCAAAGGGAAGATTG
Source organism: Nasua narica (assembly GCA_028533885.1). NCBI lineage: Eukaryota > Metazoa > Chordata > Mammalia > Carnivora > Procyonidae > Nasua > Nasua narica. Next base: position 50,000,592 of record CM052811.1, read on the forward strand.
AGTCTAAACTTGTGTAAGCTTGAGTATATTTCTTAATATTTTGAACTACATATTAGGCATGTACTAAGTGGCAGATATTGTTTCTAGTGATGGAAATAGAGAGTTAAACAAGACAAGCAAGGTCCCTCGTAGGGGCAGAGGGAAGACAATAAAGTATACACTACCAAAACATCAAGTAGTTCAAAGTATGACGATGAAGACAAAACAGGGTGCTGTGATAGGGAGTGGCTCGGGGCTCCTTTATGTTGATCAGGAAAGGCCTCTCTAGGGAGGGAACATGTAAGCAAAGACCCAAATGAGAAGGAACTGATCATAAGAAAAGCAGGGAAGAACATTTCAGCAAGAAGGAACAGCCAGAAAAAAGCCCGACAGTAGAAACATGCCCAATGTGTTCACGGACAGGAAGGAGGCCAGTGTGGTCAGAGGTTTAGGAGCAAGAAGTGAGTGGAACAAAATGAGGTCGGAGAGGGAAGCAACAGCCAGGTCACAGAGGGCCCTGCAGACTAGCATTAGCTTTGGAATTTTATTCTAAGTGTAATGGGAAACCACTGTAGGGCTTTAACAAGGAGAAGAACATGATCTGATTTACATTCTCAAAAGATCAATCTAGCTGCTATAAGAGAATTGGATTCGAGGGTGAAAGAACATAGGCAGAAAGTTCAGTTAGGAGGCCCAGTAATGCCACTGACAGATGGCAAAAGTTTGAACTAAGATGATTATAGTAGAGGTAGAAAGAAGTAGATGGATATTGCAAAATAGAGCTTACAGGGCTTACTGATGGATTAGATGGCTAAGAGAAAAAGAAATGAATCACGGGTAACATGTAGCTATTCGACAAGTACCTATGAGCACCTAATCTGTGCTAGGCACTCTTCCAGTGCTAAGCAGCTGATGGATGGTGACCCGATTTACTGAGATGGGTGAGACTGGGATAGAAACAAGTCTGAGATGAAGGCAACCAGAAGTCCTGCTTAGGGCAGGTAAGGCTAGGATACCATATTCATTAAGGTAATTCTAGGTGCTCTAATAGATAATCACCAAATTCCAATGGCTTAAGACATTAAGATTTTATTTTTTGCTCAGTTAAAACCCATGTCAGTTATTCATGATTGGTAGGTGGCCCTTCTCCAAGTGGTGATTCAGAGACCCATGTTCCTTCCATGTTATTGCCCATCTATCTTCAACATTTTCCTTTAAAAGTCACTGTGTTCATCAGTACCCATTTGTAAGATCAGGAGTATGGACAATCATATGTGGGAGGTTTTAATGGGCTAAACCTAGAAGTGATATACATTACTTCTGCTTACAGGATGTGAGCTCGAAATCGGTCATACAGCCACACCTATCAGTAAGAGAGGCTGAAATCTGCTGTCTAGGTGAGTGTTCAAGGAGAGGACAGGAGCTGAAAGGCCTCCCAACAGTGTCTCCTACAGATGTCTACTAGTCATCCAACAGAAAGGTTAAGTAGCAGTTGAATATACAAGTTCAAGGGAGTGATCCAAGCTAAAAATTCCAGCATAATGGAATTACGTATAATTGTATAGATGTATACACAGTATAGATGGTAAGATTATCTAGCTACAGCATATGACAGAAGTGAAAGGCCTTGGTTATGCCATCTGCTGGAGGTCAAGCATAGGAGAAGGAGCCAGAAAAGGTGGCTAAGACTCAGCTGCCAGGGAGAAAGGAGCAAAACTAAAAACCAGGTATCATGGAAAAAAGAAGAAGTGTTTCAAGAAGGAAGGTAGTCAGTTGTATCGAAAGCTGCCAAGAGGGCCAGTAAGCTGAAGACAAAATGCTGACCACTGAATTGAGAAACAAAGACCCCTGGTAAACTTACTAAGAGTCATTTCACTGAAAAAATAGAATTGGACACAGACTGGAGGAAAATGTGAGATGAGGAAGTAGAGACATCATAAACAATATCAAGAAGTTCTACTGTGAAGAGCAGAGAAATTAATGTGGTACAAGTGCACATGTGTGTATGTTTTAAGACAGAATACACTACGGTATGTTTGAATGTTCACAGGAATAATCCAGTTCAGAGAAATGGTGATACAGAAAACAAAATAGAAAAATGCAGCACAAACTCCTTGAGAAAGGACGTGGGTAGGATCTAGAACACAGTGGATGAGTTGGATGTAAATTAGCACTTAACACTTCACTACTACAAAAGGAAAGGTGGAAGGTGTTAGTACAGGTAAAGATAGATTGGTAGATTTGTGTGGTGGGAAGTAGGGGGAGTTCTTAGCTGACTTATTTTGTTTCCTTAATAAAGTACAAAGAAAGTTCCTCAAGTGAGAGTGAACCAGGAGAAGAGTATAAATTTAATCAAAGTATTAAGTAACTTGAAGAAAAGAAAACATTTCCCAGTATAAAAATGCAGTAGAAATACCAAGTAGATAAGCACTCATTTGAGATTTGTGGCCCTGATTTTAATATGAGATCAGCTGGTCCAATTGTATGTTTTCTCCAAGAAGGTTCAGCTACTCAAGTACAGCCACGGAAGAAACAGCAGGATGGCATTAGCCAAAGCCGGGTCTTCTCAGAAGCACAGAGTCAGATAGAGAAGCAAAGGAGTCAGGGGTGATCCTAATGATAATCTAGGGAATCCCAGCTGGGAAAAGTAGGAAGCATGGACATGAGGACAAAAATGGATACTGAAAAAGGGGAAGTACCCCTGGCCTGAAGATCTCAATGAAGGCAGGAGACTAGTCATGATTGGTGAGCTTGACCATGAAGTGAGCAAAGGAGTTATGGAGAAGAAAAGATTTTGGAGGTGAAGAGGTAAAACAGCTGAGAGGCCACAATGCTCAAGGATCAAATACTTGAATATTGAAGTCACTATCACCAATAGTGGAGGGAAGACTAGGGGAAGAAAAGGTAGTAGGGAGCTGAATGCTAAATTCATCAAGGAGTTTGGCAGATGTACTAGATACTTTCACACATTTGCACCCCACTCTCTATTACCCTTCTCCACTCTGCAACGTATAGAAACATGAACAAGTTTCCTTGCCCTCTGGCTTCCAAATGAAATACTGAAGAGAGGAAGAAGTGTGACCTTGGAATATCTATCCTCCTTGCTCCACTGCTCCAGGATGCCTATGGACCAAACTCCTCTCTTCATAGAAAGATTCAACTCTTGCTGACAGCATCTCAAAAAGCCTTCTCCATCCTCCCACATCCACTCCCACCCCTCCCTCTTCATTCTCAGGCTTACAACAAAGGAGCTCTACTGTTACTAGCCCCAGGCACACTGCTTGGGATTTCCCTCACCCTAACCACACTTTTGTAAATAGTCCCTTTATTAAACTCTTCGCAAATTATCCTAATTTGAGTGGGCCATCTGTTTCCTGCTGGGAGTCTACCGATACAGTAGATGACAGCAATATGAATACCTACCTTGCAGGGTTGTTGTAAAGATTAGAGAAAATATATGCAAGGCATCTAGCACAACATCTGGCACATTATAGACACTCAACTAATACTGGCAATAGTTGGGGGTGGGCAGGAATAGAAGTTGTTTTAGTTGTTGTTAGTATAAAATTATATTCAGGTCCAAGCAGGACCTCTAATTCATAACTAGTCATTACTCAATTAACAGTTAAGCATCTGGCTTCTGGTAGTACTAAGAACTCCTGAATCTAGAAGCAGCCAGCCAGGTCAATCGAGGCAATTACATGAACATACACATCCAAAAACAGAAAGGAGGAGAATTTCAAGAAAAAGATTTCAACAAAGCAGTCGGCTTCTAGAGTGATCTCTGTAGACAGGCCAGCTGGCACGATGGTAAATATGAATCTATTCCACACAAGTGGAAAATGTCTGGAGAATCCAAGCGATGCCCCATACCTTGCATTTTGCATACACCTCCCTGCTACTGTACTTTGTGGCTGCAATTTCATCCAGAGCCCAACACTAGAATGACCATCTTACTTCTGTTTAGTAGTGTATTTTATTTTTGAATTAAAATGCACCGTAAATGAAATTATCTATTTAAACCAATAAAATTTACCTAAATTTTGTTAGAACGGGGGACCCAGACCCTAAAACAGATCTGAGTGCTTCAAAAAAAGTTAACAGCCTGGATTAGTTGCTCTTACAAATGTTGTCCAGAGGCTGACTTTACAGAGAGATGGCTTCCCTTTAGAAAACCAGATCCCCATCTTGGAATAGAGAATGTGGAAACCACCAGCTCAGGACTTCCCAATGCAAAGCCCAAATTAGAGCGTCCTTTATATTGGTGACAAATTCAGATGAGTATGATGAAAAAGAGAACAAGAATAAAATAAAATAAAATAAACTCACAACAAACTCAACTCATTTGTCCATTTGCAACACAAAGGGAATCACTTGTGTTACTACCACCATTTGGTGTATATCAAAGCACAAGACTGCTCCCTTTTTGTGGTCCATCTGATCACATCAAACACCCCTGCTTACAACTCTCATTGGCTTCCCACTGCCATTCTGGTAGAAATCAAAATCTCATGTTGCTCTAACTTATATCATTCTTCAGAACCTACCCACACTTGACTTCAGTCAGTTTTTCGCTTATAGTATTTTCCCTCTGGCACCAGAGCACAGAGCTTTGCACATGCTATAACTCACTGTAATAGCTTCTTCTAGTACTCTGTACTTAAAAAATTCAGTATTCTTTTCTTTTTAATGTCTGCCTTCGCCCCTGGACTATCTATTCCATGAGGGCAAAGGATGTGTTTGTCCTGTCCTAAACTACACCCCAAATATCTGGTATACTGTAGTCTCTCAGTAAATATTTGGTGAATAAATTGATGCACAATTATAGAAAAATATTATGTAAACTGCTAAAAACATGCAAATCCGATAGTCATAAAAAAGGGGGGGGGAGGTATGCAGTAAGCTAGAATATAAAATACTGGAAACCACTTGTTTCCAATTTAGGTAAATACTGTTGATCTGTAAATAGATCATTTCATTTACAATGCACTGTGATTTAAAAATAAAACCCGTTACTGAAGGATGGTAAGAAAGCCCTTTAAGAAAGAAAGTGACGAACACTGGAGATCTAAAGGATTCACCAACAATGAATCATTCTACAATTTCAATCCTTTATTTTTTGAGGTTAAAGAATGGTGCTTCAGAGAAATGCTACAGAATTCAAAAGGCATTTTATTTATGTAATGCATATTTATTGAGCATTCATTGTGCATCAGAAGCTGGAAATAAGGCAATGGGCAAGATCCCTGCCTTTATGTAGCCCATAAATGCTCTCCTATATGTAGCACCAAATGGAGAAGTGAGGGCAGAATGACATTATACTGATTTGAATCTATAATAGCTGATTCAATACCAATAACTGGTCTTGGCTCTGCCGTCACTAACGGCTGAAAACCTAGGCATTTTGTCAAATATCTGGAAGAAGTGGGCCTGGGTTTAAGAAAGCATTAAATTTCAACAACCGTAACAATGCTGCTTCTCTTTGACCTAGTAATTTGACCCCTATAATTTACACTAGAAATTTACTCTGGCAAAAATAATAAAAAGCAATGAAAAATATGCAAAAATATCATTGTTACAGTATTTTTGAAACAGTTAAACCTGATTATCCGACAATGATGTATAGTATAGTATGGCATAACCAGGAGATGAAAAATCATGTAACTGTTCTACATTTTCATTTTGAAGATTGTTGCAATCTAAAAAATACTTAAGATGTGATATTTAAAACCAGACTATAAAGTTTTGTCTGTTTTATGATTACAAAGCCATACAGTTGTTTTTTTCTCCATATGAGCTAAGACAAAATAAGAGGAACATTAAGATACTATGTTAGGAAAGTTGTGTGGGTTTTTTGGGTTTTTTCTTTTTTTGCTTTTTACATTTTTACTTCTAATCTTGTCGAAATAAAAATATATTAAATTATCAATTTGTTTTAAATACTATATAGCTTATATTTTTGATAGACACAATCAGGATTCAAAAAGACTTATTAAGGGCTAAGCTCTTTTGGGGGGTTCAAAACATCAGCTGTACAGAAATGCAGAGAAGTGGCTTCCTGTCACTGACATGAAAAAGACCTGCAAAGTTTTCATTCCTACAGGTTTAAGATCAGCAAACAGTACAAGGAGGCTGTTGGCATGAGAGTAATCCAGAGTGTGCTAATAAAGCAACTAGGGACAAATTTGTCTCCTGCACTCCCTGACAATCAGACCACACTTTCAGAAAGCTCTAGCTTTCTATATCATGTCTTGAATGGAACTCTGATAAACCAGATTAGTTCCACAGGGGATACACCAAGACAAGAGATCTAAAACTCACGTATTGCAATATGAAGAGCTGTTGAGGGAAGAGAGGATATTAACCTGGAGAAGATGTCACATTTTTATGACTCCTCTTGTGTATGGAAGTTTTATTAAAAGGTACTTTTTTTCATCTAGTTAAAAATGATGAGGGATGTATGCCTTTTTTTTAGTCAGAAAGCATAATTCCCCCCCAAGTAATCGTGGCATATTTCCACCTTTCTGAAATTCAAAGTGTCCAAAACTGGACTATGCCCTCCCTTACTGCAGGCTTTCCTCACTATCCATACTGCACTCATCAATGTGCATACACGGCCCAATCTACCCAAGCCAACTCATAGACGATCAAATGCACACATTATTCTTCCAATCCTTCTTGTTTTTCTCATTCTCCAGAATTTTTCCCCCTTCCCTGGTGATTCTTTCCTTAAGAATCACTCCCATGATCACCCAGGAGAATTTAGTCTTTCCCCCTCTGTGCTTTCATGGCCCCTGGAATGTGGCTCTACTGGGAAATATTACTTTATTATGGAGTGATCTGGTTACTCATCCACCTTCACCATTGACTGAGTATCCTGCAGTTAGGAGTCAATGAGTTAACCTCTTTCCTCACAAAATTCATTTTGACCACTTTCCCAGTGAACACATGTCTCTAACTGCAGAATACCTTGGGTAAATACTAGAAAAGCACTGCCTTTGTTGAACAAGTACAAGATGGTCTCTTTCTCCTTCCATATACTTACACACACTATGAACTCTCCCATTGTCAGGTTGTTGGTTTAAAAAAAAAACACTCCATCTGCCATAAATCTACATTCCCCCAAAATGAAATATAATACCCCTGCTTTCCTCTAGCAATCAGATAATCATCTCCTTGTTTTACGGGAAATGATTTAGAAGAGAAAAGAATTGGCCTGACAGTCTCATAAGTTTCAGAAAGTGCTTACCCTGACATCCCCTTTCTTGCTTTTCCTATTCTCATCCCTATACATACATACATGCACACTCACATACACATGTACACACTTTCATGCATGCATGCACACACCTGTACACGCTCACACATACATTAAAATCTGTGTCTCTGTCACATTAAGCCAAGACTGGAATCCTGCCAATAACAGACTATGTAAAACCTAAGTTTATTCTTCTATCTCTAAATTGCCTCCTACCTATTTTTTGTCTGCTAATTTTCCATCACTGATTTAAGTCCAGAAAAATAAAGAGGACCCTCAATATTATGCAGTCTTTCAATCCTGACGTAGAGAACATTCACCTGATAACTTTTAGTATGTTGGCAGAGTGTGGGTGAACTCACCATCTTACTCTGTTTTGACCCTACCTTCAATATATCCTCCTGAGACCACAGTTATCCAACTGCCTTCCAGCCAGCACAGTACATCTCTTTCTAACAAGCAGCAGTCATTTGCTTAAACACTCCCCCAAAATCCTCCTTCAGCTGATGCTTAGCAGTGTTCACCTTGAGAAGGCAGGAGATGACACTGTGTAGGTGAAGGGAACATGACAGAGGCCACCACTACTCATCACTTCCCTGAGATGGAAAAGCCCTCAGGGTACTCAAGAGAATGAGAAACTTTTTTTCTTTACCACTGATGTTTATTGATTTGTCCAGTTCATAGGGAGCATCCCTTAATGTTGTGCTTTCATGTTTCTGCTTTGTTGCATGGGTGCAGAAAAGAATATTGCAAATTGATCTGTCTTTTCAGGCTTTGTTGAGAATGGACTCCTATTACTTCAGTTTCTCAGGCCTGTCACCACTTGTTCACATTCCAGGGCATTTATAATCAGTCTTGGCTAAACACTGAGAGCTGAACGGATTAATTTCTAACATTCTCTCCTGAGTCCATTGATGGCACGCCGGTTTGATGATCTCTGCAATAGATGGCCACTTCTGATTGTTTGACCTCTGCCCTTCATGCTGAAGCCGTCTATTCTGGTACCTGCTTAAGTTGACAGCACATACACTGCGTCTACATCATGCCTAAGAACACCGTAATGTCTTGGTGCTATGAAAGTCTAGAAGAAGGCTTTTAAGGGAAACCCATTTCCATTACCAGTTGAACAGCACTTGAGAACCAATCATATATCCATTAAACAAAAAGAAAAGACATTACCCATAACCTACAATATTATGCCTGTACTTTAGAATCTACTCATTCATTCTGATTTAGCTTATGTGCTAATTATGATCAATGGATTTCCACAAGAACGTAAAACTGTATCATAGCTTTTAATTTCTCATTCCACCATTTCCCAGAATTCTGTTATTTTAATTACTTTATATTCCACTTAGTTCTAATAGCTTAGAACAAAAGGGTCATCATCACCATCACCAATATATCTCTCTCTGTACATATAATTTTAGGCACATTGGCCCATTTCTAATGTAACCCTAATATTAAGTTAGACAGGCTTTATTTTTACTTTTTATTATACAAGGGGAGCCTCTTTAACAATTTCAGGGATGTATTTCATTTATCTTAAAATACCTTTGGTCGTAAGTTAGGTTGGGGTCTATTTATAGAGCTAAGTTCTCAAAAATGCACATAATTTACATCCTCACTAAGAAGCAAGTAGTTAAAGAGCTAATGCAGGTGCACTTGGCAGCCATTTTTTTAAGGTCACACAAACTCTTATCCACCCCACAGAAAAATGGAAAGTTATGAGAATACCAAGATCATCCAAGGACAAGTCACACAATGCATTTAGTTTAATGAATCAAATAACACATGCTCTGGACTGAGTGTGTATTGAATAGCAGACTGAAGTGAAAAAAGTCTTTTAAGTAGAAAGGTAAATACACAGACTATTCAACATACTACTAGAGGTCAGCATATAGAAGTGGGCATTTAATTTTACCAAATTATGTCTCCTTTTGAAAATGACACATAAAAAGGCACATGCTGTGTTGGTGGAATCATAGAATTTAAGAGTTTTGACGGACTGCTGGGAACACAGCCTATCCTCCGTTTATCAAGTAAAAAATAGGGACACAGTGGGAAGATGGGACCAGTCTAGGACCTCCTGACGCCAGCAGTGTTCTTAACATTGCACCAAACCAGTACACTTTCCTGGGTACCCTGTGCCCCTTCTCTCTTACTCCAGCTCTCTTCATAATGCTTTTCCCATATTTCAAAATGGAATTATTAAGCACTCACATTTATAATCTTTTGTTCAAGTTATCTGCTTGGGAGACAATGTAAGGGGCTTATCGCTCAGTTCCTGAGGTCTAGGCATCACTGAAACATAAAAGATATTTTAGTTTGTTATCAACCTGATTAGTAAGACTCACTGTGGAGGCGCCTGGGTGGCTCAGTGGGTTAAAGTCTCTGCCTTCGGCTCAGGTCATGATCTCAGGGTCTTGGGATTGAGCCCCGCATCAGCCTCTCTGCTCAGTGGGAAGCCTGCTTCCCCCTCTCTCTCTGCCTGCGTCTCTGCCTGCTTGTGATCTCTATCTCTGTCAAATGCATAAATAAAATCTTAAAAAAAATAAGACTCACTGTGTTTAAAGGAATAATGACTCAAAGTTAGGAAAAATACTTAAACAGCTTAATTATTAGCTTTATTATATCATGTGAAGTTACATTTGAGCTTAACATGTTAGGAAAAAGAATCAAATTCTAACATATCTGTGTCTTTAGACTTTAGTATGCTATAAATTTTAAAAGAAAATGATCCTTAAAAAATAAACATGCAAGTATACGTATTGGTGTGAATTTCAAATATTCTTATTTTTTCATTTTATGAATTACTGCAAACACATGTGAAAACACAAAGAACAGCAGCACAGCACTCACCCACCCACCCCCAACTTGAGCATTTATTCTTTGCCATATTTATTTTTTCATTTTATTTCAAAGAAATAGAAAATTATAGTTACATGTCACACTAAGTACCCAAATCCAAATGTATTCCTCAGAGAAAAACATTACCTTAAATTTGGTGTTTATCACTCTCAAGTTTGTCTTTCTTTTACTATTTATGCACATATCCATAAATAATAAATGACAATATTTTGCATGTTTTAAATTTTTATATAAATTGTATCTATACTATATGTTATCTTTAATTTGTTTTTAATACATATTTAAGTTCTGAGATTTATCATGGGATAAAGGTAGCATTTAGTAGATTTTATATTTTATTTTATTAATATAAACATATAACTATTTATCTGCTACCCTCTTTGTGGGTATTTAGGTTGTTTCTGGCTCTACATTCAAGATTTCAGTAACTATTCTTACAATATGTCCTTGTACACATTTGCAAGAGCTTCCCTATAGCGGGAAGAAGCTCTGAGTTGTAAGGTATGTGTATTTTCAGACTTACTAGAGATCACCCAATTGTTCTCCCAATTGATGGCATCAATTTTTGAAAATTTACATTCACAAAAGCAGTGCATAAGAGTTCACATGCTTCCATACCCTTGCAGTGTCAGACTTCTGGATTTTTGTGAACCAGATGGGGGTAAACTCATACTTCACTATTGGTTTAGTTTACATTTTCCAAAATACCAGGAATATTGAGCATCTTTTTATATGCTTATTAGCCATACAGAACTCCTCTATTACTAATTCATATCCATTGAGCACTTTTCCATTAGATTGTTAGCCTTGTTGATTCAGAATAATTTTCATATATTCTGAATACTATTTCTAAGTAATAACTAACATTTTGGGAGTGCTAACTGAAAAACATTATCCTTACAGCTTTACACATATTAATCCTCACAAATCCAAAACACTAACAGGTAGGTAAGATTGTTACCCCTATTTTTAAAAGTGAAAAAATTAAAATAAGGAGGTTAAGGTATAAGGTCACACACAGTTAATAAGTGAGAGAGCAAAAATTCAGACCTAGGAATCTGATGCAGAGTGTCATGGCCTTCTACCTCTCTTTGTTTCAAAGGATATAAATGCCTCATCAGCTTTATGAATTGCAAATATCTTCTTCCAATCTGCAGCTTATATCTTCAATTCATTCATTGTGTATGTCATTCAGAAGTATATGCACATGCACACATATGTATATATATATACGTGTGTACACACAGTACACCTGTTAAATATGTGTTAAATTACTAAATATTTCTTTATGATTTGTGTTTTGCACTTCCAAACTTCAAAGCCACAAAGATACTATCAAATCTTTTAAGATTTGTGGGAGCAGGTGGTCCAAGATGGCAACATAGAAGATTCTGAATGACCTTTCCCACAGATGCACTAAATTTACAGTTTTGTATGGATCATTTCCCTCTGAAAAAGATCTGAAAACTAGATAAACTGCTCTCCACAGCAAAGGATAAAAGGACCACACATCAAGATGGGTAGGAGAGACAGAGACATGGTCTTAAAAAAAAAAAATCCCACCCTGAGTGTGGCAACATACAATAATGAGGGACCTCACCAGACAGGCTCTTCTCTTGAAGGAGCAAGGGGTTGGTAGCCCACATGGGGCATCCTGACCACTAGATCTTCACAAGAGAGATGAGCTCCCAAAACATCTGATTTGGAAAACCAATGGAGCTCACATCCAGGGGTCATAAAATGCTATAGGAAATTGAGATTTCCCTCTTACAAGACTTGCATGTGGGGGCGCCTGGGTGGCTCAGTGGGTTAAAGCCACTGAACTTCCCCTCTCTCTCTGCCTGCACAGTCAAGATTTTTTCATGCTTATTGTCTGAAGCCTATGAGTGTGCCCCATGCTACATACTCTCCAGCTGCTGTGCTACAGCCAGCAGGCACATGCAGTCCACAGAGGGGACACCCTTGATCACCTGGCCCCAATGGCCAAAAGGGCTGGTGTTCCAGAGCTCCATGGGGCTGTAACAACTGGAAGGACAGTTCTCGGCAGGCTACCACCTCCCAGGGCACTGCCTCCACAGCAAACTGAAATACAACCCCAAGACTCCCATGAAAAAGGTCTATTTATTTAGCCTGGAGCTTCAGCCTAAGAGATATGCTAGAGGTTTCCTACCTATCTAAAAACTAAGGAGGTGCTCCCAAGGAACATGGGCAAGAACACACTATCCTTGCCCACCCCTTTGACCTTGGTACAGCCCAACAAGATAACCCAGCAAAAATCTTATACACTCGGGGTGCCTGGGTGGCTCAGTGGGTTAAAGCCTCTGCCTTCAGCTTAGGTCATGATCTCAGGGTCCTGAGATCGAGCCCCACATCAGGCTCTCTACTCAGCGGGGAGCCTGCTTCCCCCTCTTTCTCTGCCTGCCTCTCTGCCTACTTGTGATCTCTCTCTCTGTGTCAAATAAATAAAATCTTTAAAAAAAAAATCTTATACACTCATCTAGAGCACTAGTTTTTCCAACTGTCACCCAGGGGATAGGATACCTATAGACCTCTTGGTCTAGAGGCCAGTAGGAATTATGATTGGGGCCCCAGAAGACTGCACATATTTGCATATTTTAAAAGCTGCTGCCTGAGGATCTGGTTTCTAACCAGTCTGAAACTAAATTCTAAGGAGATTCCTCTTGGATCACCAACAGGTCTTGGCACATCCTCAACAACAGGAGCATATCAAGAATAAATCAGATAGTTGAGACAACCACAAAGGTTCCAGAGAAAACCAAGAGCTAGGGCAAGGCTGAACAAGAAGAATCATCTACACAAGGCCATTCCTTCAAAACAGAGAGAGGTAGCTCTTTTGCCTACTACATAAAAACAGAGAGAGTCAAGCAAAATGAAGAAAGAATACACTCCAAACAAAAGAACAAGACAAAAACCTCAGAAAAACACCTTAACGATATGGAGATAAGGAATCTACCTGACAAAAGTAGTGAGGTAATGGTCACAAAGATGCTCACTGAACTTGGAAGAAGAATGAACATAGTGTGAACTTCAATAAAAAGATAGAAAACTCAAGAAAGTACCAAACAAAAGACTCAGAGCTGTGACTGAACTGAAAAATACACTAGAGAAGTTCAACCACAGACTGGATGAAGTAGAACAGATAAGTGGGCTGGAAGATAAAGCAATGGAACTCACCCAAACAGAAAGGCAAGAAGAAAAAATAATTTTAAAAAATGAGGGTATCTTGAGGGACTGCTGACACAACATCAAGTGAAATAACATTCATATTATAGGAGTCCCAGAAGAGAGTGGAAAGGGGGACTGAAAACTTCCCTAACCTAGGGAAGGAAACACATAGATCCAGGAAGCTCAGAGAGTTCCAAATAAGATTAATCCAAATAAAGTCACAAAACACACTATAATTAAAATGTCAAAAGTTAAATCTTAAAAACAGCAATAGGAAAAAAGAAGGGAAAACCCCCTAGGCTATCAGCAGAAACTTTGTAAGCCCGAAGAAAGTGGCATGATATACTCAAAGTGCTGCAAGAAAAGAACTTCCAAAAAGATCACTCTACTTGAAAAGTTATCATTTAGATTTGAAAGAGAAATAAAAAGTTTTCTGGACAAGCAAAAGCTAAAGTAGTTCATCAATACTAAAGTGATCTCACAAGAAATATTAAGGGGACTTCTTTAAGGTGAAAGAAATCTAACTAATTTACAAAATGACATATGAAAGTAAAAACTTCACTGGAAAAGATAAATATATAATAAAGGTAATAAATTAATCACTTACAAATTTTCTAACAAAGTTAAAAGAAAACCATTGTGAAATTAACTAAAACTATAATAAGTAGATAAGAGATATATTTAAAAAATAAAAGATGTAAAAAAAAGTAACATCGAAAAACAAGAACATGGGAAGGAAGTAAAAATGTACAGCTTTGCAATATATTAAAATTTAAGTTGCTATCAACTTAAAATAGACTGTTATGTATATACGGATATAAATAACCTCATCATAACCAAAAAGCAAACAAAAGCTTATAGTAAATACACAAAATAAAATGAGAAAGGAACCTGAATATAACCTAAAAAAAGCCATCAAACCACATGAGAGGAGTGAAAGAAGACAGAACTACAAAATAAGCCAGAAAAAATTAACAAAATGGCAATAAGAACACACCATCAATAATTATTTTCAAAGCAAACGAACTAAATTCTCCAATCAGAAGACACAGAGTACCTGAATAGATTTTTAAAATAATAATTTAAAAAAATGACACATCTATACACAGCCTACAAGATATTCACTTCAGAAGTAAGGATGCACAGATACTGAAAGTGAAAGGGATAAAGAAAGATAATCCATGAGGAGGAAGTGAAAAAAGCTGGTATAGCTATACTCATATCAGACAAAATAGACTGAAACAAAGACTAATAAAAGACTTTAGAAAGCAGCACTACATAATGATCAAGATTTCAATCCAGCAAGAAACTAACATTTATAAATATATATGCATCCAAAATAGAAGCACCAAAATTATAAAGCCAATATTGACAGACCTAAAAGGAGAAATTGACAGCATTACAAAAATAGTAGGGGATTTTAACACCCCACTTACACCAATGGATTGATCATTCAGACAGAGAATCAACAAGGAAACATTGGCCTTAACACATTAGACCAGATGGACTTAACAGACATATACAGAACATTCCATCTGAAAGCCGAATACACATTATTCTTGACTGCACATGGAACATTCTCCACAACAGATTAGATGTTAGGCCACAAAACAAGTCTCAATTCAAGATTAAAATTATATTAAGCACCTTTTCTTACCCCAATAAAACTTAAAATCGATTAGAAGAAAACTGGAAAAACTACAAATATGCGAAGATTAAACTACATATTACTGAGCAACTACTAGGTTGTAAAAAAAATTCAAAAAATATTTTTTTTTAATTTCTAGAGACAAATGAAAAGAGAAACATGAGAAAAAAATCTACAGGATGCAACAAAAGTGGTTCTAAGAGAGAAGATCACAGCAATATAGACCTTCCTCAAAAAAAAACAAGAGAAATCTCAAATAATTTCACACCTAAAGTAACTAAAAGAAGAACAAACAAAGCCCAAAGTTAACAGAAGAAAAGAAATAATAAAGATCAGAGCAGAAATAAATGAAATAGAGACTAAAAATGCAATAGAAAGATACACGAAACTAGGAGCTGGATCTTTGAAAGATAAACAAAAGTCACAAAACTTTCGCTAGATACACCAAGAAAAAAGAGGGCCCAAATAAACAAAATCAAAAATAAAAGATGAGAGGTTACAACTGATAGTATACAGAAATACAAAGTATCATAAGAGCACACTATAATAACAGGCCAGTAAATTGGACAACCTCGCAGAAATGGAAAAATTCTTACCAAGACTGAATCGTGAAGAAAAAGAAAACATGAATACACTGATTACTAATAAGGAGATTGACTCAGTAACACCAAAAACCTCCCAATGAACAAAAGTCCAGGACCAGACAGCTTCACTGATGAATTCTAGCAAACATTCAAATATATAATATCTGTCCTTATCAAATTCTTCCAAAACCTGAAAAGGAGGGAATATTTCCAAACTCATTTCACAGTCCAGTATTATCTAATACCAAAACCAGTCAAGGACATCACAAAAGTAGAAAATTAAAGGCCAATATCCCTAATGAACATACATGCAAAAATTCTGAATATTAGCAAATGATCATATACCACAACCAAATGGGATTTATTCCAGGGATGTAAGATGGTACAACATCCACATATCAATCAACATAATATACATTAGTAAAATTAAAGAAAAAAAGCATATAATTATCTCAACAGATGAAAAAAAGGCATTTGACAAAATCCAACATCCATTTAAAGTAAAAAAAGAACTCTTAACAAAGTAGGTATAGAAGGAATGTATTTCAACATAATAAAGGCTACATATTACAAACCCACAGTTAATATCCTACTCAACAGTGAAAAGCTGAAAGTTTTTCTCCTGAGATCAGGAACAAGACAAAAATGCCTACTATCTCCACTTTTTTCAGCGTAGTATTAGAAGTCCAAGCCACAGAAAAAGAAAAAAAGGCATACAATTTGGAAAGGAAGTAGTATGTCACTATTTGCAGATGACATGATACTATATATAGAAAACCCTAAAGACGTCACCAAAAACTGTTAGTACTAATGAACAAAAATAAAAAAATAAAAGATGCAGGATACAAAATTATGTACAAAATGTGTTGCATTTCTATACACTAATAACAAACTATCAGAAAGAGAAATTAAGAAAACCACCTCACTTACACAATCAACAATCACATCAAGAAGAATAAAATTCCCAGGAATAAATTCAACCAAGTAGGTGAAAGATCTATACACTGAAAACTGTAAGACGTTGATCAAAGAAACTGAAGATGACACAAATAAATGGAAAAATAACCTGTGCTTATGACCTAAAAGAATTAGTATTGTTAAAATGTCCATACTACCCAAAGCAATCTACAAGTTCAATGCAATCTCTATCAAAACTCCAAAATTTTTCACAGAACTAGAGTAACTCTTAAATTTGTATAGAACAACAAAAACCCTGCAGAGCAAAACAAGAACAAAGCTGGAAGTATCACAAGCACAGATTTTGAGATCTACTACAAAGCTATAGCAATCCAAACATTAAGGTATTGGCATAAAAATAGACACACAGATCAATGGAACAGAATAGAGAAACCAGAAATAAACCCTAACATATAGGGTCAATTTATCACAAAGGAGGCCAGAACATACAATGAGAAAAGGACAGTCTCTTCAATAAATGCTGCTGGAAAAAACTGGACAACTAGGAAATGGACCACTATCTTATATCATATACAAAAATTAACTCAAAATGGATTAAAGACTTTAATGTAAGACCTGACGCCATAAAATTCCTAGAAGAAAACAGAGGCAGTAAACTCCTTGATATCAGTCTTAGAAATTTTTTTTTTTAAGATCTGACTCCAAAGGCAAGGGAAACAAAAGCAAAAATAAACTACTAGGACTAAATTAAAATGCTACTGCACTGTGAAGGAAATATTAACAAAATGAAAAGACAACCTACTAAATGAGAGAAGATAGTTGCAAATCATACATCTGATAAGGCATCAATATCCAAAATACATATAGAACTCAGAGAATACAACAAAAGAAAACAATCTGAATAAAAATGGGCAGAGGATCTGAAGAGACATTTTTCCAAAGACAACATATATAGCCAAAAGACACATGAAAAGATGCTCAACATCATAAATCATCACGGAAATGCAAATCAGAACCACAACAAGGTATCACCTCATACCTGTCAGAATGGCTATTACTAAAAGACAATAATAAGAGCTAGTGAGTGTATGAAGAAGATAGAACCCTTATGCACTGTTGGTGGGAATGTAAAATGGTGCAGCCACTACGAAAAGGAGTATTTACGTTTTTCAAATAATTAAAAACATGATCCAACAACTCCACTACAGGCTATCTATCCAAAGGAAATTAACACTAACTGGAAAATATATATGCACCCCTATGTTCAATGTAGCATTATTTATAATAGTCAAGATATAGAAACAATCTAAATGTTCATCTATAGATGAACATAGAAAGATGTGATACACACACACACACACACACACACACACACACACACACAATATGGAATACTACTCAGCCATAAAAAAGAATGAAGTCTTGCCACTTGCAACAATGTGAATGGATCTTGAGGGTATTATGATAACTGAAATAAGTCAGAGAAAGACAAATACCATACGTTTCATTTACATGTGGAATTTGAAAAAACAGAATTATAATACCATTGAATTTATACATTAATTTGGAATAAATATAATAAGATTGGAATCTTCCCCTTCCAGAACATGTTATAATTCCACATTCAGGTCTTTTATGCCCTTTAAATAGTGTTCACTAAAATTCTCCCCAAAATGTCATTTTTTTGCTTGTTTCTAACTCAGATGTTGTTGGGTTTTTTTTAAGATTATTTATTTATTTGACAGAGAGACAGAGAGAGAGAAGCAGGCTCCCTGCTGAGCAGAGAGCCCCATGCAGGGCTCGATCCCAGGACCCTGAGATCATGACCTGAGCCAAAGGCAGAGGCCTTAACCAAGTGAGCTACCCAGGTGCCCCAGATATTGTTGCTTTTTTTAACTGGGAGCCCTTTCCTATTACACTTTGTAATTGGTACTACTGTTTGATGATCTCTACAATGGATGGCTTCTTCTGACCATTTGACTTTTTTGATCTTTACTCTAAGACTTTTCTTCTAGTACCTGTTTAAGTTTATAGGACTAACATAGCTTCTGCAATGCCTTTACATGGATACATAAAGAATCTTAGCTATATGAAAGCTCAGGAAATAATGGAATTGAGGAACACTGTTGACTTTGTGTATTGATCTGTGATACAACAACTTTAACTCTTTATTTCTATAAATCTTCTGCATATAGTCTTGCAATTTCAATGTAGGCAATTACACTGCCTCAAAAAACAGTTTTAGATTCTAAGTGGCAGTGCCATGGGAAACTGAGATTTTTGTCATTTTATTTTAACACAGATTCACCCAGAAAGCACAACCCTAATTTTGCCTGAGAGGGACTACCAACAGAACCTGAAATCCCAATTGCTCCAAAACCCTCCGGAGTACACCCTGCCTGGATTGGGGCAGTATATCCAGCTACACACCCTCTCATCCATTTCTCATCAAAATGACTAGGAGGAGGAACACCCAACAGAAGAAAAACCCGGAGACTACGCCCTCTCCTTCAGAACTATTGGACATGGACATCAACAGTATGTCAGAAAGGGATTTCAGGATGACAATTATCCAGACAATGGCTAGGATGGAGCAAAACATTAT
>CM052811.1:50020140-50074831 GCA_028533885.1 Nasua narica
AGCGGAGAGAGGCAATTATCTTATGGTCTCACTTACGTGTGGAGTATAAAGAAAATCATGGAGGGCATCGTGAGAAGGAAGGGAAGGGTGAAGGGCAGGAAGTCGGAGGGGGTGATGAACCAGGAGAGACTGTGGACTCTGAGCAACAGACTGAGGGTTTTGGAGGGGAGGGGGTGGGGGGGGGTGATCCTGGTGGTGGGTATCGAGAGGGGCACGTACTGCATGGAGCACTGGGTGTGGTGCATGAACAATCAATCTTGTAACACTGAAAAATTAAAATAAATTTGGGAAAAAAAAAAAACAGTTTTAGTTTTTCCTTTTCAGTTCTTTTTTCTCCTCCTTGCTTTGCAGTGGCTATGACTGCAGCCAAAATGTTAATAGAAACCAGACAGTGGACAACATTGCCTTTGATGGAGAGATTTCTCAAATTTTACCACTAGATAGTAGGTTTACTGGGAGTTTTTTAAAGATCATCTTTATGAAGCTAAAAAGGATCCCATTCGTTTCCTAATTTTCTTACAATTATTATCATAAATGAGTACTGAATAAACTGAATAATTCTGTATCTATGGAGCAGATTAAATGGTTTTTCTCTTTTTATCTGTTAATAGAACGTTTTATTAACAGATTTTCTGATGACTATTTTCATACCAGATAAACCTCGGTCATGATGTATCATTTTTTAAAAATCTGTTAGATTAAATTGGGGGAGGTGCTTCTCTATTTCTTATAAAAAATGGTCTGCTCCACACTTACTTGTGGAGCATAAGGAGTAACATGGAGGACATTAGGAGAAGGAAAGGAAAAGTGAATTGGGGGAAATTGGAGGGGGAGATGAAGCATGAGAGACTGTGGACACTGAGAAACAGAGGGTTTTGGAGGGGAGGGGGATAGGTGGGGGGATAGGTGATCCTGGTGGTGGGTATTGAGGAGGGCAAGTATTGCATGGAGCACTGGGTATGGTGCATAAACAATGAATCTTGGAACACTGAAAAAATAAAATAAAATTTAAATTAAAACAAAATGGTCTGCACTTCTACAATTTTCTTTTCTTATGCCCTTGTCCTTTTTTTTTTTTTTTTTTGCTAATGATGAGTTCTCAATGCATTCAGTAGCATACCCTTTGTTATTATCCTCAGAAATATTTGTGCAAGGTAAAGATCACCCAGCCCTTTGAGGTATGCTAAAATTCACCTCTGAAACAGATAGTTTCTCTTTCCCAAACACACAGATCTCAGCTTGCTGAACTACCTAGTGAAACAATGCCCACGTTTGTCCTCCAGCTTTCTACTTTGACCTGTTTTAAATGTACACACACAAAATGAGGAGCTTTAGTCAACAGTTAAGTAAATTTACCAATATACTTTATCAATTTCTTCCATCCTATGTCTTTCCTCTGGTGTATTTTTTGTCTTGCTAAAGCACAACCTTTAATATTCTATGAGTATCGAATTTTGTTATCGTTGGTATGTGTGAAATGTCCTTATTTTGTTTTCACTTTGAATATTTTAGCTGTATATAAAATAAAAATAGACACATATTTTCCCTGAACACTGAATACAATGGGTATCTTCTGGCATCCAATTTTCCTAATAAGAAATGTTTTTTTAGTCTAATTATCCTTCCTTTAAATTTAATACTTCTTCTCTTCTTCATAGTTTCTAAATATTTCTTCAAACCCTTGATGCTCTGCATGTTGATCAGGTTGTGCCTAGATGTGAGTTTATATTTATCTATGTAACTCAATTCTTAAGAGTATATTTTGATCTGAGTACTGTCTTTATTCAGCACTGAAAATACTGCTTCCCTACCTACCTTCTTTCCATTCTCTTCTTCTGGAAATCTGATTAGATAGTGTATTAAATTTCTCACTCCCTCTTTGTCATCCTTCTCTGCTTTGTTTTAATATTAACTTTACAGTTCTCTTTGCTATCTTCTGGGTGATCACCTTTGTACTTACTTCCAATATACTAATTCTCCTGTCATCTGTCTTATCTAGAATTTATCTCATCTACTGAGTGTCTTACTGGGATGCTGATGATTTTCCTTGCAAGATTTACTTCTAATGTTGGAATTGATTCTTTACATTCAATCTTTCTGGTTTTGTTTCTGCCTATTATATAATATCTTATTCTTTTTACAGGTATTACTTCTTCCCTAATTATTACTTCCCTAATTAATTAATTCCCTAATTTAGAGCTGTCTAAAATTATTTGGAGTTACTCTGGCTATAATATAAAGTAAACTTTATTTGAGGGGCACCTGGGTGGCTCAGTGGGTTAAAGCCTCTGCCTTCGGCTCAGGTCATGATCTCAGGGTCCTGGGATTGAGCATGCTCCCCCCCACCCCCCTCCCCCGCCTGTCTCTCTGCCTGCTTGTGATCTCTCTCTCTGTCAAAAAAATAAAATCTTTAAAAAAAAATTTAAAAAATAAATAAAGTTAACTTTATTTGAATTATTAATCCTCGGAGGTTTTGTTTTGTTGGCTCTCTTCTTTAGCCTTTAGTTTCTTGGTATGATTTGAAATCTAGCTTCTGTGACTTATTTAAATGAGAGAATTTTTATAATTGTTTTGTACCTTACTCCTCTCCTCTTGACTTCACCCCACTCTGTGTTTACCTGCATCTAGCTTCCTATAATCACAGTATAGAACTTGGTTTGACAAAAGCAATTTGAGGTCCCTGCCACTCCATGAATTAGAGGCACCACAGACACAAACATCAGCCAAAAAGCCTCTTGATTTAGGTCAGGATCTCAAGACCCTAAGTCCCCTATCTTTCCTAGGTTTTTGAAATTAGCTTTTGTCTTTCTCTTTTATAGTTTATATATAATAGGTATGTGTAGACATAATGGCTGGATGAGTCAAAGCATAAATGTACTCTGCTATCTTGGCCTATAGTCCCTGCTTCATGTTCAGAGCCTATTACAAAGTATCCAAAATATGAGGACAGGGCAAATCACCCCTAGTGGGGTGATTCACTATTATATTCCTCATAGCTGGTGTTCAATTAAAGATGTACTGATTAAATGAATAAGTACAAATCATTTTCCTAGAAAGACAGCAGGGCCTTCAGTGTTCTCAGTAGACTACAAGCACTTGAGGGCAGAATCCATGTCTGGTCTATCATATTGCCTAGTTTAATACCTGCATATGGTAAATGGTCCATAAATATTTCAATGGGCCAATACATGTCTCCTGTTGACTTTCCATACGGCAAAGAGTAATGACATCCAAGTATATGCAATGTTGCTCTAAAGGATTCAAATCATATTCTGAGTTGTTTTATAAGATGGTAGTTCTTCCTTGTAAACTATACATTTTAAAAAAATGAATGCTTCTTAATGAAAAATACTTCATCCAAGGGTAGAAAGGGTCAGACAGAAGTGGGATATTTTCACTACAATATAAAAGTGGGACATGTCTGACTTCAATTAATCAAGAAATCAAATGAAAGAACTCTTCCTGCTATCTTACAACAGTATCAGGGACCAAACGCAGACAGAATGCTAAGTGAACACAACTCCTCTAGCTGAAATAACATTTTTCATACCACAGACCAAAGGACAAGGGGACAAAGAAAATGTCCTTGTTGATTAATTACCTTTGGAACCAGGCCCAGCATAAGGAAAGAGTATAGTCTAGTGATAAAGCTACAGGTCTACTCTTTGTCCCCTCTGCCCTCCCAAGAAATGATTCTCTGGTTTTCTGAGAAACAAATGCACTAAGATACTTTACATCATGATATCCATAAAGAAAAGATATTCCTATTATTTTCAAAATGAATTCACAACCTCCTAATCGACAACCACATATTTCCATACATATTGAGTACCTACTGTATGCCAGGTACTCTGATTGTTCCAGATTGTTAGAAAACGATCCACTGAGGGGAACAAGCCATACTGAGACACACGCTTCCACACAGATGATACCTTAATACGTGCTGCCGGCAAATAACAGAAGG
Organism: Nasua narica; assembly: GCA_028533885.1. NCBI lineage: Eukaryota > Metazoa > Chordata > Mammalia > Carnivora > Procyonidae > Nasua > Nasua narica. Next base: position 50,024,105 of record CM052811.1, read on the forward strand.
ACAGAATGGATGTGGAGGATGACTTAATGAGGACAGAAATTCAAAAGGCCTTGAAGGTTAGGTAAGATTCCTGTGGGAGACACTTCACATCTCTGGGCCTTAGTTTCCTTATCTGTTAAGTGAGGAATTTGGGTTAGACTACTGGTTTTCTTCTTTACTTTTCATTAAACATACCTTTCCATGGGGCATTGATAAACCAGTAAACGACCTCCACTGTCTAGAAACTTCTTTAGAACAGAGAAACTTCAGAGACATTTCCCTCCAGGCAAAGAGAAACACTTCTCCTTCTTCACAAGGTCTCCCTCAAGATGTGAAGCCTAAAAGGCCTAGAAAAAAGCAGGATTATCCAGAGTCCGCTGAAGGACTATGAATGAGATCCCAGAGGGCTGATGAAGAAAAGTAAGTCAGCACAGAGCAGCACAGAAGTACACTATCAAATATGGAGGTTGATCACCTGCTTCACATCTCTGACCCCGATATGGCTACATGGAAGGTGCCATCTGAAGAAAAATGGCATTCAAGATTGACAACTGATTAATACACAGGCCTGATTATATGCAAATCATCACTTTCTGTTGACTTAATTGCGATCTGATGTAACATGTATAATTAACACATGTATTTAAAATAAATGTATATCTAATTGATATGCATATTTATAAAATGAATATTTACATTTATATGTTGTCTTTTTTTAATTGGGGGTATATTTCCTTCCCACAGAAGTGAGAGGTTAGGGAGTCCTATCATGAAGACAGAAAACAGAAACAAGGAATGAGACCTTGCTTTCAGTATGTATAGTAGAGAAAGCAACAAGCTAGCCCACAGAAAGCCTGATTCTAAATGCGGCCCTACCCCATGCAGTATGACTTTCACCTCTAGACCTATTTCTGTATCTGTGAAAGGAAAGATTGGACAATTTCTAAGTCACATTCTAGCTCTACAATTCTTTTATAAATTCATAGAACCACCCTAACGTACAATTTCTTCTGTCAAAATGACTGGACTCCAATCACTGATAATTCAGAGTCTTTCTGATGGCAATTAATGTGCCTAAAAATTGTACTCAGAAGATTCTAGATGCATTCTGGAACTTGAGGTTCCCTATCTATGCTTATAACAATCAGAGAGCACCAACTCCTAAGAACAGACCATCTAAACACACATCTGTGGAATGAGGACATGAAGAGTTCACCAGCAGAGGGCAGAACCCTCAGGGAATAGGACCCAAAAAAGAGAAAAAGAGAGGAGCTAGATAAAGTCTAACCAGGTATTGTCCTAGAAACACTAAGTAGATGGGGTCTTTGATGAGTGGCCATTTGGCAGACAAAACTACAGAGAAAAAAAAAAAAGGAACTACACTTTCATCAGTAATGTATCAGCCTTTCACAAGTAAAGTGACTTGTTATAAAATACCGTATGGGCCAAATGATTAGGAAGATAAAACTCCCCAAAAAGCTCTCGGTAGGCTATCGTCCTAGATAGTTTTTGGCAGTGTGGTGGAATGAAAAAAAGCTGAAAGACCGGGTCCCTTTCTGTTCTACTCCTGGCTAGGTAGCAATTTTAAATTGTTGCCTTTTTCCTCCCTGAACTGTCTTCCCTCAATTACTTTTCTTTCTGAAAAATGTAACTTAGCTCTCCATTAAGGAAATGCACCAAAAAACTGTCCCAGATTCAAGGCTAGCATTTCAAACATGAATAAGACATGGTATCTAAGGAGGTTATAATCCACTGAAGGAGACAGTGGAATATACAATTAGCTAAGATGTAAAGAGAAAACAACTACCTTAGCACTATGGATGGTGCTTAGGGGGAGAGAAGAGTAACCAGTTAACATACCTGTGAAGGAGCTTTTTAGAAAGCTGGGTCTTAAAGAATGAGCAACTTTTCAAAGAAGGTAGAGGGAAATGTGTCAAAATGGTACAAGTGTAGTTATTTTTATCTTCTAGACTTCACTGGTCTGCCCACAATGCTTCTACAGAGCAGCAGGCAACTTACCCCTGCTTCTACATGTATCTGGAAAACTAACTGTGCTGACACCTCTAAACCAGCCCTCTATGCACACCACACACTATCTTTGATCCGTAGCCCAGCCCTTTCCTTGCTTGCTGCAATATATCAGACTCATTAGGTACAGAGAGACTTTTTTCCTAACAAATGCCTACGAACAATGAAAGTTGCATTTTAACCACAAAGCCAAGCAACACTTAGTCTACTCTCCACATTAGGGAAACTAGGCTTACGAATCAAAAGAATCTTAATAACAAATTTGTTGATCACTTGAAATCCACAAGTTACTGACATGACCTCCAGAAGAGGACTGCACACAAGCTCATACACATGCATGTGCTCACACACAGCATTTTATTGCATGTTTCAACACATGCATTTCATATGGGTAACAGTGCCTTTTGCAAAGCAGCTGGGAGAGAAAGAGACTTTAAAAGATGGACTCCTATTGTTTCACCAAACAACTTAAAACTGATCGAAGCCTCAGAGGACAGAAAAACAAAGCCAGGTCTCTGAGGCTTTCTGTCTACCCTTTCAGAAAACCGTTGGCATCCCAGGCAATACTTAGAAAAGTATTAAAATCTGAGCAACACTGGTTACTTGTTTATATGCATCCCCACAGAATCCCCCACCACATCTACAGAAGCTTCAAAGGCTCCACAACAGACCCGTCAGGATGTGGGGAGAGGGAGAGAAAAAGACACTCTCAAGCGTTTGGAGACCCAGCCCAGGCATGCAGGCTCTTAGGCATCTGGTTATCCCAACCTGACACTGCGCCTGCGATTTCAGACTATTTAATTAATTCTGATAATACCACATCACAGGTGCTGCAGGAAGTATGTTAATTTAAGATCACATCTTACAAATTCCCACAGGTTTCATTCGAACCTAATAAATGAAATAATCTCCACCGTAAGTGCCCTGCTTACCTAATTAGGCATAGGGCGTTGAAGCAGTCACACTTGGGGTGCACACCAGTGCCACTGGTCACCTTCAAAAGCATAACCATGACCTGCCTACAGGCTCCTTCCGCAGCTCTATCATATATACATCAAAGCCAAGCCAATAAGGGACCACACTGCCCTTTCTCTACCAGTAACCCTGTTTTTTTCTTTCACAATTTCTTTTCTTGTCTTTTTAAATGCATCTATAGTGCTGGATCCTGTGAGATCTCACCATGTTTAAACTAAACTTTAGTTCTAATTTCATATTAATTCAGCTAACAAATACCATAAGCCAGATTATTTTTAACCAATGGGTTATTTCTAACCAATTGGTTCTTTCCACAATGATGAGTCATTAAAGGGAACTATCTAGTACTACCTGAACCAGCAGCGACATAAATGTCACTTCACCACCCCTTTCAATCCCCACATAATGCATCCATTTTCAGAAACTAGCCCTCTGCTATGATATGGGTACAAAACTGCCTGGAATGCTCTCACCTCCAACCTCCACATGATTCAGCCACATCCAGACTGATGAGTTATCCCATCTCCGAGGTCTTTCCTGACCATCCAAATAAAAGAGCAACCCCATCCCTATAGATGCACCCTGGCCTCCCTACACAAAAGGATTTGGCTACCACAGTACCTGGCTGATTTTAATAGTGTAGAGAAACAATTACTAACCTGCTCATTAGATTCACCTAGGGAGCCTCGCAGCCAATGTCCAGCCCGTGCTGCCACCAATAGGTCTGGTATGAGCACCAGACTTCAGCATCTGTTAAATCTTCCTTAGGTAGGGGTTGAGAGCCTCTGCTGCAAAGAGTCAAATGAACTCAGTCTGGCCTGATGAGCCATTTAATGGGGATAGTCTATTTTGAGCATCTACGGGATCAAATAGATCAACTATTTCCCTAATTCTCAGTGGATGGACGCAAAAGCTATACTTGCTTCAGTTTGGTCTACATAGACCCCAGTTTCAGAGCCCCCAGGCAGAAAGAATTGATCTTAATTCCTGGTTCCTAGCCTGGCTTCCTTGTAGCCAGTGAACAGTAGTGACATCTGGTATTTTTCTTGGCCCCAAAGCCAACACTCTCTAGATTGAATAAACTGAGACAAGATATAAAAATACAGCCTCCGGCCTTCAGAGACCTTGTCATACAGGTGAAATGCAGAAAAGAAAAAAATTGCACTAATGACTTTCTGGATAACATCAGGGTTTTCTAGCACTACCTTCTATTAACTAAGACCTGGCTCTCTCCTTGGCTCACACTGATTCTCCCTACTCCTTCCCCTAGCAAATCTCAACTGCGATCTGACAGAGAAAGTCAGCCTTTACTAGATGCAGAAACCCAAACACCAGTTTCTCTACTGGGAAAAAGAGGTTCAGAGTGGCTGCATCAGTAGCATCCCTCTCTAGACAGCCTCCACCTCCTAGAGGGTATGGAACTGGGCCTCAGTTTTGCCCCCTTGCCACACTGGCTACAGGAACATTGCACTAGACTGGTCCAGCTCTCAAGTTTCTAGATTCAGTTGGCTTCTCCCGTTTTCCATTTTCTGAGCCTGGCTTTGAACAAAAGTTGAACAAATCTCCAAACCTCAGAGGGGAAACCCAGAAAACACTGCCAGGTTTTTCTAACCCCTGCTTGAAATAATCAAACCCCCAGCGTATGCCCAAACTTAGCCAATGCTGGCTCAGCCGCCAGCCCCAGCCTTGCTAAAAAATTTATAAACCACAAAACAGCTGGGCCACAGTCTGCTTTCAGAGCAAAGCATCCACTATCAGGTTTTCATCTAGGCACAACTGAAGAACTGAGTATGTATTCCTGACAGAGACTTGAAAGAGGAAATCTTACTGGCTGTCTGCTTAGAGTCACATGAGGACAGATTTGATGGGAATCCAACACATATTCCAACTAGATAAAAGATATTATTCATTCCTAAAATGTCTTCAGAGACTCCATTAATGGAGAAATTCCAAGTGACAGAAATAACAAAAAAAAAAATCCTCTAATATCTACATACAACTGCATTAGGATGGATCAGGGGAAGGAATGCTTAATATTTAGGCCCTCCCTACAATCATGTTTCTTTCCTTTTCATCACAAAAGATGAGAACTGGCTGGGGGAAGTGATAGGGAAAGAGGTACCCCCTGGAAAACATATGGGACCAGTTAAACACTCCTTTTTCCTAACAGGAGAGATTTCATTAGGAAGTTGCCATATTTTGACAACGTCTATGGAGACTCGTCCTCCCATAAATTTCCTCGATTGTGACAGGTTATGGTAAATGTAAAAGATATCTTATTGTTATGTCATCAATATTCTATGCACAGGAAAACAGACACTTAAAAAAAAATTTAACTTTATCACTTCTCCTAAGACTATATCCAAGGAAAAAGGTGGAGAAGCCAAACTCCTGAAATCTTGTACCCAATCCAATGGGGAGCCCAAATTAAGATTCTTAGATTCAGGAAAACCATTTTTCTAATACCATTTTCTAAACCATTTTCTGATTTGTTTTGTTTTACAATGAAGGTGAGTCTTCTTGCACTCACACTAATCACATTTCTCTGTAAACCAGCATATCTATACATTTGTAATGCAATAATAATAACCGCTCATAATGGTGTTCTTAAAGTCCTGTAAGACTCTCCATAGTCATAACAATACAATAATGTTTTGTTCTCAGTCTTTGAAAACAAATTATTTAGCAGTAATATACAAGATCCTAAGTTAACTGCCTTTAATTTCATTTTCCTTACATGCTAAATAATGTGTCCAACTCAACAAATATCAGATGGATTGAGGAACAGAGACACAAATGGACGGATGAATGAAAGGAAGAAAAGAAGAAACAGAGAGAGAGGGAGGCAGGGAGGGAAGGAGAGAGGGAGGACTTTACTATAACCTAGAAATACATTGCCTGCCTTAGTAAATTAACCAGCTTTCCCCAGAGCCAGCTAATGGATTAGAGGTTCTACTCCCCATTTTCATATTTCCAGTAGCCTTTCACAATTTCTAGAAAAACACTAATATAAATAAAAGGTGAAACAAGCAGGGCACAGGTTTTAAACTAGACTAGCACCAGTCTCAATGCCATAGATAATGCTTTGGATTTGTATCAGACTTTCATGTTCCAAAACATCTTCACAAACACTACTTTGAATCCTCACAACCCTGAGATGGATGTGGCAGGTAAATCATTGCCATTTTCAGATGAGGAGGCAGAGATCAAGAGAAGTTAAAGGTTTCCCTCAAGTCACATGGGTGGTTTGATTTGGGATCAGAGTCAGACCCAAGAATCTCTTCAATCCAGCAGTCTTCTCCATCCTGAAGAAGTTCTCACGTTAGAGAATATGCCCTCTGGCCAGGAATAAAAACAGACCTCTCAGAAGTCTAGGCACACAAAACTCTAAAACCCTAGACACACGTAAAGCAGACCAATTTTCCAGAAATAGGGTAATACTAATACCTTGCTTAATCCTCCCCAAGCCATTATTCTTGCTTTATCCCCCCATCTGCTTCCCTCTCCCCCTTTCACCATCTTCTCGAGTCACCTAGTCCAGGCACCTCTTCCTCCTTTGAGCTCCTACAATTTGTACCTTTCATGGCACTTGTCACACATCGATTTTGTCACATCTCTCACCCAGCTGTCTTGAATTTTACTTTACATCTTGAATTGCCATTTTACACAATTAAGCTTGTAGCCACAAACAGACTGCACTTCCGCACAGAGAAGACCCAGAGTGGACCTCTGTTGTTTCTAGCACATAACTGATTACTTCCATCTTAACTAAGAGCCAAGCTCCTTGTCCTGGTAATTGCACCCCTGTTGCGAATCACCCCTTGCCACTCTCAGTCCCATGGCTTGAAGTTGCCAAAACCTTCTTTCTGCCCCAGGGATAGACACATGATCAAATCAACCTATGAGACTCAATTCTGAGATTTTCAATAGTGGAAAGAAAAGCTGGCTTTCTGCTGAGACTGCCAAGAAGGTGATATAAGTCCGGAGGTACTGGGAGCCCTAGATGGATGGATGGATGGAAAAAGTAGATGGGTGGAAATCCAGGATGGATGGAAAAAGTAGAACCAAGGTATGTGCAATTCTCGGTCCTAATGAGAAGATCTGGACCTAACCCCTGGATTTTTGGGTGGTACATGAACTATGTGTTTCCTTTGTTTTAAATCAGTTGGAATTGGGTTCAATTAGGGTCATCTCATTTTTTATAGGAGAGTCTTTGGAAGGCAATTTGATAAGGAAAGAGACCTTTCTGGGAACTAAGTATGCATAGCAATCTTCTTTCTACAGGAAAAAAATAGGAAGATTTTTAAGATGCTTCTAATTAAAACTTTACAAAAGGATGAGAAAAGTTCTGTCCACAGAAAAAGCAAAAAATAATTACATAAAATTATGTTAATGTTAGTCCTTAAAATCATTATGATAACTGTTCTTCATCAACTCTTATATATACATTATTCTCACACTTTAACAACCCTGAAATTAGAATGCATGACACAATCAGGGAGATCATATAATCTCTGGGCTTGAATTAAAGTTGAATTCTTCCAGAGAGGATTGGCATATTTGTTTCTGCTAGTCAGAGTAATCTGAGCCCACTTGAAATTAATTTCTTTGCTTGAGGTACTAGACCATACCACTAATGTGAATTCAGACTGCAGACCTGTCTACCAGCCACTAGCTCAAATTCTCAGAAAAATTTGGGTCTTCTTCCCTCTACAGAGACCCAAGGCGGAGATATCCAGGTTTCCTTGCTGGCCTTTCGAGAGAATTTTCCTTTACCCTTTCTCAGAGTTAAGTAGCCCTTTGGTACCATGCCTTTATCTAAAGTCTCCTATTTGGCTTCCTATCTTGGATACTTTTTCTTTATTCAAGTGATATACATAATAATAGTGCTTTTTACAATAGATGGTATCTTGACATTGATGAATTATGATATTATAGCCTGAGAAAGCAATGATGATTACGAAGTTAAAAGAAGGAGAAGTCTCTTAAATTACCTATCTGATGCTTCCACGGGTGTCTTTTTCTCACTGGGAACGAAAGAGTCTGAACTAATACAGACTGTGCTGCAAACATCTTTCTAAACCTCAGTGAGTCTTGATAAGGCCAGAAATATAGTAGTTTCTCAATAATCATTTAGTTTCTGAATTAACTAAATTAATGACTGATCAGAATTTTATGAACCTAAATACAACTAAGTAGCAGAGGAAAATGTACCAGGGCAGCTCCTGGGCTGAAATGCCTTCTAAACATGAGCTCAAGATGAGGTCCCTTTAAAAAGGGTTCTCCTTTTTAAAAAGCCCAATTAAATATCCCTCCATATTGTGTCACCCCACTGGGAACATGAGTATACACATGTCTGGTCTGGAGGCACATGTTACAATTAAAATGGTTTTCTACAATTTCATTTAAACTTTACTGGATACTCAGGTAGTCAGTTCTAAGTACCCACTTTGGTAACAGTGGTTCAAATACCAAATGAGATTTCTTTTCATTCAACTGAACTTCCAGAAATGCCACAAAATTACTCTCCAGTATTACAGAAAATGATTCCAGAGAAGGTTGAACAAGATGCAACCTTTCACCCTCTAACTCTATTACTGGTGAGGTGAAACCTTTGTTAAATCCAGATTTATAACCCTTCTCGGTTCATACTGCCCAGTGGTTGTGCAAGCACAAGCCTGCATTTGTTGCTAGAGAGAAAACATTTGCTCAGTGAATTCTCTTGGTCTTTATCTCCATTCTCTTGAGAATTGTTAGAAAATAGAGCATTGACTCCCGGTCTCTTTCTTTTTCTCTCTTTCCCCTCAGAGCCTCTTGCTGTATAACAAGATTGTTAAAGACAAATTGCTAACCATCCCTCTTACACACACACCTCATTAAATTGGTTGCACAATTTTCTTTCATTCTTTCTCCAGGGTTGCTGTAGGAATATAGCCATTTATAATAACTGCCACTGTTGAGTATAACTGCTGGGCTCAGGTGAGAGTGTGTATATCCCCTTTGTTTTGCAAAAGGCTTTCAGGTACAAGTAATTTAGTTCTGTTTCCTTAGATGAATGACTGGCATATTAGATGACCTTAGGTCACCTGGGGTTCGTGGTGGTTCTTAATGAATTCAGTTGAAATTCCAGGAACTCCATGAGAGACTTCTGAATGGGCACATCTTATAGTTGATTTCTCATCATCATCCTCATCAACATTCTTAAAAAGCTAATGTAAAAGGGTAAGAGTAAGACTCCCTACCACCTCAATTCACTCAATTAAAATCCCAAGTTTAGAATTTCTTTGGAGAATCTAACAGAGAAAATCCAGAAAGAGAGCACCTATGTTGGGCAGGGCACATGCCTACAAATCAGGAGGTCACAAGTATAAGTGACAGGAGAGCAGTTCTGCTGCTCTCCTTTCTATGGCATTTGAGTCTCGGTTTCTCCATGTATGAAATGAAAATTAAAATACCCTCCAATCTATCTAACCAAGATCCTAAAACTATTCCAAATAATAATTTATGTGGAAATGCTTTGATAAGTGTAAAGCAGCAAATATGCATAAGGTATTATTATACACATACTAATGGGCTCTCACAATAAAGCATTTTCTGTGACTTGAGGGTCTTACTGGTGGGATCAAACACAAAAAGACTAGGAAGGAAAGCCAGTAGCAACATGTTTTCTGGGACTCTCAGAGGCTCCAGAACCCAGTTCTGAACATCACAGGCCATAATGTTCAGCATCCTCTGGGGAGCTAAAGCCCAGGAAAAATATCAGGTCATCAGTTGAGCCACTTACCATCAAGGTCATGGAACTGAAAACAGTAACTACAGTTCATGAGAGGGAATAATCTCAAAACCCAAACATGGTAAATACAGGGACTCTGGCTGATGAACACTGCAGTAAGAAAACGAGAAGGAGGGGTGCTTGGGTGGCTGAGCCTATGGCTCAGGTCATGATCCCGGAGTCCCAGGATCGAGTCCCATATCGGGCTCCCAGCTCTGCGGGAAGTCTGCTTCTCCCTCTGACCTTCTCCCCTCTCATTCTCTCTCTCTCTCTCAAATAAATAAATAAAATCTTTAAAAAAAAAAAAAAAAAAAAGAAAAAGAAAACAAGAAGGAAAGCCAAGCCTCTCGGGTCTCAGACCAATAACTGAGGCCCTTGGCCATACCTGGCCTTGCCCGCTGGCCAGCACTGGAGCCCTTCAGTCAGCCATCTCAGCCCCATCCGGTGCCTGAGCCAGTGTCCCCATGACTGACAGCAATCCGGGAGCCCTGCCAGACTAGCTGAACAGTCTGGAGTTGGTCTCAATGCCCTGGAGTCCCAGGCAACCACATACTCACCCAACTAAAGCCCTCCCAAAATCACATCAAAACTGTCTTCCACGTGATTACTGCTCGAAGTCATACATTAGGCCTAACCCAATGAAAGCTAAGTCTGTTACATTCTTTGACCATTCTGATTAAGGTCAGCCTACAGCCTGCTAATACCCTTGGCAGTGCCTGCCTTTTCCCAGCCCACTGCCCCTGTCCTCCTCAGCTCACCAATATGATGCCCTTGTCTCACTACCAGCAGTTTGGGCTTGGAGACACCACAATCACTCTTCCAGGCCAACATAATTTTGTAAGCAATTGTATTATGGTGGAAAAACACCGCTCTTAGAGGCAGAAAGTCTGTGTTCAATTCTTAAACCCCACAATTTATAAATTGGCAAGAATCTGGATGAGTGTCTCTCCAAACTTCATTTTCTTCCCCTGAAGAAAAAGTGGAGTAACAGTACCTGCCTCAGAGTTACCCTCAAATTGAGTAAATATGTTTGAAAACACTATGTAAACTATAACATGCTATAAAACTTAAGAAGCTTTTGGCGCACCTGGGTGGCTCAGTCAGTTAAATGTCTGGCTCTTGGTTTCAGTTCAGGTCATGATGTCATGGGTCGAGGGATAGAGCCTCGTGTTGGGCTCAGTGTTCAGCAGAGAGTCTGCTTAAAGATTCTCTCCCTCTATCCCTTCCTCCACTAGAGCACGAGCACAGGTGCATGCTCTCTTCCTCTCTCTCAAATGAATAAGTAAATCTTAAAAAAAAAAAAAAAAAAACTTAAGAAGTTTTTAGTTGTCCAGAAGTGAAATATGTAGAATTTATATTATTGGAATCTAAGCTATTAATAAAAGATTTGTTAAATGAATACATGAATGAATAAAACCTAAATTTCACACTTTTTTTGAAATAAAATCTATAAATTAGATTAAAATATACATTAACCTAAAAAAATAAAATATCCATTAATTCTATAAAAGAGCTCTCTATGTATCTAAGATCCTAGAAGTGACCTAAATTTTTTAATAAAACCTTCTTACATATTATGGTAACTGTCTCTTCCTCTAAAGCCCTACTGTCAACGCCTGTCAGTCCCTGCCACTTTGTGATCTATTTTTACGGCAATTACCTAACTGCTCTCCCCAGCTCTGGTTGGGATCAATGAAACTCACAGGCAGAGGACACCACCAGGCTTGTGAGTTGCAATAAACCAAAGTAATAGATGGAGGCAGAATCTGGTCAGGGCTGAAAGCCAGCCAAAGTAGTGCCCAGAAAAGGAATGCCAAGTCATGAGACTAAAATCAGACTAGGCAAGGAGATAACCAGGAGCATCAGAGCTGAGAGAGCAATTAAAATGGGAGGGGAAGTCAAGATGCAAATGTCCAACATATAGAACCTAGAATTCATGGCTGTGGGGGGGCTGAGACAGAACATAAAGTACCAATTTTATAGGCCCTAGCCATGAGACAATGTCACATCTGCCTCCGTTTGATGCTTTGAAAGACCTTCACTCCACCTTTCCCCAGGACAATAATTGTCTGCCTTTTGCAGCAGGTGAACGAACAGCCCTCGGACCTCATCAGCCTCTCTAACATATAGTTTGTCCTATGTTCAACGCACACACTTAAGGTCTACTTTGTTCAGACCCGCTTTTGCACCAAAACTTGCAATGGCTTGTCCCAGTCCCTTATACAAATCCCCTTCTCCTGACCTTAGTGCTCGGGTTATCTGGCCCCAAATGACCCACCGATCAGCTTTTATTCCACCCTGCCACAATCTTAAGACTTCTGTTTCAAGCATTCGTTCCCCAAATCATCTCCTTCCCATTCCCATGCTTTTCTTAGACTGTTCCTCCCATCCAGAAAACCACTGCCCTTCTCTCTACTTCTCTAGATTCCATACTCGTTTCTTCCAACATCCAACACAATACCCTCCTCTACCAAGAGGTATTCCAGGATTCCTACGCCTACAATTGTTGGTTCTCATCTGAACCCCTCCAGCCCCAGCCCTCTATTAGCAATTTGGAATAAATCACTCTTACAGGATAGTGTTGCACTGTTACCTTTTATCATTTCTACTATTCGTTTTTTTTTCCTGTTTATATCTTAACGAAAATCTTGTCATTATTTTTTGTATCTCCCAAGTGCCTAAGAGTGATGCTTCAATTATAGCAAGTCCTTAACAAATACACATTAATTACTCTATTGAAATTGTCGGCTTTATGCTTACTCTAAAGACTTCCTCCTATCTGTCCTCAGAAAGCTAATTCTAAGGCAAGCAGCAGCATCGTAGTGACAATGAGAGTGCTCTTGAGACCACCAAAATTCAAATCCTCATGGCTCTGCTTACCACCTGTGTGACTATATCACTAAACCTCTCTATGCCTAAATCCCACCCACAGAGCTGCTTTGATGCCTAGGTAAACGAAGCCACATAAATCACTGATGTTCTTAACCTACATACAGTAAGTCCTTAAAAAAATATAACTATTATTAGAGGTAAAAAAATTTTCACATTCAATGTCTGCACGTTTTAGATCTTCTATCGCACACTATAAGCTGAGAGAACTGATAAATGTGAATAATTAAATTTATTATGTTTCCTTGAATGCCTACATTAACTCGAAATGTTTTTCCTGCATATGGACTGATGTTCTTTAATTTCTTGAGGGACATTAAACATACTTTGTTTAATCCCAAGTTGACTCTCTGGGATTCAGGTTAAGTTTTGCAATCTTGGAATCTTTAAAGGAACTAAAGTCCTTTGGTTCAACAAAAGAGAGAAAAGAAGGAAAAGCATTCGGCTTTCTTACTATCTTTCAATTGTTCTCATTCCTCAAAATGGGGCTTGATTGTTTTTAATAGCAAAAATGTTGCCACAGACCGATTCAAAATCGATTTATTAAAATTGACAGATTATCCAATCTTTTACCCATAAAAGAATGCACCACACTCTGTGTAAGCTTTTCTCCAAGAAACCTGAGGTTGCAAACGCCTTCCTAGAATGCTATCAATTTAAATGATTGAAAAAAACAACACATAATAAGTGACAGATTTTTCAAATCAGATAAAGATGGGAACCAGATTATCTGTCTGGGGGTGATAGATTGCAGCAATAATAAATTCACTTGAAGACACTGGATCAATTTTTAATCAAGCCAAGAATTATTATTGCAGAAAGATAAAATGACCCATGAGAAGATGCCTTAATTTTCCACCAATCAAATTATAGCCTTTCTAAATAAGATGTAATGAGATCCATGGAATATCCAGGTTACACATCCCACCTAATTACCCATGTTCCCTGTCATGTAGTGATATACTAGTGGTAAACTGACCTCTGAATTTGCCCAGATGAAAAGGTAATTAGTTTTTCCACCAGGCTGTAGTGAAAATAACAGCAGTGACACATGTCATCTCCTTCCACCAAGTCACAGTCTCTGAGGTGTTTGTTCTTAAAATATACAGGATATGACCTACTGGGTAATAAACTACACAGTCATTAAGTGAAGCTTGTGTCTGACAGAAAAACAACCGTCATCTCTAAGTTGCGAAAAAAGGGCCTGGAGGTAAAGCAAATCAGTCTACACTTGACATTAAACTTTATCAGCAGGGAACAATGCTCCCCCACCCTCCCCGAGGAGCTACCAATCAGGAAATGGAATTTGTAATTACTGACGACTGTGAAGACCTTGTAGAAAGATCCATATGTTCCATCTGCCCCACTTGTTCCCATCTCTTCTTTCAAGCTTTGGGATCTCCCCAATTCAGGTTCCTTTCCTCATCTAAAAGCTACTGAAAAGAGATTCAGTATAAATACAGCTATTGCCCTGAACTAATCCCACTCGGCTTCCCTTCATCATTCATTCATTCAACAAACACCTATGTACCCCTTCCCTTTCTCCAATTCTTGAAACAGATAATCCCACTCACCTGGATCAACCTTCCTCATAAGAACTATTTGGTCTTCATCCTTATTGCTGAACATTGCTGAGCTCTTCTAGCATTAGGATTTCCTATGGTTACTAGAAATTTATTCAACTTATCACTTATTTCAAGCCACTCTTAATCTCCTTCTAATGCTTATGTGTGCCTGTAAAGAGACTATTAGTAAATTAGTGACCCAGGGTCATGTTTAAGCTTCCAATTTTAATGATAATCAGTTGTTGGTTTGAAATGAATCTTTTATTCCTGTCATTAAATCCTTTGAAGAACTGCTTACATTTCACCCACAGTATAAGAATTGCAGAGATCTTATATTTTCAAGCGGTGTTTGACCAACTGACGGCACTCAGAAGGAAATAATCTTTTTAAGATAATGATAATCCTTAATGATGGAGCTTACAGCTGGAACTCAATAAATGCAGTTACTACAAAAATTTTTTGCCCAATAATGTTTTCCCAAGTTTCTTTTTAATTATTACACGCACATTTAACCCATTTTTGGTTATATGTGATCCTTCAAATCATCATATTCAAGGCATGCTCACAGAAAGGGCAAAATAATGACCAAAAAATTGCTAATGATTCTTTTTTAAAAGATTTTATTTATTTATTTGAGAGACAGAGAAAGTGAGAGAGAGCATGAGAGGAGACAAGGTTAGAGGAAGAAGCAGGCTCCCCATGGGGCAGGGAGCCCGATGTGGAACTCGATCCCGGAACTCAAGGATCATGACCTGAGCCAAAGGCAGTTGCTCAACCAACTGAGCCACCCAGGCGCCCCCTAATGATTCTAATGTAACACCAGAGGTCATCTTATTCAACTGCAGATCTCAACACTGAAAATCCCAAAATTTATTTTAAAATAACAAATATTATGTTTTGTTATTTTTATTATTTAGTACATCATATATGTTATGGACTGAATATGTCCCACCCCCAAAATTCATATGTTGAAGCCCTAACCCCAAAATTTGATGGTATTTGGAGACAGAACATTTGGGAGATTATATAATTAGATTTAGAGGAGGAGGTCATGAGGATAGAGCACCCATGATGGATTCAGTGCCTCTTTAAGAGGAAGAGACACCAGAGCCTTTTCTCTCTCTGCCATGTGAGAAGCGAGATGGCAGCTGTCTGCAAGCCAGGAGAAGGGCCTTCACCAAGAACTGAATCTGCCAACATCTTTATCTTGGACTTCTCAGCCTTTAGAACTGTGTGCAATAAATGTCCTTTGTTTAAGCCACTCATTCTATAGTATTGTGTCACAGCAGCACTAGCTAAGACAATATATAAATACACAAATAATTGTTGCATTATACATTATATTAACATAGAATAATACATAATGCATGAAATATTATCAACTAACATTCTTTGATGCACTCTGTTAACAGGTTTACATT
Organism: Nasua narica; assembly: GCA_028533885.1. Lineage (NCBI taxonomy): Eukaryota > Metazoa > Chordata > Mammalia > Carnivora > Procyonidae > Nasua > Nasua narica. Next base: position 50,039,734 of record CM052811.1, read on the forward strand.
CACTGTCTTAACCTAATAGTTTGGGAGGTAACTCCCTCATTCTAATTTTACAGATGAAAAAATCAGGGCTTGAAGGAGGTAACTAACTTGTGCAAGGTCCCATGAGGGATGAGAAGCCAGGCAATCTGTCTCCACATTTACCCACTAAGATACAAAATGTGCTTTCTGAGGAATTGGTCATGTTCATCTCTTTAAGTAGGATTATAATTCCAAAACACCTGCCACTGCTACAATGTCCTAGTAATGATTTTTCCCTATTTTTATGGTATCTTGGCTTGGGGTGTTACTGCCTCCTCTGGGCACTCTGTTTTAGAACTAATTGGCTCAAGCACAAAGGGAGTTATCCTCAATTTAATGAATTCTAGCAATTCATCATTTTGCTATCCCTTGTTAATTTATTAATAACATTTACAACAAAATTGGCATGCTGTATAAATTCTTACATATTCTCTTTACCTTAAAATGTCAGCTCTGGAAATCTTAAAAAGTGATGTATTAAGACTTATGGTTTATTACCAGTAACACAGCTATAGCCAACTGACTATAAAAGCTATTCTTAAGTAGTTCAAAATGCCCACTGAATCATTGAACACTACAACAAAAACTTATGATGTATTATATGCTGGCTAACTGAACATAATAAAAAAATAATTAAGAAACACAAAATGCCCATTGTGGTGAATGGAACAGAATATGTCTTTGGAATATTAACATTTAAAATATCACTTTGTATGCAGAGAAAGGGGAACCCTCTTGCACTGTTGGTGGAAAGGCAAGCTGGTATAGCCACTCTGGAGGAGAGTATGGAGGTTCCTCAAAAAACTAAAAACAGAACTATCCTATGATCCAGCAATTGCACTACTAGGTATTTACCCAAATGATACAAACAGATTTTAAGGGGTACATGCACCCTACTATTTACAGCAGCATTATCAACAATAGCTAAACTATAGAGAGAGCCCAAATGTCCATCAACTGGTGAATGGATAAAGAAGACTTGGTATATCTAGACGATACACACACACACACACACACACACACACACACCACGGAATATTACTCAGCCATCAAAAAGAATGAAATCTTGCCATTTAGAATGATGTGGATGGAGCTAGAATGTATTATGCTAAGTGAAATAAGTCAATCAGTGAAAGACAAATACCATATGATTTCATTCATACATGGAATTTAAGAAACAAAACAGAGGAACATATGGGAAGGTGGGGGGGGGGGGGGACGGAGAGTGGGAAGCAAACCACAAGAGACTCTTAACGATAGAGAACAACCTGAGAGTTGAGGATGGGCGAGACAGGTGATGGATATTAAAGAAGGCACTTGGGATGAGCACTAGTTTTTGTATGTAAATAATGAATCATTGAATTCTACTCCTGAAACAAAACATTGCTCTTTATGTTAACTAAGTAAAATTTAAATAATTTTTTAAAATAAAGAAATAAAGTAAATAAATTATCGCTTTGCATTCTTGCACTTGGTCAAACCAATGCTTACACATTAGCTAAATATATGCTGCTGCCCCTATAGTATATTTTTATGGGTAAAGCAGCATAATTATGTAAGCACAGACAGACAGGTGCTCATGGATTTATATTATCTATCCGTATTGTCCAAATACTAACAAGTAGCACATGTATTCAATGGTAAATACAAATTTGTATCAATGAAAACCATTTTAAGTTTTAGAGCATTACAAATCTATTGATTCTCATAGTCTCAAATTAACATATAGGATATTCACTCTTACATGTTGATATGGCTAAAAGATTTGATGTCGACCAAGAGATTTTCTACACATCACTTTCATTGATTTTCTGCCTATTTTTACACAATATGCTGACGTCCATTCTGACACCATAAAACTTACTCTCAAGATATACTAAAAGTACACTGATATGCAATGTAAAGGCCTTCTTCCAAAAATGTGTAAGTGCCAGTATGTGTAGCTCTTAAGAAATTGCTTCCAGCCCTCAGATAGGACCAACAAAATGGGACCTGCCAGCCAAGACTCTGGTGTTGAAATCCTTTCATTTGGTAATTAAGACAGTATGGTAACAGTGAAAAGGATTCTAACTTGTTCAAAGATACCTCTTCCCTCTCTTCTGCTTAAGAAAGTCCAATGAATGAAGGTTTCAGCCTTTCGCCAAGAAAGTAAAAATAGAATGATACTAGAGTTTGGAGTGAGAAAGAATATTAACTTAGTTTTAAATAAAGTGAATTTAGGAGCCTTGAGGTCAGACAGATATGCATCCAGTAAATAATTCAGATGTGAGTGTCTGGGGCTGAGGTAAGAGACTGGGCTGGAAAGCCAGCTTTAGGAACCACTGGGTTATAAGCAGAAGTAGAAATGGATGAGATGAAGTTGAGTGACACGATGACCTGGGAAGAATGAGTGACAAAGGGGGAGGCAGAGGATGAGAATCTTGCCTGGTCCTTTGAAACATACTGATTCTTAAAGTGTCCAGCTCTGGGTGGACTTCACCTGCTGAATTTGAACTGGCCAGGTTATTCTTTTGCTGGACCATTCCTGGGAGTCCAGTTTTCCTGACCACCTTAAGGCATATTCTCTGCAAGCATATTCTGAAGTCTGTCCTAGGAGCCCTGAGGTAGTTAAAGCTCTTATTTGAGCAATTCATTTTTCTTTCTTTCTTTGCTCCTTCTTTCCCTTCCTTTCTTTTCCACAAATATTTACTGAGCACTAATCATGTGCCAGGCATTGCTCCAGATACTAGAAGCAGTGAACCAAAAGCACAGTAGCATAGCAGATACTCAAAGGCTCTATTTAAGAAAAATGAGCTAATTTTTTAAATTGTTGCTTTGTTAAGAAAATGGCAGAGCTTTCAAATCTCCTGAACTTGTTCTTTTAAAGGAAAACAAAAGAGCACCATACTTTTACTGAAGGTAGTGATGTTCTAATCACTAAGCACTGGAGCATCAGATAAACACAGGATGTGTTATTGAAGGGGACACAACAGAGTTTACAGCAAGCTCAAGACTCAGAAAAGGGAGAGCGAGAAACAGCTCTCAGCCCTCACTTCTTGCAACATAATCACCCACCCATTCAGCATTCCATAGAACCTACATCATCCTTTATAATATCTATTCCCCACTCAGTGGTTTGAAACATTCTGTCTGCAGCAATAAATGTTCCTAAGGACTACTTTGTCAAGGTCATTAAGATGCTTTCTGAAATGCCTCTACTTGTAACTAGAACGTTCACTGAGATAAGAAGGCATACGGTTGGGTCTTTGCGAGGAAACTTGGCCACTCATATCATATATTAAAATATTCTCCTAACTTCCAAAAAAGAAAGAAAAAATGATTCTTAATTAAATGCTTAATATTTATTATAGGTAGAATATTAATTTTAAGTCAAATTTATGATGCACTAGATTTGTACTTTTTATATTATATAGACTTTACAGTTCATTGAGATTTCTAACATAATCAATGTGTATAGTCTATCCAAGCCCATTTATATGACAAACCATTATTTTATTCTTGAAAATTATTCCAGAGGTTTATAGCTATCACATCTTTGCCTTTAGGATATATTTTTGTCACATCTATGGTTTATTTAATGGCAGGTCCTTGGTCAGGAATGCAATGCCCAATTACCACACACTGTTCTTATGGGAAAATGTGACTACTTTTTGATAGAATTTCCAGGAACAGATTGTGGTCAAAGGCAGAGACAAATTGTGCTTTGAAAAGAACTCTTATGAGTCAGAGTGTATGTGCATGCACTATGCACATATAAGACCCCTTCTCTAACCAAGACATACCACTAGGCACTCTCTTCCGCTAGTCAGGGTTAGAAAGACACACGAATACTTTCGAGATGTCTTGTACCATTCTTACAGGTTTAGCAATGGCATGGGAAAGACTACACATGATTATCCACATATCCATCATACACCCCACGAATAAAAGCCATGCTGGCCTCTCATACTGTCCCCCATCTCAATAACTTCAAGCGGTCTCTGTCTTATGGCCATCTTTAGTGAGTGAAAATAAGCTCAGCTGCTTCCTCTGAGATGGTCATCGGGAAGATCAATGGTGCAAGGGTATAGAATCCACCTGAAAATCCACAACTCCAAAGTTCAAGGCAGGTATTTGAGAGCAACTCTGATAGTCCTGATTCCTAAAATGTCCACATTTTTTTCACAAAGGTTTCTTTACCACATTATGTTCGTGTCTTCTAAGAGAATTCCCTGAAGGATACTACTTAATAACAGGCAGAAAACTGTATAAATAGCAGTTTTTTAAATGAAAAGTACCCTTCTCATTCACTTAAAAAAGTACATTCTGTAAACATGGCAAATGAATGAATGACAAATTCCAGATGTCTGGAAAGGTCGGGATACCTAATAGAACAGAAGATGTGGAGAATTTCTGATCTGCCTCCAACAAACCATTGCATTTGATACATTACAAGATTAGGCCATGAACCTATGTAAACTCATCCTGTACATCCAAGTTTAAGCAATTAAGTTTTAGAAGCATATTTTGATTGCTCAAGCCACAGGGCACACCTTGACTGGCAGTGGTAGCAGTAGAGTTCATGCCACGTAATGTGCCTGGAAGTAAGGGATTGAAAAGACCCCATGAGATCAGGATAACAAGTATGGCTATTCCAGTGGCAAGACAGTCAGGCTGGCCAAGAATACAGGTCTGAAAGCTGGTGAATCGTATCAGGGAGAATGCCAAGTGCCAAGTCAGTGTAACAGTTAGGATTTAACTTCAGCCAAAAGAAACCATTCCAGCTAGTCTCAGCATAAAGTGACTTATTGACAGGCATTAAGTGGCTTGAAACACCTACACAGAGCTTCCAGGAAAAATTCTCAGGGCCCTGACACCATGGAGAAAACTGCTGTCACTGCAGCAGCAAATTGGTGAGTATGGAACACAGCAGCCTCTGGCCTGATGTGCACCAGCAAAGTTGGTGCCTCATGCCCTCTCACTCCATTCTGTTCCACTCAGCTCTGAAATGCAGCCTTACACACAGGCAGAACCAATACAGTACCCAGCACCTGAGGTCTAGCAGAAGTTTTTCAAGCATCTTTTGTCTTCCAGCATCTGTAGCTCAGGAAGTTGGAATAAATGTAAAGATCAGAGATGGAAAAGCTGGAGTTTACCCTGGGAAATTAAATTAAAAATGGAACAAGGGAAGGTCTTGACAGGATGCATGAAAGAAGAAAATCTGACTTCTTAACCAAAAAGACAGAGGACTAGGGCAAGTGAAAAAATTCAAAGATGGGAAATTACACAGGTTACCAGGAGTTAACCTTGAAGGGTATATAGTATAGACCACATTCTTTAAGTCCACAACTTGAATTTCTCCTTAAGAGGAAAAGATAATTAGCAGGATTTGAAGTCAAATGTTTTTGTTTATCTATATATCTAAATAGGTATCTAGGAACTTCCTGGTAAGATCCTTTAAGAAGCCAAGGCTATGGGAAAGACTAGATGGAAAGAGATGGTATTACGGAGACCCTCGCGATAGATTTATGCAATGTCATCATAGGGGTGCCCAGGTGGCTCGATCAGTTAAGCTTGGCTCAGGTCATGATCCCAGGGTCCTGGGAGAGAGCCCCACATCAGGCTCCCTGCTCAGTGAGGAGCCCGCTTCTCCCTCTCCTCCACGCTTGTGCTCTATCTTTGTAACTATTTGTCTTTCTCAAATAATAAATTCTAAAAAAAAAAGAGAGAGAGAGAGAGAGACATGTCATCATCTTTAGCCCTTCAAAATCTTCCCCCCTCTCCTATGGCACCACCTACTATGGCGCTCAGGATGTACCCAGGGCTTGGTGAGTAGAGGAAGTCTCACCACAGAGGAGATGAGGACCAAGTCACTCGTCCATCCAGTGAAGCAATCAGCTTCTGCTACTGCAAAGTTGACTACAGCTGTCATTGCCTGGGCTTCTCCCAGCAGTGTCTTCATAAAACCTCAGCACTATGAGTTTGATACCAAGGACACCCCAAAGTTCTCTGAGGTAGGCTCTATTCTTACATTCCAGGGGTCTGACCAAATGACAATGATAAAACAATGTTGTTATTCAAGGTATCTCTACATACTTTATTTGTTCTTCACAGCGTTGGGATATAGGCAGGAAAAATAGAAGGATTTCCATTTTAAAATGGGGAAAGTAAAATTTAGTGTAGATGAGGACTCTGCCTGAGGTACATAAACGCTGATCCCTGGGCAGATACCAGATCCACTAATTACAGATCTGGGGTGACATTCACAACTCCAAGCTGCCAAAAGGGCTTCTGCTATTTAGAACCAGATCCTAGGAGCAAATGGCAAGGATTCAGAGGCCCAGCACAGAGCTGGAACAGGTCCTCAGAAGTCAGAGCACTATGCCTTCCCAGGAAATACTGAAATGCTTTGTTGCAAAGAAGCCTTCTTAAGGTACAACAACCTTTTTTAGATCATACTGAAGAAAAATAAAATTTTTTACTTAATTCCGATAACAATTGCAGAATTGAATTGCAAGAATTGGAAAAAAGGCCGGAGAAGGAAGGAAGAAAAGTCTAATGCCAATTTCCAACTTTTTTCAGTGTCTGTACTCTAATGAAGTCTGATTTTAAGATCCTCTTCCACAGCCCTTTATGAAGTGCTAAACATATCTTTCAATTTAATACTTATTTTGCTTTCAGAATTTTCCCATATTCTCTTAAGATAATTGAAGATATCATAGTCAAGGCATTTATGATGGGAATGAGTAAAACAGGAAACTCTTTGTCCTCAAACATTAAGTACTTAATGTTTGTACTTCCAAGGAAAGTGGAAGCTCTTAGAAGGAAAAAAAAAAAGTGGAAAAAACAAGTGGAAAAAAAAATAGAAACACAATTTTGACCTTTAAAAAACAGGTTGCTGTAAGGAAATAAATTACTTGCTTTTCCATCCCAAATTGACTTCATAATTATAAGCGGTAACATTAATCAGGAGCACATTCTGTGTCAGGCACTACTGCTAAGGCTATTACACACGTTTCACTTTACAATACCCCTCGAAAATAAGTATCGTTCCCATTTTACAGATGAGGGAAATGAGGAACTATGAAATTAAGTCAGTGCTTCTTGAATTTAATGTGGAAACAAATGACCTGAAAATACTGTTAAAATACAAAATCTGATTCAGATCAAGGTGGAACCAGGACCCAAGATTTGGAAATAGTGGTGGTACCCAAGGCTCAGATCATTAAGCCTACTCCTAGCCACTATGCCAACGGTCCTTAGAGCATGATCTAGGACCAGAAGCAGCATCTCCTGGGAATGTGTTAGAAATACAAATTCTGGGGCCTTATCCTAGATCTATAGATTTAAAACTCTGGAGGTGATCAACATTTTAACAAGTCTTCCAACAGATTCTGGTGGCACTCAAAGTTTAAAGTCATCACACCATGACACACTTTGGATTCTTGTTTTAGAAAGTCTTTCCTGCCACTGTGCATTTGAGCCTCAGAATGCGTCTGAGGTTTTGACATATTATAATCCCTCTGGGTTAATTACGACCACACAAAGGTCGTAGTTTCTTCAGATAAGGTCGTAGTTTCTTCAGATAAGGCTGAGAACGTATTACCTCTCCTGACTAAAACCACACTGCTTCTGTCTTCTCCATCCCAGAAAAGAATGACAAAACAACCTATGCAGCCAATAAGATGGAAGGCAAAGGAAGTACTTAACTTGCTTCCGAATCAAATTGTTTACATGCTCCAGGGTTATAAAGAGTAACTGAGCTGCTGCAGGCATGTGCTTTATACCTAGGAAATGATCATTCTCCAAGGCCTATGCACAGAACAGATTTCAGTGAAGGATTAGAAATGTTTCCCAGAAAATTCCCCTGCACAGCAACAGCAATGATGCAATCATTTATTTTTCACATTCAGAACCACCGAACTTCAGTGCTTCCCCAAAGCAGGCCTCTGTGGCTCCCAGAAATAAAAAATATATATAATTCCAAAATAGAAACTAAACGCAACTCAAAAAAAAAAAGATGGAAAAAGAAACAAGCGGCGTAACATCCTTCTACTTATCAATAGGATCCCAATCTGTTCAATTTACAGTCTATTTAACGTCTGCTTTTGGTCCTTCCTTTATCTGACCCAATACATTCATCCTCACTAAAGTGTCCACCTAAGACCCTCTCTGGCTAGACTCCAGTCAAGATATTTTATAAGTTGAAAGTGTGATAGGCTCTTGATGACAGCACATATTTTCCCCCATCTGCACTAAATTCAAACCATTCTTCACAGCCCCATTAGACATGAACAAAGTCACTTGTAGCCAGTAGGTGTCCTTTGATTGTATTTTTAGAATAGCCCATGAATAAAATAGAGTTGGATTACCCAAAGATAGCCGGTAACTAAACATGACAGTCCGAATAATCAGGAAAATTCTAACATTTTATCTGGAGAGTAGTCTCCCCTGATGCCATTGGAAGTTATGTTATATTCACATTCCTGACTTCAGATAATCCAAAAGAGTTGCTTTAGGTGTCGAAAGACACTAAAAAGTAACACAAAAGCACAGTAATTCTCAGTGCATACAAAAACACAAACACACCTATGCAAGATCAAGAGGCTCCAGTGGAAGGAAAACCAACTGCGCAGTCTCTTGCTATATAATCCTCTCTCCCCAAATTCCAGCCTTTTCTCTAAAGCCCAAACTTCCTCCACTGTTATCTTTAGATATTTAATTAATTTGCACCCACGTCCCCAGAACTCTGATTCCTTAACTTGTATCTGAGCCTGGCCCCAGAGAATCAAATACATATTCACACTCTCAGAAGCTGGAGATCTTACCATATTTAACAAGAAGCATCTCTGACAGTAATTGGGAGTTTCATATCAAGGTAAATAAATGGTAAGATCATAAGAACATACTCCAGTGGCCCTGTGCATCCTGGAAATGCTAACATCAGAGAGCAAATTTAACATAAGGCCTCAGTGGAGATGAATTTTCTATAAACAAACAATGTGAAGAAAGCCTCACTTTTGTCATGTGTTATTCCCACTGAAGAAAAGATGAATATTCTGTTTCATATGTTTGTTACCAGAAGTTGATGCTTCATTTATTTAATAGGAGGATTTTCACTTCCCTGCCGGGTGGACCAAGTTAACATCATATCTTGGTCAGCAGTGGACAAGAAATCTCACCCAGCAGTACCTTTTAATGCAAATTGTCCAAGTTGTTAAATGGACTGTGATGTTAACATTTCAAGTGAGTTGATTTAAGAATAGCTTATGTTTTTCATTTATCCACTTTGAACATAGCTCTGTCTTGTAGGACTAGCAGCTTTCTCTAGGACAGATTTTCTCAATTTCAGTACTACCGACATGCGGGGACAGATAATTTTTGTTGTGGGGGCCATAGTAGGCAGAATAATGGCCTTACAGAGACGTTCATGACCTAATCCCTGGAACCTGTGAATATGTTACATTACATAACAAGACGAAATTAACGTTTGCAGACAAATTTAAGGTTGCTATTCAGAAAACCTTATAATACAGAGATTATCTTGTACTATCTGGGTGGATCCAATATAATCAGAGGCACCCCTACAATGAAAGAAAAGGGCAAAATAGTTGGTCAAAGAGATGTGATGATGGATGAGACAGGAGAGATCTGAAACGTGGAAGAGACTTGATCTACCACTGCTGGCTTTAACTACAAGAAAAGAGGCCCACACACCAGGCATACAATCAGCTTCTAGAAGCTGGAAAAGGCCAAAGAATGAATTCTCCCTTAAAGCCTCTATAAAGGAACAGGGTGCTTGCTGACACCTTAATTTTAGCTCCTTGAGCTCCATGTCAGACTTCTGACCTACAGAACTATAAAATAACAAATCTGTGTTGTTTTAAGCCACTAAGTTTACGGTAGCTTATTACGGCAGCAATTGTTATGGCACTCTCTGTACTAAAAAATGTGCTTTGGGGGCACCTGGGTGGCTCAGTGGGTTAAAGCCTCTGCCTTAGGCTGTCATGTTCTCAGGGTCCTAGGATCGAGCCCCGCATCAGGCTCTCTGCTCAGCAGGGAGCCTGCTTCCCCCTCTCTCTCTCTGCCTCCCTCTCTGCTTACTTGTGATCTCTCTCTGTCAAATAAATAAGCAAAATCTTTAAAAAAAATTTAAAAAATGTGCTTTATAGGGTGGTTAGCACCATCTATGGCCTCCATCTGCTAGAAGCCAGTAGAACCCTCCCCCAAGTTATAACAATCAAACTATCTCTAGACACTGCCAAATATATTGGGGGGAGCAGGAAAAATCACATTTGCCCTAGCACTACTTGACCCTATTTATTTTAAAAATAATATTCTCTTTCATTATCAGAGCATAAATATTCAACCTCAAACTTTGGGGCCAAGTCATTTCAAAATGCCAGTATAATGCTTAAAAACAAACCTATTTTTACTTTGAAAAAATTAAAGAAAAAATAAAACAAATATTCCATCATTCATTATTATACTAGGAAAAAAGCAAGCCTCACTCCATAAGAGGTGAGAAAGTGTGAAAGATATAATGTCAGACCCATGCAAGAAGTTGGCCCATTATTACCAATGATTTTTAAAAAATAGTAACAGCAATTGCACTACTAGGTATTTACCCAAGATACAGATGTAGTGAAAAGAAAGACCACATACACTCCAATGTTCATAGCAGCAATGTCCATAATAGCCAAACAGTTGAAGGAGCCGAGATGTCCCTCAACAGATGAATGGATAAAGAAGATGTGGTTCATATATACAATGAAATATTATTCAGCCATCAGAAAGGACGAACATCTACCATTTGTATCAACATGGATGGAAATGGCAGGAGGAACAATGCTAAGTGAAATAAATCAAGCAGAGAAAGACAATTATAATATGGTTTCACCCATATGTGCAACATAAGGAACAGCATGGAAGACCTAGAGGAAGCGAGGGAAAACTGAATGGGAAAAAAATCAGAGAGGAAGACAAATCATGAGAGACTCTGGACTCTGGGAACCAAACTGAGGGTTACAGAAGGGAGGGGGATGGGGCAGCCGGTGGTGGGTATTAAGGAGGGCATGTGTTGTGATGAGCACTGAGTGTTATACGCAACTAATGAATCATTGAACACTCCATCAAAAACTAATAATGTACTATACAGTGGCTAACTGAACTTAATAAAAAATAAAATAGTAACAGTAACAAAAATAAACATTTTATATCTATAACCTCATTCAACCCTCAAAACCACTGTGAGCCATATATGTTCAGGGTACCGGGACATTCTTTCTGCCATTTGTGAGTTCCTACAGCTGGCACTTCAGAGGTGGAGAGGAGGTGAACTTTTATGCAGGGACAGAAGAGATGGAGAGACTAGAAATGGTTCTGGGAAAGAAGTCTACCCCAGCACCGAAGTTTACTGGCTGTTCTGCTGTTCCGTAAATGCTTGGAGGTTGATTTCCAAGTGATGAGGCCTGCACAATCGCCAAACTGTGGAAAGAACCAAAATACCCTTCAACAGATGAGTGGATAAGGAAGATGTGGTGCATCTATACAATGGAATATTATGCCTCCATCAGAAAGGATGCATATCCAGCTTTTGTATCAACATGGACAGGACTAGAAGAGATTATGCGGAGTGAAATAAGTCAAGCGGAGAGAGTCAATTATCTTATGGTCTCACGTGTGGAGTATAAAGAAAATCATGGAGGGCATTATGAGAAGGAAGGGAAGGATGAATGGGGGGAAATCGGAGGGGGTGATGAACCAGGAGAGACTGTGGACCCTAAGCAACAAACTGAGGGTTTTGGAGGGGAGGGGTTGGGGGTGTGGGCGAGCCTGGCGGTGGGTATTGAGAAGGGCACAAATTGCATGGAGCACTGGGTGTGGTGCATGAACAATCAATCTTGTAACACTGAAAAATTAAACATATTTGGGGAGAAATAAATAAATAAATAAATGAAATCTTTTAAAAAATAAAAAGTGATGAGGCCTGCATATAAACATCAGAAACCAGTACTTTGTGTTAGTCTATTCAATCCTAAGACCCTCCCCATTTAACGAGAGTCCATGACGACTTCTGATGAAAACATGCACAGATCTTAGGAAAGTTTTTAAATAACTATTAAAACTCATGATAATTCTTTAAAGCTAGAGCTACTCCCACCCCACAACCCTACCAAAAAACTAGCCAGCATTTGTTTACTATTATTTCTGAACACAACCCTATGAGTTTTTAAAAATTCAATGTCATGGGGAAGTGCAAGCAGGATGCCAAAAGGAAATTTCCATCCTAATCTGTTCCCTGACACTGAGCAGCCCTTAACTTCATAAGGGGCATGTTCTTTGGTTTTCCACTCTAATTCTCTTAATAGTGAACAAATTATATACTTCAGACCCACCTTGGAATCTGTTTGCAGTCCCACTTGCCCGGAAAGTTTAAATGACAGAGCAGCCACCACCATCCATTGGCACCTTCTTATGTGACCAAGTAGTCATGCTCGTATTAGGACCAGTTCTGTCTTCATTCTCCTGGAGTAGGACCTATCACCTTGGAGCCACCTCGTGAAACTATTAATCACTGAACAAACTGCAAATTCCAAGTTTAGCTGATGTTGTCTTATAGAAACAATTGTTTGGGTATTGGTGTCTCTTTTATCCATGGGGGTTCAAAAAGGGCTGCACAGGTGCACTGGGGGAGACAAAGAGACAAAGCAACTCCAAGGATGGCCAGCCACTGTTTGCACAACGGACTATAAATGCATCACATCCACATTATCCATAAAGGACCATTTTGCTAAAACATATTTTTTTTTCTTTTCCAGCTCTGCAATACTGGGCTCACTTTCCTATCATATTAAACATAAGAAATCAATGCTATACCCTTTGCCTTTGCAGAGCCCAATGTCAGGAATATTTCTTGCTTTAGCTGAATTTCCCTTTTCTCTGTTTTTTGTTCTGTTTTGTTTTTTAATCTTACTTCAGGAAGTAATCAGCCTCCGGGAAGGGGGACAGAAATGCAACACTGAATAAAAAATTATATTTTATTGATGGCGTACCAACAGCAGCGCCAAAAATGGACAGTTATTTAAATTGTTTATATGATAAAGTTGCTTATTACCTTACATTGAGCTAAAGAATGAAAGCCAAACCACTTCTAATACCCAGTCAGCAATCAGGGAGAATAAACTGCAATTTCAAATTTGAACAAAAGCACCTAAACTACTACTGGGATGACAGGCCCCACCTAGAAACTCCTTTCAATGGCTGGAAAATTGGCCTGTCACAGAATCTGGATGTTTTTTCAGTGGGACCTGAAGTAACTGGTCATCAGCAAGTTCTACTTTGGGGATCAAAACGGCGGGAAGGAAATGCAGCAAGTGGGGCATAAAACCCCACTAAGAAGGAAAACACTGTCAAACTGGGTTCTTCAGTAGCTATCACCTCTCAATCTTTTCAAGCTGGGCTAAAAAGGCCCTGAGTGGATACTGCAGGGACCAGAAGGAAGAGAAAAGGAAAGAGCTTGAGGTAAGCTTTCTGTCCCCATTTTAAAGGAAAAGGCCCAAACCAATGTTAAGGATCAATTGTTGATTATTCTTATTCCTGAAAAAAAGGGAGAAATTTAAAAGTTGGGTCAATTGTTTGGGAGAAATAATTCAACAAACATTTACTTGGTATTTCCTATGTAAAAATGATGAGCTCTAGACAAGAAAAAAAAGTTGATACATAAGATATGATTCCTTTATTGAAGATAGTTATTTACATAAGTAACTATAATACAATTCAGAATTAAATGTTGGCTATAAAAAAGGTATGACAACTTGCTCCCATGCCCCCACAGTAAAGGAGGCATCAGAGAAGGTTTGGGGGGGGAAAAAACCATAGTATTTGAGCTGAGCCTTTTAGTCTGACGACAATAACAGATGGCCAGGACACTGAAGGGCATTCCCTTCAGCTGGAAGCACAACTGAGAGCAAAGGGTCAGTGGGATAAGCATGCAAAGCACTTCTGAGAAGCAACAATGCTCCCTAAAGACTGGAATCAAAACGCTGAAATGGAAAAATGAGGCTTCCTAATGTGTATTTCTACTAGCTAAAACTGCACCCAATACTAATGGTGGATGTTACCAACACACCCAGTAAGTAACATACTTGTATAATCCTATCTCCTTGAGTTTGGGTAGAATCTGTGACTTGCTTCTAACCAACAGAATATGTCACAACTGACAGGATGTCATCCCTTGATTAGGTTATATTATATGTCAGAGGGTATTATTCCCCTGATTGTTTTCTATTATAAGACTTCATCAGAGCAGAAAGGACAGAAAAGCTTCTTTGCTGGCTATGAAGAACTAAACTGTCACATTTGAGAGGGTCATGTACTAGGCAGCCTCCAGTAGCTGAAGAACATCCTGCCAACAGCCAGTAAGAAAAAGGGAAGATGAATTCTGCCAACAATCAGAGGATATATGGCAGTAAATATCCTTCCTCTGTCAAGCCTAAGACTGGACCAAAGGCCCAGCCAAACCTGTATTACGCCCTGGTAAGCCTTAATAATCTAAGCAAGTCTTACCTGGACTTCTGGACCACAGAAACTATGAAATAATAAACAGGCATTTTTAAAGCCATTGAGTTTGTAGTAATTTGTTATCCAGCATAGGAAACTAATACTTTGGGTAAATAAATATTGAAAAAGATTGGCATTCAAGACCAGAGCAGGGAGGCCCTTGAATTTCACGCTACAGGAATTGAACCCCTTCATGGAAAAGTAACTATTCGTTATGGTCTAATTGTTATTTTTGACAATTACAATTACTTTATTAAATAAACAAACATATGTACTTAGCAAAGTAGCTGGAATGCAATAAATGGCCTAAGTGTTAACTATTATTGTCACTACTATTGGCATTACTATTTCTCACTATGAATACATTTCCTGAAGAGAAATAAGGTGCTACTCAAGACAAAAGAAACCACAGTGTTCACCAAAGAAACAACACTCTCCTTGGGTCTTAAGATTTGGGGAGCTTTGAGAATCTGAAGAAAATCTGAATATGTGCACTAAGAAAAATGCACATATTCACATATACACATTTTGCCTACAGTTTCAAGAATCAATGTCCTAAAATAATGTGACACCTTAAAGCTAGTGAGAGAGTCCCCTGAAAACCCCAAGAGATAGTACTCTCAGGAACTCAGATTTTACCCTCAGCTCTGATGCTGAAATTTTACAACTGTCTATCTTCTTTAGCTAATGCCAGTTTTAATTGCCATTCAAAACTGCCCAAAAGGGTGTTATTCCCAAGGTAGAGAGTATTCTTATCTCCAGCTCTTTTGAGTAGTGGGCAATGCCCCATACATACAGATTGCTAAATAAGAAGACCCACAGGACACTTAGCATTCTAAAACTATCCCCATGAACAATCTTTTAACACTAAAAAAATAAACATATTTGGGGAAAAAATATAAAATAAAATAAAACCAGCCACAGAAAATTCTCCTCAGGCTTCCTACACATTTTATGGGCAGTATACAAAATCCAGGAAAGCAGCCTCAATGTGCCTCTGTGTTCACCCCTCTCATGAACACTGTAGTCTCTCATCTCTGGTGTAAGTGACACACAAGAAACTAAAGGACGAGTCCAATCTCGTGAGAGTCCACTGTCCACAGCACAAATAGTTGTGGTCAAAGTTTCCCATCCTATACTGAACAATTCATATAATTAGTCTGGATATAAATGCAGGCATCAGAAGGCGCTTGATTCAGTTTCTGTTTTACATTGACAACTGTGTGTTCTTAGGATTGTAAGCACTTACAATTAAGCTGGAATTTTAGCTTTCTGCCTGGGAAAAATTTTTAAATGGACATGGAAATGTAATGAACAACGTGTGGACCAATGAACAAAACATAATGTGCATGGAATTGATGAAAAGTGAATCTCATGCTTACAACACATTCCACTGAGTTGTTCTCAAATACACATTATATGTATTACATTTATACAGTGGGTTAAAATTATTAATCAAATTTACACATCCTTTTAATTAAATCTACATCTTTCCTGTCCCCCTCAGCTGTTGGTCTGGTGTTTATGTGGAACACATCTGGCAGCATTCTCCACAGTCACCCATCCTCTCGGTCCCCAGATACACCTGCTTTTTGCAGCTGGTCCCCCAACAGGTGCAACAGAAAGCCTGGTTGATGGGCCCTGTAAACACTCCTGCTGTTGAGCATCTGGGCAGTAACAAAGGGCCCGATTCCAACTTCAATGTTCCTTCCTCCAGTAGAAGCAAAAAATGTTCTGTGTGATCTAAATACACTAGAGTCTCCATCAGTCACTTTCCCACTCCAGAAAGAAATGCTCTGGGTCAACTGGGTGTTAACAGCTGTGCCACCTTTCGGATTATTAACAAAGGTCCCCAAAGGGAACTGGGCCTTGGGCATTCTTGCTTTGTCTGAGTTTCTAAGGCTGCATCCAGTAGCCTAGATGCTCCATCTCCATTTGCTTTACTGAGCAAAGCACAGATCTCCTCACCCAGTTTGTAACCATTAACCACCTGGTTTTGATTGGGGAACCCATAGATCAATGCTTCGCATAGCACCTCCAAATGAAAAACATGTGGATGCAACACGTACTGTGAGAACTACTATTTTGCAATTCCTTGTTGATGGAGTAGTAGGCATTTCAAAGCAAGAAAAATGCAGAATAATATGCAGGGTTTTTTTGCTTTGTGTTGGTTCTTATTACCCCAAACCCTGAGGTTTAGAAAGGGGTTCAGATTATTTTTCCTGTGACAATCTGAAAAATACCTCATCCTATACTGAAAGCATCCATGCAATTAGTCTAGATATAAATACAGGCTCTAAAACTATGGTCCGTGGCATCTAGGTTAATGGACTAACGCAATAAAGCAATAGGTTACAATAAGGAATTTCGATACAATTAAAACCATAAAGCTAATGATGATCTCTTTCAAATGAAGCTCTAGATGAAAATAAAGCATTAAAAGTCACTTATTCATTAAACAGTTTTGGTTCCACTTGCAGAAGTTCACAGAGGGCGTTAGTCATCTAAAGTGTAAGATGCACTGGAAATAAAATACATAAAAATGGCCTCCATTCTGCTATTTATTTTGACACTCTTGCCTCCTTGACAACGGACTATTCCCCACATGCCTGTAAGGTAGAGTTCAAGTATCACTCTATTAGAATCTTCTTGAAGCTTTTTTATCCACCTTCTGAGTCACTATGTGCAGCCCAGGAATTAAGATGGTCACCTGAGACACACAGACTGGGTCAAGATCCCAGACTACCATTAGCTTCAGATGTCCCCCCCCCCCCTTTCTTGAAAGACTTATTGCATCATACTGTGATCCTTAATGGACTCGAGTTATCTCCAGGTAGCCCCTGCTGCCCTGGGTAAATCTAGATCCCACATGAATGACTACTCTATTTCAGCTTTATTCTTTATTATGTAGTCAAAAACCCTCCTGGTAACCCCCTGGCTTTCTCCCACTCATAACTTCTAATATTGCTGAACATAGAAGGAGGTAGACTCTGGGCATGAAAACACTATCCACTAACAAAACACATAAGAGTTATGTCCCAGAAGCACGACCTGGTAGTTCTAGGATCTGTGTCTTTCCAGGGAGAAGGAAAATGGTATGCTACATTCTTAGTGCCTGCTGCTTACATGATATGTGCCCAGAGGGTGTGTCTCTGGGCATAAAAAGCCAAAAAAGATAATCACATCCAATTGGAGCTTTCAGCAGAACATATCCACTGAAAGTGAAAGCTCTATATGTGGTTTTTCTTACACAAAATGGTTTGTAACTTCTGCCTTTTACAAATATTATGTTCCTAAAACCCTAATTCTTTGACAGGAAAGTTACAGAAAAAAAAAATGCTACTTGCTCTCTTCCCCTTGGTCTTTGTTGCAATTCTAAGACTCAAATAAAGAAGCTGCCAGAAACCGGATTCATCCACTTCGCTAATGGGGTTGAAGGTAAAAGACTAGAAAGCAAGAACTGTTTTCACATTACTTCAGTATCACAGATCTTTCACTGTGCTGGATATCTTCCCCTGTGACTCCAGATGCCCTTTTCACCCTTCCCCACTCACTTCTGTGCACCAAGAGGCTAACATGTATGGGCTACACCAGGGGCTCCTGGCCCTCTGGCCTTCAGCTGATTTTGGCCCATGGGAGATGGGGACAAGGCAGAGAGTGAAACTGAAGTATTTGTTCCTGCCACTCCTTCTTGCAGGTGACCCTGGGTTGGCGACATTTCTCTACTAGGCTTCAGCTCCCATCAGGCAGCCCTCCCCATGGAGCTGCCAAGCAGTTCCATATGGCTCTTCTTTCGCCTCTTACACCTCTGGATGATAACCACTCCCCACAGTTACTTCCCCAGAGTGCTGCACTCTCTCAGGTTGGTTTTACTTTAACTCTACTTAACCTCTGTGATTCATTTTGTAAATTCCTAGTTTGAGTGTGCCATTTATTTCTTGCCTGATCCTCACTGACATAATCAAAATCATGCCTAAAAACAAATGACTAATCCAGGAAAACCTGGATTGAAGAAACCTAAAAAATACTTCTTATTCTAACAATAGTAAAAAAACAGAAAGTTAGAGTGCAGACATGCAAGCCATAGAAACCACTGCCCACTTTCTCCTTCCTTCAACAATATTCCCTCAGCTTCACATGACAGGCACTGTTTTCAGAGGAAATAATCTCCTGGCTCTTAGAGATAATTTAAAAAGCGTCCTCAGTGAACACCCTATTGCATATGCTATTCAGGGATTTTTTTTCCATAATTGTTCAATATACGGCAAAAGGTAATTCAGCAAATAAACTTGTGTCGTGGAAGACAGGAGACAGTGAAGTTAACAGGTTTAACAGTTGCATCACATTGTATATCCACTGTTCTCAAATTTGGTTAAAAAAATTAGCATCACCTGCGAGCTTCTGAAAAGCACAGCTGATTCACCTCTACCCTCAGAAGTCTAAGTGCTGGGGCACTTAGGTGATTCTTATTCATTATGCCTGGGTTGGGACAATGCTGTTGGTCTTTGTTTTGTTTGTAAGATATTATTCATTTAAGAGAGTGAGAGAAGGAGTGTGCAAGCATGAGTAGGGGGGAGGGGTAGAAGCAGGCTCCCTGCTGAGCAGGGAGCCCTATGTGGGGCTCAGCTGGGCTCCCAGAACCCTGAGCCAAAGGTAGACGCTTAACTGACTGAGCCACCAGTCTCCTCCTGTTGTTGGTCTTTGAACCATAATTTGATTAACAAGGTATGTACAACATGATGTACTTAACCAATTTCCTATTGTTGAATATTTTAATTTTTAATATTATAAATAATAAAGCAGTGAACATCTTTGGACATACATATTAGTACAGACTTCTGAATAATTTATAATATATTTATAAAAAGGAAATTACTGAGTCAAATAGGATGTGTATTTTTTTAAAGTTCTTCATTACATATTGCTAAATTGATTTCTAGAATGCTATGCCAATCTGTATTCCAAACATTGATGTCTGCAAATATATTTACTGTAGCCTTACCAACACTGAAGAATATCTTCATTTTTGCCAATTTGATAAGCAGAAATGGTATCTCATTTCAATTTGCATTTCTTTATTAGTGAAGTTAACTTTTTATGTTATTAGTCATTTGCATTTCTTCTCCTGTAAATGGTCTACCGCCTCTGTTGCACCAGTCTTAAATTACTCCCTGGTCAAATGTTTCAACTCCACCTATCATTGATTTTTCCCCCTTTTATGAGGCTACATCTCTAATTATATAATTGAAGTAGTAGGGAAAAATAAAAGCTCCTTTAAAGAAATTCAATTTATTGCTTAGTTGTGAAAACTTATTCCTGTACTGACTTTGAGGAAGTGCCTTCTCTGATACTGCGGATAGATTCTACCATAAAATTAGAGCTGTATCCTTCTTTGCCATAACATTTGTGTGTTTCCACTTGTAGCAGGAAAAGGCAAATTCTGTATTCCATTCCCTAAGGAAGTTGTTTGCGTGGCAGTTTTTAAATTAAAAGAAAAAAAAAGGAAAGGAAAAGAAATAGAGATAAAACTCTCACCCATATTTCTCCAGACCAAAGTAAAACAGCCACACAAAACCATGGTTATGTCACAAACAACAATATCACTGTATATATTTATGAAATGCTGCGGTCACAGAAACAGTTTAAAACAAAGTAAGGATTTCAGACTGTGAATTCAAGAGTGTATTTTCAATATGATAAAACTGAGACACTTAAGTCTTCTCTAACAAATGTAAACTGTGAACACGGAACTCAAAATTCCCCAATACCAAAAGTTAAACCAACAAGAATTTATTAAGCCCTTACGACATTCTTTTATATATATTTAAACCATATATTCCAAAAATATATGACTTGCTCCTTGCCACTGGCTAACTTAGAATCACATTACCCAAACTCATGGTTTTTAAGATTAACTTTTGAGGGCATTTCCATATAGTGTCAGTGAGACTATAATTAGAATCTCTTGGGAAAGCAATTTTCAATATATATCAAATCCTTAATACTGCTTATAGTTTTAGTCATTTCACTTCTAAGAATTACTTTAAAATTGAACATAGGAAAAGTTTTATGCACAAAGATATCCTTAGCAGGAACATGTATACAATGAAGGAACACCAGCTTAAAAGCAATCTACAGGGGCGCCTGGGTGGCTCAGTGGGTTAAAGCCTCTGCCTTTGGCTCAGGTCATGATCTCAGGGTCCTGGGATCGAGCCCCGCGTCAGGCTCTCTGCTCAGCAGGGAGCCTGCTTCCCCCCTCTCTCTGCCTCTCTGCGTACTTGTGATCTCTCTCTCTCTCTGTAAAAAAAAAATAGATAAAATCTTTAAAAAAAAAAAAAAGCAATCTACAAATTTGTTCATTTGGTATGATCATCACTATGTATGTAAAAAAGCCAAGCATAGGGAAAAAAAGGAAAAAGAAAAATGTTAATAGGAGTTTTATACCTTTTACATATTTTTCCAAATTTCCCATAAGCCTTGTTATAATAATAGGGTGAAGTCTTCACTTTCAAAATGGATGAATGTGTATATTGCCAATATTGTCCTTATTTGATTTGGTTTAGCTCACCTTGGGCATTGCCAGAAATGGAAAGCAGGGTCTTCACTGAGAGACTGAGAAGCTAGAAGTTTCTTCTTAGTTTGAGCCCTCAGGAAAGAGATGTATAATGTGTCTTCGTTGGGCTCCATGGCTCCCCTTATTTTATTTAATAGACTGCCCATGTGAATTCTCTTTAAGTGTCTTATGGAAAAATATAATTAGGGCCCAAAAATTCACAAAGAGTTCATGGTGGGCACTGCTATTCTGAAGGTATTTATCATAGTGTATCAAGAGTAATCCCCATGTACCCCAACCCCACCGTGAAGCAGGAATCTCCTACAGTCAAATACACACACACACACACACACACACACACACACACACGTTTCATTTATCTCTATATCTTCTATATCTGTGTTTCTCAGCCTCAGTAATATTGACTTTTTGAGCCAAATAATTCTGTTAGAAGGGATTATCCTGTGCATTATAAAATGAGGGGATGGGGGATGGGGTAACTGGGTATGGGCATTAAGGAGGGCACTTGATATAATGAGCGCTGGGTATTATATGCAACTGATTAATCACTAAATTCTACCTCTGAAACGAATAAAGTATATGTTAACTAAACTGAATTTAAGTAAAAAATTTTTAAATAAAAAATAAAATTTAAAAAAAAAGAAGTTTAGCAACATTGTTGGCCTTTATCCATTAGATGCCAGTTGTGACAACCAGATGGGACAACCTGAAGTGTCACCAGACACTGCCAAACGTTCCTGGGAGCAAAATCCCTCTCCAACTGAGAACCACTGTTCTATATCCAACTGGTTCCAAGAATATAGTAGATGATCAAAGAAAGACTTGTTAAATTGAATGGGAAGAAGAAGAGAAGAGGAGAAGATTGGAAAAATTGGCCTGGAAATGAATGGGCAAACAAAAGAATGAATCCAAATGTCTTCTAGGTCTAGGTCAATTAGATGACCATTTGGACCTATCTCCTCAGCTGTCAAATGAGAGTTATATTAGAATCCTAATAACCACCTGTAGTTCAACAACTCTAAGAACTCTACACAAATCCTAGAGCCCAGTAGATGTTCAATAAATATTTGATGATAGCACATGCTGGGTGCCTAGTGTATGCCAGGCTTTGGGCTACATCTTTTACATGCTGTATTTAATATTCATAACAGTTCTCTGAGGTAGGTACTAAAATGTTTAAGTCAATTTTACAGATGAGAATAACATAGCCCAGACAGGTTATAAAGTAACTGTGTCTGGTGATATGACTGTTACCAAGACATACCTAATTTTGGAGTCTGCACTCATAACCATCATCATACATTCCACAGTACACATTACCCCAGAATAGGCTAGTGGAAGAAAGATCTTAGAATAAATGAAAACTTAAACCCTGGAAGTATGCATCAAGGAAGTCAAGAATTTCAGTGTTGGCAGTGAACAACCTATGAGACCTTCTTACGCAGCTGTTGCCCACAGTTTGCCAGTTACTAAACAAAGTGGAGTAGTCACACCTCTCTGAATGTCAAATTTTACTAAGCAGCCTTAGATCACATTGACCATCAGGGTTGAGTGGCTTTTGTTTCTGGAAATGACACCACACTCTGATAAATGCTAAATTTGCACCTGACTCCTTGATTCCCTAAGACCAGCAGCAATCTATCAATGAGGCTCAACAGAACTACCTCCCACAGAGCTCCCAAATCAGAGACTTCTTTCCAACTTCAACCTTTACTACTGTCATCTCGCTCCAGGTCACCATCACCTCCTGCCCAAATTAGGAGTGCCCCTGCACTCACTCTTACTGCCCTTCTGAACACAATAACCCTAGAAAAGCTTATATTTGATCATGTAACTCACCTCCTGTGATTTCACCTTCCCCTTAAATAAAAAGCCAAACTCCTCACCACAGCCTACAAGGCCCCTAACACAAGAGGGTTAGCTCTTGCCTCCCCTCACCAACTCGGTCCCTACCGCTCTGGACTTAATGTTGCCTCTCAAATATGCCAGGATTATTTCCACCTTAGGGCCTTTGCACTTGGTGTTTCTTAAGACTGTTCAGCTGCAACAGTTTTCCTATGTCTAGCTCCTTGGTAACTCAGGTCTCAGCTAAAATAGCAACTCTAGAGTGAGACCTTCCACAATCTCACAGTACTGCCCTCCCCCCAACCTTATTACACACCAGTCTGATGCATTTTCATCATAGTACTTCACACTACATGCACATACTTTGATCACTGATTTTTTATGATTGTCTTCCTCCTCTTGGATAAGCTCTAAAAGATCAGTGTCTGGTATATAATAGGTGCTCCAAAATTATTTGTTGAATGAACAATATGCAGAGACCTTGTCTGTTTTATTCAATCATGTATGCCCAATGTCTAGAGCAGTACTGTCCGACAGAAATATAATGTGAGCTACATACACAATTATTTTTTTAAAGGTCTTTCAATATCTTTTTTTTTGTATTAACATACAATGTATTATTTACCCCAGGAATACAGGTCTGTGAATCATCAGGCTTACATATTTCACAGCACTTCCCATAGCACGTACCATCCCCAATGTCCATAACCCAGCTACATACATAATTTTAAATTTCCTAAGTCACATTAGGAATTAGGAATCTGAAATCAGATTAAACTGATTTCAACAATCATTTTATTATGCCAAATGTATTCAAAATATTATCATTTTCACATGTAATTAATATAAAGAATATTGAGTTTACATGTTTTCTTTATATTAAGCCTTTGAAATGCTGCATGTATTTTATATTACAGAACATCTCAATTCAAACTAGCCACACTTCAAATGCTCAACAGCCACATATGGCTTGTGGCCTCCTTGGAGACCACACATCTAGAAAAGTGTCTGCTGCATAGAAAGTGGTCGTTAAGTATTGGGCTGAAAAAATGAGTAAGTATAAGATCTGAGTCAAGAACTTCTGTTAAGCCACTCCAAACTATATACTTGTTGGTTTATTGGTTAGTTGGTTGGTTTGGGTAATCTAAATGCAAGATTTTGCCATTATTGCTATCAAGTATGATTTTTTTTTTAAACATTCTACTCTGGATCCAACCTTCCAAGATCATTGATATTCTAGATTCTATCTGACATATTTGCTAATCTTCCCAGTTTTGTTTCACGCTCAAATATGGTGACCATACCATTTATACTGAGAAAATTTGGGGCAGGCCTAGTCTAAAGGAGATTTCTATAGGACACTGCTAGTCTTCAAATACTGCATTGATCCATTAGCCATCTAATTTTCAGGTTCTAAACAATTCCATGCCTCCAATTTCTCCATTATCTCACAAAAATATGACTTAGAGATAGGGAATCAAGCAATACCTCAAGATGCCCTTGGCTTAATTTAATGCCTAAAATTATTCTCATCTACTAGCTCTATTCTGCAAATATACTGTCATCTCTATGTAACTAAATAGGTTCTTAAAAAAAAAAACAAACCCTAACACTTTATACAACTAAATAATGATACAAATCTCTGGCATTTGTGGATGTAACAGTCTTAATTTCAACTATTTCCTATTAACTTATGTGGTAATTCTTTGAACTCTGGACACTAAATGACCAGTAGCTGAAAAGAAATTATTTAGCTGATGAGTAAATCCAGTTGATGCTCTCGTAACCCCATTTCAATCTACGTTGTGGTTCTCTAGTCTTCAACTACATAGTAACTCTATAATTTTAAACAATAAATTTGTGTATAATTAAAAATGATCTTAAACTTGGAACACTGAAAAAATAAAATTAAAAAAAAGATCTTAAAAAGAAACCTAGAACATTGCTAACAATGAAGAGAAAAATAAACATGCATAACTTTCACCAAAAACAAGCAAAGAATACTAATAAAAAGTGAAGTATTGGGTTCAGCAATGACTCAGGATTACATTATAGAACACTTACTCTGTTTCAGGCACCATGCATTCCTTCACTTAATCTTTTCTAACCTTTTGATATAAATCCTATTATTGCATCCCATTTTAATCCTGAGTTACCCTAAATGAAATGTGAATCTCCATAGCACTCTCTAGGAGTAGACAAACCTGACTCCTGTTTTTATCATTTTCTACCAATGATGTGTTTCCCAAATTGTGGTCAATATCAGAGTCACCGGGCTGCATCTTTAAAAATGCAGGCTCCCAGGCCCTACAATATTCTGAGCAAAGCAGACCCTCTTGGGATGAGACCTTTGCATTTTCTTATTGAACAGGCTTCCTGAGTGATTTCAGTGTGCATTAAAGTCTATATACTACTGACCTGGGGTCTACGTAACAAGATACCATAAAATAAAGAAGGGCTCTTCTGAAAATGTTGGCTATCCCTGCTTAACACATATCAGAATTACATGAAGAACATATTCAAAATAAACACTGCTATCCCAATTTTAATGCCTTTTATTTCTTTTTGCTGTCTGATTGCTGAAGCTAGGACTTCTAGTACTATGTTTAAAAAAAGTGGTCAGAGTGGGCATCCCTGTCGTTTTCCTGACCTTAAGGGAAAAGCTCTCAGTTTTTCCCCATTTGAGAATGATATTCGCTGTGGGCTTTTCGTAGATTACTTTTATGACATTGAGGTATGTTCCCTCTATCCCTATACTCTGAAGAGTTTTAATCAGGAAAGGACACCGTATTTTGTCAGTGCTTTTCCTGCGTCAGTTGAGAGGATCATATGGTTCTTGTCTTTTATTAATGTGCTCTATCATGTCGACTGATTTGTGAATGTTGAACCACCCTTGCATCCCAGGAATAAATCCCACTTGGTTGTTATGGATAATCCTTTTAATGTACTGTTGGATCCTACTGGCCAGGCTCTTGTTGAGTATTTTGGCATCCGTGGTCATCAGGGATATTGGTCTGTAATTCTCCCTTTTGATGGGGTCTTTGCCTGGTTTTGGGATCAGGTAATGCCAGCCTCACAGAATGAGTTTGGAAGTTTTGCTTATGTTTCTATTTTTTGAAATAGCTTCAGTAGAATAGGGATGATTTCTTCTTCAAATGTTTGGTAGAATTCCCCTGGGAAGCCATCTGGCCCTGGAATCTTGTATTTTTGGGAGGTTTTTGATTACTGCTTCAATTTCATTACTGGTTATTGGTCTATTCAGATTGTGTATTTTCAGTCTTGATAGTTTATAAGTTTCCAGGAAGGCCTACAGTTCTTCAAAGTTGCTTAATTTGTTGGCATATAGTTGCTGGGAATAATTTCTAACAATTTGTTCCTATTTCCGTGGTGTTAGTTGTGATCTCTTCCTTTTCATTCAAACTCTCTCTCTTGGCAAATGGCATAATATGTACGTGGAAAACCCAAAGCCTCCACTCCCAAATTACTAGAACTCATACAGTAATTCAGCAACATGGCAGGATACAAAATCAATGCACAGAAATCAGTTGCATTTCTATACACTAACAATGTGACTGAAGAAAGAGAAATTAAGGAATTGATTCCATTTACAATAAATAGCACCAAAACCGTAAGATACATAGGAATAAACCTGACCAAAGAAGTAAAGGATCTACACTCTAGAAACTATAGAACACTTATTAAAGAAACTGAGGAAGACACAAAGAGATGGAAAAACATTCCATGCTCATGGATTGGAAGAATAAATATTGTGAAAATGTCCATGCTGCCCAGAGCAATCTACACTTTCAGAGCAATCCCTGTCAAAATACCATCGACATTTTTCACAAAACTGGAACAAACAATCCTAAAATTTGTATGGAACCAGAAAAGACCCCGATTGCCAGAGGACTGCTGAAAAAGAAAACCAGAGCTGGGAGCATCACAGTGCCTGACTTCAAGCTATATTACAAAGCTGTGTTCTCAAGACAGCATGGTATGTCTGTTTGGCAAAAAACAGACACATACATCAGTAGAATAGAACAAAGACCTCAGAAATGGACCCTTAACTCTATGGTCAACTAATCTTTGACAAATCAGGAAAGAATATCCAATGGAAAAAAGACAATTTCTTCAATAAACAATGCTGGGAAAATTGGACAGCCACATGCAGAAGAATGAAACCGGACCATTCTCTTACACCACACACAAAGATAAACTCAAAATGAATGAAAGACCTAAATGTGAGACAGGAATCCATCGAAGTCCTAGAGGAGAACATAGGCAGTAACCTCTTCAACACTGACCACAGCGACCTCTTTCAAGACATGTCTGTAAAGGCAAGGGAAAGAGAGCCTGGGTGGCTCAGTCGTTAAGCATCTGCCTTCTGCTCAAGTCATGATCCCAGGGTCCTGGGATGTAGCCCTCTGTTGGGCTCCCTGCTCAGCAGAAAGCCTGTTTCTCCCTCTCCCTCTACCCCTGCTCATGTTCCCTCTCTCACTGTGTCTCTCTCTGTCAAATAAATAAATAAAATCTTTTAAAAATAATAAAAAAAAGAAATAAAGGCAAGGGAAACAAAATCTAAAATGAACTTTCAGGACTTCATCAAGATAAAAAGCTTTCCACAGCAAAGGAAACAGTCAACAAAACTAAGAGGCAACCCACAGAATGGGAGAATATATTTGCAAATGACATTATGGATAAAGGGCTGGTATCCGACATCTATAAAGAACTTCTCAAACTCAACAGCCAAAAGAACAAATAACCCAGTCAATAAATGGGCAGAAGACATGAAGAGATCCTTCTCCAAAGAAGACATACAAATAACTAACAGACACATGAAAAAATGTTCAACATCACTAGCCATCAGGGAAATACAAATCAAAACCACAATGAGATATCACCTTACACCAGTTAAAAATGACAAAAATTAACAAGACTGGCAACAAGTGTTGGCGAGGATGTGGAGAAAGGGGAACCCTCTTACACTGTTCGTGGGAATTTAAGCTGGTACAGCCACTCTAGAAAGGTTGGAGTTTCCTCAGGATGTTAAAAATAGAGCTACCCTACAACCCAGCAATTGCACTAGTAGGTATTTACCCTAAAGACACAGACATAGTGAAAAGAAGGGGCACATGCACCCCAATGTTCATAGCAGCAATGTACACGATAGCCAAACTGTGGAAGGACCCGAGATGCCCTTCAACAGATGAATGGATAAAGAAGATGTGGTTCATATATATATAATAGAATATTACTCAGCCATCAGAAAGGATGAATACCTACCATTTGCACTGACATGGATGGAACCGGAGAGGATTATGCTAAGTGAAAAAGTCAAGCGGAGAAAGACCACTATCGTATGTTTTCACTCATATATGGAACATAAGGAATAATGCAGAGGACCGTAGGGAAAGGGAGGGAAAACTGAATGGGAAGAAATCAGAGAGGGAGACAAACCATGAGAGACTCTGGACTCCGGGAACCAAACTGAGAATTACAGAAGAGAGGCGGGTAGGGGCTTGGGGTAACTGGGTAATGACTATTAAGGAGGGCATGTGTTGTGATGAGCACTGGGTGTTATATGCAACTAATGAACTGCTGAACACTACATCAAAAACTAATGATGTACTACATGCTGGCTAACTGAACATAAATAAATATATAAACAAATAAATAAAAACTTGAGGAAAAAGTATAATATTCCATTAGCAAATTACATAGTTACTGGGAAATTATTATTATTTGCCTTTGAGGATTACTGTATAAAGCAGATGAGCTAATGTAAACAAAGCTTAATAAAGAATTTAGCAAATAAAAAAATAAACTCCAAGGTCAAATTCTGGATGGCACAAATTAGGATTTCCTGAGGTCACACCCGGCAGTATGTATTTTTAAGACAAATTCTCCTGGCTCTTAAGCAGCAACAGACCATGCCCTGATCAGCTGGTGAACATTTTGGAATCACTGGTATAAGTTCCTATCTAGCTCATATGATCAAAATTCTGCAAAGTTTATGCTAGTATCAGTAAATCAGAATTCAAGATTGTATAATTTTACAGGAAATAAAATATAAGATGTGGCAACTTGCTCTTGAGACATTTATTTTCCCATATGGAAGAAAATATTTACTCAATCTGAAATTCCAAAAAAGAAATAAGCAGCAGTTCTAAGACAAGGAGGTATAACTACAACTAACCTTAGATAATTAGCAACTCTGAAGTTATTCAGTTGGTTCCCTGTATTCCAACAGGAAAAGGCCTTTCATAATTCAATTTCTAAATATTATACAAGTGATGACATTTTTGGAATTTTTATCCATGATTTCCACTCATCAAATGCAAGATATTTTCTCTCATGCAAGAGCCACTCCTATGAGAATTCCTAGTAAAAACTGCTTATGACACCCTGTGTAACCCAACTAAACAGGACACTCAGGTGATAACAAAGAAAATGTGTGGTTCTTGGCAGTGAGGAACCAGTACTGATCAGCTGCCAACTGACTCATAAACTGGTCCACAGAATGTAAGCATGGTGTTATTTTTGAAGAGGTCAGCAACCCAGCTGGCAAAAAGAAATAAAAGGCAAGGCGTCTGATTAATAAGAAAATAATGCATAAATACCTAACTAAAACATTTAGAAAGGGATTCTACTCCATGATCTATCAGTAGAACTGCAGGACCTTCTGGAAATATCCCAGACATACCATATTCTATCAGTATTTACTGAAGGTCTTTTATGTAGTATCCTGTGGAGAAAACCCAGACCCAGAGGAATAACAGGCAAAATAAGGCTGCATGTAGCTCCAAAATAACAGCAGGGACCCGGCAGGGATGGCTACATCCAGCCCCCAAACACATGGTCCTATACATTAGCTGCTGGGAGAAAGTCACTAGCATCAAGAGTTACAGTCCCTAAGAACTGGAAGTCTGAGCCCATCAAAACAAGCCCATCCTTTGTGTTTCAACAAAGAGCACGACAGAGGGAGCCCAGCTCCAGGAAGAACAACAAGAGTGTGGCTGATGGGAGGTCCTCTACATCCTGGGCAAGGAGACCCCTGTTCTTTCAAAATAAGCCTGACAGTATCAGCTCTTTCTATACACAGTCGGGTCAGCTGAGGAGAATGGAAGATGTGAGCAGAAGTGGAGATGCTATGAAAGCAAAACACGTATGTGGTAGAAGCTCTTTCAACTGAACCTCACTCAACCAACTCACTAGAACAACCAATATTCCCCATTAGTTCTCTAAAACTTACAGATGAATGCCAGAATGTGCTGAATGCCTATAACCAAGAGGCTACTGAACATTACTGGACACCTCCATTTCTACCAGCTATGCTAACAAGAGGCTCAAACTGTTTATCCCAAGTGAAACTATTAGAAGTACACAATTTGTTTAAATTTATAAGATAAAATAGGTGGAGCGCCTGGGTAGCTCAGTTGATTAAGTGGCTGACTCTTGATTTGGGCTTGGATCATTATCTGTCTTGATCTCAAGACCATAAGGCTCCATGCATTAGGCTCTAAGGTGAGCAGGGGTGGGGGAGGGAGGCTGCTTGAGATTCTCTCTCTCCTTCTCCCTTTGCCCCTGCCCCTCCTCTCTCTCTCTAATAAATAATCTTTTTAAAATGTTCAAAAAAAAAAAACAAAACAGGAGAACCAAAACACAGTTGTTCCCATGAAAACTAAATTGCATTAAGAGGACATAATAAAATGAGTTTTTAATTTCTTTCTTTTTTTTTTTTTTTTAAATTGGCTCCACACCCAATATGGGCTTAAATTCACAACCCTGAAATCGGAGTTGCATGCTCTATGGACTGAGCCAGCCAAGAGCCCTAATAAAATGATTATCATTGGGGAGAATATGTGCTATGGTGAGCACTGTGAATTGTGTAAGACTGATAAATCACAGACCTGTACCTCTGAAAAAAATTAATACATTACAGGTTAATAAAAAATAATAATAGTAATAAAATTAAATATACAAAAAAATAAAAATAAAAAAGTTTAAAAACAGACGCTGTGCTGTACAATTAGGGGTAGATTTTAACAACTATTAAAGACAAGAATATTGTAAAAATTGTATTTATACCCTCTTCTGTTTTAAAGGACCCAAAGAAAATTGTTTTGCTCTGTTTTAAAGGAACCAAACAAAGTTTGGTTTACACAAGAAAGATGACTCAGGACACTAATCAGCAGACCCATTCTAAGAGAAAAGGCTCAAGTGCTACCTAAAAAACAACAACAAAAAACTCAGTGTGCAAGAAAATATAAAAACTGACCATGCTCTCATTATCCACAGTCAATCACTGTTAATATTTTCTTGTATATATTTATATATTTATTGTATTTCATATACATAATTAAATGTATACATATGTGTATATATACATATATATGCATGCACACTATATATCATATATATACTGATTTTTATTGTTAAAAATTCTACTTTATAATGTATTTTTCTTCATTAATAAATAAATCCAAGACCATCATTTGATGTCAATATTTATCTATAACCTTTTTTAATAGCCTTGTAGGATTCCATTGTATGAACACATCAAAGTCAGAAATCCCCTTTTGTTGGACTTTTAAGTTGATTCTCATTTTTATCTGTCATAAGCAATGATGCCACCATTATGTACAGTTTTCACTATTTCCTTAGGATATATTCTGATGGTTGTAATTTGATACACCAGACAGAAGCTCCTAGCTCTGCTCTTTCTGGGTCTTAAAAGGGCCACTGAAGCTACAAGATGGATACTGGGGAAGAGTGCAGCAAACTCTCTATCAGTGCTGTGCTAAGGGCAGAGATATATCCTTAATTCTTCTCTAATTATTTACAAAATGGAACACAAGTCCTATTTTCCAAGTACTGTGAGTCCTTGAAATACATCTTTCTTAGGTATACATCTATGATTTTTTTAAATACAATCTCAACAAACTCAATATACACCATCTTTACTCTGATATCTTAACATTTCTTGAGTTCCTTCCTATGGAATGCTAATGGCATTTCATGGCATGAGTGTTTTGTGATTTATCCTCAAGAAACTTAGGATGGGCCTAGTCACACAATTTAGGAGGACAGCTGCCATTTTCTTTGCTGCACAGCACCTCAGCTCTTTTCCCATGCTTCACGAATCCTTCATCTTACCTCCCAGGCACTCACTCAATTCTGCCAGCTATCTGAACAGTGGTGTGGCAACACGTAGGCATGGCCAGGAAGATGCACCTCCCTAGATCTACACTTGCTGCCAGCACAGAATTCTTTTCTTGGTGGCAGCCAGTGGTGGTGCCAGTGCTGTTCTTGACAGATGATTCTGCAGCGTGACTGACACTGTGATTCTGACCACAGAATCTCCCTGCTTTCCTGCTTATTTCCTTAGCCTCATGGCAACTGTTAGCTACAAATATTCTTCTAATGAACTTATTGAAAGAGGAACAATTAGGAATCTTTGCTATTGGCAATTTAGAAGTCTGAATGAAACAGTAATGCCTAAAATAATACACAGACAACATATGCCAAAATTGTGCAAGATGAAGTCCCCAGAGAGAGGTGGCACATTTATTAAAGCTCACATTCATTCTTCCCAACATCCTGATATTTTGTATGACTGGTGAGAGACAACCAACGTGAGAATTTAACCTAATAGCAATGTAGTTAATCAAACTCTATTTTCTCTTAGTATACTTATCAGCACATTTATTAGAAGAGCTGTTTCCTCTCTATGAGTTTGGTCTTGATCAACATACAAATCAAGGAAATCTCTGATGCTCCTCATGCAGACTGACATTCACAGTATACACTGATGGAACTTTGGGTCAAGGGTGAGCAAAGTTTTTCTGTAAAGGGCCAGGTAGTAGATATTTTAGTCTTTGTTGGACACAATCTCTGTCATGTATTTTTCTTCCTTTTTTTAAAACAATTCTTTAAAAATATAAAAATCACTAGAGGTCTCAAACTTTGATTTCAAAACTTATTACAGAACTAGAGTAATCAGAACAGTATGGTACTGGCATAAAGACAGACATATATACCAAACCAATGGACTAGACAGCCCAGAAATAATCCCTCCTCTACATCTTCAAATGATTTTGGACAGGCATGCTAAGACAAAAAGGGAAAAGACAGTCTTTTCAAGAACTTGTGTCAGAAAACTGAATATCCACATGCAAAGAATGAAGTTAGACCCTTACTTACACCATATACAAAAATTAACTCAAAATGATTCACAGACCTAAATTCGAGATCTAAAACTAAAATTCTCAGGAGACAATATAGGAGAAAAGTTTCATGACACTGAATTTGACAATGATATTTTGGATGTGATACCAAAAGGACAGAAAAGAAAGATAAAATTGAGCTACCATCAAAATTTTAAATTGTATACATCAAAGGAAAACAGAGTGGAAAGGCAACCCACAGAACGATAGAAAGCATTTGCAAATCAAATATCTCGTAAAGGTTAATAACCAGACTATATAAAGAATCCTACAACAGAGAGGGGGACAAGATGGCGGAGAAGTAGGAGATCCAGCTGCAACCGGTCCCCAAAAGTGAGCTGGATATCTACCAGAACATGCTGAACACCCATGAAATCACCCTGAGGAGCAAGATTTCTCACTCTGGGATCTCTCCGAGAGCAGAAGACAGCAGTGGAGAGGAAAAACCAAAGTGGGAACACTGGACCTGATATCGGAGGATAAACAAAAGGGGGAGGGAGCCACCAGAAGCTAACCAAGGACAGTAATACCCCAAAGGAAAGTGCCCAGTGGCGGGGGTCCAGCATTAACATAGAGTCCATTAAAAACACTTAAAAAGAGCAAAAGGTTCTGAGGAGTAACTAGTGGAAGGGGGTGGTCGCGGGCACTGGCCTGGACCCACACTCTCAGGAAGGAGCACCCCAAAGTGAGACTGGTGGGGGGATCCAGTCCACGGTTCCTGAACCTGCAGCTTTCCGCTCTCTGCAACATTCTGTGCGCCAGGCGCGCACCAGCAACCGCTGGCAAGCGCCTTTAGAGAGTCTGCTGTGGTCCACGAGCTGCAGCTTCTCTCTGTGTGCGCACGCGACCATGACATTCGCGGCCCGCTGCAGAGTCTGACCAATCCCCACCACCCTGGAGAGAACGCAAGCAAGCGGCCTAGCCACCCCGGTCCCAACTCGCGGAGCCGCAGAAAGGCGGCTGGGGTCGCGACTTTCCTGGCCCATTGCAGGCCTCCCGGGTCCGCACTTGGGAGCCACAGAAAGGCGGCTAAGGTCGCGCGCCACCTCGGACAGGCTGCTCTGTGAGCAGAAATTTCGCGGAGGGGAGTGTGTGTTCCTAACCACACAGAGGGGAGCAGAGACTCCTGCGACATAGAGGTCTGAGTGCTTCTGGGCAGATTCCTTGCTTGGACTCTCTGAAAAGGTGAAAAAGCTACAAAAGGCCAAAAACCTTCAGAGAGCGAAAGACTGAGAAACCAGTTTCCACAGAGCTCAGCCCCTTCACTGGGGGGTGGGTGACTCAACCCAAGCAAGACTGACTGGAAAACAACGCAGCAGGCCCCTCGCCGAGAAGACCAGCCAAAAAACAAAAGGACTATAACCACAGGGTCCCCATAAAATTTTAAACCCCCAACACCAGGGAAATCAATATATTACCCTCAAACCTGTATATTTCATAGATACAAGTTTTTTTTTCTCTTATTCTCTCTCTCTCCCCCTCTCTTTTTTATTCACTTGCTTTCACATTTCTTTTTTGTTTTTTTTTTTAACTACTTAACATTACCACGAGAGGTTTAATACAACTATAAACCCAGGAGGACCTGAAATAACCTTCCTCGCCTGCGAGGAGTTATAACCACCCTCTCATCTTATCCCTCTGTCAGTGTTTCTACGTATTTACTTTTGTTCTGGTATTACATAAATCTTATTCTTGGGGTTCATTCTGCTAGGTTCTTTTACTTCTTGTCATTTATTTGTGTTGGTCTATATGTTTGTTCGTACTTGTTTGCATACCTTATAAACCTTAGTTTTGGGGCCCATTCTGGCTGGGATTTCCCCTTTTTCTCCTTCTATCTTTTTTTTATCCTTATTCTTTCTTTTTGGTGGTAAATCCCAATTGCTCCAAAACCCTC
>CM052811.1:50075331-50100136 GCA_028533885.1 Nasua narica
TGCTGTCTTGGTGATCACAGCTTTGTAGTAAAGTTTGAAATCAGGCAATGTGATTTGTTTTTCTTTTTCAACATTTCCTTAGCAATTCGGGGTCTTTTCTGGTTCCATACAAATTTTAGGATTGTTTATTCCAGCTCTTTGAAAAAAATTGGTGGAATTTTGATCGGGATGGCATTGAAAGTATAGATTGCTCTGGGCAGTATAGACATTTTAACAATGTTTATTCTTCCAATCCATGAGCATGGAATGCTTTTCCACTTTTTTGTGTCTTCTTCAATTTCTTCCATGAGCGTTCTGTAGTTCCTCGAGTACAGATCCTTTACCTCTTTGGTTAGGTTTATTCCCAGGTATCTTATGGTTCTTGGCGCTACAGTAAATGGGAAACAGAAGGAAAACTTCCAGACTCTCTATGAAGCCAGCATTAACCTGATCCCCAAATCAGGCAAAGACCCCATCAAAAAGGAGAATTTCAGACCAATATCCCTCATGAATATAGGGATTCTCAACAAGATCCTAGCTAATAGGATCCAACAGCACATTAAAAAGATTATTCATCATGACCAGGTCGAATTTATCCCTGGGACGCAAGGGTGGTTCAACATTCGCAAATCAATCAATGTCATAGAACAAATCAACAAGAGCAGAGAGAAGAACCACATGGTCCTCTCAATTGATGCAGAAAAAGCATTTGACAAAATTCAGCATCCGTTCCTGATTAAAACTCTTCAAAGTATAGGGATAGAAGGAACATTCCTCAACATCATAAAGTCTACCTATGAAAAGCCCACAGCAAATATCATTCTCAATGGGGAAAAGCTGACAGCCTTCCCTTTGAGATCAGGAACACGTCAAGGATGCCCACTCTCGCCACTCTTGTTCAACATAGTACTAGAAGTCCTAGTGACAGCAATCAGACAACAAAAAGAAATAAAACGTATTCAAATTGGCAATGAAGAAGTCAAACTCTCTCTCTCTGCAGATGACATGATACTTTATATGGAAAACCCAAAGATTCCACCCCCAAACTACTAGAACACATACAGCAATTCAGTAATGTCTCAGGATACAAAATCAATGCACAAAAATCAGTTGCTTTCCTATACACTAATAATGAAAATATGGAAAGGCAAATTAGAGAATGACTTGCAGATTTAAAGGGAAAGACTTTATTTAAGCACAACACACAAAAATGCCAAAAATCCTCACGTTTCAGGGCAAAGGTATGAAGTGATCACTGTGATTGATACAAGAATACTAAACAATTCTAATCAACTCATGTATTTACAACTAACTTGTGGATATCAACAACCCAGGTGGTCTTCTTCAGGGTGTCTGTATCTTTCCAAACACTTTGAATTTGTCCCTTCTTCTCCTGTGCTCCTCCTCTGGCATGCCACTTCACCTCTCTACTAACAGTAAAGTAAGGGTTTTAAATTTCAGCTCTTCCAGCAAATACATGAAGAAATGATTGTACCTTGGGCTGTTTGGGCTGCTTTAATAGAATACCATAGACTGGGTGGTTTACAAAGAGAAATTTCTCACAGTCCTGGAGACTGGAACTCTGAGATCAGAGTGCCAACATGGTCAGGCTCTCATGAGAGCCTGCTTGCTGGTTCACAAACAGCTATCTTCCCATTGAGTCCTCACATGCCAAGAGAGGTCTCTGGGTCCCCTTTTAAAGGGCACTAATCCCATAATGAGGGCTCTACTCTCATACCTAATCACCTCCCAAAGGCCTTTCCTCCTAATAGCATTACAGACATTGGGTTAGGATTTCAACAGATGAACTTGGAGGGACACAGTCAGTCCATAACAGTACCATAAAATTACCCCTATGTAACCCTGAATTAAAGTATCCAGGCATTGAACATCAATGGCTGCTACAACACAAAAAGAGAACCTCATAATGAAAGAATACAACACCACTGAAGTATTCTTGTCCCCTACCCAAAGAAAACATATCTGGGGGCGCCTGGGTGGCTCAGTGGGTTAAAGCCTCTGCCTTCGGCTCAGGTCATGATCTCAGGGTCCTGGGATCGAGCCCCGCATCAGGCTCTCTGCTCAGCAAGGAGCCTGCTTCCTCCTCTCTCTCTGCCTGCCTCTGCCTACTTGTGATCTCTCTCTCTCTGTGTCAAATAAATAAATAAAATCTTTAAAAAAAAAAAAGAAAACATATCTTATTTAGACCAAATCTGTAAGTCCAACTCCAATCTATAGGAAATACAGAAGAGGAAATACAGAAGACCAAGTAAAATGTCAAACTACATCATGGGGACACAGCCAGCAAGATCCTGACTATGGGAAACTCTATAGGTCAAATAACTTCACCTTTTTCCAAAGATTAAGGGAAAAAAAGGGATGGGAGGGGAAAACATATAGATTTAAACAAGAATTAAAATCAACCAAATGCAATGTGTGGACCTTATCTGGATTTTCATTCAAGCAAACCGTAAAAAAAAAAATTTATATATATATATATATATATATATATATATATATCTAGATAGATATCTAGATAGATATCTAGATAGATATCTAATTACCTCATATAGTTTATGAGGTAATTGGAAAATTAAACACCACCTAAATATTCAATGATATTAAAGGATTGTTAAATACTTTAGGTATTATTGTATTATAATTATTTTTAGAAGAAAACAGACCTGATCTTGTAGAGAATCACACTTAAATACAGATGAAGTGATATAATGGTGGGGAAATTCAAAATAATAATGGAGGGAGAAAGTAAATTGGGGTGAATGGAAGATTACCAAGAGGCTGTTATTGGTTGACGTGAACTTACATAGGATATTCATTATGCTAGTCTGTCTACTTTTACGTATGTTCAGAATTCTCCATAATGAAAGAATAAGAATAGGCATATATATCTCTATCATCTTTCTTCTTAGTACCTTTCAAATATGTATCTCCAGTCCTAATTGTTTATCTGCAACATAATGTTCTATTTTCAAAAGCTAAGAGATTCTTTCCCAAAGCCACCAATTTTAAGCAGAATAGATACTTGCCTATTAAAAAGTCATATTCACTTTCTTCTCTGGTAACAGCCATAACTTTGTTTCAGGTGTTTCCTGCCTACCATTTCCTTTGCCATTGATTGGCTCAGAAATAGGTCTTCAATCCAGTTGTGGTCATTGAGACATCAAAAGTCTGTTGAGGGGTTTCTAGGGTAGGATTCCTTGCTCTTTAAAGGGAAAAATTTAAAAAAAAATTTTAAAGATGCACAAGGAAGAAAGGTCCTCTTCTGCTAGTCATGGTCATCTCTGAATGTGATGCTGATGCCTAGAATGGCAGCAGCCGTCTTGTGACCATGAAAGGAGCAAGCCTAAGACGAACATGCTAAGAATGGCAGAGTAGAAAACTATATGTACTCTGGGTTCTCCATGATATTACTGTGCCGCTGAGTTGGTCAGTCCTAGATTTCTTGTTATACATCATAATAAGCAGTGATTATTGTTTAAGCTATTTTGACTGGGGTATTCTGTCACTTGAAACGGAAAGGCTCTTAAGTAAAAGTCTTGGGGCGCCTGGGTGGCTCAGTGGGTTAAAGCCTCTGCTTTCCGCTCGGGTCATGGTCTCAGGGTCCTAGGATGGAGGCCCATATCGGGCTCTCTGCTCAGTGGGGAGCCTGTTTCCCCTTCTCTCTCTACCTGCTTCTCTGCCTACTTATGATCTCTCTCCTCTCTGTCAAATAAATAAATAAAATCTTCTAAAAAAAAAAAAAAGTAAAAGAGGCTCACTGGATACAGTCACCTGGGGAAGGAGAAATATTTATACATCTCTCTCCCAGAATTCCCTTCACATGCTATTTCTCCATTGAGGGCATACTCTCTCCTCTATACTCCTACCCCTTTTTCATACCTCTGCTCAGTCCCTGCCATCCCCACTCCTATAAGAGTAGGACACATCACTCATGAGTAGTGGGACAGAAAAAAAATGTGAGCACCATTGCAAAGGAGTTAAAGGAGTACACAGAAGTGTTCTATTTATTATTCTATCAGTGCCTAGCACAGTGCCTGGCAGAATTAATAAAGATTTGAATGCAAGTATCAGAGAAATACAAATCAAAACCACAGTGAGATACCACCTCACATCAATAAGAATGGCTAAAATTAACAAGTCAGGAAACAACAGATGTTGGTGAGGATGTAGAGAAAGGGGAACCTTCCTACACTATTGGTGGGAATTCAAGCTGGTGGAGCCCCTCTGAAAAACAGCATGGAAGTTCTTCAAAAAGTTGAAAATACAGCTACTCTATGACCCAGCAATCGAACTACTGGGCATTTACCCTAAAGACACAAATGTAGCGATCCAAAGGGGCACATGCACCCCAATGTTTATAGCAGCAATGTCTACAATAGCCAAACTACAGAAAGAACCTAGATGTCCATCAACAGATGAATGGATAAAGAAGATGTGGTATATATATACAATGGAATACTATGCAGCCATCAAGAGAAATGAAATCTTGCCATTTGCAATGACGTGGATGGAACTAGAGGGTATTATGCTAAGCAAAATAAGTCAATCAAAGAAAGACAATTATCCTATGATCTCTCTGATATGAAGAATTTGAGAGGCGGGCGGGGGGGTTGTGTGGGGGGGAATGAAAGAAGATGGGATAGGGAGGGAGACAAACTATAGGAGACTCTCAATCTCACAAAACAAACTGAGGGTTGCTGGGGTGTAGGGGGGCTAGGGATAGGGTGGCTGGGTTATGGACATTGGGGAGAGTATGTGCTATGGTGAGTGCTGTGAAATGTGTAAGCTTGATGATTCACAGACCTATACCCCTGGAGCAAAAATACATTATGTGTTAATAAAAAAATAAAATAAAAAACTGAGGAAAAAAAAGATTTGAATGCAAGTAAGGAAAAAAAATGAATTCATAAATGAGTGCCCTGCCAACCTCTCAGAACAGGTTCAAAGCTACACTCAACCTTCCCCCAATATTCCACAAGTAACCCCATGTAGGCATCATCTCTTGCCTGAACTCTATAAATCCTTTTTACTGGCCTCCCTGTCTCCAGCCTCTCCCCCATTTCAGTCTACCTTCTCCAGGGTCACCAGAGTTATCTCCTAAACCACTTATCATTCATTACCTTCCTTGAAGATCTCTAATACATCATAATTAGCAAGAGGATCAAATCCAAATCCCTTTCATGGAATAAGGTCCTTATACATTTGACCACAATCTAACTGCTGCTAAATCTCCCAATTCCTCCTTCTATCCTCTCCAATCAACCCTAAGTTCCAACCATACAAGACCCTGGTAGTATCCTGCAGATAATCTCATGCATGCTTCTTACACTGTGTTTTTTCTCTCCATCCTATCTATCTAACCTAACAAACTCCTGATTATTCTTCATGACCTAGCTTAGATGTCAACTGGTCTTCACTTTTCCAAGCAAAGTTGGTCATGTTACCTTGGTTTTCTCAGTCCTTTGACCATACCTCCACAATAGCACCTGCCACATTAAACTATAATTATTTGTTTAAAGGTAGCAACTGTCCTACTAATCTAAAAGTATTCCAGAGATGTAGCTCTATCCATACCCCTTACGGTATCTGTTACTAGATAAAAGGTTCTGAATGATGGAAGAAAGGAAGGAAGGTACTGGCATTTTTTCAGCTGCTAAGTCTAGAAACCTGGAAGTCATGAATTCCCAGAACAGAAAGGAATGTTACAGATCATTGTTTGAAAAAAAAAAAAAAAAAAACACTTTCAAGATAAGTAAATTGATTCTTCTTTCATCCCCTATATGTAATTTGTCACCAAATTCATTTGTCATATCCTCTTTCAAAATGTCTACCAGATTTCCTCCTACCTCTCCTTCCCCACTGACCCACACCCAGTCGATGCTCATTTACTCATGCTGGGATTGTTGAAAAGGCCCTCAAAGAGGGCCTTTTCTCTCCCCCATCAGAACCACAATACATACAACTGACAGAAGTTTCTAAACTAGTAGTTTTAATATGTCACCCTGACCACCCCAAGAAGTCTCTACAATTTCCTAGTGGCCTCTCTTTTAAACCAACCTCCCACTCCACCCGACCCTCAACCCTACCAGCCTGTCCTCCCAGAGTTCACTTATGTAGGTCATCCTCTTAGCCCAACCTCTCTTAGTGTTTTCCCCACATTCCAGACACAAACACACACCATACCCCAGCCCAGGTATCTTGCAGTACTAAAAAATATGTCAGTGCTCATGCCTGCCTCTAGCGTTCTGCATAGGCCCCAAGACCCTACCTGGATGTCCTCCTGCTGACCTCTCTGCTCATTAAAAACCTAGTCTTCCTTCAAGCTCACCCATTACACCTTTCCTCCCTCCCTGCCACAGTTCAGACTAATCTCCCCCTTCCTTGAACTCCCATGGTACTACCATTACTTTTCTGTCTCCCACTTAGAACATAAGTGACTTGCATGTCCCACGAGTGTGCCTCCCCCTCTTTGCCTATCACCCCCTAATCTTCCTTAAATATGAATAGAAATACCACCTACCTATGAACTAAAGAAACTAAAAACCCAATGCCTTTGAACTTCTACAGAATTTTGCTGATATCTTTCTTCAGGCATTTATCACATTCTCTCTATGCATGGAAATGTTTGCTGCTGTGTTTTCTTTTTCTTAATGTAAGACAAACACCTTGAGGGCGGGATCTAGTCTCTTCATCTCTGTTTCACATCCCAGATGTCATCAGCACTCACAGGAACGCTCTGTACAGAATAAGTCCTTATTGTAAGATTCTTTGAGTATCTGTTTCCCTGTGGTTCCTGACATGGATGCTGAAGGCAGAGCTTGAAATGAACACAATTTTAGTATGTGTGTGTTAGTGTAGGGAGGAGAAAAAGAAATATTCGCAAATTTTTAAAGATTTTATTTATTTTTAGAGAGAGAGAGCAAGAGAGGAAACACAGGCAGGGGGAGTGGGAGAGGGAGATGTAGTCGCCCCACCAAGCAGGGAGCCTGATGCGGGGCTGAACCCAGGACTCCAGGATCATGACCTGAGCTGAAGGCAGATGCTTAACCAGCTGACCCACCCAGGTGTGCCAAAATACTGGCATATTTTTGTGTGTAGGCATATGTGCTTGCCTGTCCCCCATTTTGAAATCCAGGTGAAATCTTGCTTAAATATTTTTCGGGGGGAGTGTTAAAGGGGGTAAAAGTTATAAAGATAAGGCAGAGAGGCAGGTCCAATAAGGTCAGTCTCAGTGAGCCCCAGAAAAATTAATGACAGCCTGACCTGGTTTTAGCATTGAAAGTTCTATACTCGAGGAAACTCCCAGGTTCCAGGCCAAACTATGTGGTTGATCACAATATCCCCAAGACCAGGTTTAACACCTGAAGCCCCTCCTTGTCTCCCTTTTCCTGATTCAAGTCACTATTCATTCACTAGCACAGGCATGGGACAAACACACCAATTTATCACAGCCTAGACCACACCACACTGATAATTCTTTAAACTTCTTAATGTCAAATTAAGCCCTGCTTTTACAAATTGGATTTTTTAATCTCAGTAGAAATTATTTTAGTAGATTAGAAACACTTCGATATTTGAAGTGAGTACTTCAGCAAACCATAAGGCAGGTGGGATATACACTGAGATTATGTCAATACTTCAAAAATGTCACTGAATGGCAACTTGTTCTCTCAATCCACCCTCAAACCAGATCCAAACATTGTTCAGGTGAAGCACCTTCTAAATAATATCAATAGGTCATATTTGGCTTTGAAAACCCTATTTATTCATAAGAGTTTAAACTCCTTCAATCTTTCAGAGTCTGTCATATTTTTTGATGGTTTGATGGTTTCAGCATCCTTATTCTGAACTGTGGTATTTCCAAGTCAAATTTTTATGCAGACAAATTAACCTAAAAATGTCCAGAAACAACTAAATTGTATATAGAGCTTCAAGTCTCCATGATGATTTTTTGGTTGTCCCTATAACCAGTCTGGTGTTTACAACCGAATCTTCAGTGTGTAAATATGTTATCCAGCACTTCCATTAGTTCCCACAAGGAAAATGAAAAACCTTTCAATACTTAAAGCTCTCCTTTTAGCCCTCTACCATGTCTAATGTCATAGAGCCAACATCTAAAATGATCATGCATGCACTGTTGTGATACCTGAGGACCTATAAAACATACTCCATTTGGTAAAACATTCAGTTAATATTCTGGAAGTTTCTACATGCTTTGCAGCATGCAAATTGTTCTAAGTGGACTCAAGTGACTGAATTTTTTGCTAGATTAACTGGAGGTTCAGACACCTTCTAAATCCACCATTAAAAGACTCAAAATATGTGACTAACAAAATCCACAAAGCTAGTAGTGTCAATTATTTTTTAACAGGAAGAAAACCTTAAATTGTACCTTCACATTGGCTGTGCCATCAGTCGAACATGCTACATAACTTCTCATAGAAATATGATTTGATATGAGAACATCTGTAACCATCTAGAACATATTTTTCCCAGGACTTTACTTC
Source organism: Nasua narica (assembly GCA_028533885.1). Taxonomy (NCBI): domain Eukaryota; kingdom Metazoa; phylum Chordata; class Mammalia; order Carnivora; family Procyonidae; genus Nasua; species Nasua narica. Next base: position 50,083,839 of record CM052811.1, read on the forward strand.
AAGCTCTCTATAGATATCAAATGTCCTCCACAGAATCTGTGACATGTCTTAGAATTCTTGAATAAACATCAGTTATGCCTCTGTCTTAAATAGTGTCAATCTGAATTGAAAATCTGCCAGCCTCCTTAACATCTCAACCAGCGGACTTCTTAATTAATCTGTTAATACTATGGACAGACTTATATTCAAATCAGAGTTTTATAGGCTGATCTTCCACTTATTTTAGAAACTCACTTTTGTTTCTAAAGATTCAAGATGTGTTTAAGCAAGCAATAATCTGAGAAATATACATGCAGAGACTTATCTCACTACTTACATTTTTTAGAGTGTTACTTGTCCCATGATAACTGACGGGGTACTTTACCAATGGCCTTAAGTCCATTAATCATGCAAAATACAAATATTTCAGTGCAATTTGTTTTATCTTCATATACTTTTGACTATAAAATGGACTGGTGGCATGATTAATAGTACTATTAAATGGGAAGTCTTCATTTCTTACACCAGTCTAATATAAATGTTCTGCAAATTACATTTCAAGAACACATTACAAAAACAAACCTACTTAATTTTCATGAAATTGTCTCAGATATGCACAACGATGTACGTACAAGGATATTCTTCCCAAAGTTGTTAAGCAATTCCAAAAATCTGGAAAGACCTGCACTATAAAGAATAATGATTTATTATATATCTTTACAAAGAAATGTTATTCTATTATTAAAACTGATGTGGTAAAAATATTTTTTACTTACATGAAAACCAGTCCACAATTCTTATTAAGTGGGGGGGAAAAAAATTTTAAGTACGGTAGTATAATAGATATATTTATACTTTTTTCATTTTATGTCTGTTTACATGGAAATAAGTCTGAAAATATACACACCAAATAGTAAGAGTGGTTATCTCTAAACTGTGGAATTACGGATAAATTTTATTTTCTACCTCTTGTCTATACCACCACCACTAAGCTGTGACCTATTGGTGCCCAGGGCAGAAAAAGGCAGAGCCTATGGTGTAAAAAGCAAAGGATAGAGGGTGCTTACAGGTTGACTCTTAGAGACAGAAGGCTTTGGAGTGGGATCTGAGAATGTGCATTTCTAACTCCCAGGTACCACACTTTGAGTTTTCCTTGCCCTAGGGTTTTCCTTGACCCCTGACTTCATTTATCACTTCCCTCCCACCTACATTACCTCCTATTCATAATTATTAATATGTTTATACGTGTGTGTGTGTGTGTGTGTGTGTGTGCACGCACGCACATGCACGTTTCTTCCAGTAGAGCACAGGTTCAGGGAGGTCTATTGCTCCTGGCCCCAAGCCAAGAGCCTTCCAAAAAGCAAGTATTCAATGTGTGTTCGTTAAAAAAAAAAAAAAAAAAAAAATTAATGGTGAGACTTTCAGGAATGGTGGAAGGGTACCGAAAAAGATTTGTGGCATTCGCTACTTATGTGGTACCATGATATTATAAACTGCTTCACCCAAGTGCGGGCCAGAATCTCTAGGGATGGGCCTAGAAGGGCCCAGAAATCTACACATTTACTAGTTTTCCAGTAGTAAATCTCTACATTTACTAGTTCCATGCTCATCAAAGTTAGGAACCTGCCCAGGCAATCAAAGGAAAAGTATCCTATGGTTTGGTCAGGGAAGTCTTTGCATTGAGACAATGAAAATCTCTGGAAAATGTGAGAATATTTTCAAGGAACTTTTATCACAGTTAAACTCATTAACCATTAACACTTGAGTATGAGTGACACAAAATTTATATGATTTGATAAAAGAAACTTTCTACATTTCACAACATATGTATATCAAACATCATGTTATATGCCTTAAACTTATGCAGTGATGTAAGTCAATTGTTTTTTAATAAAACTGAGGGAAAAAACAAATTTTTTCAATGTCCAAAGAAGTGCTAAGAATCAGCATCGGGCCTGGATGCTATTTTCCAAGGGACTTAGGGAAAAAGCACATCACATTCTGTTCAGAGGCCTCTTGCTTTCAGGTGATACAATCCCAAAATAAAGAGGTTTTTTTAAAGAAAGAAAAAAACTGGCTATTTCCACTCCTCCAAACAACTTTTAAGCAACCTCCACATTATGGGCCAAGAGGGAGCTGGACTTGGAACATTTGATACATTGTCCCTTCCCACATGCTACTGTTCCCAGCTGTATCTGCCAAGACCTAGAGTGCTGGGATCTTACAAAAGGCATTTTGAGAGGCCACAACACTTCCTCCTCTTACCCCAACATGAGGCCCTCTATTAAGCCGGAACTAATTCTTATGACAAGTTACAAACCGCAGGCAAAAATCATGCAAACACTGACACCACTCACACTGGGGGAAGACTTCTGGGAGCGCCTATGACAAAGCCTCTGTTATTCACCCAGTTCTCCTGATGGTTCTCTGTGCTGGGTATGGCAGCCTCCCGAATCCCTGTGTGAGGCAGAAAGCAAAATTTCCACTACGGCACTAGTTCAGGCTTCTAGCTGATGGTTTTGCCTATTTGACCAACTTTTTATAAAATTTTTTTCCTTTATATCATAAGACAGAAGAAAGAACATTACTCAGAGTCCAAAGTTTTAGGATCTATATCCCGGTTAATCAAAAATGGGATGGCCTGGAACAGGTTAATTCATTTCTCTAAGTCCCAAAGTACATACATGTTTATGTGCTTTGTGTGTGTGTGTGTGTGTGTGTGACAATTAACTAGCAGCTTCAAAACTGACATCTGAACACATCTAGTGTGGGGTGATGCCTATCCCTCCAGTTATCTATTTGCAGGCATTAGTAGGTGTTTCTTTACTAGAAAAGCAAGGTTCAGGAACATGGGTCTGAGGGAAAGAGTGAATAGTCAGGGGTGATATTTCCACGCTGGTCCCTCCACTTTCAATTGAGAGCAACAGCAATTGATGGGGAGAGATTTGCCAGCAGTGAAGCCCCAGTGGTGGAGTATGTGACGACTGGCTCTTAAGTCCAAGTGAGACATTCTCAAGGGACCCCAGAAACAAAAGAGGAATCATTAAGAGAGCTCTGAGGTCCCATGCCAAGGAAGGACTGAACACCTTCAGAATAGGGTCATTCCACTTAATGTGATTTCCCTCCTACTCACTGGTAGGCAAGGTCTGGTGACATGCAATGGAGAATAAGAACTCTCCTGCCCACACACACAAGGTCAATATCAGGCTCAAAACAGAATGTACATGAAAGTAACTTATCAACTACAAAAAAGATCCAGAAATATAAAGAAGCTCCTGCTTCCTTTGCTTTCTCTGTACAAAGTCAACAGTCAAGAGATCCTGAAAGCTCAGATCCCAATGGCAGATTGAGCCCTTAGAAGGCCCAGTGTGGCTGCATCTAAAGGTATCTTTAGGACTATGCATGAAAGTTCTCTTACTTAAGTCCTCAAATTGTTTGTAAGGAGCTGACTTAACCCTCTGTAAATTGTGAACTCGGCCAATCTATCTTTGATACCAGATCGCGCTTGCTAGCTTTAGTCCCCCTTTATCTACAAATAGGATAATACTATCTGAATACTCTGCAGACATCTTCAAATCAACATTTAAAATTAAACTCATCTCACTTTATTCAGAAATTTTTATTACCATTAAATATACACATCTGCAATTCTCCCAGACTTGAAGCTCCTTGAAGACAATGACCAGCCCTTATGTGTCTTTGTATCCCCAATGGAAAGATAATAGATTCTCAATAGTGGTTGGTTACATTGAAATAAAGTATTTAGCATTAGTTAGGAAAATGCTAGCTGCTATAACAGATGCCAAAATCTCAGGGATTTAATATATCATTTTATTTTATGTTTACTAAAGACTCCAATATGGAGGTTCCTGGCTACTGGGCAGCCTTCAGCATGTTCATTTAGGATCCAGGATAATTCCATTTTGTAGCTCTGACCTCCTCTAAGCTCTTAAGAGTCTTCTGCACTCAGTCCACAGATGGGCTGTATGTGAGACAGACTGACATTGCTTGAAAAGGTGCGATTTTTTTTTGCCCATTTCCTTAGCATAACTATTAATAACACCACTTCTCACTCTCAAAAATGTCCAAATTTAGAGGATAAATTACGTTACTCTGCCCATAAACCATCTGAAATAATATATGAGTCTACCACAAAGTTTCTGAGGCTCACACTTTTCATCACAGGCAACTGAAAACCTATCTTAAGGTAAACACTATAACATAAAGAAGAAAAGGTCAAGAGTGGCATATTCCATTTTACCTGACCACTATTTACTTTCTGTACAGTCAGTCAAATACATTGTTTGAGCCTTAAAGTTCACTACAGAGAAACCATAGACTTCCAGAGTATGCCTCCTCTGTGTTGTATGAAAGCAGTACCCTCAACATGAAGGACCAGTGTTGAACACTGAAAAGTACAAGTGTTCTATTCCAGCCATCATACTGAATCTCTGCTTTCCAGGAAACGACTGACATCTTCAGAAGGCATTTTATTAAACAAAAAATAATAAGAGAAATGAACAAGTGAAAAATGCCAAACGATCAAAATGCGTATGATCAAAAACCCATTAGTTATAGCACTGAACACAAGACAAATTAGACAAATTAGCAAGTCAAGACATGGGGCACATGGGTGGCTCAGTCAGTTACATGGCTGCCTTCAGCTCAGGTCACGATCCCAGCATCGTGGGATCAAGCCCCACATCAGGCTCCCTGCTCAGCAGAGAGCGTGCTTCTCCCTCTCCCTCTGCTGCTCCCCTGCTTGTGTGCCTTTCTCTCTGTCAAATAAGTAAATAAAATCTTTAAAAAGAAAATAAAAAGTCAAGACATTCCTTCCCAATGAAGAACTGCTACCTAACAATAATAAAAGTCTCTTAGACAGATACAATTATACAGACCAGGACCAGCCTAAGACTTACTTTTGCTTACAGTTCTCACTCATAATATAATAAACAAAGGTGTAAGGAGAATTTTTAAAGATTTAAAGGAAAAGTGTTTAAGAACTCAAGATAATTTCCTAAGATGGACAGAAATATACATACCAACTATTAGAAAGTTATATGAAAGAGATAACCTAAAACTATTTGATAGCCTACACTTTTCCTAAATTTAGTTTGAGCATCTTCAAATTATATAGAAATCTCTTTGGAAAATAGTCTTCAATTCAGCTTCACTAATTCAGACTGATTTTCCATGTTAATTGATCTGAAAGAAAGAGGCGTGCCAAATGTAGAGGATTTCCCCCATCTAACACCTTCTCCAGTTAAGCCTTGTGAAGATATTGCTAAGAGGAATATTTGATCAAATGCTTAAACATTAATCATGTGCAAGGAAAGCCATTAAATGAATGAACCTTCAATGAATTAAATTGATTTTCTAGAAAATGAAAACAAAATTGAATCCAAGGATGAACTATCTTAAAATCGCATTACACAAGTAAAAACATAAAGTATTTTTTCACTGGGGCTGTAAAAATTAAATTAGCTAAAAGAAGAAATGAATGCTTTTGTATTCCAAGCACTTCCATTTACAAGAACAATAGGTACCTACGAAGGAACCAAAACTCTAAAAAGAACTATAATTGTTTCTGAGGATGATGCTTTGTATATGAGAGAAAAGTCAGCTTTTTCTCTAATGTACCAGGAGAAGGAGAATCATACTAAGTGGCTGCTCAAAAATTAGGAGAAATAACAGAATTTCAGGGAAATGAACAATTCACCCAAAAGCAGATTGCTAGCTGGGAGCTGGCTTTCCACCCAGGAGAGGGTGGGCAGGTTGGCTCCTCCCTCCTTTCATCTGTCCTCAGGTATCATCAATCTTCCCCCAGATTTAAGTTGCCTCTATACATTTCTGCTTCATATATGGGCTGGTCCAATACACTGTTCAGGGCTCAGCAGCCTGTATGAGAGGACAGTCATATCATACCATAATGTCTACAGAAAATTTTTTTGTTGTGTCTAGATTCATGTTTTATTACACCAGCTGCTATAACAAAATATTTAGATTTCAGAAGCCTGGCACAATGTTAAAGGTCCAAATCCCTCTTTCCAAGTAGTAACTCAGGGACCTAGGCTCTTTCTATTCCAGTCAATTGGATGGGAGAGAGTGCCCATGGAATATCATGCAGTAAATTTATGGCTCAGCCTAAAAGTGGCACACATAATTTTCACCCATTGGCTGCAATTCAGTTCTATAAATTCATCTAGATGCATAGGGAGCTGTAAAATGTAGCTTTGCTCAGGAAGGAGAGAAGAACTGGATATTGGTGAATTTAGCAATTTCTACCACCGTGGTTTTGCCCATCTGTTCAGAAAATACTTGAGTTAAGGTGTTGGAGTAGTAAGGGGACCCTATACTTGCCTCATCCCTTAAACATAGCTAGATAAATATCAAATCATTCTGAACATCCAAGAAATAGATCTGAAGACTGAGAAAACACACTGCACAACTAGAGAAAGAAAAGAGTCCATATGGTAGAAGTGTCTGCCACAGAAAACAGAGACCTAGAAAAAAATGCCAAGATGGAGGAATTCATCCCAAAAGAAAAAAACAAGAAAAGTTCACAGCCAGGGATCTAAGTGAAAGAGATATAAGTAATATATCTGAACCGAAATTTTAAACAACAATTAGGAGGATACTAGCTAGGCTTGAGAAAAGCCTAGAAGACACCAGAGAGTACCTTACCACAGAGATAAAAGACCTAAAAACTAATCAAGCAAAAAAAAAAAAAAAAAAAGCCATAACCAAGATGCAAAACTGACTAGATGTAATGATGACAAGGATGGAAAAAGCAGAGGAAAGAATACATGATACAGAAGATAAAATTATGGAAAATAATGAAGCTTTATAAAAGAGGGAAAAAAATACTAGATCACAAATGTAGACTTAGGGAATGCAGCAAGTCCATAAAGTGTAGTAACATTTGTATCACAGGAGCCCAGAAGAAGAGAGTGAACAGGGGGCAGAAGGTTTACTTGAGCAAATCATAGCTGAAAACCTCCCTAAGCTGGGTAAGGAAATAGACATCCAAATCCAAGAGGCATAGAGAACCCCCATCAACATTACAAAAAAAAAAAAAGGCCAACACCAAAATGTATTACAGTTAAATTTGCAAAATACAAAGAAAAGGAAAAAAGAGTGAAAGAAGCAAAGGAAAAGAAATCCCTAACTTACAAGGGAAGAAAAACAAGGTTAACAGCAGATCTCTCCACAGAAACTTAGCAAGCCAGAAGATAGTGGCATGATATATTCAATGTGGTGAATGGGGAAAAATATGCAACCAAGAATACTTCATCCAGCAAGGCTGTCATTCAAAACAGAAAGAGAACATAAAAGCTTCCCAGACAAATAAAAACTAAAGGAGTTCCTGACCACTAAACCAGCCCCATAAGAAATACTAAAAGGGACTCTTAAAGTGGGAAAGAAAAAATCAAAGCAACAAAGACTAAAAAGGAATGGAGAAAATCTCTAGCAACAATAACGTTACAGGTAATAGAATGGAACTAAATTCCTATCTATCAATAATCACTCTGAATGTAAACAGACTAAATGCTCCAATCAAAAGACACAGGGTATCAGAATAGATTAAAAAAAAAAAAAAAAAAAAAGACCCATCCATAGGCTGCCTGTAAGAGACTCATTTTAGACCTAAAGATACCTGCAGATTGCAATTAAGGAGATGGAGAACCATTTATCATGCTAATGGACATCAGAAGAAAGCTAGAATAACCATACTTATATTAGACAAACTAGATTTTAAACTGAAGACCATAACAAGAAATGAAAAAGGGCATTATAGATAATAATAAAGGGGTGTATCCAACAAGAAGCTCTAACAATAGTAAACATTTAGTAAACAATATCTAACAATATCTAACAGTATCTAACAATAGTAAACATACTAGTAAAATAGTAAACTTGGGAGGACCCAAATATATAAAACAATTAATAACATAAAGGAACTCATTGATAATAATATAATAATAGGGGACCTTAACGCCCCACTTGTAGCAAAAGATGGATTGCGTAAGCAGAAAAATCAATAAGGAAACAATGAGTTTGACACACTGAACCAGATGGATTTAACGGATATATTCAGAACATTTCATCCTAAAACAGCAGAATACACATTCTTTTTGAGTGCACATGGAACATTCTCCAGAGTAGATCACATACTGAGTCACAAATCAGACCTCAAAAAATATAAAAAGACTGAGATCATACCATGAATATTTTCTGATCACAACAATGAAACTTGGTCAACCACAAGAAAAAATTTGGAAAGACCACAAATACATGGAGGTTAAAGAACATCCTACTAAAGAATGAATGGGTTAACCAGGAAATTAAAGAAGAAATTTTTAAAAATACATGGAAGCAAATGAAATAAAAACATGACAGTCCAAAACCTTTGGGATGCAGCAAAAATGGTCATAAGAGGGAAATATATAGCAATACAAGCCTACCTCAAGAAGCAAGAAAAAAATCTCAAACACACAACCTAACCTTACACCTGAAGGAACTATAAAAGGAACAGCAAATGAAGCCTAAAGCCAGCAGAAGGAAAATAACAAAGATTAGAGCAGAAATACATGATATGAAATTATAAAAAATAGTTGAATGAAAATAGGTTCTTTGAAAGAATTAACAAAACTGATAAACCCCTAGCCAGACTTAACAAAAAGAGAAAGATCCAAATAAATAAAACCATGAATGAAAGAGGAGAGATTGCAATCAACACCACAGAAATACAATTATAAGAGAATATTCTGAAAAAAATATATGCTAATAAATTGGACAATCTGGAAGAAATGAAAACTGGAAGAAATTCCTAGAAACACATAAACTACCAAAACTGGAACAGGAAGAAATATAAAGTCTTAACAGACCCACAACTGGTGAAGAAATTGAATCAGTAATCAAAAATCTCCCAACTCCAAACCCACATGGTTTCCCAGGGGAATTCTACCAAACATTTAAAGAAGACTTAATACTGATTCTTCTCAAACCGTTCCCAAAAATATAGAAATGGAAGGAAAACTTCCAAATTCATTCTACAAAGCCAGCACTACCTTGATTCCAAAACCAAACAAAGACCCCACTGAAAAGGAGAATTACAGGGCACTATCCCTGATGAAGAGGGATGCAAAAACTCTCAACAAGTTACTAGCAAATCAAATCCAAGAGTACATTAAAAGAATCATCCACCGCAATCAAGTGGAATTTATTCCTGAGCTGCAAGGGTAGGGCAGTTTAATATTCACCAATCTATGTAATACACCACATTAATAAAAGAAAGGATAAAAACCATATGATCCTCTCAATAGATGCAGAAAAAGCACTTGACAAAGTACATCACTAAATCTTGATAAAAACCCTCGACAAAGTACAGAGGGAACATACCTCAATATCATAAAGGCCATATGCAGAAGACCCACAGTTTATATCCTCAATGGAGAAAACAATCAGGAACAAGAAAAGGATGTCCACTCTCACCATTGTTATTTCACATAGTATTGCAAGTCGAGCTTCAGCAATCATACAACAAAAAGAAATAAAAGGCATCCAAATTGGCATGGAAGAAGTCGAACATTCATTATTTGCAGATGACATGATACTCTATGTAGAAAACCCAAAAGATTTCACCAAAAAAATGCTAGACCTGATACATGAATTCAGTGAAGTTGCGGTATACAAAAATCAATGTACAGGAATCTGTTGCATTTCTATTCATCATTAATAAAGCAGATGGAAAGATCAATTTACATTTTACAGTTGCACCACTGACCATTTACAATTTAGTTATACAATTGCACCAAAAATGATAAGATACCTAGGAATAAACCTAACCAAAGAAGATATGTACTCTGAAAACTATAGAACACTTATGAGAGAAGTTGAAGAGGACACAAAGAATTGGAAAAACATTCCATGCGCATGGACCGGAAGAACAAATACTGTTAAAAGGTCTATACTACCTAAAGCAATCTATACTTTTAATGCAATCCCTATCAAACTACCATCAGCATTTTTCACAGAGCTAGAACAAACAATCTTAAAATTTGTATGAAACCATAAGGGACCCCAAATAGCCAAAGCCATCGTGAAAAAGAAAAGCAAAGCTGGAGGCATCATAATTTCAGACTTCAAGCTATATTACAAAGCTGTAGTCATCAAGACAGCATGGAACTGGCACAGAAACAGACATATAGATCAACAGAACAGAACACCCAGAAATGGACCCATAACTATATGGTCAACTAATTTTCAAAAAGCAGGAAAGACTATCCAATGGAAGAAATACAGTCTCTTCAACAAATGGTGTTGGGGAAAACTGGACAACAAGACACAGAAGAATGAAAATAGATCAATTTCTTACACCATACACAAAAATCAATTCAAAATGGATGAAAGACCTAAATGTGAGACCAAAACCATCAAAATTCTAGAGAACACAACAGCAACCTCTTTGACATCAGCCACAGCAACTTAATAGACATGTCTCCAGAAGCAAGGGAAACAAAAGCAAAAATGAACTACTGGGACTTCATCAAGATAAAGTTTCTGCACAGTGAAGGAAACAATCAACAAAGCTAAAAGGCAGTCTAGTGAATGGGAAAAGACATTTGCAAACATCCTACCTGATAAAGAGTTGGTATCCAAAATCTATAAAGAACTTATCAAACTCAGGGCACCTGGGTGGCTCAGTCAGTTAAATGTCTGACTTTGGCTCAGGTTATGGTCTCAGGGTCCTGGGTTGAACCCCATGTCAAGCTCCCAGCAGGAAGCTTGCTTCTCCTTCTCCCTCTGCTGTTTCCCCCACTTGTGTGCACTCCCACACACACCTGATTGCTCTCTCTGTGTCAAATAAATAAAATCTTTAAAAAAAAGAACTTATCAAACTCAAAACCTAAAAGACAAATAATCCAGTTAAGAAATGGACAGAAAACATGAATAGACATTTTTCCAAAGAAGACATGTAAATAGCTAAGAGACACATGAGAAAATGCTCCACATCACTCATCTCAGGGAAATACAAATCAAAACAATGAGATACCACCTCACGCCTGTCAGAATGGCTAAAATTAACAACACAGGAAACAACAGATGTTGGTGAAGATGTGGAGGAAGGGGAACACTCTTACACCGCTGGTGAGAATGCAAACTGGTGCAGCCACTCTGGAAAACAGCATGGAGGTTCCTCAAAAAGTTAAAAATAGAACTACCTTACAACCCAGCTATTGCCCTATTAGGTATTTAACCAAAGGATACAAAAATTCTGATTTGAAGAGGCACAGGCAGCATCATCAACAATAGTCAAATTATGGGAAGAGCCCAAATGCCCATCGACTGATGAATGGATAAAGAAGACAAGGTATATACGCTGGAATATTACTCAGCCATTAAAAGAATGAAATCTTGTCATCTGCAACAAAACGGATGGAGCTAAAGTGTATTATGCTAAGTGAAATAAGTCCAAGGAAGACAAATACCATATGATTTCACTAATATCTGGAATTTAAGAAACAATACATATGGACAAGGGGAAAGAAAAGTAAAAGAGAGGCAAACCATAAAATAGACTCTTAACTATAGAGAACAAATTGAGAGTTGCTGGAGGGGAGGTGGGCAGAGGATCAGTTAAATGGGTGATGGTTATGAAAGAGAGCATTTATTGTAATGAACACTGGGTGTTATACGTAAATGATGAATCACTAAATTCTACTCCTGAAACTAGTATTAAACTATATGTTAAATAACTAGAATTTAAATAAAAACTTGAAATAGTAAAAAAAAAAAAAAAAAAAAGAAAATACTTGCTAATCTATTTTGCACATGAGACACTGTCAAGAACAAGTACATTGTACTTGAATAATCACAGGCTAGTGAGAAAAAATAGGTAAATTAGTAATTATGATAGAACAAGGTAAGTGCTGCAACAGAGGCATTACCAGAGTGCTGAAGGAACCCAGAAAAGAAAGTTCAAGGAATCTTCAGGTACATTTGAACTGAGTCTTTTTTTTTCCCCAAATACTTTTATTTTTTCAGTGTTACAAAATTAATTGTTCTTGCATCACACACAGTGCTTCACGCAATACATGCCCTCCTCAATACCCACCCAACCAGGCTCACCCAACCCCCCATCCCCTCCCCTCCAAAACCCTCAGTTTGTTGGTCTGAGTCCACAGTCTCATGGTTCATCTCCCCTTCCAATTTCCCCCATTCATCCTTCATTTCCTTCTCACAGTGCCCTCCATGTTTTTCCTTATGCTCCACACGTGAGACCATAAGATAATTGACTCTCTCGGCTTGACTTATTTCACTCCGCATAATCTCTTCCAGTCCCATCCATGTTGATACAAAAGTTGGGTATTCATCCTTTCTGATGGAGGCATAATATCCCATTGTATATATAAATACCATATCTTCTTTACCCATTCATCTGTTGAAAAGCATCTTGGTTCTTTCCACAGTTTGGCAATTGTGGCCATTGCTGCTATGAACACTGGGGTACATGTGGCCCTTCTTTGTACTGCATCTGCTTCTTTGGGATGAATACCCAGTCTTGAAGGAGTGTAAATAGCAAGTGTTCTTTAATCACTCCCCACTGACCCAACACTGTTTTAAGTGCTTTTCATGTATTAACTCACTCGATTCCCATAACAACTCTAAGAGATGAGTAGTCTTATCATTCCTAAAAATGAGAAAACTGAAGCATAGAGAGGTTAAGTCACTCACACAGTCTCACCATTGCCAGTGATAGAAGCAATGTTTGGACATAAGCTACCTGTCTCCTGGAATGACTCTCAACGACCATGCTGTACGAAAGCAACCAGGAGTTCACCAGGAAAGACAGAGGCCCTCTCTGCTGATGTCGGTTCTGTCTGAGCATTCTATAGCAGCAAAGCAGGAGGACATTTGGAAGTCTGAAGAAACATGCACTGGTGAGATCTGACTATACCCTCACTGTCTGTGGTTCTCACGGAGTAAGGGCTTGGAACCAGGATTACCACTGCAAAGAAGCTAGGAGGATGTCAACATTGGGAAGATGGGCCAGACTGGAGTAAGGAATGCAGACCTGAACAGGAGATAATCCCTCCAAGTCAGAGCCAAAAGCCAAGGAAGATATAACAAGAAGGTGATTCGTTTAATAAAAATTTATTACAGTCTTATCAGGCTTAACACCTAACAATCCAAGCTGAAGTTGGCCCACAGCCAGAAGCTGAAGGTAGAGGATTGTGCTATCTCCCTAAGTGTAGGTGATCCAGACTTGCAAGTTGTTGCTGTTGCAAGGAAGAAAGCAGTAGCCCATACTTGAGTCCCTGGAAATTTTGCATTCCCTGCAGAATATCCATAATATCAGACTCTATTTCCTAGATTCCACTCCAACTATGTCGTAGCTTCCTATGTGTAGAAGAGGGATGCAATGCTCACTCACACTGTTTTTCTCCCCTTTATGGACAAACAAAAAGTCTACACTCCCTAGCTCCCTCACAGGCAGCCATGTGACTCATCACAGCCAATGAAATATTTGAAGAGATGCCTGTTTTTTCTGTACCATGGCATAAAAACCTGATCTCTAGTCCTTTGCCTTGGCAATCCCAGAAGCCACCTATTGAGATGGCAGCATAATAAGATAGAAAGTGTTGCCCAGAGAATTGCCTCCCCCATACTGGACTTTTTGAAAGCAAGAAATAAGCCTTTTTTGCCTTAACACCTGAGATTTCTGGCTTCATTTATTAATGCAACATAATCTACTAGTGTATATAATAAATTATATTTCAAGCCTTTGCCCATTGCTGGTTTTGTTTCTAATTCTGTATTGACCCTGAAACAATGCTATCCTTGCTTCATTATTCAGTCAGGATTAAATATGCTATATCTAATCCAGTAACACATACATGTGGTGACTTCTTAAGTCAGTTATTAATTTTCACATTTTTAAATGAAGCTATAAAACACACTGACCACCACTTGGAATGTCATTGTCTAAATTTGATGTCAGAATGGCCACAGAGTCTGAGCTATTTCCTAATACATCCTCCTGCTCTAAGTAGAAATCTAACAGGATGAACTTTCCAGTAATGAGGCTTGACAACTTTGCCACCACCAGGAGAAGCAGCAGTCTGGCCAGGAGAAAGGCTGCTAATTTCCTCACTGAAGTGTTGATTAGGCTTCCTGCAACTGGCCTACTAGTAAAGGGATTCTTACCAGTCCTCATCTGAGCACTTTGTGAATGTCTTCTAGCTCCTCTCCACCCACCACACACACACACACGATATTAGCAAATTACAACACCAACATTTCCAAAAGAAGCTGTGTCAAGTGCCAGTAACTCCCATGTTATGAGAAAGCTACATTCAAGAAGTATTAGGTATAAATTCAGAGTTAGAGAGTGTCATCTTTTGGTAAATTCCAATCTATTTAGCTTGTACCCCAAAGGGAAATGTACTCACATCTATAATTTTAGTTTCAACCTAATGACTATGACTTCCAGACAAAACACAGGGAAAACCAAACAAAAATTGTCTTCTGGGTGCCTGGGTGACTCCATCAGTTGAGCATCTGACTCCTGACTTCAGCTCAGGTCATGATTTCAGGGTAGGGGATTGAGGCCCACATTGGGCTCCACACTCAGCAGTCTGCTTGTCCCTCTCCCTTTTCCTCCGCCCCGTCCCACTCATGCACACTCTTGCTCTTATTCTCACTCTCTCAGATAGTCTTTTTTTAAAAATTGCCTTGTAATCTCTAATACCAGCTGGGCACTCAGACACCAAACATAAGTAGATAGGACAATATACTTCTCCTTATTAGAGTTACTGTGAGAAACACACAGTAAAGTAGGTTAGCAGCAGAATAAGTTCAGAGAGAACTGGTTCCTTCTCCCCCTCCCGCCACCCTCCCCCCTTCTCAAAACTTCATTCTCATACCTTGATGATACAATCTGGAGGTGTAAATACAGATTACACATAATTATTATATTATGTATCTTCTAAGAATGATTTTTAACATTTGTTTTTAGCTTGCAAACAGAAATACAACTACATATTTTTATATGTAATCCCTAACTATTAGTTATAATTATCCAGGCATATAAATAGATGTACATTATTAAGAAGATTGATAAACCCCTGGCCAGACTTATCAAAAAGAGAAAGGACCAAAATTAATAAAATCATGAAAGAAGAGAGCTCACAACCCACACCAAAGAAATACAAACAATTATAAGAATATATTATGAGCAACTATACGCCAGCAAATTAGACAATCTGGAAGAAATGGATGCATTCCTAGAGACACATAAACTACCAAAACAAAACCAGGAAGAAATAGAAAACCTGAATAGACCCATAACCAGTAAGGAGAGTGAAGCAGTTATCAAATATCTCCCAACAAACAAGAGCCCAGGTCCAGACGGCTTCCCAGGGGAATTCTATCAAATATTGAAAAAAGAATTAATACCTATTCTCCTGAAATTGTTCCAAAAAATAGAAATGGAAGGGAAACTTCCAAACTCATTTTATGAGGCCAGCATTACCTTGACCCCAAAATCAGACAAAGACCCCATCAAAAAGGAGAATTATAGACCAATATCCTTGATGAACACAGATGTAAAAATTCTCACCAAAATACTAGCCAATAGGATGCAACAGTACATTAAGAGGATTATTCACCATGACCAAGTGGGATTTATCCCTGGGCTGCAAGGTTGGTTCAACATCTGCAAATCAATCAATGTGATACATTAATAAAAGACAGAACAAAAACCATATGATACTCTCAATTAATGCTGAAAAAGCATTTGACGAGGTACAGCATCATTTCTTGATCAAACCTCTTCACAGTGTAGGCATAGAGGGTACATTTCTCAACATCATCAAAGCCATCTATGAAAACTCCACAGGGAATTTCATTCTCAATGCAGAAAAACTGAGAGCTTTTCCCCTGAGATCAGGAACACGGCAGGGATGCTCACCATCTCCACTGCTATTCAACATAATACTAGAAGTCCTAGCCTCAGCAATCAGACAACAAAAAGAAATAAAAGGCATCCAAATAGGCAAAGAAGAAGTCAAACTCTCACTATTTGCAGAGCTATGCTACCTTATGTGGAAAACCCAAAAGACTCCACTCCAAGACTGTTAGAACTCATACAGGAATTCAGCAAAGTGTCAGGATATAAAATTAATGCACAGAAATCAGTTGCATTTCTATACACCAACAGCAAGACAGAAGAAAGAGAAATTAAGGAGTCGATCCCATTTACAATTGCACCCAAAACCATAAGATACCTAGGAATAAACCTAACCAAAGAGGCA
>CM052811.1:50100236-50126581 GCA_028533885.1 Nasua narica
TCATGGATTGGAAGAACAAATATTGTGAAAATGTCTATGCTACCTAAAGCAATCTACACACTTAATGCAATCCCTATCAAAATACCATCAATTTTTTTCAAAGAAATGGAACAAATAATCCTAAAATTTATATGGAATCAGAAAAGACCGTGAATAGCCAAAGGAATGTTGAAAAAGAAAACCAAAGTTGGCAGCATCACAATTCCAGACTTCAAGCTCTATTACAAAGCTGTAATCATCAAGACAGTGTGGTACTGGCACAAAAACAGACACATAGATCAATGGAACAGAATAGAGATCCCAGAAATGGACCCCCCAACTCTATGGTCAACTAATCTTTGACAAAGCAGGAAAGAATATTCAATAGAAAAAAGACAGTCTCTTCAACAAATGGTGTTGGGAAAATTGGACAGCCACATGCAGAAGAATGAAACTGGACCATTTCCTTACACTACACACAAAAATAGCCTCAAAATGGATGAAAGACCTCAATGTGAGATAGGAATCCATCAAAATCCTTGAGGAGAACAGAGGCAACAACCTCTTCAAACTCAGTCACAGCAACTTCTTCCTAGAAACATCACCAAAGGCAAGGGAAGCAAGGGCAAAAATGAACTATTGGGACTTCATCAAGATCAAAAGCTTTTGCACAGCAAAGGAAACAGTCAACAAAACCAAAAGACAACTGACAGAATGGGAGAAGATATTCACAAATGACCTATCAGATAAAGGGCTAGTATCCAAAATCCATAAAGAACTTCTCAAACTCAACACCCAAAGAACAAATAATCCAATCAAGAAATGGGCAGAAGATATGAACAGAAGATATTTCTGCAAAGAGGACATCCAAATGGCCAACAGACACATGAAAAAGTGCTCAACATCACTAAGCATCAGAGAAATACAAATCAAAACCACAGTGAGATACCACCTCACATCAATCAGAATGGCTAAAATTAACAAGTCAGGAAACAACAGATGTTGGTGAGGATGCAGAGAAAGGGGAACCTTCCTACACTATTGGTGGGAATGCAAGCTGGTGCAGCCACTCTGGAAAACAGCATAGAGGTTCTTCAAAAAGTTGAAAGCAGAGCTACCCTACGACCTAGCAATTGCACTACTGGGTATTTATCCTAAAGATACAAATGTAGTGATCCGAAGGTGCACATGCACCCCAATGTTTATAGCAGCAATGTCCACAATAGCCAAACTATGGAAAGAACCTAGATGTCCATCGACAGATAAATGGATAAAGAAGATGTGGTATATATATACAATGGAATACTATGCAGCCATCAAGAGAAATGAAATCTTGCCATTTGCAATGATGTGAATAGAACTAGAGGGTATTATGCTAAGCAAAATAAGTCAATCAGAGAAAGACAATTATCCTATGATCTCTCCGATATGAAGAATTTGAGAGGCGGGCAGGGCGTTGTGGGGGTGAGGGGGAATGAAACAAGATGGGATAAGGAGGGAGACAAACCATAAGAGACTCTCAATCTCACAAAACAAACTGAGGGTTGCTGGGGGCAGGTAGGGGGGTAGGGATAGGGTGGCTGGGTTATGGACATTGGGGAGGGTATTTGCTATGGTAAGTGCTGTGAAATGTGTAAGCCTGATGATTCACAGACATGTACCCCTGAGGCAAATAATACATTATATGTTAATAAAAATAATAATTAAAAATTTTAAAAATAGATGTATATTAACTGGTTTAAATGGTTGCCCTGGCCCTTTTATACTGATTCTATTTTGATCACTGACTATACCCCCAATCATCTCTTGATCACTTGGAATTTATCCTCAAGCACTTTTTTCAATGGAGACAAATAAATAAAGCCTCACCCAGAACTGCCTATCATAGAACTTTTTTGAAACTTTGTCTATCAGAGAATATATTTGTTGCTTTCACACATGAAAGAAAAGCTAGCTGGGTATAAAATTCTTAAATCACAGCGTCTCATGAACAAAACTCAAAAGATCTTGCTTTTAGCACAGCTGTGGTACAGAATGGCACAATTCTGGATGGCCTTACCTTTCTTCTTTTGGCACTCTGGCACTATCTATTTCTTCCTCACTAAATACATGTTGTTATAATAAGAAAAAAATTTAACAAAACCAATAGATTTGAGTGATGAGTGATGAGTACTGATTATTACATTCCCACATTCTGCTGAATGTTAAAGGGCATGCCCAAAACTGGTGTAGAAGGAACTCAGCCACATATAAACCACTGATGATATGACATATTACTACACAGTATTTTTTTAAGACTCCATTTATTTTTTCCCCCAAATACTTTATTTTTTCAGTGTTACAAGATTAATTGTTCATGTACCACAGGGTTGGAAGAGCCTGGTGGTGGGTATTGAGGAGGGCACATAATGCATGGAGCACTGGGTGTGGTACACAGTAATTTTACAATTAACAAAAATCAACACTGGGATTTATATATTATTTAGGGGAAAATAGTAGTACATCTGTGACACATAAGATAAACACATCAGAAGTTCTCAAACCTCTCCAGATATCCACAAGTCAAAATTCTGAAATATGAAGGCCACAAGGTCTTACAATAATCAATCTCTAATTCTAACCTCCCCTAGGCTGCACAAATGTAATCACCTATTTATTCAGAAAAACAATAATCCAACCCCCAAAAAAGAAATATGTGAAAACTGATTATACTTTGGAGGAGGTCTGACAAAGAAGGAATATAGCACAGTTGTTAAAAATAAACTATCCAGGTTCAGATGACCTGATTTCAAGTCTGATTGTAAAACATACTACTTGTGAGTAATCCTGAGCAAATCAACTTCTATGTGCTACCATTTTCTCATCTGCAAAATCAGGATAAGAATAAAATCTCCCTTACAGGATTATTGAATGAATTAACTGAATTAAAATAAAGCACAATACTTGGCATAATATGAAGTGAACTAAGTGTTTACAATGAACAAATGAGTGGCACAACATAAGAGTTACAGGCTGAATTTCTATTATTGGCATGTCCCCCAGGAACATCTAATATCATCAAGGTGAGTAGGAAAGGCAGTCTTACTGCCATCACAAACCAGTTAGGCAAGCTGAAGGAAGATGATGGGGACTGGTTCAAATCAGGAGACTTCTTGGTGCCAGAACTAGAGCCAGCTATTCTGGGCCACTGAGCTGTTTCCTACACTAACCTACCAAGATACCCTGCCACAAAGTCTGGTTGTTCAGAGACAGCACCATTGCAGATCTTCTTTCCCAAACATCATGTGAAGCTGCCTGAAGTTTGCAAGGTAAATAGAGGGAAAAGTCCTTAAAATATTCCTCTACAAAATGAGGGTATCCTACTCCAATTTTGTTTTGTTTTTATGATTTATTGTTAGGGCACAGGAGATGTTTTGTTTGCTCTTCTTCCGAGGAATTATAAATTTCTCGACTTCCTTTCTTTCAAGAGGAAGTTGGTCCAAACCCATAACTAGAACTCCACATGGAAATTCAACATTGCTACTTAAAGCAGTAAAACTGAAGAAACAGTTTTTCATTTCACCTAGCATCTTGTCAGAGAGCTAGGGTCTCTCAGCCCTATGGTCTCACAATTAAAGTGTTGTGACAGTCTAAATTAAAAGGGTCTTTTTTAACTAATCAAATAATTAAAAGCATTTACTCTCCCATATACTAACCCATAGCAGGAAAATCCATGAGGCTCAACACCTTGGAGTATCCCCCCAAAGAACCTCTAAAACAGAGAGAGAGCTATAAGACACAATCTCCAAAGGCTCCTTCATCTACTAACCAGGTGAGCCTACACACTAGACTTAGCCTCTCCAAGGAGAGAATTTGCATCTGCACAATAGAGATGTAATGATACCTACCTCATAAGTTGGTTGTAAGGATTAAATGAGAAAATACACCTATTGTACTTACCACAGGTCCCTACATGTTTATTATGGGTCCATTTTCATAGCCAGGCAAGAATAAAAACCCTCTAAGCTCAAGTATAAATGATGCCATATCAAACAGTATACAAAGTCACTGTGCAAGTCCTGATGACTTACATCTGTTTATCTGAAGAACTTTCTGTGTCATAATATACAACAGACTATTTGTATATTCCCGGGACAAGCTCTTGTTTCACTGTTTTTGTAGAGCCCCTAAAACTTTGTGGCAGTTCATCTTGCCCCTATGATGAAGCATTTTCTTGTAAATCTAACGTCTAGTTGACTTTTGATCTTTATTAGTTAAAATCATGAAATACAACTTTGCTTCCATGTTTCACTGGGAATGAAACTACAGAAACAGCTGTGGTGATGGCTTGGTGACTTTTAGGCTAAACTCAGCTAGAGGATTTTGCCCAGAAATCTCCATTTTGCTCAAGAAAAGACCAGGATTTCTCAGAATTCCAGAAATTCCAGATCACCTCCCAGAGCATAGGGGAGCCTCTTCTAGCCTAGGATGTGGAAGCTCCCAAGACTGCCAGTATCAGTTGGCCAAATGGAACTGGCTAGTTCTGACCTTTGGAGAAAGGAACCACAAGGGAGACAGGCAGGCTCATGTACTTGGTCATGGCTGGCTATGAGCCCTGGATCTCCTTGGTCTGAGTGCATCTCGCAACATACAGAATTCATCCCAGGTGCACAATAGTAGAGCTAGCAGTTACGTGGTCCTTATCTCCTCATGCTTTAAGGGAGAGGCTGAGGCTGCCAGCAGGACCTCTTTGTTCTCCCTACAACTCTTCTTCCTACTCTCCTCCCAAAGTTGGGTTTATTCTCAGTAAGAGATTCATATCTGCAATGGGACTGAGCAAATGCTGTGGTTAAGTAGTACCTGGAAAATGGTATTACTCAAGGTAGAAATCACAACCAATCAACAAACCAAGCTAAGAGGTTCACACTTTAATACCTGCCTTCCTGTGACCTTGGTAATTTGGAGGGGAACATTCTAGTCATGTCACTACTCGTCTTGTCTCCCATTTTCTCCCTAAATTACCACCTCCAATTCCCTGTATATCCTTCCTTCTCTCCCTTTCAAATAGAATCTGAAAGCATGACAACACAGAGGAAAAAAAATGCAAACACAATGCTAGCAACACACTTTATAATAATTTTGCAAAATAATAATTTAGATGTGCTCTCCTTGGAAGTGAGGCACATTCATGGTAAAGGATCTAGTTCAAAGACCCAGCACAAATAAATAAGATGGAAATGTTTACACTATTTCTTATGAAAGCAGAATTGAAAGGCGCTGAGTCATATTACATCAGGCATAGCTTTTCTCTCTCTCACTCTCACTCCCCACCTTGTATGTGTATTTTTTCTTTTCTTTTGTCTTTGAGATAAAGAGAAGTATCAGTACCTCCCATTCAAGAGCCCGTTATGGCCAATGAACCCATCACAACCAGAGAAGCTTCCTTCCCACAAACTTCATACTATCACATCACAGAACAAAAGCAGGAGGCTCCATCCTTTACACTTATTCACTGATGCAAGGAATCTGCCCACTCCTTACCCACTCTCTGATTTCTCACCAAAAGAGCATTTTCAAGTTGAAAGATTTATATTCTGTGAAATATTTCACTTATCATCAGCCAGGGGCTCCAGGCTCGCTGGATGTGCTGGTCAGTTCCAGGAAGGCTCCCTAAGCTTCCCTCATAGGCAAGGCCATACTGCTCCCAAGTGGCTTCTATAGAGAAGCAGGAGCCAGACATGGCTATGACTGGGATGCTCTTCAGACACCAGGGCCTGCCTCACTGCTAAAGAGCCCATCTCTGTAAACCCAGCCCTAGAACTTTCCAAGTGGTCATCACACTGGAGACCTCAGCCTCTCACAACTCCAGGAGTTTGTCATGTCAAAGAGGGCACTCATTCCATATTTTCTATACACTGAGAAAGCTTCAGGCTCATCTAGCGAAAGAAGGTCTGGCATTCAACCTAGGCATCATAGTAGTCGGGGTCTGTTAAGATACAGGTGTAAGGAGGCCCTACCCACCCACCTACCCCCACATCAAAAAGGCAAAAGGAAAGAGAAAGCCAAAGTAATTGGAGACTAAAAATGCAGTTACTAGCACCTACTGCATAGGACTGTTTGCACCCCAGAGGCAACTCCTTACTCCTTATGAAGCTACTTACAGTTTCTGAAGGTAAAGCTGTCTTAATAAGCAAAATCTCCTTCAAGATTGTCTTTTTGCAACAATTAAAATGCAAGCTATCTTCATAATTAGTAATTATTATAGTTTTGTTATTTTGTTTTTGTAATTTCGTAATTTTGATTGTTACTGCACCACAAAGGGGGCTGACCATTGTTTCTAGTACTGTGATCAGTTGTGCTCAAAGTTTAGATCAATATCACCTCATTAATTCTCAATTGACAGAAAAAGCTTGGTAAACTAAGATGCCCCTCGAAAAATTTCTGAGTTACCACCAAGCCCTCCCAATACCTGAATCACCTGAGGAATTCTTAATGTTCCAAAAGCCCCAAATGCACTCCAGACCAATTAAATCAGAACCTCTGCAGGTGGCTCTGGTCATCAGTGTTGTTTCAAGTTCCACAGGGT
Source organism: Nasua narica (assembly GCA_028533885.1). Lineage (NCBI taxonomy): Eukaryota > Metazoa > Chordata > Mammalia > Carnivora > Procyonidae > Nasua > Nasua narica. The sequence continues at coordinate 50,106,781 of CM052811.1, forward strand.
CTTATAACCCGCAGACAAGTTTAAGAACCAGTCCCCTAGACTGGGATTCTTGTTTCTAGCTGCACGTAAGAATAACTCTAAACAATATCCATTCCACAACCCCACCCCAAACCAACCAAAATGCAATCTCTGGTAATGGCACCTGAGTGTTTTAAGCTCCCAGGTCATTCTGAAGTTACGGTGTTTGATTAAATGGTTTCATTACAAAAACGTTTTCAGAAAAAGAAAAAAATGGGAAGTAAAAACATATATTTTAAACAGGCATAATACCAAATACTACCTTTCAGAAATAACCACAAATTACCCCACTTTAGCGGAGGTAAAAAAGGCGGTAATGAGAAAGTATGTAAATAAAAAGCTGCGGACTCACAGCTCCTGGATTCAGTCTCCACCACCTTCCCAAACCTTCCCGAAGCCGTTCTGCAGCTGAGACGCGGCGCCCCAGCGGCGCACAAGCCCATATATACGCACGTACGCACGCACATATGCGCACGTGAGCGCGCGCACGCACGCTCGCACGTATGTACGCCCTCACTCACGGACGTACTCTCCTCTAAAGTTGCGAGGAGGCTCTGTCGTCCTTTTTCACCAGTAAGGAGGCATTTTATGATTTCATTTTGTGGGTGCCTAAATTACCAACAGTTTGCTCACCAAACTAGATTTATGAAATAACAATTACCTCATTTGGCCATTTTTTAAATTAATCATAGGCTTATGTAACTCCCAACCAAAGCTACCGATTAGAATGAAATAGCCCAGCACCAAGTTGTTACAATGCCATGCTAGAGAAGAAAGAAAAAAAAAAAAGTGATGCCTCTTGAGGTTGAGCGATTTACCTTAGTTTTTTTTTTAAACTTTACCTTAGTTTTGTTTTAAGAAATATGAAATACTAAAATACAGGAAACAAATCACCACCATCGAGAGCCTGGGAAGACTTCAAAGGAAATAAGATGGATAACAAGATTCCCTACAGCTGTAGATTCAAGGGGGGTGGGGGGAGGATGAGCACAGGATTCCACTATAATGCTACAAATGTTAAGAATTTTATTCTGCCAATAAGTTATTCGTAAATCCTTGGTCAAATCAAGCTGTTATCTCTGGACCATATTTTCCCAGTTGTAAATGAGAGGATTAAGTCTAAGACAGAGTTTCTCAACCTTGGCACTACTGACCTCTTAGGCAAGATACCTCTTTGTTATAGGATGGGAGCTACTCTGTGCATGGTGGATGTTTAGCAGTATCCCCGGTCTCTATCCACTAGATTCCAGTAGGCTACACTTCCCCCTGGCCCAGTTGTAACAATCAAAAATGTCTCAAAATATTGCCAAATGTCCACTGAGGAGCAAAACCAGCCCTGGTTGAGAACCACTGGTTTAAAGTAATTTTAATGTCTCTTTATTTTTAAAAGTTCACAATGAAAAAACTCTGGGAAGACAAATTTGACATATCAGGGAATGTGCACGTGAAAAGCCAAAGATGAGAATGTGTGAAATTATCTTGTGAAGCTGGGGTTCTCAATCTTGGCTGAATATTAGAATCACCCAAGGAGCATTTCAAATTTCCAGTCTCAAGGTCAACCCCCGACGAATTAAATCAGAACTCTGGGGGTTGGAAAAAGTTTGGGATTCCAGTGGGCAGCAGTTTGAGGACCACTGGAGAAGAGCTTAGTATGAGACAGAAATAACAATAAATCTGTTCATTTCTCGTTCCGATAATATTTCATGTCAATTAGCAAGAAAACCAAAAATCCAGTCTATGCTGGCATTTTGCATAACACTGGGAAACAGGTCATCTTAAATCAAGCCAATCTCAAACTTTCACTTTAAATGAGGTTTACACCTACTTAGAGGGGAGGTACATGGGCATAAAGAAACCTAAACGAAGTCAAAAAGTCCAGTATCTCTGAAGAGATATCCCTCAAGTTCTGTTTCTTGCAGTTGATCTGAGACCATGGCAACCATTTTCTCCAAACCAGCACTGGCAATTCCATTAATCCTGACCAACAGAGATTATCTGTTCCACTTTATCAAGTAAATGACAATCTCATCAAAAGAAAATTTGTGCACTCCCTGGAGGAGGAAGATACACCCTACTTATCTCTAAGTGAAATCAGTCTATGTGGCCAGAGTTGGAAGAGACCTAGACACCCAGCCAATGAGACAAAGCCACTACCAACATGATTTAACACAAATATGACATAAGCAATTCAAAGGGGCTACTGTAAAGTGGCTAAAGAACCCTTGACTATCTCCTGGGGAATCCATGCTAATTACCTTGATATTCTTTGCAAAGTGCTCACCGTTACCCACGAAGAAACTTGTGACATAAATATACGCAATTCTATTTCCTGTAACTTTTGTTTGCTGTTACATTATTTGCACAAACAAATATCACTGGCATCTAAAATTTATTGAACATTTACTCTGGCCAGGCCCTGTGATAAGCATTTTATATAAATTATTTCATTTAATCCTCACAATAACCTAACTAGTTAGTATTATATTATTATCCCTCTTCTACAGCTGAGGAAACTGAGGTTTAGGGAGGTTGAGTTGCCCAAGGACCTGCTGCCAGCAGCCATGGGAGTGGAAATTAAAACTCAGGCCGTCTGACTACAGGGACTAAATTCTTGAACATCAGGTAATTGGCCTCATGACTCTTATATTCATTTGTTAGATCATGGAACTAGTAACTTTGCATAGCACTCTTTCAATCGCAGATTTCAAAACACTTTTAACACATATAGTATATAGGCTTATACCTGTATGATCCAAATGGAGAAATGTTATGCCAGTGTTCTGCAGCACAGCCGCAGACCACCTAAATCAGAATCACTTAGAGGAGTTTGTTTAAATGCAGAGTACTAGGCCCCATCCCATACCTACCATAACAGAACTTGAGGTGGGAAGAAGTCAGGGTGGGAATCAGCTTCGTGAACAAGCCCTCGCAGTGGTATTTTTGCCCTTTGAAGTCTGAGAACAATTTCCCTAGAATTGGCACACCTTTGCATCCACAAAGCATAACCTCATGCCTGTAAAACTTTAGAAAGAAAATTTTTCTCTCCAGAATCAAAACACAGAAAAAATGTAAAGATCAATTTTAAGAGCGAGAAGATTCCCAGTAAGGCAGCCTCCTTAAAGATCCCTGGATATATTTTAACATATTCAATTTAAGACATAAACCCACTTACCTGAACACATCATACTTTGCACTGAGAACTGCCTTTCTCTGGAGACCAGAAATCTGCTTTATGAATATCACTTAAGCTGTTATTCAAAGCCTTCAGCGCACACACACACACACACACACACACACACACACACATACCCACATCCGTGCACGAGTTTGATAAACACTATGTAACCAGAAAATGAAATTGCTCTCAAATAACCATTATGACTTTTCTTATATGCTCACATTACAATAAAATTCAGAGTGAGAGCTATCAGTGGAGATGGAAATTACAGACCATGCGTTCTACTAGATATGAGCCCCTAAGGGTTAGGATGGCATCTTATTCCTCTTTATATACCCAGTTTTAAGCACATAGTAGGCAATTAATCCAGTTTTGTGTTAAGAAAGAAGAAAGGAAGAAAGGAGACCTCAAATGAGTCAGTAAGCAAATCAATTCCCTGATGAGAAGGAGCCTCATGGGTCATCTCTTCCCCCACACAGCCTTTGGACAAGACGGCTGTGCAAATATAAGAGAACACTGGAAACCAAACAACTTCACACTTTCTCAAATCTTGAAGCTATGCCTCCTTTCAACAAAAGATAATCACCCCAATTCTGCAGCATACACATACAACCCAAAGTAAGCCTCCAAATGAAAAAATGAAAACCAAAATAAAACATGTTAAGGAAAGAAGAGAGAGAGAAGACAGATTGTGGTAAAAAAAAAAAAAAAAAAAAAAAACAATAACGGTACACAACACACCAGGGGTTGGGAAAATATCAAATTTTCATTTTTACAGCAAAGATTGTGTTCAGTTTTGTTTCATTCTGCTATTCATGAGTTTCATATTCTTCCTTGCATTAAAACATATTTATGCTGCTTCATTCCCTCCAGTCTCTGAGCAACATGAATATTCACATAACCACTATAAACTGCAAATGTGTACACACACGCGCGCGCGCGCGTGCGCGCATTCGCACACTGCTACATCACACTCAGAGATCAGCCTCTTAATCCTTGGGAGCTCATGTACTTAAATAATTTCTAAACTGCTGTAAAATGAATTCAAGGGGTGATACTATTCAAATAGCATCAGGAGAACCTATGTGTAGGGTTGGTTTTCAGCCACTGAGATAATCCTGACTTAATGTATTCAAAACGTCTTAACTCAGGTTCCTACACAGTCACATCAAACCATAAACATCCAGACCTTAAAAAGACCCTCAAATTGTCTGCTTCCACATCCCTCATTTTCAGACAGGGAAATCAAACTCAAAGTGAAACTGCTTGGCCATAACCAGATGATAAGTTGGTGCCTGAGCATCCAATCCAGTTGTCTCTACTATGCCATATTGGGACCAATATTTTGCACTTAATAGATAGCTATCTGGCAGTTCAACAAGAAAATTCATCTAGAGCTCTCTTGGTAATGACTGCAAGATCTAAATTCAATTTCTATAAATAATTGCCAATTTTTGTTACAGTTCCTGAAGAATACTGGACTCCAATAATCAATATTAGAATAAATGAATTCTAGTTCTTTTTTTGTTAACCTCTTTTTTAAGTGCTAGCAGCTAATGGGAATAAAATATTAAAAAGAACAGAGATGTTAGGGTTCAGAAAATCAACCAAATAGATATTCCCATTGGCTACATGTTTTCACTTCATAACTCCAACTCTGGCCATACTTGAAGAGGTGATACCCCCTAATCCAGTGCTTCTCAAACTTTAATGTCTCGTGAACCTGAAAAACACACAAATTATAATTCAATAGATTGGGGGGGGGACTTGAAAGTATGCATTTCCTACAAGCTCCTGGGTGACTCTGATGCTGCTGGTCACAGGACCACACTTTGGGTAGCATCCACAGTGATCAAGGTATTGACACCACGCAAAACAAACAAGGTGGCAAAGAGTAAAACATCAGTGAGCAGGGCCTGAAAGCAATCTTTATAAAGAAAATGGCAGCACTGGCCAACCAAAATTAGTTACCAACTAATAAAATAATGCCTTCTGGGCCTTAGTCTACCTTATCTAGACATCAATGTCAGAAAAACCCACCATGTCATCATTCAATGGCAATAAGTTCTATTTATTCAGTAAATTCATCTCCAAGAAATAAATCAGGATGCACAAAGGCAGCAGAGGTTCTAATTCTCTGCATTAATACTTGGGAGCAAAGAATAAATGAAACCAGAGCAATTTCAATTGCTTAGAAATGATTTCAATGCCAAGTACAGAGAAACAGATCTTTAACCATTCAGCCAAAGACTAGAACACCAGGTCCAGCCTATCCTTAGTTTACTAAACAAGCCAAACCATCATGTCTAACAACTTTGCTTGGAAAATAGGTTTTGTGCCAGATGGACATTTATTTCAGAAAATCAAATGGGCAACTTAATTTCGACCTTTCTGATTAAGCAGATCCTAGCCATTCTATGAACATGCGTCCAATCTTTCCCCCAGGGAATTGAGTGGTAACATGGAGAGCATGACCGTTTATTTGGCTTAAGGAACACATTAATTTATCTGGTTTATAGAATTTAAACATCTGACGAATGACAGTGGGGTTGATTTTATTCATCAGCTAATTGCTTTGCCACCTGGAGCTGAAGCTTTATATATGCAGCTTATAAAAGATCTGAAAAGGATCTCAATTATTCTTTAATTTGTTCCTTGAATATAAAGTAGGAAAATCTGGCTTAATCAAACATTGTCTCAATTCTACTGGGATATGTCTAGTTACCTTATAACAAGGTAAGCTTTCATTTAATCATATGATATGATAATTCCCCACTTTCAAGCCAAGTATCCTCTTAGTTACAATCAATTTTCCACTGAAAAAATAAACATTGTCTCTTTACTAAAATCCCAGTAGAGAAAAATAGCCCTTTTTAATGAAACTTGCTGCTAATAAAACCACACTAGGAATTTCTGTGTAGGAATCCATTAAACCCCTTAATTTGACATTGCTGGTAAATTGCAGAATAAAGCAAGTTCCACGAACAATTCTCTATGCACATGGCCATTCCTGGCACACACACAAGAAATAGATAATGAGTACACACACATACGCACACACACAAGCATTACTGGAATCTATTAAATCTCACTTAATAAATGTTTTAATCAAGTTGAGTTCTACAATTCATCTGAGGGGGAAAAAAAGAGGAGAAACTAGCAGTCATGCAATTTCTTTAATTGCACCGAGCGAATCTCAAATGCCAGCATGTGCTAGAAGGCGGCTAGAAATCCCAAGACATAAAAGCAGTAACTGGCAGGCAACTGGGATACTTTCTGAAATATAATCTTGCAACAAGCTCAAAGTTAAAAATGCAATGCCATTATTTTAATGACACAGGGTATTGTGGATTTAAAGCCAAATGTTTGGCCCCCATCTTCCCCATCTCTTAAATGCCATACAGCTCCCTGGATGGGCCAATCAACTAGGGCCCAAGCATGGCACAGGCTTCCTAGAGCAAAGCAGGTCAGCAACTAGCACCCCATCTGAGAAGGAGGCCATCTGAAGCCTATGGCAGGTGAATGGTAGAGGTACAGGCAGACAGGTGGCAATAGACACAATCACTGGGAGCAAGGACTTGGATGCAAAGGTAGATCCTCTATTCAGAGAAACCCTATTGAAAACAAAGGCAAATTCAAATCCATGGGGAACTCTGCTGTGTGATAAGTCAAAGAACCAAAAGAAAACTCAGGCAAGAGGGTATGCCTCAAGAAACCAAAAGCATGGGACACCTGGGTGGCTCAGTTGGTTAAGTGGCTGCCTTCGAATCAGGTCATGATCCCAGGGTCCTGGGATCGAGTCCCGCAATGGGCTCCTTACTCAGAAGGGAGCCTGGTTCTCCCTCTGACTCTGCCTGCCTCTCTGCCTGCTTGTGCTCTCTCTCTCCGACAAATAAATAAAATCTTTAAAAAAAAAAAGAAAGAAAGAAAAGAAAAGAAACCAAAAGCAGACAAGGATCCAAACAAGAGATTTGACCATAAGCAATAATGTAAGAGACCAGGGAAAGGCACAGGGATGAAATTTTGGAGTAAAACCAGCTGCATGTCATCATCTTCCAAAGCATTAACATTAGGCCTTCCTTAGAAGTAGTTTATTCAATAAAGAGTAAAATGTAGTTAAAAAAAACCTTGAATATCAAGACTAAAAGAGATCATAAACAATACTATTCCATTGTATGCATGGATAACATGAGTCCTCCAGATGTCTAAAGACAGAATAATTTAGAAGATAAGAACTTGGACTTTACAGTCAAAATCTTAACCCTGTAACTCAGTGGGTGTGTTTCTTTGGGCAGTTTTTGTGCCTCTATAAAAGGAGATAATAATAATAATAATAATAATAGTACCTGTTTCATAGGGTTATTGTGAAAATTAAATGAGATAATCCGTAGATAGCAATTATAACAGTGTCCGGGATGTGTGACAACTTAAAAAATGTTGCCTTGTATATCATGATCCTTATCATCATCATCACCACTGTTATAAACTGAATTGTGTCCCCCCAAAAATTTTCATGTTGAAGCCCTAACCCCCAATGTGACTGTATTTGAAACGAGGCTGTTAAATAGGTAATTAAGATCAGAGGAGGACAACAGTATGGCGATTCCTCAAAAAATTAAACACAGAGCTACTGTATGACACAATAATCCCTCTTCTGGTTATATACCTGGAGGAAGATTACCTTGAACAGATATGTGCAGTCTCATGTTTATTTCACCACTATTCATAATAGCCAAGACATGGAAACTAAGTATCCATCAGTGGATGAATGGATAAGGAAAATATGGTATTATATACAAGTGGACTATTATCCAGCCATAAAAAAAAGAAGGTAATCCTGCCTTTTGATAGCAACATGGATGGACCCTGAAGGCATTATACTAAGTGAAATAAGTTAGATAGGAAAAGACAAATACTGTATGTTCTCATTCATATGTAAACTCTAAAAAAGCCAAACTCAAAGAAATAGAGTAGATGGTGGTTGCCAGCGTCTCAGGTGGGGTGGGGGAGAGAATAAGATAATAAGGCTTGTCAAAGGTACAAACTCCTTGCTATAAGATAAGTTCTGGGAATCTTAGGTACAGCATGATGACTACAATTAATGATATTGTAATATATACTTGAAAATTGCTAAGAGAACGGGCCTTAAAAGTTATCACCAGACACACACAAATGATTATTATGTAAGCAAATGGAGGTGTTCATTAACTTTATTGGTTAAAGTGGCAGTGGTAATCTTTTCATATTATAAACACATACCAATCATCATATTGTACACCTTAAACTTACGTATGTTCTATGTCAATAATATCTCAATAAAACTGGGGAAATATTTTTAAAAATACCCGGAGATAAAATTATGTGGTCTCTGGAATCTGCTGCAGATTAATTCCATGGGAATCAGATTGTTTATGAGCTGATACTTTTTGAGGCAAGGTGATAGATACATTGGAGTGGTTTTTTCTATTCCCTCTGCTTTTATAGATTATTTTTAAAATTCAAACAAATCTTTAATAAAAATATATTTTTTTATATTCATTTCATTGTTCACATCACAATGCTTAGAAAATAAAACATTACAGGGGCACCTGAGTGGCTCAGTGGGTTAAGCCTCTGCCTTAGGCTCAGGTCATGATCTCAGGGTCCTGGGATCGAGCGCCACATCGGGCTCTCTGCTCAGCGGGGAGCCTGCTTTCTTTCCTTTCTCTCTCTGCCTACTTGTGATCTCTCTCTCTCAAATAAATAAAGTCTTTAAAAAAAAACGAAAGAAAGAAAAGAAAACATTACAAACATGTTTTTAAGTTACATGGGGTCATATGGGTGGACCCTCATCCAATATGATCGGTGTCCTTATCAGAAGAGGGGAGAACACTAGGGATGCATGCACATAAAGAAATGACCATGTGAGGACACAGCAACAAGGTGACCATCTGAAAGCCCAGGACAGAGGCCTCAAGAAAAACAACACTGCTGACACCTTGATCGTGGATCTTATTCAAGAAAATAGAAAGTGTAAGAAACATGTAAATCTGGGAGGAAGTCAAGTGTCTTTCTCAGAGCTGCTAGTTCTAAAATGTATACCCTCCCCTACAGACACCCAATAAGCTCAAACAGGTCTAAAGTAGCTGCATGGAGGAAGACTGGAGCTGAGGCCACCCCCAGGCTAGGCCTCCAAGTCACAGGCTAGACCCAGTTCACAGGTGGCATCTCCTCACCAGAGCAGGAGCATTCCAAGGAGCTAGCCTGGATCTTTTGATCCTTAACCAGACTTCAAGTCACCTCAGTGGTTGCCACGGTAACCTTTGCCTTTCTTGCCTTTCTGCCTCACCTGAAGTTCCACATTGGTTAGAAGACTCCCTATGCAGACAGGGCACATTTGTTTCACAAGCAGTTCTGCCTCCCTAAAAAGTGGATAGACTCAGTCATCAAGGTGTCTAAAGCATGGATTGAAATGCAGGATGTACAATTTATTAAAAATCCACCACCGATCAACAAATGGCACTGGTGTAACTAGATAGCCACATGCAAAAGAATGAAGTTGGACCCTTCTCTCACATCATGTACAAAAAATGACTCTAAATGAATCAAAGACCAAAATGTAAGTACTATAAAGCCTTAGAAGAAAACAGGGGTAAATCTTCACAACCTCAGATTTGCCAGTGGCTTCTTAGATGTGACATCAAATGCATGAGCAACGAAAGAAAAAAAGATAAATTGGGCCTCATAAAAATTAAAAGGTTTGTGCATCAAAGGACACTATCAAGAAATGAAAAGATAGGGGCGCCTGGGTGGCTCAGTGGGCTGAAGCCTCTGCCTTCGGCTCGGGTCATGGTCTCAGGGTCCTGGGATCGAGCCCCGCGTCGGGCTCTCTGCTCGGCAGGGAGCCTGCTTCCCCCTCTCCTGCCTGCCTCTCTGCCTGCTGGTGATTTCTCTCTCTGTCAAATAGATAAATAAAATCTTTAAAAAAAAAAAAAAAAGAAATGAAAAGATAATTCACAGAATGAGAGAAAATATTTGCAAATCATATGTCCAATAGAGGATTAAATCTGGGATATATAAAGAACTTTTACAACTGGATAACAAAAGGACAAATAACCCAATTTAAAAATTGGCAAAGGATCTGAATTGAAATATTGCCAAAGAAGCTATGCAAATAGCCAATAAGTACATGAAAAGATGCTCAACATCATTAATCACTGAGAAAATGAAAATTAATATCATGAGATGCCACTTCACACCTAAGATGGTTATAATAAGAAATATGAACAATAACAAGTATTGGCAAGAATATGGAAAATTTAGAACCCTCATCTACTGCTGGAGGGAATACAAAATGGTGCACTTTCTAAAAAAGTCTGTCAGCTAAGCATATAGTTGCCATATGACCCAGCAATTCTACTCCTAGTTTCTTCCCAAGAGAGATAAAAATACATGTTCACACAAAAACACGTACATGAATGTTTACAGCAGTATTATTCATAATAGCCCAGGGGCAGAAGAAACCCAAATGTCCAACAAAATAATGAATGTATAAACACAATATAGTATACCCATACAGTGGAATATCAAATGGAATATTTAAAAAAAAGAAATACAACATGCTACAAGATGGATGAATCTTGAAAACGTTATGCTAAATAAAAGAAGCCAATGACAAAAGAGCAAATATTACATGAAATATTTGTATGAAATGTTCAGAAAAGGCAACTCTATAGGGACAAAATATTGATTAGTGGTTTCCCAGATCTGAGGAGCTGGGGATAAAGTATGGAGGTTTTTTGGGGGGTAGTAAAAGTGTTCTAAAATTGACTGTGATCATGTTTATACAACTCTGTGAATAAAGTAGATTATACACGTAAATGGGTGAATTGTATGGCATGTGAATCTTAGTAAAGCTGTTTCCAAAAATGCATCAGTCCCCTCTGTGTTCAGACCCTTTTTCTCAGTCCTTAAACATTCCATATTTTGTACTCACTACTCCAGAAGGCCCATTTGTGATTCACAAGTATGCCTCTCCACTACCTTGCAGATCAAGCTCGCATTTGCAATCCTATGCTCTTGGCCTTTCAAATTCCCTGTATATCCACAGTTCTCCCTATTGTTTTTTTTTTCTTTCCTTTTTTCTTTTCTGTTTTTTTCTTTTTTCTTTTCTTCTTTTTTTATTTAAATTCAATTAGCCAACATATACTACATCATTAGTTTCAGATGTATCGTTCAATAACTTATCAGTTGCACATAACACCCAGTACTCATCATATCATGTGCCCTCTTTAATGCCCATCACCCAATCACCCCATCCCCCCATCCATCTCACCTCCAGCACCTATCCTTCCTAAGGAACATTTTATTTTCCAGAATTCCATCATTTTTTCCAAGATAACTATTTGGTATCTTAATTACAGATAACAAGTTGATTTCAAATAAAGCCAAAATGGAAAGTTTGAGAAGATCAAACTTCTGCCCTCGAATCTTTTGCTCCAAATAGACAGATGTCCCAGCTGTAGGCAGAATGTATGTCACATGAAGAACATATATTTTCTTCCTTATTTTCAGATACTAACAGTTCAGATATCCAGTAAGGTTTGGGATTTCTAAAGTCACTTTATTAGAATTAAAAACTAAATTACCAGAGTGGATAACCAGTAAGGAAACAACAAATTAACCTCCCAGCCTACGCTTATAATGAACAATTTCCATACTCTCCAGTGGCTAACCATTTCTACATACTATATGCATTCAAAATTATCTGTCTTTATTGAGCTTCCAAACTCAGTTATAGTCTGAGTTTTGTGCCATGGATATCTGCTCCTAAACAGTAAACCAGATTGTTGTGGAGCCATAAAGTATCCCTCTGAATAAGTGCAGTTAAGGAGCTCTTTGAGAGCTCAAGTAAGCCAGCCTACCTTTCTCAGTCAGAAAAGAAGAGATCAAAGTAAATAAGAAAAAAAAAAAAGTAAGATGATAGAATAGGAATCCTAGCTTTTGTTATTTCTTCCTTTCCTCCCATCTCTCCTGCATATCTCCTTCCTTCTCCCCAAAAACATAATTTCATGGAAAACAATAGGGTGATTTTTCTTTAAAATGAAAAGAAAAAAAAGAAAAGGACTGGAAAGAAATAGGCCATTTATTGATAATGGATAATTCTGGATACTGAGAATATGAATAGACTTTAATTTTTTTCTTTTTACTTTTCTGTATTTTTAATTGTTCAAAAATAATTTTCAGATAAATAAAATTTAAAAACGTATCCCACATCGTTCAAAGCTCTGTTCCCACAACCAAAACTCAGAAACTCCTTTTTTTTTAAAGAGCTATTTATTTATTTTAAAAGCATGGCAGAGAGAGAGAAAGAGAGAAAGACAGTCTTAAGTCTTAAGCAGTCTTAAAGTCCCAACACAGGGCTTGATCTTACCACCCTGAGGTGACAACCTGTGCTGAAATCAAGAGTTAGATGCTCAACTGACTGTGCCACCCAGCCACCCCCCGAGTCAGAAACTATTTCAATACAATTTCCTGGCAGGTCCTGGCCCCAGAAATAAATGAGAAATATTGTAATTTTTCTTTGGAAATCTTTTTGCTCCCCTTGCCCGTTTTCAATATTCTCTCCCCCCACCTACCATCACAGCTCTGTCCCTCACCCAAAAATCTATACTTTCCCATCTGGGCCTTAGAAGTCATCCCTTTGAGATTTATTGGCATTTTTTTTTTACTTTTTATTTTGGGATAACTATATATTCACAGGAAATCACAAAGAAATATACAAGCAAGTCCTGTGCACCCTTCACCTACCCTTCCCATATATTAGCATCTTACATAACTATTGCCCTATATTGCAATATCAAAACCAGGAAACTGACATGATACAGACCATAGTCCTTATTCAGATTTCACCAGTTATACATTTGCATGCATGTGTGTACGTGTGTGTGCTGCCCTACACAATTTTATTACATGCCCAGCTTCATGTAACCACCATCACAATCAAGAGCCAGAACCATTTCATCAAGCGCCACAAGACTCTCTTGTGCTATCCTTTTTTTTTTTTTTTAAAGATTTTTATTTATTTATTAGAGAGCGAGAGACTGAGAATGAGAGGGGAGAAGGTCAGAGGGAGAAGCAGACTTCCCGCAGAGCCGGGAGTCCGATATGGGACTCGATCCCGGACTCCGGGATCATGACCTGAGCCGAAGGCAGTAGCTCAACCAACTGAGCCACCCAGGCGCCCTCTTGTGCTATCCTTCTATAGCTACATTCATTCCCTTCTTCCCTCTACCTGGACATCTCTAACCCCTGGCAACCATTCCATCCCTGTGATTGTTATTTCACAAATGTTTTATAATTGAATCATGTAATATATGTCCTTTTGGAATTGGCTTTTTTTTTTCTTTTTTTGTACTCAGCATAATTTCCTTTAGGTTCATCCAAAGTGTGTGTGTCTCAATAGTTCATTCGTTTTTACCACTGAATATATTCCATGGTATGGATATACCACAGTGTATTTAACCATTCATCCACTAAAAGGCATTTGTGGAGTTTCCAGTTTGGGGCTACTAATAAGCTGCTATGAACATTCCTTCACAAGTTTCTGAGTGAACATGGTTTACATTTCTCTGGAACAAAAACCCAAGAGCACAATTAGTAGGTGGCATGATAATTGCATGTTTAGGGGTTTTAGGGGGGCATTTTTTGTTTTTGTTTTTGTTTTTAGAAATGGACAGGGGATGGGCAGAGGGAGAAGCAGAGAGAGAATCTTAAGTGGGCTCCATACCCAGTATGGAGCTTGACATAGGGCTTGATCTCACAACGCTGAGATCATGACCTGAGCCCAAATCAAGAGTTGGACGCTTAACCAACTGAGCTAACCAGGTGCCCCTGCATGTTCAGTTTCTTAAGAAACTGTCAAACTAATTTCTAGAGTGGTTGTATAATCTTGTATTGCACCAACAATATATAAGTGATCCAATTTCTCCACAATCTTGCCAGGATTTGGTGTTATCACTATTTTTTTTAGCCATTTTGAAAGGTATATATAGTGATATCTCATGGTTTTAATTTGCATCTCTAATGCCTAATGATGTTGAACTTGAACACTTTCATGTGCTTGTCATATGTGTATTCTCTTCAGAAATGTCTGTTCATGTCATTTTCCCATTTTCTAACTGGAATGTTTGGTTTTTTAGAGTACTTTGGTTTTAAGGGTACTTTGTATGTTCAGATATGTGACTTGCAACTGTTTTCTCCCCATCTGTAATTTTCTGTAATTTGTCTTTTTCTCTTTTTTTGTATGTTATGTTCAGTTAGTCAACATATAGTACATCATTAGTTTTTGATGTAGTGTTCAATGATTCACTAGTTGCATATAACACCTAGTGCTCATCACAACACATGCCTACCTTAATACCTGTCCCTCGGTTACCCTATCCCCTCTCCCCACTCCCTTATGTAAACTTCAGTTTGGTTCCTGGAGTCCAGAGTCTCTCATGGTTTGCCTTTTTCACCCCTCTTAACAGAGTGTTTCACAAAGAAAAATTTTTAATTTCAATAAGGTCCAATTTTCCCTTATATGGACTTTGCTTTGATGATATCAAATCTAGGAGCTCTTTGCTTAGTTCAAGGTCAAAAGACTTCCTCCTATTTCTTTAGAAGTTTTATGTTTATGTTTCACATTTAAATTCATGATCCATTTTGAGTTGATTAATGTATTAGGTGTGAGATTTAGGTCAATGGCCAGTGTTTTACCTATTCAATTGCCCTAGTACCATTTACTGAAAAGGCTATCCCTCCTCAACTGAAATGCTTTGGCTCCTTTGTCAATAATTAATTGAGATATTTATGTGAATTTATTTCTGGGTTCTCTATTCTGTTCTATTGATTTGTGTGTCTGTACCTCTGTAAATACCAAACTGTCCTGATAATTGTAGCAGTATAATGAGCCTTAACATCAGGAAGAATAATTTCTCCTACTTTATTCTTCTTTTTCAAATTTGTTCTGGCTATTATAGAGCCTTTCCCTTTCTCTATGAATTTTAGCAAAAGCTTTTCTGTGTCTACAAAAAACTGCTGAGATTTAGGGAGAAGTACATTAAGTCTATAGATCAATTTAGAAAGAACTGACATCTTTATTGTGTTGAGTTCTCCAGTCTACATTATGTCTCTGCAAATATTTAGAGCTTCTTTCATTAGCTTTTTGTAATTTTCACCATAGAGATTCTGCACATTTTGTTGAATTTACACATAAGTACCCCTTTTTTGCAACACTTGTAAATAGTATTATATTTTTATTTTGGCTCATTGCCAGTATAAAAAAATGCAGGTGATTTTTGTGTATTGATTTTGTATCCTTCAACTTTATTGAGCTTGCTTACATCTAGGAGGGTTTTTTTATAGATTTTTTTTAGATTTTCTGTGTAGACAATCATATTGCCTACAAATAATAACAGTTGCATCTCTTCTTTTCCAGTCTATATGCTTTTTATTTCCTGTTCTTGCTTTATCACACTGGCCAGAACTCCCGGTACTATACTGAATGAAAGTAATGAGAGCAGATCATCTTTGTCTTATTCCCAATCTTACCATAAAAGCATTCAGTCCTTCACCATTAAGAATGATGTTGGCTATAGTTTTTTTAATAGTTAAAGAAAGTCATGACTGATCCTAATATACTGAAAGTTTTTATTATAAATAGGTATTAAATTTCATCAAATGTTTCTTCTGCCTCAATTCATATTATCATATGATGTTGGACTGGTGGATTACATTGATTCATTTTCAAATACTCAATCAGTCTTGCATACCCAGAATAAATACCACTTGCTCGTAGTCTATTATTCTTTTTATACAGTGTTGGATTTGATTTGCTAAAATTTTGTTGAAGACTTCTGCATATAATTTTGTGAGAGATACTGGTCTGTAGTTTTTTGTGTGTGTGCACTGTCTTTGCCTGGTTTTAGAACCAGGGTAATACTCACCTTATAAGATGAGTTGGAAAGTATTCCCTCCTTTAATATTTTCTGCAAGATATTATGTAAGTTGGTGTTAATTCTTCTTTGAGTGTTTGATAAAAGTCTCCCAATAAAAGAGTCTCCATCTCAGCCTGGAGATTTCTGTTCAGGTAGCTATTTAATTACAAACTCAATTTTTAAATAGTTATAGGACCATTTAGGTTAGCCATTTATTTAATCTTGACTACGTTTTGGCAGCTTCTGGTTTTTGAGGAATTGGTCCATTTCTTCTAAGTTTGCAATTTCTGAGCATGAAGTTGTTTGTAATATTCCCCTTTATCCTTTAAATAGCTACAGGATCTATTCTGATATCCCCGTTTCATTCCTGATATTTGTGATTTATGTATTTTTTCTTTTTTCATCTTTGCCAACTTTGCTAAAGAGTTATCAATTTCATTTATTTCTTTTGAATAACTTTTGGGTTTTTTTTCTGTCATATTTTATTTATTTATTTTTATTATGTTCAGTTAGCAGTTAGCCAACACATAGTACATCATTAGTTTTTGATGTAGTGTTCAATGATTCATTAGCTGTGTACAACACCCAGTGCTCATCACAACACATGCCCTCCTTAATACCCATCACCCTGATACTCCGTCCCCCCACCCTCTTCCTTCTGAAACCCTCAGTTTGTTTCCTGGAGTCCAGAGTCTCAAATTTTCTCCATTGTTTTCCTGTTTTTAATTTCACTGATCTCTGCTCTTTACTACTTCTTCCCTTTGCTTTGCTTTGAGTTTGTTTTGCTCTTCTTTTTCTAATTTCTTGAGATAGAAATGTTGATCTCTGCTTTTAGATCTTTCCTCTTTTCTAATGTAAGCATTTAGTATTATAAATTTCCCTCTCAGCACTGCCTCCTACAAACCTTGATATGTATTGTCTTCATTCTTTTGTTACTTCCATATACTTTTAAAAATTCCCTTTGAGGGGTACCTGGGTGGCACAGTCATTGTGCATCCGACTCTTGGTTTTGGATTGCGTTGTGATCTTGGGGTCACGGGATCAAGCCCAGCACCAGGCTCCATGTTCGGCATGGAGTCTGCTTCAGATTCTCTCTCTCTCTCCCTCTGCCCCTGCCCCCTCCACACTCAATCCATCTCTCTCTCTCAAATAAATAAATAAATGGATCTTCTAAAAAATTCCCTTTGAGGGACACCTGGGTGGCTCAGTCAGTTAAGCATCTGCCTTCAGCTCAGTTCATGATCCCAGGGTCCTGGGATTGAGCTCTGCGTCAGGCTCCTTGCTCAGCAGGAAGTCTGCTTTTCCCCCTGCATGTCTTCCCTGCTTGTGCTCTCTCTCTCTCTCTGACAAATAAATAAATAGAATTTTTTAAATAAATAAAAAATTTAAAAATTCCCTGTGAGGTTTCCTCTTTGACTCATGGATTATTTAGGATCATATTGCTTAATTTCCAAGTGTTTGGAGATTTTCTTTCTGTTACTGGTTTCCAGTTTTATTCCATTATGATCTAAGAAAATACTCTATACAATTTCAATTCTTTTAAATTTGGTAAAATTTGTTTTATGATCCAGGATATAGTCTAATTTTGTGAGTGTTCAATAGGTGCTTGAAAAGAACGTATATTCTGCTATTTTGGGGTTAAATGTTTTATAAATGTCAGTTAGATCCTATTGTTTGATGGTTTGCTCAAACCATCTATCTTCTGTATACTGATTATATCAACTGCTGAGAGTGGGGTGTTGATGTCCCCAATTGTTGAATATTTCTCTTCCCCACCAACCATGCTACTCCCAGTTTCACCAAAGGGTCCAATATTTTCCCCTCTGGAATTTAATGTCTTATAGGGTTCAAGGCACAGGGGCCACTCCTTTGAGGATTATTGGCATTTTTAAAAATATATTATGTATTTATTTGAGAGAGAGAGAGAGAGCATGCGCACAGCAGGGAGAGCAACAGAGGGAAAGGGAGAAGCAGCCTCCCCACTAAGCAGGGAGCCCGATGTAACCAACTGAGCCACCCAGGCACCACAAGGATCATTGGCATTTTAAACCAAGACCGTGAACACTGGTAAAATGTGATAAAAACTCAAGCCTAGGACTTGCTGGAGATAGATGCCAGAAAAGATGTAGTCACATATCAAATCTGGTCCTGGAGGCAGCTGATGAAATAATCAGGCAAAGCCAAACAGTTTCAACCAATAGACGAGGAGTGGTGAAAAGATAAATGGAACAGCCAATAGTCAAGGTCTTAGCCAACAACTAAAGTCAGGAACCAGCCAAGAAGCCCAAGAAATGTCAAGATCTAGGACTTAAGGAGGGCATATGATGGTCCCATTACGATCCCATTTAGGGAAGGAGCAAGATGGCGGAGAAGTAGGAGGTTGAGATAGAGTCGGATCCCAGAAGTTCATCTAGATAGTTATTAAATCATTCTAAAAGCCAGCATACTCAACAGGAGAGAGAAGAGAGGAAGGAGAGCAATTCTAGGAGCAGAAAATCGACCACTTTCGGAAAGGTAGGACGTTTGGAAAAATGATTCCAAAGCGACGGGAAGAGAGATGGCGGGGGGAGGGGCCAGCTCCCTGCAGCCGCAGAGCCCGGCAGCACAAAATCGGAACTTTTAGAGTCTGCTCCGCTGAGGGACGTTGCCCCAGAGGCTAAGCCGGAGGTCTGGCCCTCGGGGGAAGAGAGTGGTTTCAGGACCCGCAAGATCATAAAGAGACTGGGGGTGTCTGAGTGAGGCAGAGCTCCCAGATATCAGGGCGGAGAAGCTGGCGGCAGAGAAAGAGGGGCGCAGTGCGTTTTCAGCTGGGGCTTACCCTAGACCGTGGCCGCGGCCCTTCGAGCGGGGACCACGTAAGGCATTCTGGAGAGACCTCCTCCTTCCTCCTTGGGGAGGAGCGGCACGGCAGCGCGCAGCAGGAATCTGCTGGGTTTGGACACTCCAGACGGGGCCGTGCGCCAGAGATAGAGGCGCGCTGCCACCGGTGGCTGAGCTCGGAGCTTGTGCGAACCTGGGAGATGGGAGTGATTGACTGCTTTCCTCTGAGGGCGCACTGAGGAGCAGGGACTCCAGCGCTCAGCTCCTCCAGTGGAGAATGGGAGCCGCCATTTGCATTCCCGGCCTCCAGGGAGGTACGGTAAGCACTAAGGGAACAAAGACTCCCGAGAGCGAACCTGAGTGAAGTGCTTGGCCCCTCCCTGGGCAAGGGTGGGGCAATTCTTCCTCAGGCAAAGACATCTGAGAATCAAATTGTAAAGGCCCCTCCCCAGAAGATCAATGAGAATATCCAGCCAAGACCAAGTTCATCAATCAGTATGAACTGAAGAACTCCAGAGTACTTTTCTCTCTCACTCATCTATTCTTAGCTCCATAAAATGACAAGGCGGAAAAACTCACCACAAAAAAAAGAACAAGAGACAGTACCGACACCCAGAGACCTAGATAGCTAGATAGTACAGACATCAGTAATATGTCGGAAATAGAGTTCAAAATGACAGTTATCAAATTGCTAGCTGGGCTCGAAAAAAGCATGGAAGAAATTAAAGAATCCCTTTCAGGAGAAATAAAATCCCTTTCGGGAGAAATAAAAGAAATAAAATCTAACCAAGATGAAATCAAAAAAGCTATTAATGAAGTTCAAACA
>CM052811.1:50127081-50225370 GCA_028533885.1 Nasua narica
ATAATTATCACATGATCACTCTGATATGAAGAATTTGAGAGGCAGGTCAGGGGGTAATGGGGGGGTGGGGAAGAGAAATGAAACAAGATGGGATGGGGAAGGAGACAAACCATAAGAGACTCCTAAACTCACGAAACAAACTAAGGGTTGCTAGGAGGTGGGGGGGGGTGTGGTAGGGATATGGACATTGGGGAGGATATGTGCTATGGCAAATGCTGTGAAATGTGTAAGCCTGATGATTCACAGACATGTACCCTGGGGTAAATAATACATTATATGTTAATTAAAAAATTAAAAAAAAAAAATCCCCCATTTAGGGTCCCATAGGGTCCCATAACGGTCCCATAACGGTCCCATAAGGGTCCCCTCTGGGTCCCCTCTTACGAGAGGGTAAAAGAGCCTGTTCTTAGCCATACTGTTGTTCATCTTAAAGGTATCCATACCTTTTGAAGTAACCCAAAAGAATTAATTGCTACTGGGTCAATTTCCAGCATCAGCAACAGGATGATGGGGAAGATATTCTGAGGTATATCTCCTCGATATCCTAAAATTGTACTCATGGAGTATATATCACCAGTACTTGAACTGGTGAACAGAATGCCTAATGATCTGCAAACCTACCTACTTGTTCAAGCCTTCTGATGGGCAGAAGACTGGCATTTTCTAAAATTGTGTTCAAATATACATAACATTTACCATCTTAATCATTTTAAACTATACAGTTCAGTGGCATTAAGTACATTCACACTGTTGTCCAACCATCACCCTTACCCATCCCCAGAACATTTTCAACTTCCCAATGGAAACCCTGTGTACATTAAACAATAATTCCCCATTTCTCCCTCCCCCCAGCCATTGGCAACCCTCATTACACTTTCTGAGAAGATGGCCATACAGATGGACCTTCATGCTTAACCTACCAATTATGTTATTCAATCAGAGATAACTCAGAAATAATGCTGACAATATTCTTAACCCCCCTGGCAAAATGCTGGTGACTCTTGTCCTTTGATACTGACATTCCAACCTATGTTCCAAGAAACCCAGTTCAAGACCCTGCTCCTTTCCTGCAAGTCTGGGGAAAGGTTTGTCCTTAAATGCACAAAAGCACTCTGCCTGTGATCGGGCCTGGAGCAGTGCCCTCAATGTGACATAAGACCACCCTGAAGAGAAGTGGAGGCAGAGAGCCGCAGGAGGAGCTGAGAGCCCTGCTTCCTTACTCAGAAAAGGGAGACAACAGTTTTACCCATCTACAACCACCCCAAAGTCAGGCCATTTCAGACCTTCACATGCAGCATGCTGAGTTGCCCCTCCCAGGCCTCACATCTTTGCTCTCTGAAGTCTCAGAATCCCCCAAGCTAAGGCTTAGTGACGGGCTGCCTTAAGGAAGTTCCAGGGCACCTTTGCAATCCTTCACATACCTCTGGTGCCAGTCTAATATGTGTCCAGAAAAAGATGAAACAGAATGCCCCCATATGAGATTACTGATTTATTTTATCACGTATTTTAAAAGAGGCACAAAGTCTACACTAAAATAAAGTGGAACCAGAGCATTTGCAGAAAGCATCACTCCCATGGTAAATGAAAGTCTAGTACACTGAGTTGGATCACGGCCTCATCAAAGCAAGACACTATGTAGTGATGATGTGCTGCTACAATTCCATACTGGGCCCCAACAATAAAGCCGGGACTGTAATTACTATAATGACCTCCCACTGCTATTGTGTCTTTAATTAAGTCTTTATCAGTAGGCATTTGCCACTTAAACCTAACTCACTGTAACTACGGCAGCGTATCATCTACATTTTCACAAAGAATTACTGAATCATATTTCTGTCACAAAGATGAAAGGGAATATTTTAGTTCAAGTGCCATTTGCAGACAAGCTGCATAAAAGAAAATCAAGCTGTCCTTTAGCAGCACTTTCTGACAAGTGAAACTCAGCCGAGAGATGCCAAGGGGTCTTGTGTGTGTACATGTTTTGGCTTCGCCAAGTTTCTTTTTAGCACAACTCCACTTCCTGTCTACATAAACTACAAAAAAAAAAAAAAACCACCAAATTAATAACACACTTGATGACATATTATTTCTTGAGGTGGCTGAGCTGAGATGTTCATGGGAGGCTCTGCGATGCTGAGTTGCCCCAAGGTGCACAGTGGTGACTGACTGAGCTGGGTCTACGACTCATACCTCCCAGGGACATGCTCTTCCCACTCCATGGTGATGCCACCCGTGTAGCTGTGGGAAAGCCCATTTTACCTAGCAAGGCACACTAGAAGTACCCCGGACCCAAAGAGACCACATTCCAAGTTCGAGTTTCTAGTCATAATCACTTCCTTACGTTGGCATTCAAGTGAGCACTCAGATGGCTTTTTGGCAGAGCCTGGTGGAGGGGGCCAGACAACCCTGAAAGAAAACGCTGCCCTGATCCAAAGTCTCGCCACGGGTTTCAGAGGTTTTAGTGGGGGCCTCGACCTGCAGAGCTTGCTTTTTGATGAGGAGAAGAACCTGAGCATACCCTCTGGTCCTCATTCTTCTTGTTTCCCTTAGGACACAAGAGTGAGCCCCTGCCCATTGACCAACACGTCTGGACTGCACTGGCCTCCACCAAATGGCCAGGCTCTGGTGTCATTCTCCGTGCTTTCACACATCATGAAAATCCTTCTGGCTTTAAAATCTGTTCCTCCAAAGGACATGAATCCTTCCGGAATTGAGGAAAGGGGTTCACGTTACGGGAGTGGGTGCTGAGGGGGCTGCGGAGTCCTCCCCCTTGTGAGGGACAGAAAGGGGAGGAAGAGTTCAAGGGAGGGAGGCTGGGATGTCTCTGGGGCCCGAGTGGCACCCCTGTACTAGAAACTCAAGGACACAAAGTGGCCCTGTGGCTCCACTTTACTCCAACAGACCTGTAGGCACCAGAGATGTCAATGACTTTCTGCTTATTTCTTAGAAGGATTTTGACTCCGGTCGGGGAAACCTGATGCTGCCACCAACTGCTGCCTTTTTCAGTGTCATCTTTGGCTACAATTGCTCCCCCCTTCCCTTTCGGTTCTAATTTCATTTTTAACAACATAAAGGCTTTAGCTGGACACAGAAGAACTGAAAATGAGAACAAAATGGAGAGGGAGGGAGGAAGCATGTTTCCTGGAGGGACCCAGGGGGGATTCTATTCAATTTTCTCCCACATATTTGCACCCGCCAGGAGCGTCTCAGATTTTCCCACCTTGGCAGGGCTGCATGCTGCGAGGGCCGTCCCAGCTCAGGTGTGGCCGCCGCAGCTGGCTTGCTTCTACCCCCGTGCCGCCTGCACTGGGGCGGCCAAGCCTGCAGAATCGGCAGAGGAGTCCGCCCCTGGAGAAGAAAGCCAAACTGTCCTCAGCCCGGAATTCAGCAATAATTTCAAGATGTTTCACGAAGCCTTGCTTCTGCCTATTGAACAAATGCAGCCCTCCAGCCCGGGGATTTGTACGCTTCTGCTGACATAAGTGTTACCGGGAAGCTAGCCTTCAGTTCATCTTTGAATACTGTCAGGCACAACTTCTTCCTCCTCGCTTGTCTTTGTTCTATAAAGGGCTCGTCCCAGCCCTGGCTGTGTTAGTGAGCCTCCGGACAACCCCATCACCTCTTCGCTTTACCAAGCAGATACGGCTGCCATTGGACGACCCTCCCCCCGGCTCCGTACGCAGCCAGGGTGCAGCCTGGCCGGCGTCACAGAGAAGGAGGGCCTCAGGCATGGTGGGTCTCTGTTGATGAGGATCACTGTCGCTGTCATCAGCTCACACCCAGACCGCCCCCCTCCTCAACTGAGCCTGCTGCTCTTACAGGGAGCTTAGGCCTATGATTGTTTCTGCTAACGCTCTCAACTGCTGTCTTTTCATCTGACAAAGGACTTGGCCCAGTGATGAAAGACATAAGCCAAAATCCACTCTATGCCTCATCATACAAATACTTGGCTTTCCTGGGGCCAAGACACCTTCTAGTGACTGACAACATTTCTAGGTTCTTTACCACACCCTGCTACGGATGCTAGGATGTTTCTCTGAGTAAATGCCAAGATCCTCCCTGGAGGGCAAAAGAAATGTCAGAATACTATTCCTATTAGAGAACCTGAAATTAGCATATGCCTAAAAAACATATTCACTAGGAAGAATCTCTCTTAGACATTATGTTCACCATAGAGCTCCGTGTTTCCATGCCCCAAACAGAGCTGAGCCCAAAGCACTTCATATATATTTGCTGAATATGGATAAATGATATGTGCATAAATGAATAAATGAATTTTTCTCCAGAGGGACCTGATTTCCTTCTCCATTACTTCTCCCTCCTTATTGCCAACCACCATGTTGATGACTCAAAAAAGGCATATATTACTTTCCATATGGAAAATGAAGGGATAAATGAAAAGCATAAGGTAAATAATATTTATTACCATGAAAGAAACATCAGGATAGAAAAAAATGAGATAAAGCTAGGTATAAGGTTAGTTTATAATACCCATTCTCAACCTTGTCTCTGTTAGAATCCCCTGAGGAGCTTTAAAAAAGCAATGATACCTGAGGCCCATTCCCAGAGATCCTGACTTAATTGGTACAGGGTGTGACCTGACTATGGGAATTTTTTTTAAGTGCCCCAGGTGATTCCACTATTCAGCCAAGTTTAAGAAACACTGGTTTACAATACAACCACCCAATGGTCTGGATAGTCACTAGAGAATAGCAAACTTGACTCTGAGCTTCCTGGCAGCCAAGGTGAAAGCAGAAATACAATCTATTGCACAATCCAGTGTCTAGAAGAAAATCACCTTGCTAATTTAAAAATGCATTTAATCTTGATATTAGAGAAAGAGATTTAGCCTCATGAAGCAGACATGGAATGAATCAAGTGATAATATCAATGGTGTCCCTATAGTGTTCAATCAATTATTTACTGAGCACCTACTAAGTCACAAAAAGATTGACAGATTGAAACTTTCTTTTTTTTTTTAAAGATTTTATGTATTTATTTGACACAGAGAGAGACTATAAGTAGGCAGAGGGAGAGGGGGAAGCAGGCTCCCTGCTGAGCAGAGAGCCCGATGTGGGGCTGAATCCCAGGACCCTGAGATCATGATCTGAGCTGAAGGCAGTGGCTTTAACCCACTGAGCCGACCAGGCACCCCAAGATTGAAACTTTCTAATGTCAATTAGCAGTTACTATTATTGAGTGCTGTTCTGTGCTAAGCACTTTATATCCACTGCCTTATTTAATCCTCACAACCACTTGAGGATGTAGGCATTTTACACAGAGTAGAAACCCAAAGTTCAGGGAGAGTAACTGACTCGCCTAACATGGCATGTCTAGCAAGTGACAAAGCTAGGAATCTAACACAGGACTGTCTAACTCCAGATTCCATACTCTCAACCACCAGCTGGGAGTAAACACAATAATAACTTTCATAGGAATCTATCTTAAAGTACACACTTAAATGTATTTTTTCTTCCTTGTGATTTCTTAATAACATTTTCTCTTCTTTAGCTTACTTTATTTGAAGAATATAACAGATAATCCACATACAATACAAAATACATGTTAATCAGCTGTTTATTGTATTGGTTTCTAGTCAACAGTAGGCTATTGCTAGTTAAGTTTTTGAGTAATCAAAAGTTATATGCAGATTTTCAACTGCACAGGGGGTCAGCACCTCTAGCCCTCACATTGTTCAAGGGTCAACTATAATATATCTTTCGAGTAAGAAAGATATGAAAATCAGTAACGTATATTCATAATTGCTTATATTTCCACTAAAACCCACCACAAATAACAATAAGAATCTAATAACAGTGGCTGCCTATAGGAATTGGGGAAGGGTCAAGCAAATGGACAGGGAGAAAGGACAAAATAAGATTATATGCCCAGGGGCGCCTGGGTGGCTCAGTTGTTAGGCAACTGCCTTCGGCTCAGGTCATGATCCTGGAGTCCCGGGATCGAGTCCCGCGTCGGGCTCCCTCCTCAGTGGGGAGTCTGCTTCTCCATCTGACCTCTCCCTCTCTTTCTCTCTCTCTCTCAAATAAATAAATAAAATCTTTAAAAAAAAAAGATTATATGCCCATATATTTTTACCTTAAAAATTTGGTCAAACTTGTAAAAGTATCACCCATTCAAAAAGAGAAAATAATGAAAAAGAGAACTCTGCAAGGGCTGAAGTCCCTCCACTAGTGAATGGTAAAGCTCAGATCTGTATCCAAGTCTACATGTCTCCAAATCCATATTCTTGACACCATAGTGCTCTGCCTTCCCCCAAACTCAAGCAACTCACCTGCTGTTAGCCGGTCCACAGGACTGACCTGGATGCATAGGGCCCTGCTCCCACTCTTGGATCTGCATCTGGAGGTTCCAAAACATCAATTCATTCAGTTTTTATAATCTCCATCAAAGAATTGGGTAGCAGCAACAAGTCAGAGTGGGAAGCCATCTGCAAAGAAAGGTAAGCCCTAATAAAGATAAATTGAGTAAGTTTAAATTTATAGCCCTTTGTAATCCAAGTATTTAGAGCTCATTTGTTTAGGGTGAGTTGTGTGCTATAAGCCCTCCTAGTAACAAATAATAATATATCCCAAACTCATTATACCTGTCGGCCTGGTTTATGGCCATGCCTTGGCTCATATTAAGGAAAGGGCTGCTTCTGCCAATACAGAGCAAGGATGCTGTTCTACAATGAATAGAAATTTCAAACAAAATCTAGAACTTTACAGCTTGTCCACATTAATTTGGAATGATGTCAAGAAAGGAAGGGAGGGTGGGAGAGAGAGAGAAAGAAAAGGAGGGAGGGAGGGAGGAAGGGAAGGAGGGAGGAAGAAAGAGATTTCAAAGAAAAAGAAAAAAGGTCATTTTCTACCCTCAACTTCTTTTCTCAAGTTTGAAATCATCCATAGCTGCCTGAAAAGGTATTTAGAAGAATCATTTTCTTTTTTTAAAAAAGATTTTATTTATTTATTTGAGAGAGAGAGAGAGTGAGAGAGAGCATGAGAGGGGAGAAGGTCAGAGGGAGAAGCAGACTCCCCGCGGAGCCGGGAGCCCGATGTGGGACTCGATGTGGGACTCGATCCCGGGACTCCGGGATCATGACCTGAGCTGAAGGCAGTCGCTTAACCAACTGAGCCACCCAGGCGCCCTAGAAGAATCATTTTCAACATCTAATGTTGAAATCTAATGACGGTAGAGCTATCCCCAGGAGATACAGCTGATCTAAAAGTGTGCAAAACTCCCCACTGCTTGCCACGTGGAGGACCATGTGAAGGACATAATGGGTGGTGCCATCAGCCTTGACAGACTAGACTCTCTCCTTTCCAAGGTATTACTCTCTGGCTTATAGTGGATCTTGCCTAACCATTTGCTTAAGTAGTCTCCCTCTTCTTAACTTGGAGGGTAGAAAGATGAATCAATGTCCTTTCTGTCTTCTGAACCTAGGTTAGCCATGTTTGCTTTGCTCCCAAGAGAGTAAAACCTGGGGTTTGTGGGTTTTCCAGGTCTGGATAGAGAAAAAGATTTATTCTAGGTAGAATTAATGTTATAAAAAGGGACCAGATTGATAATACATTGGACTTTAAATTCAAATACATAGAACCAAGGTCTGTTTGATACAAGATTATAAAACAAAAGACTATTGTTGTCAGCATTCCTTGAGTCTCCCCTTTCTGGACCCATTCCCCATTGTTTCTGTTAACCTAATAAACCTACTTAGTTCAGTTCCAACTTGGGTACCTATCATGGGCCACTGCCACGGTCTTAGAAATATGATGAGAGCTGGAGTAAGAGAGTAAACTCCTCAAGCGATTACTCCAACAAAGTACAGCGAATACCACACTAGGGGTGCCTAGAATGTATAAAAGGAGCTCAGAGAAGGGACTCTGGGAGATCAGAGAAGGCTTCCTAGAGCAGGTGACACTTGAATAGAAGTTTAAAGGTTCCATAGGAGTGAGCCAAGCACTAGATTCAAGTTCAAGCCTCCGCACTTCAAAGCACCACCAGTACCAGATAACTTTAGACTGTTCCCAGTTCCCAACAATTTACTTGTCCTGTAAATTTAGTTGCCATTTTCTCAGAGCCTAGCTTTCTGCCAGTAGCCACGTGTTCAAATGATTTGAAGTAAAGTGTTCCCAACAACTGGAAGTTACTATTCCTACACTCCCAAATAGCACTTATATATATTTTTTAAAATTTATTTTATTTGAGAGAGAAAGAGCATGCACAGAGTATGGGAGTGGGGGAGGAACAGAGGAAGAGACAGAGAAACTCAAGCAGACTCGTGTGTAACCCAACACTGGAGCTCAATCTTATGACTCCAAGATCATGACCTGAGCCAAAACCAAGAGTCAGATGACCAACCAACTGCCACCCAGGCATCCCAGCACTGATATTTTTTTAAAAGCCCTTAATTCACTAACCTACCAAGGCTGAAGTTACTTTTGCCTCAGGGAAATTTCTAGCACATCTCCATTCCCACCCCTTAGATTGTGACCTGCACAGCCAATACTATGGGGGAATACATTTAAATAGACTGAAACCACCATCACATTTAAAATGGGACTCCATGAAAGTCAATCCCCTGCTGTTTGTTCCTCCCCCTCCTATATCACCCACAGTTCCAAAGTTTCCCTCACACACATCTCTCTTTTGAACTCAAAAGAATCTGTGCCTGGACCAGGACCAAAGCACCATGCAGGAGGGGGCAGAGCCTAATCTGGAAGTTCCTGTTGCTCATAGCACTTGGGCCACACTCCTACAGTAGCCCCTGCCAGCTACTTTTGTGTAGTGACAAAAGCTGATAGTTCATGACTTGCCTTGTTGTGCCGGTGCCACGTTAAACACTTTGCCTGCATCAGGACTATTTATTCTCACAATAGGTCCATATAAGCCTGGAACAGAAACTGCCATTTCCTCCCCTGAGGAACCAGAAAGTAAGGGCATTTGCTCAATGGCAGCATTAGCAGTGGGTATGAGTTTTGAACCGGGGGAGTCTGACTCTCGAACCCAGGCAACAGTTATATCTCCAGCACTTGTAGTGATGAAGAGTGAGGCCTTCAGGGCCCCAGCCCCAGGTTGAAATCTGGTTCAGCAGTTACTAAGTCGAATAACAACAGGCAAGCTACAGGCCCACTCCAAGCCCGTTTCCTCATCTGCAAAATGGGACCAGTAAGAGAATCTACTTCACTAGGATTGTGGGGGAATAAATGATGCTGTCCAGCATGTACGGCAGTTGATATGGGGCCTGGAATTTGGGGAGGTGTTTAGAAATGTTAGCTATTGTATATTTACAAGCCTCGGTATCCCCTCCCCCAATGTCTTTGATGGCGAGGATCAAGATTATTGATGTCTTTCTCCCCAGGTACCCAACAGAGTGTCTATCATGTAGTGAGCACTTAAAAAATGTTTGTTGAATGGATGGTTTATTTTTATCTGCTATTTCAAATGATAAAGTAAGGGCCTCCTCTATTTTGATACACAATAGCCTCTTCTTGCTAAATTCTATTCCATTCAGAAATAAACTATCAAGTGTCTAAAGAGATGACTCTCATAAATTAGCAGAGTCGTATGGTTTCTTTTCCCTATAGAAAAGGAGAGAAAGTTGGCCTCCCTTCACTCTCCCAAACCTGCTTGGGCTCTCAGTTGCATTTCAGCAAGTTCCTCACTTTCAAGTATAAGGACAGAAACTATATAATAATAAACAATGCTCAGGTTGGGAAGGGGAAATGGGTTTTTCACTTTGCAAAAAGATGTATAGTTTCGTGAAATGTCTTTAAACTCTACTTTTTCTTGGAGAACTTGTAGAAAAATTTAGCTTATCTGGAATTTCTTGGGAGTGCATTCATTTTGTAAAGTGAAGCATACTCTCGTTGAACACAAGTAGTTCATCACTCAGAAACACCCTTGGTACCGTCCTCCACACAGTGCGCATGTGCCCTGCCCCCCAGCTGAGGAGCACACACCTCCTGCTCTCCGCTCTACCACTGCTCCAGTCAAAGTCAGTTGCCTCCCCCTAACCCCCCAAAATACTTCCCTATTGCTGGGCCCACTGGGCTAATCCTAAACATCCAGCAAATATCCTGCTTAGTCGGTACATTAGCTTCCTGGTACTGCTGTAACAAAGTACCACAGACTGAGAGGCTTAAAACAGAACAAGTTTATTCTCTCAGAATTCTGGAGGCTAGAAGTCAAAGTGCTGGTGGGCCCATGTTCCTACTGAAGGCTCTAAGGATGAATCCTTCTGTGTCTTCTGATGCTTGTCAGCAATCCTTTTTGCTGCTTGACTTACAGACACCTCACTCCAATCTCTGTCTCTGTCTTGACACAGCTTCATCCCCTGTATGTCTATATCTCTAGGTGCAAATTTACCTCTTCATGTAAAGACTCCAGTCATATTGGACTTCGGGCTCATCTTAACATAAATACATCTTCAACGACTATTTCCAAATAAGGTCACATTCACAGATTCCAAGAGGACCTGAATTTGGGGGGATGCTATCCAACCCAGCATGGGTAGAGATCAGTATGGGTAGAGAATTTCAGCAGCTAAAACTGGGGTATGACATGAAAAGTTTCAGGATTAAAAGCCTCCTTCCCTTCCACAAAAAAAATTACAGTGCCTACATTCCACCATCATTGAATTTCCTTTTATTCTCTATGCCCTTCTAGTGCCAAAAAAATAAAAACAAAAGCTGTAATATTGCAAACACTGTCTGAAGGGATGGCATTCCTAAATCATCATCTCACACCTGAGTGGTCATCAGCCCCTTGTGAAGCATGGCAACTAGCGGAAGCAAGGTTGTGTCAGAGTGAGCCGGGATCTGTGGCTGGAAGGGAGTCCGCGGCACAGGACACGTAAGTACTGAGACACCAAGGACAGACATGGACTTGGCGCCACTCTGGGAGTACTGCCAGGTCTCAGTGAGCCCAGAGTACCAGAGACCAGCCGCAGAGACCAGGCACCATGAGGGGACAAGCAAGAGTAGAATTCATATTCATGCTGATTTGTGTTTATGAGGCACCTACTGTATCCCAGGATCCGTGCTTGGTGTTTCCATTGAGCCCTCACAACAGCCTCAGTATGAAGAACACATCTTCTCCCAACTCACAGATGAGGAAACTAATACTCCAGGGAGTCAGGTAGCTCAGAAAAGTTTGGGAAGTAAGCAGTAATAACTAAGTTCAAGCCTAGGTGCTGACATCTTCTGCCACATCACAGAGAAGAGGCAACTGAATCCACAATTCCCAGTCTCACTTCTGCCGGGAGCCAGTCCAGCTCGCAGCTCTCTTGTTGTATATGGGGGTTTGTTCTTTTCCTGCTTTTGAACTGGCAGCTGTTTTCTAAGGCGTTCCAATGTGCCTCTGTGTGCACGTTGGAGAGAGGGAGAAAGAGAATATACGGGTCAATATAAGCAGACTCTTAAAAGCTTATACTTTATCATTGTAATAATCATAATATATTTTACTTTACAGCCACTCATAACTGAAGCCTCTGGGCACCCTAACAAAAATAGCTAAAAGAAAAAAGGAAATTATATTAAACAAAGGAAATACGACTATAAAACCCCAATAGCCAAGAAACTAAATGAACAACATAAAACCTCCAAACAACAAAACTACGATGAAACCAAGAGGGGAAAGAAACCTTTTCATGAGCTTTACCCTGAAGGATTCCATGCTGTGAGATCACATCTGTTTAAAGCACCATAATTTATCGATATGACATCAAACCAGGAATCAGCCATTGTAAACCTTTCCCGCAGAAACTCTCAGAAAACTAACCAGGTGGTCGATGGGGGGTTTGGGGGGGTGTCTGTACCATGTAGCCAGGGCAACAATGGCTTTAAAATTTTATGTTCAAATACATCTATGTGAAGTTTCAAATCTTGGTACTGAAGTGCAAAAATTACTTCATTCCATGGGTAAGCAGAATTTACAAAGAGAACTTTTTTTAACAATTTCTTTTTCTGAGATTGTCTTTCCATTAGCACTCATTGGTGGCTTTTCAAACTGCTGCATTAAATGGACCATTTTCAGAAATGGATCCTCTTTAGAATTAACCATTGAGTTCCAAAAACCATGGAGGTTTTGGGGGGAGGATAAAGACCCTTTCATTTATGAAGCAACTGAGTTACTCAGCCTATCCTCCCATTCTGATGTTGCAGTCATTTCAAAAACAGAAACTGCTATTAATCAAACAGAAACTCCTATTAATCCATGATACAATCATAAACATTTTTTCCAGAACCACTGTTATCTCCATATTTGTGTTTTTGAGGGCAGTATTTCCCCTAACAATTGCTCCCCACATTTCTACTACACACTTTCCTATTGAATACAAGAAGTAAACACTCTGGGGAAACATCTTATAAGATTTGTAGGATTAGGATAGCCCAAGGGTTGTTAGGATAACCCAGCCAAACAATTCAGTTGGCAAACTAAAATAAAATATTAAAATGTCAAAACATGCACATGCACACTTCATGCCTGTGCAAAATGTTTTTCAAGACATTTGTTCATCCTAAAGTTCTTCATATGTTGGCATAGATCTGGCCTCCAAATTAGGACACTCATATCAGAAACATGGACCTAGAGCCCAATGTAGCTTCAAGAGCAAAGCAGGTGATTTTTTAAAAGTTCTTTATATATTTTGGATATTAACCCTTCATTGGATATGTCATTTGCAAATACCTTCTCCCATTCTGTAGGTTGCCTTTTAGTTTTTTTGACTGTTTCCTTCACTGTGCAGAAGCTTTTTTATTTTGATGTGGTTCTAACAGTTTATTTTTGCTTTTATTTCCCTTGCCTCAGGAGATGTATCTAGAAAACAGATGCTACGACCAATGTCAAAGAGGTTATCACATGTGTTCTCTTCTAGGATTTTTATAGTATCAGGTCTCACATTTAGGTCTTTAATCCATTTTACATATATTTTTGTGTATGGTATAATAAAGCAGGTGGTCCAATTTCATTCTTTTGCATGTTGCTCTCCAGACTTTCCTTTTCCCATTGGATAGTCTTTTCTGCTTTGTCAAAGATCAACTGACCATATAGTTGTGGGTTTATCTCTGGGTTTTCTATTCTGTTCTATTGAGCTATGTGTCTATTTTTTCACCCATACCATATGTTGGCAAAGATACGGGGAGAAAGGAACACTTGTGCACAGTTGGTGGGAATGCAAACTGATGCAGCCACTCTGGAAAACAGTATGGGGGTTCCCCAAAAAGTTAAAAATAGAACTACCCTATGATCCAGCAAGCACACTGCTGCGTATTTACCCAAAGAATGCAAAAACACTAATTCAAAGGTAGACATGCACCCCCTATGTTTATAGCAGCATTATTTACAATAGCCAAGATATGGAAGCAGCCCAACTGACCATCAATTGATGAATAGATAAAGAAGATGTGAGATATATATATATATATATATATATTATATATTATATATATAATATATATATATATATATATATATATATATATATATAAATATTATTCAGCCAGAAAAGAGAATGAAATCTTGCATTTGCAGTGACATGGAATGAGTGAGAGAGTATAATGCTAAGCAAAATAAATCTGTCAGAAAAGACAAATACTATATAATTTCACTCATGTATAGAATTTAAGAAACAAACAAGGAAAGGGGAAAAGAGAGAAAGAAACCAAGAAGAAGACTCTTAATTACAGAAAACAAACTGATGGTTACCAGAGATTACTGGATTGTGGCTTTATAATAATGACTTTAGTTCCTTCATGTTTCAGAAGACAGTATATTCATATATTACTTATGCATGACAGAAAAAACTTGTTTGTGGCAAATATAAACTGCCTTTTCTAACTTGTGTCAAGGATTATAGTAACTCTAAAAAAGTCTCTGCCAGTCAACAAACAAGAGGTGGTATTAAGATGAGGTCAAAACTTGGAGAACCCAGAGTTCTCATTCAGGATGATATAAGCATGATTTCCCTTACTGAACTGAAAATTTCAAAAATTGGCTCAAGGGGTGCCTGGGTGGCTCAGTCATTAAGCATCTGCCTTTGGCTCAGGTCATGATCCCAGAGTCCTGGGATTGAGACCCGCATCAGGCTCCCTGCTTGGCAGGGAGCCTGCTTCTCCCTCTCCCACTCCCCCTGCTTGTGTTCCCTTTCTCACTATGTCTATTTCTGTCAAAATAAATAAATAAATAAAATCTTTTAAAAAATTAACAAAAGAAAAACTAGCTCAAAACTTATTCTAGAACCAGACCTGTGGCACTGATATGTAAAGCGGGATTGCTGCTGGGACTGGAGCATTCTGTGACAGGTTGAAAACCTGGATGGGTTCTCCGCACTCCACTGTGTCAACCAAGGGATAACAGCTTTGCCTTCCCCCATGTACTTGTCAAATGGAACATGTACCCATATCAGCACCCAAAACCAGTTACTGGAGACTCAAAAATGCCAATGACACCCCCGCGTGTTAATCAAGACAAAGAACCTTTGGTCCCTTCTTACTTAGAATTGACCAGGTGGACCCATGTTGATCTGGGGGACTCTTGCTCTCACACATTGCTCAATCTAAGCATAAAGAGCCTCCATGGGCCTTCCTGGAAAGACATTTTTTTCTGTACACACCAGAGAGGTAAAGGTTTCACTACCACCCAAAGAGAAGAGAAAATGAAACAAGCTCTCCCAGCCTGAGATTGTCTGGTGACCAAAATGTACTTTTTAGCGCTCAATGTAGAGTAGAAATCAAAGCAAAATTCTATTTCAAAGAAGGTTACCCAGGTCTTCAATAGACTTATTTAGACTGGCCAATCAAAGCAGAAGACTATAGCTAGATAACTGGGGAGATCACTTGGAGTTTGCATCAAAATGACTATGTGTTTCCTTTCATGAACACCTTTAAGAAATATATTCAACCACACAAATAACATAGAAAATAATACAGGATCAATGTTCCATGTTTAGTGAAGAGAAGGAGAAAGGCTACCAACATCTAAAATGTAAGAACTTCAAGAAGAAGAGCAGATTTCCTTTCTTTGTTCAGCCCATTTTGCACAAGTCAAATCCCAGATAAAGCCTCCTGGAACAAGGTACTAATGGCCGCACAGAGGTCCTGGTGGCCTACAAGGCTGTCAGTTCATTTGTTCTAAGAGTTGGGCTCCATATACAAGGCTTATTTTAAAAGAAAAACAAAGTACAAATTTGAACCAAACTAAATATCAACTGACTTGGGAAAAAAATGTTATGTTGCCATTTTTTGACTGTATAATAAAAAAAATGAGTCAGTTCCTATTTAATCTGGTAGGCATCATTCAAAAAAAGTTTGAGTTCAATTTGTGTGTGTGCATGCGTGTGTAGGCATATTTTAAATCAACGTTTGGGTTTAGCAAATTAGTGCAAGTTTGCCTATTTTCTGTTGTATGAATCAGTTCCAGATCTGTTTTTAAGCACCAAGCTACTGAAGGATTATTATTGTTAGAATTCATATTCCTTCTTAATCCCCTAATCTCATTTGGGTAAAATGTCCAGATTGTCAACCCGACATATGAGAAAACCTCAATGAAGCGGCAAGAAAAAAATACAGAACAATAGACAAATAACCATGGGATATATTGTTCAGCTTTTGTTGAGCTTGAAATGTGCCAAGTTGGAAATAGGAGAGAGAGGCTTGTGATATGCCACTGGAACATATTGTCACTGTTATAACCAGCCCACGTTCACCGGGGCTGCCAATTATTCCCCAGCCACCATTTTTTTCCTTTAGATTGATCTCCTGCTTGAGGCTGTTTCACACCCATGACTCTGAAGCTTCCCTAGTGGCATGTTGGCTAATTAAGAGCAAAATCCATCTCTTGATGAAATAATGCTGCCACTGAAAAAGAATTCTACATTTTTTTTTAAATTCGTAATCAGGCTGGAAGGAGAACTATTCTAACACTTGTATTAAGCATAGGAAAAAGGTCTATAGCTAGCAATTAGCAATGATGAAAAGGACAGCGATTTAAAGCATGTTGCAGTGACATTTTTATCAAATTAAATGAGTTCGCTAGGCCCACCAGCTGCATATGCTTATTGTCATTTACTGTTTGGACAGCAACACATCAGCCACTGAGTATCAGGAGGGGCTGAATTTAATAAGTCATTTTGACACTGGTGTGAAACGAGCAGATCAGCACTCTGAGGAATGTGTTCACACTCTGAACAGACAGGCAGACATTCTAAGCTTGCGAGGTGACACCAATCAACAGGAAGAAATGATGAAAGCCAGGCTAGGAAGCAGGCAGGAGTGGTGACTAGAGCAGCAGCCACAGAGACACACCACTGTGAGAAAAGAAAAAGACACATACATGCACATACACACACCAAACCTACTGTTTCTTGGTTTAGCTAGACAGAGCATCTAAAGAGGCAAAGACTATTCTGAAATGCAGGACGCATCCCCATTCTAGTCCCTGTAAATTTTCATCTAAAATTTAAAAACCTACACAGTTCCTCTATAGCAACCGCTAGAAGAAGCTGACAAATCTTCAGATTTTCTTTTGGCCCCCTCATGTTTGAAACATGGCATCCCGTTCAAAAGAGACAAACAAAAAAAAAATTCCCCTGAATGCTGGGGAAAGAAAGTTTTGGTTTACCCTTTCCACCTAATATGTTTGCTCTAAACTGATTACCTAGCTAGGATAGGAGGAGGTAGGATTACTTGGTTTTGATTTACGGTGGGGTGAGAGTATGCATTGCTTTCAAAACTCTTGCTTGGAATATGAGATGAGCAATGACATTCTGATAATCCCAGCAGCTATTTATGTCGAGGAAGAGACCTGATACCAATATCTTAACTGTGTACCTGGCATCAGAGTTAAAACACAGCAGAAAGTCGAATGACGACTACTTCTTAAAACACGCAGGTGTAATTTACAGCGTGACAAAGGTGACCAGTTAATTAGTTCATGGCTTCAGAAGTTTCTAATGCCATCTAGTGGAAATGGTAAATTTGATCACTTGCACATCAAGGGGGAGCCTAAAATCCCAGATAATATGTTATTATGCAGTCACATATTCAGAAAAACTCAACGCCAGAGTCCAATCTCATATATATCTCAAAAAAATTAGCTACGGTGCCTTCATAAGACTAGAATGTGCCTCAGAAAATGAGACTTGCCCAGAAAATCCTTGGATGCCTGTCCACTGCAAGCGAAATAATTATTAGCACCACCCCACACCACTGCCATGCCTATATAATCATTTTCCCCATCACTGTTCTCTTATCTTCTAAACTCTAGAATCTAAAGATGGACGATTTGATAGATGTTTTTCATTATTCTGCAAGCATAGTGGGTTCAGTAAAACCTGAAATACCTTTTGAAGGGACTGTTTCACTGATTTTTAATCTAAAAAAAACAGTACAAGAGGAACTAAATATATTTTGCTAGTTTAATCTTAGAAGCTGTTTGATTTCCAGCGAACTCTTCATAGATTTTTCTCCAGTAGAATTCTATAGTAAAATTCTGAGCATGAAGAATAAGCCTTGGGGATTTTGTGCTTCCTTTCAAGATGGTCACCAATGGGCTTTAGCCATGGGGCTATGACTCAAGGATCAAAAGGTGCTTCACATGTAACTGCAAAAACAAAAACGGGCCATATTTTATTTGTATTCAAAGATGAGTAGGTAAATAGTCTGCATATCTCACTTTCCTCTGTATCATCTCTCAAAAGACTGTCCTCTTCAGGAGCCTGATTACCAGAACCCTGAATTCTCATGCAAATTAATGTGAACCGCAGAGCTACTCCTCTCACTTCTCCCCACTCAGGTTCCTTATTCATCAAATAAGGAAGTTGGACTTGAAGCCAACTCAAAAGCCCTTTTGGCTCTAAAAGTATGGTTTGGAATTTCAAGTCCAAGACTCAGGTCTTTTGTTTCATTGTAATAATTTTATTTAAAAGTATTAATTTTATCATAGCTATTTTACTTAAAATAATTATTTTTATTAACAGTATGTCATTAGTATGAGTCTTGCAGTGACTTTCAGTGTTTGGACCACCATCAATTTTAAAAGTAATTTATTTGTAAGAGGAGAAGATTGAGGTGTGACTGACAGGGTTGGGGCCCTGGGAGGTGAAAGAATTCACCCAAGGCAGAACAAAGGAGGTAGTAGTTTATTGAATACAGAGCAAGGGAGCAGCTGGCCAAACAGCAAAGGAGAGACTTTCTGCCAGGAGGCGGTGGTGATGGGTTATAGTTATAGGGCACAGTAAGGGACTATGGAGATATATGGAATTTTCCCTTTGTGTTAATTATAGGAACTGTGCCTGGCTGTAAGTATGCTATTGGTCACTTAGGGCCTATGGCCATTTTGAGGTGAGTCACTCAATGGGGCTGGTTGTATCCAGCTTGGTGGTCACTGTGGGCCCTTTTGCATTGATCAGGTTTTCCACTGTTCATGCTTATTGCCTAAAAGCAGGCTCTACAAGGACTACAGTTTAAGTAAATACTATTTTTAAAGAATTAAAAATGGAAAGTATACGTTTTCTATGTATACTCATCTTAGCATTCATAGGCTAAATACAATTTTTTAATTTTAGTATTTTATAAAATAAAGTATATTTTTTCAGTAGGAAAAAAATACATAACCATTTCACATGCAAAAACTGTTTTAAAAATAAAGAAAGAAAAGAAAGGAAAAAAATCATCTGTAGTCCCAACTGCCAAAAATAGCAAACCATCCATTCAACACTGTGGTATACTTTTCTCAATCTTTTCCTTGTGTATAGTATTTACCTAATTTGTATTATGTGATATATATAAAATATATATAGGTTGATTTTCATAATACTCCCTATTTTTCTGACTACAAAAATATAATTTATTATCACAGAAATTGTTTAAATACAGAAATACATAAAAAAATTAAAATCACCCAAATTTTCATCAGCCAGAGCTATCTTCATTTACTATTTTATTTCTTTAAAGTTCTTTTTCTATGCATAATTTAACACAGTTAAGAATGTATTACATATTCTGATTTTAAGTACAATTAACCCAAGAAGAGTCACTTATAAGTCCCAGTTGGAAGATGTTACAAAGAGGTTCTTAATCACAGATTATATCTGCCATTGGTAGTTTATTCATTTTTCATAATTACAAAAAAATTTTTTAAAAACCCTATACACTCAGGTCATTCAAAATGAGTTCTAAGAACAGAAATTGTTACTCAAGCAACTTGTCAATGCAATGCTATTATATTGCTGAATAAAAATCAGTTTCAGTGAAGGGAGGAAAAAGAAACTTTCTGGGTTTAGAGTTCTGCAAACATAATGTCATTATCATTTAAATATTGCAGTCCATGTTTTGGACTAGAAAAGAAGTAATTTTTGTTGTTGTTATTTTAGAGAGGGAAAGAAAGAAGTGGGGCAGCAGCAGAGGGACAAGGAGAGAAATTCTCTTAAGCAGCCCAACACAGAGCTCAATTCCAGGCTCAGTCTCAGGACTCTGAGATCATGACCTGAGCCAAAATCAAAAGTCAGATGCTTAACTGATGAAACCACCCAGGCTCCCCAGGTTTTGTTGTGTTTTAAGCTGGAGAGTTATATCTGAACCATGAAGTAAAACATATTACTCAAAAAACATATTTCCTAATATTGAAAGAACAATAACAAAAACCAACAATAACAACTAAGTAACTTTGCAGACCCTAGCTTCTCTCCTGGTTTATAAAGTTATTTAAAAATATCTAGTAAAATTAGATTCCTGATTGTGGAATCTAAACAAAATAAGAAGGTATTTGTAAACCTTTTATATCATGGCTTCCTCATTCCCAAGTACTTTAGTCTTCAGTTGGCTAGAATAAAATGTTAAGTAATTTTTCAAGTTGTTCACAGTTTGGCATATTGCAAAATTTTTAATATTGTCTTCACAAACAAAGACAATTCTTAGGTTGCAACATTCACTTCTAACCTTCAAAATTGTGCATTGCCATTGTCTTCTGGCTGGTAGTTCTGCAGGGAGAAATTTAAGACCAGCTAGGTTTCTATTTTTGGGTAGATTGTTTTTGAACCTGGATGCTTAAGAATCTTTTCTTTAGCCTTGTAATTCAAAAGATACAGGAAGAGTCCAAGAGTGGGCTTCTTTTGTGAATCTTATCAGGACCACTGTGAGTTCTTTCAAACTTTATTCAAGTTTTCCTTTACCCCAGGATTCCTTTGTTCCCTTGATTATCACTTTCGTCCAGTTTGGAGAGCGCGTTCCTCCTCAAGAACACTATCACTTGCTGGTCTCTTTTCTCTGGCTCTTATTTCTATCCTTTCCCTCATCATTTTAATTTTTCTCCCTTTTTCTCTATATTCAGAGAAAAGTTTCATTTTCCACAATACATATTCTATACTGCAAAACTCCATTATAGATTTTAACCTCCAATTCATGTCTAACTCTCTTACAATCCACTATTTTATTCTTTTTTTTTTTTTTCATTCTACGCCGCTGCATTTTCACCTTAAGCCTATCATCTCTTTTAGGCGATACTAAGGTAAATATCTTCAACTTAAAAGATACTCTTACTTGCCAAAATTTTTCCTTTATTAAAAAAAAGTTTCTATGTAGAAAGATACAAATAATAGCAAATATCCATGATTTTTATCGACATGTAACAAATGCTAGTGGTTTATCATTTTTGCTTCAGATCTTTTTTCCCCAAATAAAACTTCATCACAGATGAAGTTCAAACCTCTACAGCCCCCTAGATGTAATCATTACTTTGAACTGATTCTGTATCTATTCATACTTTCATATTTTTAGTCCTCTAATATGTATCCATAAGTAATCTATAGTGGACTGCGATTATTAAATTTCTTTACACTGTATTATACTAAAAGTGGCACCGTTTTACGACGTTTCCCCCCTACATACTGTGTTCTATGGAGAGCCCACGTGGAGGTGTTCAGGGTGACAGCAAGAATCCATCACCAGACCTAGGAGAGCATGAAACTGCAACCAACGCTTTACAGATAAACTTTTACTTTTAATTTATGTAAAACAAGGTCAAATTATTGTTGCCTTATGTTTAGGGCAGAGAGAGGAAAGTAAACTACAACCTAAGGTGCATGGCTTCTCACAACAGACTTTCCAACTGCCTGCTTCTCAAGGGCTCAGAGCCCAGGTAACAGACCATAAGGTTTGTGCACATGAATTCTCTGACCAGCAAGTCACAAGATACTTACTTAAGCTGTTTTT
Organism: Nasua narica; assembly: GCA_028533885.1. Classification (NCBI taxonomy): domain Eukaryota; kingdom Metazoa; phylum Chordata; class Mammalia; order Carnivora; family Procyonidae; genus Nasua; species Nasua narica. The sequence goes on from CM052811.1 coordinate 50,148,291, forward strand.
CAGGAAGCAAGAGGCCCACCTCAGACTGGTTCAGACCAGGGGAGACACCGGCCCTTCCAGGGGCCCTGTGCAGATGCTCCGTAGGTGGGTGTTTGACATCAAGGGGCATAAAATCTCTACCCGGGCATGGCAACGCCGCCATCTTTGAACCTGGGTTCAAAGTCGCACTAGACAAGCAACTCTGCCTGTGTAAACCGGTAATTAGCTGGCCTTTACCTCACCCTTTCAGGCTTCCAATCACATTCGTCCATGCTCTCCCTAAAATCTCATAAAAATACCCCCCCCCCCGTTTTTTTGTGTGTTTTGTTGTCCAGGGAGGCAGATTTGAGCACTTTTTCCAGTCTGGTCATTTGGCTGCCTTGCAAATTAAATTTCTTTCTTTGCTGGAAACTGGGTCTTGGTGTTTGTTTTTTTCAGCGCATGCAGTATACAGGGGGCGCCCTTAGGTTACAAGCCTTCACATGATCCCACCCCTAGTGCCAAATAGATCCCACTCTGACCCGTGCCAAATAGAGTAGAGATGAGCTGTCCACACTGAGTCCTGCCCAAATTGTAGATTTGTGAGCAAACTAAATGGTGCCATAGTTTTACTACTAAGTTTTGTGGTAATTTGTTATGCAGCCATAGTAACTTGAATCGGTTCTTCCTGTTCGCTGTTCTGGTTGCTTCACTTCTTTACCTGTTCTCCTAGGAGCACTGCCTTAACACATTGTTTGCGAATGAATCCAAGACCAAGGCAGAGTTTTCACACCAAAGGTGAAATGTACAACTTTCCTTAAAAGGTCTGTTCTCTTTAAACTTCAATGAGATGCTATTTCTGTGAAACCAGTCATTGGGCCAAAGAAGCAATTGAGCTAAAACTAAAAGGTAAACAGAAGGAAGAAATTTGCTCTCTGAAATCTTTTCTGGGTAGCCATACCAATGGGGGAGCTGGAGAATTAAGAAGCATCTGGATTCAGGGCCAATGCAAAGAGAAGGATTTTGTAGAGTTCTGTCTTGTAAAGTCAGTGCTTTGAAGTTTTACCTTAAAGAATCCCCAGGAAATATTCTCTCTCATAGATGGAAAAAAAGAGGCACAAATGCCATGTCTCTCCTAACCTTGGCTCTCTGAAGAAAGGACTGGACTCTCTGTGAACAGGTGCTTTGCTAAACAGCTAGGTAGCAAGAGCTGGGAGGAGAGTGAACATCAGTCATGAGCCTCTAGCCAGTGATCTAGCCTAGTAATCTACAGCCTCTAGCCTGTACATCCAAAAAACATGGAATCTTTTAGAAATAGCCTGTGGGGCAATAGAAATCTATCATCTGATGAGAGGGCAGTTCCTGATACAGGTCTTAAACTTCTCAGAAGTTTGGCCTCCTAGGTGCTACCTGATGCTCCCACTTAAAAATAACTAATCCAGCCCACCTAACTATCCTTCTCTTTTCCCCTGGTGCTTGACTCCAGCCCAGTAACCTTGGTACAATGACAAAGAACCGGCATGCTTTATGACAGGATTTCACATCCTGGGTCTTTTGAATGGATGTCTCCTTCTCAAGCCTATTCTAACATGGTTCATCTTCCTAATGGATTTCAAGTGTGGCTACTCCCAATTTCTGACCCCTTCCCTATGTCATCACTGTCAAAGACTACAAGTTCATAGGCTAAAAGTCACATCCTATAGCAATAGCCACATAATCACAAGCTTCTCTTGGCTACAATGTCCCTTGGAGATATTTCAAATGAACATACTTCAGAGCACTATAAAATGAGCCCTAAAGAATATTCCAGGTTAGGATGGATTTATCCTCCATCTTGGGTCTTTACCTTCCTTACAAGTTTCCCCCTACTCCCACCGCAGTGGGCAATTTGTCTTTTCCTGGCCTTAAGGTACCCAAACCAACTGAAAAACAAAACTGACCTAGGAGATGCTGGAGGCCTTCATGGAGGACTGACCTATTTCTCTCTTGAACTGAATCTGACCACCATCTCATGTCCAGGAAGAGAGCCTTACACTGACAGTCGGCTAAGAGACTGAGAAACACCTGGTGTACTGCCAATGACAGTATAACAGGACCTGTGGAAAACAAGATTACCAGGATTGCCAAATCCTCTGGATCAAGAAAGCCCATCTTGTCTTTGCCTTCAGTGGCCAAGAAGGAGAAGATAATGTATCATATACAGTTGTGAGGTGCTCTAAGGAAGACTCCAGAAGGCTTCATGGAAGAGCACTCCTACAATGGCAACCACCTCACCCTGCCGAGCCCCATAAGCCTTTAAATTCTAGTAAACTTAAAGATGTCTTTGGAGCTTTGACATTTGGTTTTTCTTTTATTTTATCTTAATCTTTTTTTCTTTGCCAAAATATACATATTTCAAAGAGCCTAATTCAATTTAATCTGCAATAAACTGAATTACCATAAAACCAGCTGGTTTCACAGCTTAGTTACCAATTTTGTGACCTTGGAGAAGTTAGGTAAACTCTCCAAGCTTCCATTTTCTATTAAAAAAAAAAAAGTTATAATGATTGTACCTTTCCACAGAATAATTATGAGGATTTCATGAAACACTCTATGTGAAATACTTACTTAGCATCTGGCACCCAGTGCAGATTCAACTAATATTTAGCTACGTGGAGAGAAATCTCACAAACTTTGTTTGGAATATTCAGGATCAAGAGTGGTCTCTAAAGTTAGTGCAGTCTTACAGCATGTGACAGACATTTCAATGTGAGTATCACACACACACACACACGAAATAGAATAATAACCTGGATGATGCCCTGCAAAGCATTTAGTGTAAAAGAGAACAGGCCTCAGGCCAATATGCATTTTATGTGAAATTGAAAATCCACCCCACAATATGTGCTATGTTATTCAGACCCAGAAGCTTCGTTTGGAGATACTATGTAAAATGGAATTAACAGGTGAGTTGTATTAATTGTGAGCTGTTTGGAACTCTTTCCAAAGTTGCCCAAAGATATAGATTCCTTTTTCTTTTTGTCACGGAAAACTTCAAACGCATGCAGGAGCAGACAAAAAAGTATAACAAACCCCCATGTTCTCTTCACTCGGTTTTTACAACTATCCAAGCACAATCTTCTATGATCTAGATTTCTACCTACTTCCTTTGTCATACTATTTCAAAACGCATCCCAAACATTATTTCATGTCACCCACAAATATTTCAGTATTAATTTCTTTTTTTTTATAGTTTTTTTTAAAGATTTTATTTATCTATTTCACAGAAAGAAAGATAGCAAGAGAGGGAACACAAGCAAGGGGAGTGGGAGAGGGAGAAGCAGGCTTCCTGCTGAGCAGGCAGCCCAACCTGGGGCTCAATCCCAGGACCCTTGGATCAGGACCTGAGCCCAAGGCAGACACTTAACAACTGAGCCACCCAGGCACCCCTCACTATGAATTTCTAAAAGGATTCTTTTACAGTACACAGTACTCACTGTGCCCAATGTGGGGCTTGAACTCATGATCCTGAGATCAACAGTCACATGCTCTACTGACTGAGCCGGTCAGGCACCCCTACCACATCTAAAATCTTAATAATTAATAATAATCTTAATAATAATTCTTTAATATCAAATATCCGACCAGTGTTCAAATTTCTAATTGTCTTATAAATGTCGTATATTATGATAGTACATTTGCTTAACAAGGTATTTAACAGTATATTTGCTTTAAGAAAAATCCAAATAATGTCTGTACATTTCATTGATTGATTTGTCTCTTTTTTTTCCTAAGTAGGCTCCACACCCAACATGGAGTCTAATACAAGGCTTGAACTCATGGTCCCGAGATCAAGACCCGAGCCGAGACAAAGAGTCAGAAGCTTAACTGACTAAGCCAGGTGCCCCTGATTTGTCTCTTAACTCTTTCTCAACCTGTAGGTTCTCTCTCAATCTTTTCCCTTGAAATTTATGTTAAAAGAACCAAATTGCTATGTAATTTTCCCAAAGTCTGGATTTTTCCCAAAAGCTTGCAATAGTGTATTTAAATCTTCAAACAATTACTCTCTAAGTGAGAGCTGGGGCAGAAAAGCTGAAGAAAGTATTGATCTTCTGGTGAGAACATTTTTATACTTTTCACAAAGGTTGCTGATACAATCCACAAAATCACTGGCATGCCACTTGCAAGCTGGAGTGAGGGAGCCCAAGACTACTGCACTACCAGATCTTCCCATTTCTGGTAATGAAAACATTCCAGGCACCATGCTTCTGTGTACCTCATTATCACTCACAGAGTGATTCCTGAGAACCTGCTCCCTTCTGTCTGCCCTCACAAGCATGGGTCTGCACAACAGGAACTCAGGGATGAAGATATGGGTTTAGAGGTAAAAGAAAAGCAATGGTGGGAGGATGAAAGGGTAAGGAAATATTAGTTGGATGCAGGCAAAAGCAGGTGAATTGGGGATTATGGACAAACAATTGGGTAGGGAGCAGATAACAAGCAGATGGGCTACAGTGAAGGTGGAGAGAAGAGGATATGGCCTGTGCCATGATCATTGGGTCTCATGCTCTCTGTTTGGGATGAGGCCACCTGGGCTGCCCTTAACACAAATTCTGCTCCCCCAAGTCAATAACATTTAAATAACCCCACAGTTATACATGATTCATTCTGATCTGAGTCATTATGATAGCTCAGATATGTCTACTGAGTTATGGCGATCCATATCAGACAAACTGTTCGCCTGACAGCTACTTTGTTCCCACACACAAAAACCCTGCAGTGACGACTGGTCCCCTTTTAGAAGAAACAGTAAGCATTCTCCCATATTATAAAGGATTCCATGAAAACAATACTAGGTTATTGACATAGAAATAAAATAAAGCAGCTGAATATCCTGATCAAATAAAATTTAACCCTATTTGTGGACATTTAAGATATACTGTGTTTTCTTTTGATTCTCTTTGATTGTCACAATCAACCTTGAAATTTAATGAATTTTTTCTCATGTGAACAGAATACTCCAAGTTGATACTAAATCCTGAGATATTCTGAGCTTTTGGTGAGTAAAAACTAAGAATTTCACTTCTGGCAATGGAGCAGTGCTTATTGAAGACTAAATTCCCACTGAGAACAACTGGAATACCTGGATAAAAAACTGTTTTAATCCATCTGTGTGATTCAGAGGGATGAAGTACTTGGTGCTTGGTGCTTCAGACCAAGCCAACAAGACTAGATGGGCCCAGCATTACTAGAAGAGCTAATGGCTAAGAAGTTTCCAAAACTGATAAAAGAAAATAAGCCACAAATTCAAGAAGCACTATAAATCCCAAACAGAATTACTACTAAAAAGGAGAGAATGGGGACTCCCACATCTTTACAAACATAGTAAAACTTTTGAAAATCAAAGACAAAAAGAAAATCCTAAATGTTTGGGTTGGGAGGGTGAGTGGAAGACGCATGATCTTCAGTAGAAGAATTGGACTGACAGCTGAACTCCACCAAGAAATAATAGAAGCTAGGAGAAAATGGAATGATATTTTCAAAGTGCTGAGAGAAAGTAACTGGGCTTCCACTTCCAATGTTGTGAAGTAACTCCTACATACTCAAATCTCCCACAGATCACAACTATAAGCTTTGGACAAAATTTAAAAAAATAACAACTCAAGAGTGAACACAAGCCAGTAGACTGTAGAGAGGAGTAGATACTTGGGGAAAAGGAACAGCTTAGGGTAAGTTGCCCCTTTTTATACCATTTGGCCTGTGTATGTCAAAGTCAGTGTCACACAGGGTGGATCCAATGGAACTCCAACAGAAAACTCACAACATTCTTGGCTTGAAGAAAAACCAGAATTCAGACCTTGAGGTAACCACAGCCACTGAAAGTGAGAGGAAAATTTCAGAAAGTACAGAGCCAGAAAGGGCAACCATAAGCTCTATGTTTAAACTCTGCCCAAATCCTTGACTCACCCCTGAACCGTATATATGGCACAGACTCCAGCTAAGAACATAAGTCTCAAATACCTGTGGGTCAATATCATAAGGCCTAACATATATGACACGGAGATTCTAGAAGAAGAGAGAAGTACTGGGGCATAAATAATTTTTGAAGAAATAGGTGCTGAAATTTCCCCAAATTAGTGGAAGGCCTATATTTATAGACTCAAGAAACTCAGTGATCCATGAGCAGAACATACACACACACACACACACACACACACACACACACACATCCATACCAATTACATCAGACTGAATCTGCTGAACACCAGAGATAAAGAGAAAATCTTGAAAGCAATTAGAAAAAATACATATAATGTAAGTAAAACAATAATTAGAAATACTACTGACTTCCCATCGGAAATAAGAGACAATGGTAAAACATTTAAAGTGCTGATATAAAATGCCATCAACCAAAAATTCTATATCCAGTGAAAATATACTTAAAGAATTAAAGCAAAATAATGACATTTTTAGATGAAAGAAAATAATTGCCAACTTGGAAGTCTATACCAGTGAAATATCATCTGACTTCACTCATGTGGAATTTAAGAAACAAAACATATGAGCATAGGGAAAGGGAGGGAAAAATAAAATCATAAATCAGAGAAGGAGATAAACCATAAGAAACTCTTAACTCTAGAAACAAACTGAGGGCTGCTGGAGGGGAGGCTGGTGGGGGGATGGGGTAACTGGATGATGAGTATTAAGCAGGCACTTGATGAAATGAGCACTGAGTGTTATATACAACTGATGAACTAATGAACCCCTAAACTCTACCTCTGAAACTAATAATACGCTATGTTAATTGATTTTAAATTTTTAAAAAATAAATATTCCTCAAAATAAGAGTGAAATAAAGATGTTTTAAGATAAAAACCATTTAAGATAATTTATTACCAGTAGATCCGTACTAAAGAAAATCCTAAAGAAAAGTCATCAAGCAGAAGAAAAGGATCCCAAACTGATGCTCAGAGATGCAGAAAGGAATGAAGTTCCACAGAAAGGCTAAGGATGACTAAAGGATGGGTGGGTAAATCTAAATGAATATGTAATATAAGAACAATAATGATAATAGCATGGGATTTAAAATACGGAATTCACATAAACGACAAAAATAACACAAAATCAGAAGAGTCAAGTGAAATTCAGGTATTCTAAGGTCCTCCAATTGCCTGGGAAGGGATCACAGTACTAATTTATGTGTAGTATAATCAGATCTGTACCACTCCAAACTCTCTGGATCCCTTCAAGACGTCAGGACCTATTCCTTCAGTTTACCTATCTTTGGGAATTGTCACAAGCTTAAGAGGGTCACTGTGCCCAAGGGCACACACATCCTTCCCTGGGCAGCCTGCATCCAATGACTAATCACTATATGGATATAGAAGCCTAGTCTCCTCACCCAAACTCAATATGATTCTGAAAGCTCATCTAACTTCAGATGTCCCCTGGGGATGGCCTTGTGCCTTTGTTGCAACTGCATCACCACATGACTTCTCCCCTGCCAAACCTGTTTCTTTTCCATCCTTTCCACAATGATAAGCCCAAGAGCACCTCCCCAATAGATCTCCTGAACACTAACATCCATCTCAGAGCCTGCCTCCTGAGGAACCCCACCTGCAATATTACATGAGACTTTCATAAGCCAAGAAGTTATGTTTAAATTCTAGGGTAGCCTCTAAAGGAGTAGTAGAACAAAATGTAAAATTAAAAAACTAATGGAGGGGAGAAATGGAATGATAAAAATTAATTTATCTAAAATAAGGCAAGAAAAGAGACAAAAAGGAACACAGAAAAATAGGACAAATAGAAAACAAATAGTAAAACTTTAAAAGACAGAAATAAATTGGCCAGATGATCGTGAAACTTATGAAAAGATACTCAACCATTACCATTCAGGAAAATGCAAATGAAAGCAATACCATTATCAATTCATCAGATTTGGACAAATGTAAAGAATGATACTGCCTAGTACTGGCAAAGAGTCAGGGTTGTGGGCCCTCTAAGGTATTGTTAGTGGGGATGTGAATTTTTACCACCACTGGCAAAAATAACTTGGTAATACATAATTAAAAATAAACATCCTTTGTAGCAGAAACTGGTTAGCTGATCGCAAAAACCTGTCTCCTTTTCCTCCTTGGCACACCTAAACTACATTTGCCAGACTGCTCTGCAGCAGGTGACCTAGTCCTCAGGTATGATACTGGAATCATTTATTGAAGGTAGCACAGCCCCCGCAGCCTGGATCCCTGAATGACTCTGTGGAGCAGAGACTCCTGAGCTCCTGGAACTAACTTGGACTTTTACTCTTATTACATCTGAAATATCATATATTCAAGAATCTGTTCATTACAATAGTTAGTGTACTCTAAACTATATATCCTATGACCTATCAATATCACTTCCAGGTATCTGTAAAAGTAACAACAGTACATAACACTCTCCAAATAAGGAAACCTATAACTGAAAAAACAGAAACAACCTGAATATCCATCAATAAGGGAAATTATAATGCATCCATACAAAGGAATATTCTGTGTCCAATTTTTAAATGAGTTATCTCTGTGCCCACTGACCTGAAGAGACTACCATGATGTATAGTTAAGAAAAAAATTAAGCTGATATAAATGCTTGATACAACCCTGTTTTTATGGAGGGAAGGGAAATATGACATATACAGGTTTGTATATATTCGGATAAGGATGGAGGTTAAGTGTGCAAAGATACAAATCAGGTTTCTAACATTCTAACCCTCAGAGGTTAAGGATTAGAGAATACGGGTTATGGGAAAGAATAAAAAGACTGTAGCAGAATGGCAGCATACCTGTGTGAAACTGAATGGAAATGCAGAATATGAAATTGAATCATAAAATATTGAATCAAATATGTAAAACCTGAATATGTATGTAGACAAGGATGAGAAGGTAATGTCAACTTAACATAAAATTCATTTCTTATCTTAAATGTTAATATTTTAGTATTACCTTTATAATAAAAGTATATTGAAAAATAAAAGGAATTGGCCTAGGCCTTGCCTGGATTGGGCTGGCATTGCCCCATGGTTGACATTTTTAAAGATGAACAACCTGGACTTGGGGGACATGTACTGGTGTTGGGGTTCTGTGACCATCTTACTGAGCCCAAAGGGCCACAACACTGTGAGGGTAGAGACTTCCTCTCAAAAAAAAAAACTTGATGTCCCCATTGTCAATCATCCTGGGTAAAGTTCAAACCTAGAACTAGAAATGAGAATTGAAGAGACAAGCTTTGACTAGAGTAGCTTCGTTAAACTTTAACCATATACATATCACCTAGATCTCTTGTTAAAATAAAATTATGATTCAGTGGGTCTAGGTCAGGGCCTGAGATTTCTGCATTTCTAATAATTTCCTGGGTGCTGCCACTGCTGCTGGTCCTTGGACCACACTTTGCATGGCATAGGAACCTGCATGAGGGGGCTCTTTCCACTCTCTGTGAGTCCGGCAGCATGGTGGCAAAACAGGAATGAGACTGAGATGGTCTGCTGAGACACCCCGAAGATGGGGTCTGAGCCAATGCCACAACTGTAAACTACTGTGCACGTGTCCTTCCCTTCCGTAGTCCACCAACCTCTTGGGAAATCTGATGAAAAGTTACATTTTGGTCTCTGCTGTACTGAATTTTGGAAATTATGAGGGTAATTCCTAAAGGGAATGATTCCATTCTTGAGCTGAAGTAGTCAAAAGGGGGTCTGTGTCCCCTGAGGTCACTATGGTGGCAAGAGAGGGGCCATCCACAGGAAGTAGCCCTGTCTAGGTGATTCCATGAAGAGCAGAAGCAGCTGAGATAGCATGGGATAGGGAAAGAAGAATTGTAGCCTTGTTTATTCTGTACAGGGAACAGTTCTTGATCAGTCAAATAACCAAAGATCCAAGTGAAAATAGCTTCAACAATAAAGGGGTTTATTTTCTCAGATAAGAAGTCTGGGGGTGCCTGGGTGGCTCAGTCATGGTTGGTTAAGCATCTGTCTTCAGTTCGGGTCATGATCCTGGGGTCCTGGAATCAAGCCCCACATCAGGCTCCTTGCTCAGTGGAAAACCTGCTTCTCCCTCTCCCTGAAGCTTACCCTGCTTGGGTGCTCTCTCTCTCTCTCTCTCTCTGTCAAATGAATAAATAAAATCTTTAAAAAGAAAAAAAAAAAGAAGCCTGGAAGTCAAGCAGTTTCAGGGTTGGTTGATTTCCACTCCAATAATACCAGCAAGGACCCAGGTTCTCTCCATCTTCCTACTCTGCTCTTCCAGGTATGTTGGGTTTTTTTTTTTTTTAAGATTTTATTTATTTATTTGACACAGAGAGAGAGCACAAGTAGGCAGAGAGGCAGGCAGAGAGAGAGGGGGAAGCAGGCTCCCTGCTGAGAAGAGAGGCCGATGTCGGGCTCGATCCCAGGACCCTGAGATCATGACCTGAGCTGAAGGCAGAGGCTTAACCCTCTGAGCCACCCAGGCGCTCCCAGGTATGTTGGCTTTTGTCCTCAGACCTGTCCCTTCATGGTGACAGATGACTGGATGTTTTAAGCATCACAAACTCACACAACATGTAGGAAAGAACGTTCCTACATTGTATCCCTTTTTAATAGTAAAGAAAACTTTTCCAAAAGCACCCCCATACCCTAGCAGATTTCTCCTTGAAACTCACTAGTCAGAATTGTACTACATGCCAAGTTTCTATAGCAACCATGTGCATCTCCCTCAGAATACACTAGAATACACCTCTACCCTCCATAAAAGAAGCCAACAACCAATGCATTAACTGCATTCAGCTTAAATCCAGGATGTATGAGTAATGCTCAGTCTTCTCCATCAGGCCCAGAATGTAGCTAGCTCTTCATAGTCAGGTGATCTATAGTTTAAGACTAAGTTATTTTCCCATCACGCACCCAAAATAAAAATGGAAGAAAAGAAAAAGATAACAGCAATAAAGACTCCCATTTGGAAATGGGGAGAATGGAAAATGCCCACTATTGCCATAACACACTGGGCAAAGATGGTAATGACTCCCTTCCTTAACCACAAAGTCAGTTCCTTGGTAGACCATCTGGCAGCTTTTCATTCTCCTTTCCACCAATTCCTTTTTCCATTAGCCCTGGCTTTACCCTCTGGAAAGTTCTTCCTTATTCACCATTCTCTTGACCATATCTGAAGTGGGGCACCATCTTTCTGGCTGGCAATATCTGTGTCCATGTGGCCTACTGCCTGCTTACGCTCATGCTCAGCACTCCATTTCAGGACAGAATTGTGAACTAGTAAGGATTAATTTCAGTAGGTTTCAGTAGGTCATCTATATATGTTAGTTCCATGCTCATTAGGGCCCAGACTCCTTTGACCTTGTTCCTCTACTTCCTCAACATGCTGCTTCCAGCTCTGAAACCAAGACTGCTCTTTCAGCTCAGCCAGCTGTATCCCATCCAGCAGGAAAGGAGGGTAAAAAGAAAGGCATGCCTTCTCTCTATAAGGCATTTCCTGGAAATTGCCCATACCACTTCTACTCGATACACCGTTGATGAGAATATAGGCATATGGCCAAGTCTAGCTGCAAGAGAAACTGAGAAACGTGGTCTTTATTTTGGGAATCCATGTTTGCACTAGCGAAAGAAATGGAACAAATATTGGGGGGAAACTAGTATTTTCTGCTGAAGTAGTGCTTTCCTTCACCTCCAGCCCAGTGGAAGAGCATCAGGGACCAGTTAGAGCTTGCCTGATGTCTGGTGAAGTCTGTGGGACACCAGAGGCTGGTGCCAGAACACTGCATTGACAAGCCTAAGGGGAAAGGGTGGCTACCTGATCTGAAAGCAGAGAGGGAAGAAGATGGCTCACATGAGTGAGAGAGAGCAAGCACTTGGGCCATCCTAAAGGGACTTTGCCTCAGGTGGGCTCCTGGGGAGGCACTGGGACAATAGCAGTATCTCTCTTTGTGAATCAGATTGCTGGAAAACCAAGGGAACTGCAGAGAGAGATGCCCAGACTTGGAAGGCAATCTCTGGAGAATACACAAATGCTCGTGCCCACCCCCAAAATGAAGTAGCTTTAAACTTCTGCCACAGCCAGAGAGAGCCATGTCAAATAGCACCAACGCCAGTCACATCAGACCTCTCCCAGCGCCATCCCCTTCTCCACCCTCCCCCATTACCTCAACCACAGAGCAGTCAGCAACTTTGGTGAGAGAGTTGACAGGGAGGAAAAGATTTGTAAGATGAGGAGTAGACGCTTCCCACACCTTCCTCCGCAACTCAGAATTGCAGGCCAGGGGAACAAAAGAGGAGAAGCTTTCGTTTTAAATAAAATTTGAAGTTTTCATTATTTCTCTGGAATAGCACACTTCATTTCAGTGGTTCTCAATCCTGGCTGCCCATTGGGATCACCTGGAGAGTTTGCTAAATTCCTGATATCTGGGCCCCATTCTGGTGATGCTGATTTCATTGGTCAAGGGAGCAGCCTGGACAACAATATTTTTAAAAAGGTGCCCAGGAGATTCCAATCAGCAGCCCAGGGTTGAAAACTACAGTGGTGATACTAAATTAAGAACATTTTGCAAACAGAAGATTGTGGAGTGACCAGAAGAGTGAAAGAACTTTCCCTAGATCTCACTCTGGGGATAGAGAACTAGCCCCACAGCCCAGGCATGGAATAAATGAACAATGACATTTTACAATATCACCCTATAGGGGTCCTCGCTTTCTATCAGACACTTAACATAAATCCTACCTCTTTCAAGGAGACTGGAAGTTTCTTCAGGGCAAGGGCCATCACAGGATTCTTTGGGGTCTCCACACTGCCCTGCACTTGCTAGACTTATTAGAGAGAGCTTAACATATATTTGTTGCCTTATCGTTAACCTCTGACCTCCATGTTGGGAAAAAGTGAATTGTCAGTTATGCGGAGGGCAAACCAAAGTGACTCCAAGATTGCCTTGAATTACATCTTAGAGTCAGTGAAGAAGATAGAAAGTACATGAAATATAGTCATTATGAAGTGGCAGGAAGTTTTCATCAACCTATGGCCAATTTCCGTGGTCCAGGTTGTTACTGATGCTAAAATTGTTACACATTTGAATAAGTTTTTGTCTTACCAATGCAAGGAGAAGTCTCCCTTCCCCACCTCTCCAACCAGACCCTGGCAAAGCAGCCTTGCTTCTTGCACACCATCAGCATGACCACCACCCTCATCGTGGGGAACCTGACTCATTAATAAAGACAGAGGACACTGACAAGAGGCGGGAAAAGAGCCAAGAACTTGCAAAACTCTCAACTAAATCCAAGAGCAGCTTTAGTCTGTCAACACAAAGATGTCATGTCCCGAAGTAGCCTACAGCATCAGGATCCCACAGGAATGGTTCTCAAAATGTTCCTTATTCCCCCAAGCCCACATGTATTGTACAACTCCATCAAACGGGCAGGGGCTGATTGCCAGATGCACCATGCTTCCAGATTTGACACTTGAGAAATCACGCTTCCCTGTGAATGGATCCTGAAGCTTGATATCAAGAGAGTACCCTTTCTATAACCTAAAAAGGAAAAGCAAATGATTTTAAGTGCAGTCTAGTATCAAAATTGGCCTTTTCCATCACCAGCTGCTGTCTTTTGTCTGATTCAAAGACATTTTTAAAGTAGAAATAAAATGTACTCTACCATGAGCCCAAGCTCAGAGAGAAATCCACTTAAACTGCGTGTGGTGAAAAGAGCTTTCCAATCCCAACGTATTTTTCTAGACTTTTCCCACCCGGGGGAATCCCCCATATGAAAGGTAAGTTCAACCAAATATGAGGTCCCTTGTTCAGTCAGACATGAAAAGCCTTACCCCATTGCTCTCAAACTATGTCATCACCAGAAAGGTTGACCAGCTTCTAGAGGGATCAATTAAAAAAAAAAAAAATCCCCTGATGCTGGCCATGTTGCTTACGATGTCCATATTTTACCCTTTCAAAGTACTCACTGTGCCTACAATACTAGGTGGTTCCAACAGCACCAAGCCATAAGCACCAGTGTTTGGTTTTAATCAGGTACTAAACACTGGAGCGTTAGTTAGACAAGTGACGCAGTTGATGATGAAGATAATGAGTGGCCCATTAAAGGTAATTTTTTTAAGTTAATGAGCTCTCCCCAAAGAGAGGCCACATACCATACTGAAAAATGTCCATAGGACGTAGTGCACTTTCTCTCTATTTAGTTAACTTTATGTGGATGCCATAAAACTTCTTTATTTGCTTTCAGTTAGCCCATAGGTTTTGACAAGATAAATTTTTATTTAGGTCTTTGCCCAGCTACAATCAGAAACTGGAGACTTGCTTTCCAAAGCCGGGCTGATAGATGGATTCATCAAAGCCCTCCCCACCCTGCTTTCCTTCCAGCAACCACAGGGATCAACAGACGGAGTTTTTCCTTAATTAAAGAAACTCAGCAACAAGGTGATTTATCGATGATGAATCTTTCAGGCCTTTTCATTGTGCGGTCACTGTTGGCCACTGTTTGAAATTTACCAACATAAATAAAGCCTCTCCATGACTAAACAAAGTTAAAGTAGCAATAAATTGAGCCTGCCATGTACTCTGGGCTACATCTGAAGCCAACATAAATACCAGAATGCCTGACACGCTTGACACGATGACATCATATACTCCCAAATAGAACAGCCCAGCCCAAGCCAAAGCCTAAAACCTAATACAATTCCCCCAAATGAATCAAATTGCAATGGTCTAGACTCGGCTACGCTAAGTGTTCGACTTCTGGCTTCCTTACCCTCCGCTGTCAAGAGATCACATTAAAAAATAATCTATACGCCGATCTAAATTTCGCTTTTTTTCTGCATGATTAAATTTTGGCAGGAGTAAATCTCTGTTATTCTCACTCCCCGGGAATGTTTGGAAAGTTACTAAAAACTAGGGATTTATCAGCTTAAGGTCCAACCGCTGTGGAATGTCCCATCCTGAGCCGTGTCCACAGCTACTCTCCAGAGGAGACAGGCCCACCCGCTGCAGGGGACACTGGGTGCTAATAAGGGAGTGAAGTTCTGCTCACTTGAAAGCGGCTCAACTCTGGCTTCTCTCCAGAGACACTTGCTCTGCCTGAATCCAGCAACAGGCTGTAGCGAAATGCCTTCAGAAAATGAGAATGTCAGCTACTGAGGGGCTCATGGCGCCCCAGCCCTGTTATGTCAGGAGAGGAAAGTAGGGGATTTGGGGGGGAGAAACCTTTCAGAAAGCACACGCAGGACATCAAATTAAAAATGGAGAAAGTCTAATAACTAATTGGTGAAACCATAAAAGCTGCCATAAAAGACATTTTCCTTAAACTACTTTACAGAGGGCTGTATAATTTTATGTCACTTTTTATTTATGTTGCTGTAATGAAAGCTGTAGCGGTTGCTGCGGAGCTTAGGAAGAAAGGAACTGAACTATTTTTAAAGCGGGGGAGGGGAAGTCCAGCTATAGGCCTGCAAACAAGACTCATTTGGAAACAGAGAGAGGTTGGGGAGAAGAGACTACTCCTAGAAAGCTCCGAGCAAAAAATGTTTACAACAAGCATCATTCTTCTACCACTCTCCTCTGTACCCCAGGGCTGCAATCGCTTAACATTTACAAAGTTGGTGCCATCGCGTTTTCACAAACTAGGATATGAATTAGAGTAGGGTATGAATTAGATAAACCCATGCCATTTAGATGACTTTTGTGAAACTGGGTTTTTATTGTGTGAAATATGTAAAAGAGCATGATTTGAGCTTCTAGAGGGATACAAATAAAAATGAATCCCATTTTAACAAGGAATTTGCAAGGCTCCATAGGGCACTACAACTCCAGATTTGAGAATTCTAGAAAGGCACTGCTTATTATTACCCAGAGGATCAGACAAGCTCTTTTCCGCTCTCGATTTGTATGTGACAATTCAGCAGGAAAAGAGGAACAAGTTGCAAGATAGAAAACCTTGGGCGAATTATATGCAAGAGAAACTTAAAATTGTATATGCTCAAGTGGAGACCATGAGTGGGGGCTCTCCGAGGGCCAATGATGCCCTGTTTCTTGATCTGGGGGCCAGTTGCAGGGGTAGTTCCACTTATGAAAATTCACTGTGTTCTCACGATGTGTGTCGTTTTCTCTATGTAGATTATATTTCAAGAAAACGTCTTAAAAAATAACTTATTCAAATAACTCTCCTAGAAAAGATGCAAAGCAGTGGGTAACGTGCATACAAAACCAGAGAAGTGTGGTGCCATTTTCCCAGGGTAAATGTAGATCGCCTCTTAAAATGCAGGGGCCCTCTGAACTCTGGCTAATTTTCAAAGTGAGATGAGGTTGTTTTTAGAAACAATTTGCCTTCTATTAACAATGAAATCCAATTCGGCTTCGAATATTAGAAAGTGAAACATATACACAACGTAGAGGGACTGCTGAAGTATCAAACAGATAGGGCATTATTTAGGTAGACTCGACAGTCAAGGCCACTTTACACCATTACGGACCAGACTAAACAAACCTGACCCATGGGGTGACCCTCCAAGGATCCCAAAAGATTGGGAACTCAGAAAAGACAGCCCTGACCAGACTTTACAACCTGGTAATGGCACGCAAACGACACTCTGTCTCTGTCACGCAGCCAAAGGTTGGTGTTGTATATGAGAGCAATTTCCTCAAGAATTCAGAGGAAAATGTGATACTTTGCCTTTTCTACATAGGGTTCACAACAGTAAGTGTATTTACTAGTCAGGGACACCCAAACCTCCTGATAAAAGCCCCATCGAGTCGGCCTGCCCCAGGTAACGGCAGTTTCCGGACTCCTGCCTAATCACTTGGCATGGCCCGGATGTCAGATGCAAGAGGAGGGGAGAACCCATTCACCCAGAACGGCAAAGGTCTCATTTGCAGGAGATTTTATAAGTCGAAATTGTGTCTAGGAAAACATCATCAGCATTTGGAGTCACTCCTCACTGGAAAGCAGGTTTTCGCTCACACTCTCACTGTCCTCAACACATGCAATTCTAGTCTGGTTGCACTGCGTGCCCAGCTCTGGCCTGTGCTTGTAATTCAATCGTGCTCACCTAGGAATGCCGGCAGCAAGCGGCCCGAGTCCGGCTTCTTCAAGGGCCTGTTTTCACTTGTTCCCGTTCAATGACTCTACACCTCACACAGGATGATTCAGGTCTATCTTGTGGGAAATTAGTTACCCGAAAAAGTCCTCCGAGCAGTTAACTGGGAAAGAGGATGTGTTTGCCGGTGGGGTGGGGAAAGGAGGGGAAGGAAGAGGGGGCAGGGAAACACAAAGAATACAGAAGCTATGACTATATGCTCTCATGAGAACATAAACTATGGGGATGACTTCAAATTTGGAAATCACCATGATGCCTCTGGAATCTTTGACTTTCCTTACGTTTTTTTCTCTCACGAAAGAGACCAGGGGTCTGACTCCTTATTATCTGCCTACGGCTGCTACCTGGAGGTCTCTCAGACCCGGAGGAAGGGATCTGTGTCTCTGCCTCCAGACTTCCAGAACCTCTTCTCTCGTGCCCGCCAAACATCAGGTTCTCTCAGGACCACCAATAATATATCCAGGCCCATGGTCTTCTTTAAGAACAAACTGTATCTGGGCACCCTAAGAAAAAGACATAAACCCTATCCTGGGGATTTTGAGGCTGTTCACAACCTCTTTAATGTATCCTCTTTACCTCTTTTTAGAAACCAGAATTTAGGATTGATTTGTCATCTTTTTGAGACGATCACTGGCACCACATAATTTCAAACAAGATGCACCTTTCAGCCCTTACTTCAGCACATTCCTGTCATATGATTCAAGGGGCCCTTACTTTCCGGTGGCTCATGAGCTTTGTTTTGGAGGGAAGTGGCCAATGTGGAGCATTTGAGTTTGGAAGCACATGCATCTTGATTTTTTTTCTTCATTAAAACAACAATCCTGTTTCTGACCAATACAAAGAAACGTAAGGTGACTTCCATGTGAAGTGTAGACATAACCTAGTGATCAAGAAGAAGCAACCAGCAGAATCTCCACAGAAAGAGTGGTATCCTTCCTGGCCTGCAAGAGGGGAGGGCGCCAATGCAGTTCAGCTCAGGCATTAAATAAACGGTCTAGGCCTCAAGATGAACAAGGCCTTCCACAGGGAGAAGCCGTCAGGAATTTGGGAGATTCATTTGCCTCCCTGAAGAGTAAAGAAATTACTTCTTCTTTAAGCACTAACATGCCTGAGCTGGGACCTGCTCCCGCCTCTGTGTATGTTCCACCAGAAACCAGAAATGAGGTGGAAAGGCCCAACCGCCAGCCCAGCAGCCCCACGTCCCTCAGCAGCAACGGCTCCTTTTCATCTCCGTGACAGTCACTTCCCAAATGACCCCTGGCCCCACATAAGTTTAAAAGAGGCGAGGTGCTGCTTTCAGCCTGTACCCACAGCACATTTCTGCCCTTTATTCAAGGGGCCCTTATTTCACCACTGCCCCTGCCCCTTAATCCCCTCCGGGGGGAATTCAGTTATGCATATTGCATGAAATGAGGACCACAGGCCCAGCCTCTACAAGCTGCTAATTGAAAACCATGTCAGAAGTGGGAGGAAGAGGCAGAAGGGGGAAAAACAACCCTTGACAGAACTCCTCATATTGTGAACAGCAACACGCCCTTCTAGAAGGCAGGCCTTGTTCCATCTCAGCCACACAATATGAGAGAGTCTTTCTTCCCAGCTACAGGATCTGAGGATGGAGTCCCTGGGAGACAGTGTCTGCCAGATCAGAAAGGGCTACAAGGATGCAGCTAATGGGCCTCCAGACCCCTGCCCAACACTGAGGCTCTATGAGCATCGGTGCCTACAGCTCCGGAGACAAGCTACCCGAGTCAAGGCCCAGCCCTTCCACTCTCAGCTGCGTGATCCCAGGCAAGTGACTTGTCGTCTCTGGGCCTTAGTTTCCTGCTCCGTAAAATGGGAATAAGAAGTGCATCTACTTCATAGGGTCACTGTGAGGATTAAATGTGATAATATATGTAAGCATTTCACAAGATGCCTGATACAGCAAGGGGGATTAACTGTTTAAGATTTTGATCTTGTTTATAACAATGAGAATGCTCCCCTTACCAGATTGCAGAATGACCAGAACTAGGGGAGAGAGAGCTGAGACTGCTGTTCTACCCCCATTTCATAAGTAAATGTGGTACCAGTTCCATGGAAGCATTCAAATAGCAGAGGGAACAAGAACGTGTGCATGTGTCGAGGTGGGGCGAGGAAGATGGTAAGATTCCGGGGGAGGGAGAACTTAAGGATAACAGGGAAGGGAGACAAAGCTATTATTCTTCAGTCGTCTATTACATAGCAAACATGTTCTACGTGCTCTCGTGGATGCTTAAACAAAGCTGTAAGGTAGTTATGATCATCCCCATTTTCCACTAAGAATCTAATGCTCAAAACAGCTAAATAAGCTCCCCAAATTGACATGGCTCCTAAACTGTGGTAATGAGAGTTCCTTTTGACTCTCCAAACCCCCACTCCTGCCACACACTTGTACCAGGGGTTCCTTCCTGCCTTTGAGGAGGAGCAAGAAATCCTTGAACGATGGTCTTAGACCACCTTCTTTGTTCAGAATAGCAGTTTCCAGCCCTTATATTTCCTTGCCAAAGGTAGGCGGGAATGTGACTGAAGCAATAAATAGAAGCCTTTAAATGCTTCCCTGCAAAGAGCTTTGGCTGCGAGGTTAGCATCCAGGTTAAGAATATAAAAAGCAAGTAAATGAAAATACTGTGATTACAATGGTGGTGACTCTATCCGAGGACCTCCAAAATCACTAGCAATTATGTGGTATGAAACACCTCCATTATGAAAACTGCAATGATTTTGTGTCTACTGATGAGGATAATGACTAATATATTCTGTCAACAGACATGACAGCTGTCGGTACATATTTGGAGGCATATATTTTTAGATGCCGTTACTGTATCTCCAGCTATTTTAACTACTAAATTTTGTTGACATGATGCGATCCAGCAAAAAGGAGGCCTACGGGAAAAGGTTAAAATTCCTATTTCCAGCTGTTTCTCTTCCTTACATCATTTTTGTCTCGTTATTCACTAGGATCCATAAATCTGCCACTCAGACCCGGGCTAAGTGATGTGCTACAAGGAAATTGTTAATGTCACTAGGAAACAAAATAAAATTGAACACTGAGTTCACAGAATTCAGCATTCAGAGTGTTGTCATGCTAGCATGCTCTCTCACACACTGACCAGAAGAGCTTCTGTCTCAGGGGGGACATGTGCTTTACCGCCTCTGTCCCAGCTCCCCATTTTCCAAATTGGGGGGCGAGAAAGGAAAGGAAGTGGGAAGTTTTGCAAGATGGGCTCTAATTTTAAGACAAAAGCCATCCCATTAAATCTTAACAGATGTTTCTCAAGTTTAGAAGATTAAGGAAGATTTCAGCATCAAAAATCAAAGAAAATACTCCATGACCTTAAAAAAGGATAAAACACAAAGCTCTAACAAACCCAAAGTCCACTTTGACAGCTGTCTCTGATGGAATTGACGAGGTGCTATTGATGTTTGGATTAAACCATGCCTCTGTGATCAAGTACTCAAACATGGGATAAAAGACGAATATATTATTTAATCCTATCCACTAATTTTGTCTGGGCCCTGAAAAGCAATGGGTACCAAACAAATGTTGAAAGTGGTTTCTCTTCTGTTTATTGACATAGCTATTTTTATTTCATTAATTTGCCACGTATCTTATCAGCGTTTAAACCAACACAAGGAAATCCATACAAGGTACTGAACCCTCCACAAACAGATCACTGCAGCTTCCAAGGCCACTAAAGGTAAAATCAATAGATGATGTTTCTAGAAAGTGAGGAAGATGTTACAGGAAAATGTAATAGGAAAATTGGGTTCTGATTTATTTTTTCCTCTTTTTCTTTCTTTGCTAAACCATAAAATCGCATTGGGAATTCCAGTATTCAGCCTGGTGAGTTTTGAAAGAAAAGAAGAAAAACTTTCTTTTCTTGAAAAGGAAAGGGTGAAGAGGCAATTAAGTCATTAATTACTCTCTTTGTCTAATGCTATCCAACCCATCAAACTTGGCCTCTTCTGTCTTCATCAAAGGTGGAGCTCACTCTACTTTACAATAAGTACCTCTTAATAAGACAATCTCATGTTTCAAAAGCTGCTCTATGAGGAATTTAGATGAAGAGAAATTAAAATAACACTTAGCAGCAGACCCCAGAGTTTGACAGCTGCACAGCGCCCACTATCACCAAGTCCTTCAAAAGGAGCGGTGAGAGGTTCCACGGACAGGGACACCGGTGAGAAACAATGTGCTGTGTGCAAGGGGCAAGGAGCCCTGGGTGGAGGGAAGACAGAACTGACATCAATGCCAAACACTGGGGACTAATCCACACCTCCCTTTGAAGTTGATCAGGGCGTGGGGGGTGGGGGTGGGGGTGGGAAGCAGTTACCCTTAGAAGGTAACTGAGGAGATGATGTGTGACAAGAAGGGTTAGATCAGTCTTCAGACCTCTGTTCCAGCTGGAACCACATCAGGGACATTTTCTGCACGGGGATCTCCACCTCTACCTTTTTAGCATGTCTTCAGCCCACTGCAGATCCCTTCTTCTAGACATACCTTCCATGCTCAACTGGTAAGTGCAGCAAAGACCCCTTCTACGGCATGTGTGAGTGCATACACTCCTTTACAGAGCTTAAAGAGCTTCTTTGGGGGAAGAAAAATCCTTAATAAAAGTAACAAAGCATGATGCTCCTCAGTTTGTATTCTCATGTCAAGTTTCCTGTTGCTGATCTGGATGGAAGCATTCGTTCCATGAGATCTTGAATAAGTTCTCCCCAGTAGCAAGGGAATAAAGCCACAAGCACACAGGACAGTTGCACAGGCAAGCAAGGAATGAACAAGAGCATTCATTTTAAAGCAATTTTAAAACACTTAATAACAGAATCTCCCTTTTCCTATCAACTTCCAAAGATCCCACCAGGTTGTACTCTAAGAACCATGCCGAGAAGATTCAGCTAAAGATGGATTGACTTCCTCCTCGGATACTCTGCCTGCAAGATACTGCAATGACATAAGTACTAGTATGATAACAACAGCTTTATTTTTGTGTGTTGCTATGGAATTTCGAAAACAAAACAAAGAAAACCACTGATCAGTAATTGTGACAAAACTTCTTAGCCACAGCATTGAGAATAGGGCCTAATTATTTCATAAACACACTTTGATTTGTTTACTTCAACGTCAAATTAACTTCAAATATGTAACAGCCAACGCTGATTTGAGACGGTACCCGATGTTGCTGCAGACTGTGTTCCATGCACCTTGTGTAAATCTATCTCTTTTTTAAGTAGATTCATTTGTAAATGTCTCTGCCTAGCATACCCCACATACAAAAGAGGAACCACATATGCATTTTATTTAAAAGAAAACTGTTTCCAAAATGGAGTGTGTGTGTTTGTGATGCTGTGTTTTGGCTCGCTCTCATTTGCCCCTTTACCAGCCTCAGGAACACTTTTTTGGAAAATTAGCAGCCCGTGACTACAGAGACGCCGAGAGATACAATGGGAGCCTGGCAAAATTAAGAACAAAGAAAAGAAATTTTTTAAGTTGTTGGGGGAAATTGCTCCATGCTGAAAGAAATAGGAGGAAGACAAGAAAGGGAGAAATGGCCAAACCCCTGGTAAGGCCTGCACTGGTCATTCAGTCACCAAGTATTGATTAAGTGCTCATTTCATTCCTGTCCCTTTTTATCTAGAGCTGGATTCTCAAAACAATCTTACAAATATTAACCCACATATTCCTCCTAATAGCTCTATGTGGTAGGTACTATTAATATCCTCATTTTAGAGAAGAGGAAACTGAGGCACAGAGAGGTTAGTGATTTGCCCAGGAGCACACAGCTAGTAAGTAGCAGTGTTTAGGATTCTAATCCAGACACACTCTGTCTCCCCAGTCTATACTGTGCTAAACTGCTTCTGCCCACCATATTCCCAACGCTGGGCCCTAGAGTAATAAAACATGCTTCTTACTCTCAAGAAGCTTCTAGCCTAGAGGACAATTATAACATAGTGTAGCAGGTCTGTGAAAGTGATAAGCATGGAGTGGTATCCCAGGAGGTCAAGGGAGGGAAACCAGCCTACCTTAGAGTGAACAGAGAGTGGGTGGGAAGATTAGTAAAGACTTATAGATCTGGAGCAGGGTTTCTCAACCTTAGCACTATTGACATTTTGGACCAGATAATTCTTTGTTGTGGAGGGCTGTTCTACAGACTGTAGAATATTTAGCAGCATCCCTGGCCTCCACCCACTAGCTGTTACTATCATACCCCTCTCCCAACGTGATGACCAAAAATGTCTCCAGACATTGTCAACTACCTCCTAAGAACAAAATCACCCCTGGCTGAGAATCACCGATCTAATGAAGCAGTGTCCAAGACAGACTTGAATGATGAGTGGTAGTTATCCGAAAGAAAAAAGAATTAAAGAGAGGTCCAGGCGGAGGATATAGCACAAGGGCCCAGAAGAGAGAGGCTAGCACTCCTGGGAGCTAAAAGTAATTCCACAGAAATGGCTCATAGAACTGGCTATAGGGAATTAAGAAAGGGGAATTTGGAGGGGCAGCAAAATGGTCATAAAAGATCTCCTACTCTACATTTTGGGAGTTGGACTATATCCTAATGTAAGTGGGGGCTATTAAAGGAAGAATAACAAGATCAGACTATATTTTAGAGCCCTCACTCTAACCTCCACATAGACAATGCACTAAAGAACAAGAATGGAGACCAGCCAAGATACTGCTATGTTTCTACTTTCTTTGTACATTGATCCCTTTTCCTTTTAACTATAATCTTAACATTTAAAATTAAATATGTACCCTTCATATGTAAAAAGCTCCTAGGTATCAATAAAAAAAAAATCACACCAATGGCAAAAAGGGTAAATAAGCAATTCACAAAGAGGAAGGGCAAATGGCCAATAAATGTAAAAATACGCTATTTTCCCAATGGTCAAAGATATGCAAATTAAATAACAAAATCCATTTTCCAACTATCATATTGGCAAATTATTTTTAAAATTGTTATCGCATCTCTTATTAATGTACAGAGAAACTGCATTCTCCTACACTGCAGTGGGAGTCTATATTGACACTGCCTCACTAGAAAGCAATTGAGGGAAGAAAAAGGAGTTTTGTGAAAAATTAAATGACAAACTATTTAAATGATCTAAACATCCAATTAAAGATTGGTTGACCAAATTATAACAACTCTGGGTAACAAAATATCATGTTTCCATTAAGACTGATTTTATAGAAGTCTATTTGTTGAGATTTGAAAATATTTGACACAAGGCAGAAATAAAAACATTAATAACTTTCCGGGTTAGTAGGAGACTGGGGAAGTGGCCGTATGCTGGCCAGTGTAAGCAAGCTGGCTGCACCCCTGGGGTCACACTGTTGCCGGGCCCACGTCTTAAGGCTTAGTCAGGTTGCCTAAAAATTGGAAGTAGAGAGCAGCGTGTCAGTATAATCATCAACTTCTGGAGCAATAATCACTGGTACTCACTGGGCTGACACAGTCACCTTGGGTGCAGAGTCCGCCAACAGCTTTTAGAGCCACACTGCAAGAGCAGTCTCCGAGCACAGTGCCCCAAACACAAGGTCATCGAAGGGCTACTTATAGCCCCTCATTTTGCTGTCCATTGACATTTCTATTGGGAGTTTATAAGCAATCAGACTGTGTATATCAATTAATCTTTAAAAAAAAACTGTTTTGGTATATAGGTCCTCTATTGCTTAGAGAGAAAATCGTTTTGCCCTGGATTTTGAGCAATTTTTGAGCCCTTAAAGAGAGCAGAAAAAGTCCCCAGAGCCACCAGTGCCTGACACGTGGTTAGTGGCAGCAAACATTAGTTACATGAATGACTGAGGTGAAGTAACTAGGGCAGTCCGTGCCACATTCTAAACCTGACTTCTACCAAATTCAGGGGAGGGTATAAACTTATACTTGGTATGATTTAGGGACCCCAGAATGGCACAATAAAATTTTATCTTTCTCCAAAATTCACAGCTATCTGAAAGTGTCTCATATGCTTGCACACATTTATTGGATTTAAGTATAAGATGAGGCATTTCTTTGCCCCTCAAAAATGATCTTTCAGAAGAGAGAGTCGGAAGTTAAGTAATTTATCCAAAAAACACATGGCAACTATCAGTACCTATATTTGAACTCAGCTCTATCTAAAACCATAGATCAGGTGAGTTTAGAAGACTTTTCTGAATAATATTTGGGTACTTATTGCACCTAAATTTATGGCACTAACTATACAACTTATTTGTCATTCGTTACTATAGGATTTTTTCTTGTGATTTTGCTATTTTGCATATGTTCTGGACCGTACTCCTCAACTAGATTTAACATCCTTGAAAGTTAAGTAGCCTTCCCTGCCCCTTTACCATCCATGCAGACACACACACTCTGCTACCCCAGTACCTAACACAATTCTTTACACAAAGTAAGTACTAAATAGGTGCTTATAGAATAAATAAATGCTAATCTTTATTAGGATCAGACCAAGTCCTATTCGTCACTTAATACATAAATTCAGGGGAAACATTTTAAATCTAAAGACTGTAGAGAAATTGGAAAACAAAAAGCAAACAGGAAAAAATGCTGTAATGTAATGAAGGGTTAAAATCTTTATTATATAAATAGCTCATACAAATCATTAAGAAACATCCTAAGTTCCCAGTAGATAAATAAACCAAAGGGCACAGCAGAAAATTCAGAAAAGAGGGATTAAAACAAATGTGCCAATTGCATACCCCTTCCAGTAATCAAATAAATGCAAATAAAAGCTGTAAGATGCTGTTTTTGCATGTCTAATTTGCCAAATTTTAACTATTAATTTAATAATAATACCCAATGTTCATGAAGATGAGATAAAGCATGCTGGTAGCAATAGGAGTTAAGAGCCTTATAAATTAACTTGTGGCCTTAGGCTCAGTAATTCTGCCCCTATAAGCCAATGCTAAAGAAATGATTCTCTCCCAAATACAGAGGATAGAATAGGTCTGGTAATGAGGAAAGAGGACAGCTAGTGCCCGGGAGTATAGACTTTATAAGTCAGATGCACCTAGATTCAAATCCTGGATCTACCATTTCTTAGTTGGGCAATTGGGCGGTATGTTAGCCTCTGTGAGACCTAATCTTCTCATCTGTAAAATGGATATAATGACAGTGTCTAATCATAGAGTGGTTGTAGCGATTGAATGAAAGAATGTTTGGAAAATGCTTAGCAGAGCATGTGCTTAGCAAGCACATAGAAAGGGCTCCATAAATACTAACCAGTATTATCAGAAGCAGACCAAAAAAACTTTATGTACAATCATACTCTTAATATATGATGAGAAAGAAAAAATTTGAATTGCTAGCTGTAAGGGTAGATTTAGTTGTACAATAGCATAGCCATTCAAGGACATAGTATGCAACCTTCAATTTAGTGACTGTGTTTGGCTTGTAGAACTTTAAAGTATATATTTATGAGAAGTGTGCAATAACATGGAAGAATACCTCCACAACAAACATGATCTGCTTCAGAAACTTGGGATATAAAATAAGGTCACATCTCTTTTATTATTGAAATTAAATTGATGTAAGCCCTCATCTCACCACTGAATCTCCTTCTTCCTTCTCTGGGATTTTTCCTCCTGTAAGGCCAGCAAAACCCAAGGGGTCAGCTTGGGTTACTCTCACCCTGTGGCCAGATCAGAGCTTGCACACCCCACCCAACTCACTCAGAGCTGGAGGACTCCATACTGAGTGCCTCAAAACAGTATCATCGGGTACCACAATGATTTGGAAAACAGTAAGAAGTGAAAAATACTATCAGTATTTCTACCATGCAAAAATTATCATAATTAACAATTAGTGTATTTCATTCTGGGATATGTATAGATTCTTTTTTTGCCAAGTTATTGTACTGTACAAAAAAAAAAAAAAAAAGCTATACTCTCCAACCCTAGAAACAAGAGACAACTCAATCCTGGAAAGAAAGGATTTGCCCAATCAGCTGCATCATGTTGAGCTTCCATGGATTCCCACAAAATCGGCAGCAATCTTCTCCCCTCGATCCTAACAGGCCCAAATAACAAATGCACTAAAGAAACTAAAGAGTCTCTCCCCAGAGGCCCTGGATTGATAGCAGCACTACCTTTGTTGTGCCCTCTTGCACACTGTCAGCAATCCTGCCTCTCTGGATAGGAAGATACTTGCCACACAGGCATCTGTCTCATCCATGGCCCCATTGTATTTTTAAAACTAAATTTCTTAGATATGATAAAATGAAGTTAAGATATCATTAAAGGTGTGTGTTCTTATTGTTTACTTAGGGAATACTTTATTAGTCTCCCTTGCAAAATTGAGAGGCCTGATAAATGAATATCATAAAAATGGAAATAAAGTCCTCTAATGGGGCAAAGACCACTCTAAGAGAGGTACTCAGTTACTCTACTACCTTCTGTCATGAGAAAATTTGGTTGTTCACAAGTATTAGGTTCTTTCTAATAAACATGGGTAACATCCAATAGTTAGAGGTGGGCAGAATCTATAGATCTCTTCCCTTGCCATTGATTAAAATTAAATTGTCTCAGACCAAAGTTTGCCGTATACACATTCATTCATTTAGCAAACAGGCCCCCAAACACTCACACGACCTAGTGTATAAGCTTAAAGAAGGTCCAGCTTTCTGTCTTCACCGAAAATTTTAGGTTCACCAAAGACAAATGTGACAATAACCTAGCAACAGGTCTCAGCTCCTTTATAATTAGATTCATGAGACCTTATAATTCATGAGACTTCTCAGATAAATAACTGGGCACAGCATCATTTCAGAATGAAACCTCTGGCACCATTTTGAAAGGTATAGAGTATGAACTAAATTCTTATGCCGTATTTATGCAAGGGTAGAGGGTTTCTGCAATTTTTCTAGCTAATCTATTTATCTTGAACACCACTTCTTTTACCTGTGAAAAGTGGCAAAGCCTCCAGTGTTGATTAGATATAAAGATAGCTGAAGTAGGGGTGCCTAGGTGGCTAAGCCAGTTGAGCGTCCAACTCTTGATTTCAGCTCAGGTCATGATCTCAGGGTTGTGAGATCAAACCTGCATTGGGCTCCACACTCAGTGGGGAGTCTGCTTGAGCTTCTTTCCCTCTCCCTCTCCCAATGCCCCTCCCCCACTCCCCCCCACTCTCTCTCTCTCTCTCTCTCTCAAATAAATAAATCCTTAAAAAAAAAAAAAAAAAAAGATAGCTGAAGTCTACCTGTTATGTGGTCTTCTGATTAGAAGCTTCCAAAATACTAACTACCTACCCCAGACATGTATGCTCTATCCTAGGGTAAAAGACTGTTCCTAGGATATAGGTAAAAATAAATTTACTTACAAACACACACATATCACATATACCAACATAAGGGTGTGTTTGTGTGTGCACATACACATAGAAGTACATAGATAATTAGGTAGCTCTAGATATAGATATATAAAGTCAGGCTATCTGTGTCAAAGTATTTTCAAGTAAATTATAGGCAACACAATAGTGCCCTCATATTAAAAACAAAAAGGTTTCAAAATCCAAATAAAAGGAGGTAAGTGTTGGACACTTAAAGACTTCATTTCATTTTTAGGGATGTTTTAAAATCATTTCATTTGAAAGAAGCCTGAATACATTAGACACATAGGGAAATAATCCCACTATTAGTATAATCACTTACATCTGTCAAATGCACCCTGATGTATAATATGCTTTCTTTTATTCCAGAGGATCCCAAAGAAACAAAACTTTGGATGAAATTGCAAAGGGACAAGAAAGAATATTATTATCCAGTGTTGAATCCTGTCAAAAAAATATGATACCCTCAAACCACTCATAGGTCAGATGATAACCATCCCATAGGATGGATGCTATACAGGAAAGACAAGCAGGTTCCAGAGAAGGATGAAGAAGGAGCCCATGGCCACTGGGAAAATCAGGGAACAGAATCCTAGGGGTCACATTCAAACTGGGTTTTGTGGAAGTTTGCCTGGGTGAGAAGATGTCCACCTTGACTCCCCAATCTGTCAAATGAGGAAGACAGAGTGCCTGTCTCTCTCAGAAGAGTGAGAATTAAGAGGGACTATGTATTTAAATCCTGACATATGGTATTCTTATGCAGGGATCCACCTTATAAAATCAGGAAGCAGGCTGCAAAGAGCTCTACACTAAGATTCAGAAGCCTTGAATCCCAACCTCAGCTCTGCCCCAGCTGGCTGCATGACCCTGGGTTAGTCTCTTCTCTCTGCACCTGAATCCCACCTGGTGAAACTGTTCTGTTACCTGCCATGAGGACCAAGTGGGATCGAAGACTGGATACTGAAGAGTTAAGCACTTCACAAATAAATACAAGGCATTATTTTCATCACAAATAAAAGATACTTTCCTGATTCCAAATATGCTAGAAAGGAAAATTCAAGGGCTCAGGGTAGAAAGAGAAGCATCAACCTGTTCTGTGGCAGAAAATAAGGAAGCCTTCTAAGGCTAGGCCTTGACCTTCAAATACCCTCACCCTTTTTGGCATGATGCTCTTATAATTGGGCCACGAAAGAACTGAGGCAGATCTAAATGTGTCCCTTGGCAGATCTAAACATGTCCCTTGGAATCCAACATTGAATGGAGGGTCTCCCACCATTAAAGTTCTGGCATGAGGGTCACCCATCTGTCTCACCCAGATAAAAGAGAAAAAAGTCAAGTCTGGGGCTAGGGTGGCCACTCTATTCTTTGCACAGAACCAAGAGTCCTAATGAGAGCTCCCCAGCAAGGGTAAGAAGTCAAAGGTGATGCCCCATGCCACTTAGTCCCTTAATCTCCACTTTAAACCCAATTTAAAAGTCTTCAAAGTGGATCTTCAATCAGAAAGAAAACGTTGTTTCATTTAAAAGGCTGCCTTTCAAGAACAGTTGGTGTATCCTCAAGGAGTGGCCATTTTAAAGCATCCTACTAATGGGAGATTCTCTTAGGTTTAAATGATAGCATCATAGGTGCTAGCTCTGGGCTCTGGAAGATACCAGCGGCCTGACTGACCTCAAAGTTTATATAAAGTAAATAGATGCTTGAAAAGAAGAAACTAACTAAATCCCAACAAGGCATCTGAAATGGAATCCCCCTTAAGCTGGTCACCAATGGTGCATGAGTAACAGACCACCATTTGTTCACAACATGAAGCTATTAACTGATTGTTCACTCTTGCAACAAGCATTTATTGAGCACCTTCTATGTGCTAGCACTACAGTAGTCACTGAGTCACCAAAAGTGAGTAAGATGTGGTCCTCGTTCTCACAGAGTTCAAAACCTAGTAAGAAAACAGAGAAGTAAACAGAAGATAACATTGCCTCATTATGAAGACTTCCTGGAGTGCATGGAGGTCCTACTATCCCTTCGAGGGCTGCAGGGGCAGACCAGACTGTCTAGAGCAGTGTGTCTTGAATTTCACTGTGCATACAAATATGGAGTTCCTGTTAAATGCAGATTTCTGACTCAGTGGATCTGGGGTAGGGCTTATGAGATTCAGCATTTCTAACAGGTCCCCAGGAGATGCTGAGGATGCTGCGAGTACACAGACCACAAAGTGAGCAGGAAAATCAGAGAGAATGCCGAAAACTGAGCCATGTCTTAGAGAATGAGTAGAAGTTAGTCAGGGTAAGAGGAAATTGGAGGTGGCATGGATCTCATGGTCCACATACAACAGTGAGGGGGTGGAGGGTTTAGGGAGGCCCAAGTGCTTCAGTTTGGCTTGAGTGGGAAGTGTGAGGCAAGGGTAGAGTGGAGAACAAGTTGAAAGGGGCAGGGATCCATGATGTCCAGCATAGTATTTGGACTTTGAGAAAAGACGGTGGGACCATTAAAAAATGTTTGAACTGGGAAGAGATACGCTCAGATGGCATTAAAAAAAAATCTCTTAGTCAAAAATGTAGGAAAGAGACTAGCAAGGGTTATGGGAGAGGGAGAGAGGCCAGTAAAGAGGGCATTGCTGCAGTACAAACAGAGAAATGGATGGAATCATGAGATAGAAAATGGATGGAATCATGAAATGGATGGAATCATGAGATAGAAATGGATGGAATCATGGAGAAATGATATGTGTTGGAATCACCAACACATATCATTTCTCCACAGCTTCAAAATAATCTTCCCAAAAGTTAATTTGCTTTGGCCAATGGCTCTTTAGCACTACCAACATAATTTTGAAACTCTTCTGTCTGGATTTCAAAACATGTTACCACCACTTTCACCTTCATCTCTCCACTGGATGACCCCCACTAGAAATCATCAACTACCCTCCTACTACCCTTCAGGGCTGGGATTCATACCTCCTAGGTTCAACCCCACCACCGTGCTTAGCTCTCACTGTTTAACTAACCTGGAATGGCCCTGCTGCTCCTCTCTACCTACCTACTTTCCACTGTTCTTCAAGGTCCAGAAGTCAGTGACCTCATTGGTAAAGCTTTCCCAGACTGCTACAGCCCCACTGGTCTGTGCACTGCCTGCTTCATTCTGTTTGCACTCAATCTCAAAGGGCCCTGTGATTTTTAATATCTTCTTCTATTTCCTTTTGCTTTTATAAAATAATTCATCTTTCAGACATGTGCCTGTAGTATACATTTACAGATTAAATAAGAATAATAAAAGGAAACCTGCACACCCTCCTTTTGGATTCAGAAATAGACACTACCAAGATATCTGCAGTTCCTATATACTGCTTCTTGGTGGTCTTGGTGTTTTGGTTTTTGTTTGTTTGTTTTTGTTTTGTTTTGTTTTGTTTTTACTGTGGCCAATCCCAACAACACAACATAACTCAAAATAAGACCTAAGGAACAAGAGACATCCTGTCTTTTTTGTTTCTTCCACAGCAGTTGTCATGATACTTTCTGTACTAAAAAATCTGGGCAAACAACCAGGCATTATGAGTATTATTTTTGGGAAAATGAGAGCAAGTAGTTTTAAATCAATCCTGCCTGGAATAGTCCAAAACACAGAGTCATCAACCTCTCAGTATTTAACAGACTATCCATCCACTAAGAAGACAGACCCTCGGTGAATATTTATTTAATTGAATTCTGGTTTTATTTCATCTAGTGGATATAGCATAGATTTTGATCAACGTCAGACATAAAACTACTGCACTAAGCAAATGGTCTCCAAAGTAGGGCTCAATCTGCTCCCCCACAAGGTATGCATTTATATCCACTGGGGTATAGGAAGAAACATTAGAACTTTTATTTATGCTTGGGTTTTTCCCAACTTTTAAATGTTTTGATTTGGGGTTTATATCTTATAGTAGATATAACATGTAGCATATACACTATGCAGGATAACATACACATATACATATACAGTATAACATATTGCATAGTATGCTAGGCATAGTACATAGCATAGCAGCACATTAGGGCATGCTGCGAAGGCACCATACTCACACCTAATTAGAATAGACAGCAGGAAAATAAAGTGAAAACCCCAAGGTGGGGTCTCCCCATGAGCTTCTAAGACTCATTCATTCATTCATTCATTTATCCATCCAAAAACATATCTTACTGCCCTTCTTATGTGTGCCATGCTCTGTTGCCCAAATTGCATCAGACAGACAACAAAACAGGTCACACCCTGTCCTGTCCTGCCGCCCACGGGACTTGGGCTGCTTCATGGCTCAAATAACTGGTGTATGACACTGAGTTTCCCAGAGTGAGCAGATACACAACCAAATATGCACTCCCCTGCCCAATAAGAGGATGAAGATGAAAGGAATCAACCAGACCCAGGATCCTAATCCTGATCACAGATGGTTCATTATAAGCTTATAGCATCTACTTGACATGGCTCCTTTATGCACAACCGGCCTTCTCCACCAGCAAAGAAGGGAACTACCTTCCTGACAGATGCATAAGAAGAAGCTCTTTCCCCTCAAAAATGCCTCCCCTCTGCTCCTAGATGTTTGAAACTACCCTCAGAAGAAGAAAGTCCTATAGTTGATAAGGAATGCAATTTTATTTTATTTTTTTTAAATACCCTTACTAGAAAAAGAGGGAGGGAACACAGGGGGGAGGGGCAAAGGAAGAGGGAGAGAAAGTCTCAAGCAGATGCCACGCTGAGCATGGAGCCCAACATGGGGAGGGGCAGAGGAAGAGGGAGAGAAAGTCTTAAGCAGATGCCATGCTGAGCATGGAGCCCAACATGGGGCTCTATCTCAAGACCCTGAGATCATGACCTGGGCCGAAACCAAGAGTTGGACGTTTAACCAACTGTGCCACCCAGGTGCCCCAGGAATGTGATTTTAAATGCCCTTGCCATGGAGTAAGGTAACCTACCTAGTTTGCACTAAGTTGTAAAAGACTTGTGTCCAATACTCTCTAGAAAACCAGTTTTGCTGGAGGGAGAGATGGAAAAGAAATTAACACCAGAGAACCAGCCTATTGTACCTACAGGTGAAGTGAGAGGAACTTACAGATGCAAGTGCAGACTTAGAAAGGAGACACCAGGCCACACTGGGCCAGAACGGGAAAGTTTACCTTGCCAGGTTGCTAAGAGCTAAGTTAGGCCCAGCACTTACCCACTGGCCTCAAAACCTTAATTACCATAGAGAATGTTAGTGCTGAAAGGAAGCAGAGACAGGTGCCTGATATAGATAGGAAAGATAGGTGCCTGGGACAGATAGGAAAGCTCATCCAATGAGCTTTCAACAAACCTAGTGACAGAGGCAAAGAAGTAAAATGAGATTAAAAACTCTCAGCCGTGTTCTCCATTTTGAAACACTAGCTCAATTCTACGTTCTGAGTGTTTTGAACCACTTAGCTCCCACTCTTCCCTCTGGGTTTGGTTTGCATTTGGTTTTGGGTTTTTGATCCTCTTTATCTTTCCCCCTCTGGATTTTTGATGTAAGATTCTTGGCACTTCTCAGAGTATTGCCAGAGGTGAGGAGGCAATAGTGATGATTCTTGTCCATAATCCATCCCAGAGGTAAACCTTGGAACAATGCGCTGTTGTTTTGCTGGATAAAATAAGACAAAGAAAGAGATTTCACTTTTTCTGCAAGACTTGAGGTTTAATGTCCTATGACAACTTGGAAGAAAGATAGAACAATACCTAAATGTACCTTCCTACTTCCCAAGAATAAGAAATTGAAATAACCAAGTAGTTTTCATTGAATACAGACACAAAAAACAGTAGGCAGTGTTTACTGCAACTTACAGAAAGGGCATCAGCTCAATCACCTGAGTTTCTGTAAAGATGTGATTTCATTTTAAACAATTCTACTTCAAAATCACTGATATTAAAACTGTTAAATCCAAATCATGGGCTCCCTTTTAAATATATAGATATATCATTTTAACACAACTGCCTTTTGAAAATAATTATATATAGTATATGATATAGATGTAAATAATATGCAGGCATACCTTGGAGATATTCTGGGTTTGGTTCCAGACCACCCCAATAAGGTGAATATCAAAATAAAGCAAGTCAAATTAATCTTTTGGTTTCCCAGTGCATATAAAAGTATGTTTAGGGGCGCCTGGGTGGCTCAGTGGGTTAAAGCCTCTACCTTTGGCTCAGGTCATGATCTCAGGGTCCTGGGATCGAGCCCCGCATCGGGCTCTCTGCTCAGCGGGGAGCCTGCTTCCCCCTCTCTCTCTGCCTGCCTCTCTGCCTACTTGTGTGCTCTCTCTCTGTGTGTCAAATAAATAAAATCTTTTTTAAAAAAAGTATATTTACACCACACTGTAATCTGTTAAATGTACTATAACACCATGTCTAAAAAAGAAATGTATATAACTTTAATTTTAAAATACCATATTACTGGGTCGCCTGGGTGGTACAGTCAGTTAAATGACCTACTCTTGGTTTCAGCTCAGATCATGATCTCAGGATCATAAGATCAAGCTCTGCACTCGGCACAGTCAGCATGAGACTCTCTCTCTGTCTCCCCTGCCCTTTTTAAATTTCTCTTTCTTTCTCAAATAAATAAATTTTTAAAAATAAAACAATGAGGGGCGCCTGGGTGGCTCAGTGGGTTAAAGCCTCTGACTTAGGCTCAGGTCATGATCTCAGGGTCCTGGGATCCAGCCCCGCTTCGGGCTCTCTGCTCAGCGGGGAGCCTGCTTCCCCCTCTCTCTGCCTGCTTGTGATCTCTCTCTGTCAAATAAATAAATAAAATCTAAAGAAAAAAATAAAATAAAAATAAAAAAATAAAACAATGACTCTTGGAACACTGAAAAAATAAAATAAATTAATTGAAAAATAATAAAGAAATAAAATACTGTATTGCTAAAAGTGCTAACCATTATCTGAGTTTTCAGCAAGTCATTATCTTTTTGCTGGTGGAGGGTCCTGCCTTGGTATTGATGGCTGCTGATTGCTCAGGGTGGCGGTTGCTGAAAGTTGGTGTGGTTGTGGCAATTTCTTTTTTTTTTTTTTTAAGATTTTATTTATATATTTGACAGAGAGAAAGAAATCACAAGCAGGCAGAGAGGCAGGCAGAGAGAGGGGGAAGCAGGCTCCCCGCTGAGCAGAGAGCCCAAAGCCGGGCTCGATCCCAGGACCCTGAGATCATGACCTGAGCCGAAGGCAGAGGCTTTAACCCACTGAGCAACCCAGACACCCCTGGTTGTGGCAATTTCTTAAAATAAGACAATAATAAAGTTTGCTACATCCATGGACTTTTCCTTTTACAAATGATTTTGCAGTAGCACGTGATGCCCTTTGATAGCATCTTATCTGCAATAGAACTTTCAAAATTGGAGTGCATCCTCTCAAACCCTGCTGCTGTTTTATCAACTTAGTTTATACAATGTTCTAAATCCTTCATTGTCATTTTTGAAAGGAATCTTTTCTTCTGAGCTGTAGGTCTTAACAGTAGGCTTAAGATATTCACTAAACCACGTTGTAAACAGATGTGCTTTCATTCAGGCTTTGTCACTTCGAGAGCACAGGCAGAGTAGATTGAGCATAATTCTTAAGGGCTTTAGGATTTTCAGGATGGCAAATGAGCAATACTTCAGCTTAAAGTCACCAGCTGCACTAGCCCCTAACAAGGCAGTCAGCCTTTCCTTTGAAGCTTTGAAGCCAGGCATTGACTTCTCCTCTCTAGCTATGAAGGGCCTGGATGGCATTTTCCTCTGGTAAAAGGCTGTTTCATCTACATCGAAAATTTGTTGTTTTGTGTAGCCACCTGCGTTAATGATCTTAGACCTTCTGGAGAACTTGCTGCAGCTTCGACATCAGTATTTGCTGCTTCAGCTTGCACTTTTACTTTACAGACATTGTTTCTTAAACCTCACCAACCACCCTCTGCTAGCTTCAAACTTCTCTTCTGCAGCTTCCTCACCTCTTGGAGCCTTCGCAGAATCCAAGAGAGTTAGGGCCTTGCTCTGGATTAGGTTTTGACTTAAGGGAATGTTGTGGATGGTTTAGTCTTCTATCCAAACCACTAAGACTTTCTCCATATCAGTAATAAGGCTGTTTCATTTTTCTATTATTTGTGTGTTTGCTGGAATGGCACTTTTAATTTCCTTCAAGAACTTTTCCTTCACATCCATAACTTAGCTAACTAGAATAAGAGGCCCATTTCTGCTTTTGACATGCCTTCCCCACTAAACTTAATCATTTTCAGCTTTTGATTTACAATAAGAAACATGCAACTCTTCCTTTCACTCAAATACTCAAGAGGCCATTGTCAGTTACTAATTGTCCTAATTTCAATATTGTTGTGTCTCAGGGAATAAGGAGGCTGAAGGAGATGGCAATGTAGTGGTGGTAGGGGGGAAACAGAATGGCTCATTGGTGAAGCCATCAGAACACAAACACTTAGTAAGACTGCTGTCATATATGGGTGCTGCCCCAAAGCAATTATAATACTTAACATCATAGATCACCATATTGAATATAATAATGATGAAAAAGATTAAAATATTGCAAGCATTACCAACATGTGACACAGAGACACACAGTTGGGAGAATGGTACCAATAGATTTGCTGGACACAGAGCTGCCACAAACCTTCAATTTGTAAAAAATACAGCATTAGGAAAGTGCAATAAAGCAAAGCACCATAAAATGAGGTATGCCTGCATGTATAAATTATATCAGTTTTTAGGACTGTCATAACAAACTGCGACAGACTGGGTGGCTTAAAAAACGGGAATTTGTGGGGCGCCTACGTGGTTCAGTCAGTTAAGCGTCTGACTTTGGCTCAGCTCATCATCTTGGGGTCCCAGGATTAAGCCCTGGGTCAGGCTCCCTGCTGAGTGGGGAGTCTTCTTCCCCTCTCCCTTTGTCACTCCCTCCGTCCCTCCTTCTGCCCCTCCCACTGCTTATCCTCTCTGTTTCTCTTCCTCTTTCTCTCTCTAATGAATAAATAAAATCTTTAAAAACAAACAAACAAACAGAAATTTGTTTCCTCACAGTTCTGGAGGGTAGAAGTCTGAGATTGAGGTGTCAGAAGGATTGATTTCTTCCAAGTCCTCTCTCCTTGGCTTATAGATGGCCATCTTGTCCTTACATCTTCATAAGACCTTCCCTTTGTGTGTATCTATGGGTACATTTCCTCTTCTTATAAGGACATCAGTCATATTGGCTTAAGGCCTACCCATATGATCTCATTTCCCTCTTTAAAGACCCTAACTCCGGGGCACCTGGGTTACTCAGTGGGTTAAAGCCTCTGCCTTCGGCTCAGGTCATGATCTCAGGGTCCTGGGATCGAGCCCCGCATCGGGCTCTCTGCTCAGCGGGGAGCCTGCTTCCCCCTCTCTCTCTGCCTGCTTCTCTACCTACTTGTGATCTCTCTCTGTCAAATAAATAAATAAAATCTTTAAAAAAATAAAATAAAGACCCTAACTCCACAGTCACATTCTGAGGTACTAGGGTTAGGATCTCCACATATAAATTTTAAAAGGTAATTCAGCATCTATATATCATATATATATGTGTGTGTGTGTGTGTATCATATTAATTAATACATATTAGTTTTATGTATTATATACATATATAAAAGATAGGCCTGTACATAATGTAATGTGCCCAGGTAACTAAGCATTTTTGCCTTAATTGTCACAAAGTTTTCTACAAAACCAGAATATGATGCATGCGGCTGTGTTTCTAGTCAAATTCTTGTACATTCTTAATAGAAATGATGAGGGTCTATAGATGATAACTTAGATTCATATAAAGGATAACACACACACAGCATTAGGATAATTTTCCTCAAAGGAACAGCTACTCTTCAATTCTGAACATTTTAAGACATCTAGAATCACTTTCCCTAAGCAATTATGATTTTAGAAAATGCTGTCAAGACTATTGCAAAATTTTACTGCCCAGACACAGCTAAATGCCTGGAGCTTTCGGTGGTGATTTATTATTTACTCTGGAGGTAAGTTGCTAAGCAAGATTTATTCAGTAAGAACAAAGCCATCCGTAACAGTATAATATATGTTTGACTGTGAGGAGGATTTTTTTTTCACCCTTTCTCAAGAGAGTTTGTTCTCTATAATCAGAAAAATATATCTATATGCAAGTTTTCATCCTTTTGTGAAATTGAGGGCACCAATATGCATTTGACAAACTAGTTTAGTTTCAAATGTTGTCTTATGAACTTTAGCTCTGAGAAATTGTCAGTATGTTCTCATAATGAAAACAGTAGGACAACAGTATCCAAGTCTTGATAGAATCCATTGGGTTCTATCTGTCTTACCTGTACAGGGATTTTTTTTTTTTTTCAGTTGCCCCACTGTACTACAGTGGCCTAATCCACTCATTCATATCATCTCAGAGAGATTCAGATTCCTAAGAAAAAGAGAGCAGTAATAATGCATATTTGCCAACTTTGGTTTTCAGAATTGGTAACAAGTACAGAGACCAATTGCTGGCCTACTTCTGCCCCCTAGTGATCATAACATATTGTTGCTTTTTGCAAAAGGGAGACTGGAGAGCTGGGAGCAGTGAAAGTGGCTGCCCTTTCTGTCCCCCTACTTTAGCATCCTGTTCCCCAAGATACCAACTGCCCTCCAGCCGCCCTTTCACCAAGTACTGAAAAGGAAAATGATAAACTCGTTCATATCAAGGCGGCTGGGATTAAAATCTCTCCTTCTGCCCAGACTGTCTGCATTTTAACAAAAGCATTGAAGTGAGAAGGTAAATGCTGCTTAACCCAAAAGAAAAAACCACCCTGGGAGGAAATTTAGGCTTAAGGAAAAAGAGTTTTTGTCATAGGTTTTTTGGCTTTGCTTTTTTGTTTTTTGGAGGCGTGCCTTTGAAGAGTCACTCAATGCCTCAATTTTTTTTTTCATTTTTTTAAAAGATTGATTTAATTATTTGAAAGAGAGAGAGAGCACGAGTGCATGTGGGGGGAGGGGCAGAGAGACAGAATCTAAAGCAGACTTGACCTAAGCGGAAACCAAGAGTTCTATGCTTAACTGACTGAGCCACCCAGGGCCCCCCTCAACACCTCAATTTCTTTGACAAATCATTGCCCCTGCTATCATCCGGTGAGAGGAAAAATCAGTAGAGGACCCAGGAAAATCCTCCATTTCCCAGACTTCTCACCTCCATCCTCAGCTGTTCTAAGCCCTATGCGCGGCTGGAAGGTGTGGCTCTGGGGCAGCCACCATATCCAACAGGGCAGCTCACCCTGCAGACATGAAGTGGGTGGAAACATGAGCGAGGAATGTTCTGGTCAGGCTCCAACCACCCTCCCACAGCTGCTAACAGGACTCCCCGATGCAGTTCTTCAGTAGGTCAGGGAGTTTTTCAGGCAGGTAGCCAATCCCCAAGATGGCTTTAGATCAGGAAAGGTAGGGTTGAGCAAAGGGAGTCAGACTAGGAGACAGGCTCTGGGAAGTTTGGGAGGCCCCAGGCAGTGTTTCTGAACTCTGGCTTAGGCAGGTCATTAATCAAGCCCCTTCCAAGTGTCCAAAATTGGCCTCTTCCCCATCAGGAGTAAGGGCAAATGGTGGCCCCTACCATGAGTGCCCACATGCAATCTAGACAGAACCATGAAGAAAACGGAAAGAATGCAGAGAGTACTTTGTGTTGCTGGTGTAACTTGCTGAGAAGCCATAGGGGCCCCCTCGGCCTCCAACCCACCATCAGCAACGCCCACAGACTTGGAGTCCATGGACGCAGAAGCTGGGCAAGTGTGGGTGGTGGCTAGAGTCAAGGGGCTGATTTCAGTGCATAGTTCCAGCTGCATGTGGTAGTGGGATATGAATAGAATCTGGCCTTATGCAAACCTGAGTTAGAATCCCAGCTCTACAGGTAGTTAGTTGAGTGACCTTTGACAACCTCTACTCCTTTCTTTAGTCGTCAGCTAAAGACCCCTCTTTGACCACGAATTAGATCAGATCCCTATTTGTGAACCTCACAATCCCTTATAATTTTTGTTCATAACACATATCACCATTTGTAATTTTACCATTCTCTTTTCCCTACTGTATTCAGAAGACAATGACCACGTCTCCTTCATTCACCATCTTTCTCCAGGAACTAGAACATAGAATATACTCAATAAAGATTTAAGAAATGAAGGAATTACACTCAGCCTTTATCATCTATAAAATGGGATGATAGTACTTCCTTATAGGTTTATTGTGAAGATTTAATGAAACATTTTTGTGAAAATTACACCGTGTCTCACACAGCCTGGGTGCTTAAAAAGGGGCCATTTCTCTGCTACTATTCCTTTGGGGACCCACCTAGGAGGATGCTTGTTCCTGACCACCAGAGGTGCAGGGAAATTAGCCAAAACAGGAAACCAGAGATCCACACATTCTATCTCAAGTCCCTGAATAATCAAAACTAGTTGGCACATTACAATTCATCGCCTCTTCTTTCTAGGTGTCCCTTGATGGCAGGAAAAGTTATCTCCAGCTTCACTTTCCTTTCCATCCCAGAAAGAGAGTAGCCAGAGGGACTGTAAATCCATTCCTAACATTTTCAGTTGTTTGAGTTATGTTCTACCAGAATTAAGAAGGTGACTTTAAAAACATGAAGGAGAAATAAAGGTTGCACTTCCCAGAGCAGAGTACAGGTGTAAAATGAAACTGAACTTTTAATATGAAACTGCTCTGGAGGAGAAAGGACTAAGAATATTTTTATAGGACACTTGCATTATGGGTAATTTTTTTAAATCCAGGGTTCAACTTGCATGACACTGAGGCATAAGTCTACCACTTAATGACATTTATAACTCTGTAACAATACGTTTTGTATAAATTACTGCTGAGGCTTAACATTTCTGATTATGATATATAGAATAAAGTGATGTCATAAAGGCGAAGTTTGTAAGTTACGATCTGTCCTGTTGCTTTAAATAAGAGGATTTCTAGAGACAATTGCCTTGATGAATATAAACTCAAATGAACCTTGAATCTCTTCAATTATTCTTATTTAGAATTCATTTTCCTTTGAACTTTCATTTAACTCAAAGCACAATCGTTCCATTATAAATCAAATGCGAGCTTGTCTTTCCTGCAATAACAAGTATGCTTTAAATAATGAAGCAACACCTATGATCATAAAAGATAATGTTTCAATGCACCAAAATACAAAAGGTAAAGAGATTTATTATCTTAGTTCAGCAACGATGAGTCGAATATTTTTGTAGGAACAGACATCTCTATTCCAGACAACACTTTTTATTTGACTTTTTACTGTATTTCCTTTCCCAGAAGACTGGGGTGCACAATTACCAATGAGAAAAACGGAAGATTCAACACACAACGCTTTTGGTGGCTGAGAAGCCCAGATCTCTCCTTGCTCAGTTTC
The DNA here is from genome assembly GCA_028533885.1 of Nasua narica. Lineage (NCBI taxonomy): Eukaryota > Metazoa > Chordata > Mammalia > Carnivora > Procyonidae > Nasua > Nasua narica. The sequence continues at coordinate 50,190,088 of CM052811.1, forward strand.
CCTAGTAGGCCAATGGATATAAGTATCTCTCAACCTCCCTGGCCCTCTTTTCCACTGTGAGAGTGGTGGCCTGAATCATCCTACATTCATCCCAAGCTCTAAAGACTAAGACTACATATGCCTTTCCTCTTGCACAGAATTATGGTGAGGAACAACCAAGTTAATGGATGTGAATATCCTTTAGATGGGATAAAAATGCCATACATAGTGATGGTTTTCACTCTGTTTTGTAAATACCGTTACATGTCCATTATATGAACTACACTATCCAAAATAATATAGAAAAACTCCAGAGCATTTCCAGGCTATTACAGATGAAACAGGGTGATAAGGAGAGTCTTCTGGAGTTTCATAATAAATTCTTTTGGGTGGGATTGAAATCTCACATAATAATAGGTCAAGTGGCCCAACTACCCCAAAGAGTCTACATTCCCATTGAAAATCTCACCAGCAAGCAGGACACTGAAATAAGCAGGTAGGCTGTGTAGTTGGAAAGCTCTCTTCCTGTTATCTCTTTATGCATTCCATCTTCAAAGCATTGTGACCTGTCTTCAATACACCCTCGGGTGTGGGATTTACATTTTTAATATTGGCATTTATGACGTGGTGCTTCTTCCTGGTTAATTGGTATCAGAGCAAAATGTTTGCCTCTCTCCTCAAATAAATCTCTTCAAGAGCTTCAATCACACATTCTTTTGTTCTATCCCTCATTTGAAATGGGCTCTATAAAGCCGCCAGACCACGGTACATAATCTTTTGCCTCTCACATTTTTAAATCTGGGGGTTTATGCTTTAATGGCTTTGATGTGCTTACTATTCAGCCTGTTACTTAAACCACGTTCCTCCCCATCCAACACTCGTCTCTCCCTCAGCCTTACAAGCCTGTACCCTCTGAGGCTGAAAGGATTTATTTATCATCCAGAACGTTTCCATAATTTTGGAAACATATGTTTTGAAATTACATTATCTCATATCTCATACTATGTTCTTTGTCTTGCATCTGTTCTGTAAAAACAAAACACACATAATTATATTCCAATGACTGCAAAGTCTACGTTTTTCCACAAGAGTTGGTGCCTCCACAAACAGTAAGTCACACAACAAAGGCACTTACATACCCCTTCGATGTCCTCTGAATCACATTATTGTGTTAATTAGAGCTAACCATAGATAATGGTAAACTTCTACAACTGTGAAACCCTGACTCCTTTCCAAAGTTATTTCAATTTTCTAGGATAATCTCGTTATTGAAAATTAGCTATTGTTGAAAAACTGAAGTCTTGACATATACTCAACCTTGCATGGAAAACAACTCAGTAATCTTTCATACTCCCAGTGTATGACTTGCATTAAATATTCTTTCAAAAATTCACTTCTCTTCCTGTAATATCCTAGTAGAAAGACAATCAGTCAATGCACAACAACAAAGACCCCTCCTCCCACCCACTAAAATAAACAAATAAACCTGAATGAAACACATAGAAATAACTGACAAACATATATTCCTTTTTTATATAATTATCCCAGTGTATACCAGCTCCCTCTTGCTAAATCTTTCATGTCACACATTCTCTCACATACACACACACACACACCATTAAAACATAAAACCCAATCGTTTTACATCTACTGATTTTATTAGAATGTCTGATGTCAAAATTAGATAAATTTGCATTGAAATACTCAAAAAGCCGCTCAAAACCAAGAACTGCTTTTCAGCCTACCTCTTAAAAATAAAATGTCACCATTGAAATGTCTCCTCCCCTCAGGTTTCTGCACTTGTTACCCATGATCTTCTATTCTTAGGTAATAAAATACATTTTGGAACTGAGAAGAAGGATAAGCCCGATGCCTACAGTGGTGTGCTGGTAGATATTTAACAACCAGCTTGCAGTGAAGGAAAAAACCTCTGACTTGTAGCATTCACTAATTTCTGTGATATAAGTGCCTCCATGGTGCCCAATTTCCAGCTACCAGTGTGATGTTGCTAAAGGGCAGAGCAGGCTGTAGCTGCACAGTTGGCTCTTGCAAGGCGGTGCAAGCTGGTTCCACCATTTCATGCCTATGTCTCCTCTTGGAGATTTAAAAATGTTCCCAGCACCTTTGACATCTAGTCGCAGTTCTAGAGGTAATAGCTTTTTTAAAGATTTCATTTATTTGAGAAAGAGAGAGAGCACAAGCAGGGAGGAGAGGGAGAAGCAGGCTCCCTACTGAGCAAGGAGCCCCAACAATAGGGCTTGATCCCAATCACAATCTGACCCAAAGGCAGCTGCTCAACCGACTGAGCCACCCAGGCGCCCCTCTGGAGGTAATTCTTACCGTCTGCACTCAACCAGTCTGTTTCTAGGATGGTTTTCAGACTTCACTGCCAATGTCCTGGGCTAAGAACCCCTTACACCCATACAGGATCACATGACATATCCCACATAAACCCTGACCCCCATGTGACCCACTCTCAACATAAAGATACATTGAAAGAAAACACAAAGATGATTCCAGAAGCTTTGGAAACAAATATCATCTTTGGGTTTTCTTAGAAAGTTTGGTGCAGGTGCTTCATCCAGAAATCTTCCCAATCAACCCTGCTTAGACATCTCATTCTGTCTCTAAAGTCTCAATTATGTTGAAGGCTGAAAACACACACGTGCTCCTTTCTCCCACCATCTCCCTTTCTCCCCTCATACAGAGGCACACACACACGTGTGTGCACACACACAGGCACAGATCCTACTTACCTAAATATAGTGCCCCCCATTCAATTCATCACATTCACTACCTCTGACTGCCCCAACAGCCACAGTGCCCTGGGAAGCACAGCTCTTCTCTTGGTCATCCTGCTTTCCTCCAATCCCGGTGGATAATATTCTCTATTCTTTACAATAACATGAAAGTATTTGTCAATGTGGTTTTCGCAGCATCACAATAATAATAATAATACAGAACATCAACTAGTTCCCACACTATACCAGGCAGTAAGTGGAGCACCTTATGCCTAGAGACTCAATTAAGTCATGGAGGCAAGAGTCAAACCAGGCAAGATGGCACGGAACCCACTGTTCTTAACCACCATACTCTCCTAGTTCATAGATCCATCTGAAGAAAAGCCACTGTGGGATCTTGACCAAGTCAGACTTGCCATACCTCAGTTTACTCATCTGTAAAATGGGCTAATAATAGTACCTACCTCACAGGGTTTGGAGGAGAATTCCATGAGTTAACATATTTACAGTACCAGAAGGGTGCCTGGCACATAATAAGAGCTATTATGTTAGCTAAGTGTCAACTACTCAGTGTTAACCAGGACTGATGAGCTCCTCATAGCCTGTAGAATCCCATGACTCTTACACGCCTTTTGTTAGAGTCCTAAGGTTGGCAAATTTTTTCTCTAAAGGGTCAGATAGTAAATGCTTTAGGCTTTACAAGCTACCTACAGTCTCTGTCATATAATCTTCTTAGAAGTCTTAAGTCTTTCAAAATGTAAAAATCATTTGTAATTTATGGACTAAAAGAGACCACAGGCTGGGCTAGACCAAGAGAGAGAGCCCTATTTTAAATATTATATTTTTGGGGCAGCCGGGTGGCTCAGTTGGTTGAGCAGCTGCCTTCGGCTCAGGTCATGATCCTGGAGTCCTGGGATCGAGTCCCACATCGGGCTCCCAGCTCCATGGGGGGTCCGCTTCTCACTCTGACCTTCTCCCTTCTCATGCTCTCTCTCACTCTCTCTCTCCTAATAAATAAATAAAATCTTTTTTAAAATAAATAAATAAATATATTTTTGGGGGGCACCTGGGTGGTGAGGTTAAAGCCTCTGCCTTCGGCTCAGGTCATGATCTCAGGATCCTGGGATCGAACCCTGCATCGGGCTCTCTGCTCAGCAGGGAGCTTGCTTCCCTCTCTCTCTTTGCCTGCCTCTCTGCCTATTTGTGATATCTCTCTCTCTCTTTCTCTCTCTCTCTCATATCTCTCTGTGTCAAGTAAATAAATAAAATCTTAAATAAATAAATATGTTATATTTTTTATGAAAGCAAATACATGAACTCTGGAAGAGATCACATATAACAATCACACATTCCCTCAGCAAATGTTCGCTTATCACTTACTATGTGCAAGGTGGCATTCTGGATGCTGAAGCCCAAAGACAGAGAAGTGCACCCTTGACCTTTGGGATGCTCATAGGCCAATGGCAAGATAAACCCGGCATAGCATGTGCTGAATTCTTTAATAAAGGCGAAGGGGTCTGGTCTGGTTAGGGCAAGGTAATTGATAAGTAAAGGGTCCAAAAAGAAAAAGACGCTTGAGCTATACCTTAAAGATGCAAAGAATTCACTTGGCAGACAGAGGCATAAGGGAGCAAGAAGGTATTCGGACAATTGAGGTTTCTGGGATCAGAAAAGGCCCATGAGGTCAATGAGAGGCCATCCTGTATGCCTCTGGTTTTCAGACTCTTTAATACAGAAGTTTGTCTTCAGGCAAAATCTAATCTAGAGTCCTGTGTGCCAAAGAACCCTGGTTAAAGCTGGGTGGTAAGTCCTGAGCACCTCCCCGCTGCTGGCCTCCTTCACCACAGGCAGCTCAGGGCGACCTCGGAGCCTCCTGACCACACAGTTGGAAATCCAGAGCTCCTGGCAACATGCTGCAGGCCCAGGGGCCAGGGAAGTCCTACTGTAGTGACTCCATGCAAATTCTTCTGAAGCCAATAAAAGTCCATGTATCTATTTTTATCCCGAGCAGACATCCTGTTCTGCCCCAGCACCTCTGCCTTTGCTAGTCACAGGCTGGCCCCACGCGGTTTAACACTTCATCACACGGCATCTTGTGTGGTTATCTAATTGCTTTTTGAGCATCTAGATGAACTGGCCTAAGGGCAGGAAGTGCAACTTGCTTCTCTTGGATCCCCCTCAGTAAGCCGTGTGGGGCAAGGAGGTGCTGCTGAAGAGAAGGTCTCTTCCAACCCTAAGATTCTAAGACTCCCCACAGGAGGACAGTGTTTTCAAAGAGAATAAGAACAGTAACATGAGGAAACATCTTCCAAGGCGGTCATTAAGTCAGCGCAAGCAGAGTAGCTAGTAGCAGAGTAGACACATTTGTGTGTCTCTGGACTGAAGATTGGCTCGATCAGATACCTCGGTTCCGAAAACAGCATTGCTTTGGGGCCTTACACAACCCCTCTCCCCTCATGTTATTGTAATTCTCTTTCATCTGCATTCCTTAGCCCAATTTCCGTCCCTTTAATAGAGAACCATGTTATTGTGTTTATATGTATGTGTTCTTTGTTGCCTGGTGTGCATCTATTTTAATATAGAGAAGTGGTATGTTCTCATGGTTTAGATATCATCCCATCCCTTCCTTTTTCACCCAGCATGTTTTTAAGATCTATCTATACTGTCAAGCATGCATCTGTCCATTCCTCCTGAAGGCTGCTTACTTTACATAATCTGTACCCACTATACTTTATACCTCCGGCCCCCCAGGATGGACAACTAAAATGCATCTGACTCCCTCTCCCACAAACGGTGCTGATGACATCCACATATATGCTCCTTACAAATCTCCTTATATGCCCAGGAGCAGGCAAGCAAGTCCCCTGGTGTGACTATAAGTACTGCGGGGGGATTGCCCAACAAAGAAGCTGCACTAGCCCCCTTTCGCACCAGCCCCCTTTCGCACCAGCCAGGCTGGGGGTTTCTGCGGCTCACCTCCCTACCAACACTGAGCAGATTCAGTGTGATGGACAGAAATGTGCCCCCAAAAAATTGATACATGGAAGTCCTAACATCCAGGAGCTCAGAATGTGGCCAAGTGTGGAAACAGGATCTTTGCAGCTGCAATTAGTTAAGATATCATCATTAGGATGGGCCTTAATCCCATACGACTGGTGTCCTTACATAAAGGGAAAATCCGGACACAGAGGCAGACACCCACAAAGGGAAGACAGCGTGAAGACAAAGGGGAGAACACCATGTGCCAAGAGGAAGGCAGGTATTGGAGCAATGCATCTACAAACCAACGAACCACCAGAAGCGAACCAGCAGAAGCCAGGAAAAGGGGATCCAACAGATTCTTCCACACTTTCAAAAGGAACCAACCCTACCAACACCTTGATTTTGACTTTCCAGTTTCCAGGACTACAAGACAATAGATTCCTGTCATTTAAGCTACCTAGTTTTTGTTATTTTGTTACATCAGCCCTATAGAACACTAATGCACTTGGCTTTTCAAATTCTATCAGTCCGATAGATAGATCATAATATTGTGTTATTTTAATTTTTTTTCTCTACTCACTAGTGACTTTGAACATTTTCTTCATTGGCTTTTTAGTCATACAGGTTTCCTTGTAAACTGCCCATGTCTATCCTTTTGCCCACTTTTTCATAGAGATTCCTATCTTTTTCTTACTGATTTGTAACAGCTCCTTGTAAATTCCCATTATTAGTCCTTCAGAGTTTGATAGTTTACAAACCTTCTCTCCAACTACCATCTGTGTGTTAACTTTATCCTCACTGGATAACTGCTAACTAATTCCTAACAGGGAAGAATTACTTAATATCTATTTAATCAAATTCACCAATCTTTCAATTATGATTTGTGCAACTGGAGTTTCCCTGAATAAATAAATCCTCCCCTCCTCCTATGCTACAAAGATATTCTCCTACGTCATGTTCTACAAACTGCATTATGTCACCTTTAACATGCGGAGTCCGTATGTGTATCTGGTGTGAGCTAGAGGGCTGCTTAAAAGACCACCAAGCGACACTCCAAAGTATAGTGGCTTTCAACAAAAACAACCTCTGTTTTGCTCACATACCTGCACTGTAGGCGGGGATCAGCAAGGATGGTTCATCTTCGCGCCGTCAAGTATCAGCTGAGATGGCCTGCCTGGGGCTGCAGGGGGCACGTTCAGCACGGCTCCCTTGGGGCTGGCCCGTCGGTGCTGGCTATCAGCTGGAAGGTGGGCCGAGGCTGAGGGCTGGGGCCACAGCTCCTTTCCACCTGCACCTTGCTTGTCACAGGCCGTTTGGGCTTCCTCACATTCTGATGGCTGAGTTCCAAGAAGAAAAAAAAAATGGCAATGACTGTACTACTTTATATAACCTAGCTTCAGAAGTCACTTAACATTACCTTCACGGTAGTCAAAACCTGCCTGGAAGAGGCAGGAACATCATACACCAGCTCTCTCAATGGGGAAAGTGTCAAAGTCACATTGTAAAATGCACATGTGGGACGGCAGTGCATGTTGCGATCGTCTTTGGGAATAGAATCTGCCATAGGATCTGATTTTATGACAAGGTCATTTTTATCATTTCTTAAGTTCTTTCACATATACGGTCTGCCACTGAGTTCTCCACTCTGTTATACTGCTCGATTTGTCTGGTTTTTGTTTCTGGGTTTTTTTGTTTTTTTGTTTGCCACAATAAGGCTAGTAATTTGTTCCTATATGATAAGTTTCCCTCCCTTCATTCTCCTTTTTCAAACTTGTGAGTTATTCATGAACCTTTCTTTGTCCATACAACTTTTTTTTTAAGATTTTATTTATTTATTTGACAGAGACACAGCAAGAGAGGGAACACAAGCAGAGGGAGTGGGAGAAGGAGAAGCAGGCTTCCCGATGAGCAGAGAGCCCAATGAGGGGCTCTATCCCAGGACCCTGAGATCATGACCTGAGCCAAAGGCAGAGGCTTTAACCCACTGAGCCATCCAAGTGCCCCTATAGCTTTTAAATTTTTTAATATTTCTTCTATAGAGGAATGTTTTGTTTGTTTGTTTTTGTAAATCCCCAAATGTTTCATAGTTTTGGTTGCTGCCATAAATATTAGTCTTTTTAAAATTATGTTTTCTAACCCGCTTTTGCTGCTGTTGAGAAATTCTACTGATACTCATAAGTTGATCTTAAATCTGGCAACCTTGCTTAATTCTAGTAGTTAAATCTGTTGCTTTTGCTTTCTAGACAATCACATTATCTGCAAATAATTGCAGTTTCATTTCTTCCCCTCTAATTCACTCCTTTTTCTTTATTTGTTGTCTTGACTAGGAAGTCCAATTGTGTGCTAATGCTACTGAGTGATAATGGAGATCTTTTTCTTATTCCTGATTTTAAATGGACTGTATCTTTCTCCACTAAGTATAATTTATGCTTCAAGTTTTCATTCCAAATAGGTGTTGAGCTCTATTAAATGCTTTTCTGAATCTACTGAGATAATTATGTGATTTTTTCCTCCTTTAGTCTATAAATTATATTACAATGTTGAATTATCCTTTTATTTCTGAATAAATGTCCCAAATAATAATACATTAATATTTTTAACCACAAACATTTAATAAGCTACTATAATATTTTATTTAAAATATTTGTATCTGTGATCATCAGCAAAACAGGTCAGGAATTTTCTTGTTCTTATATGTCCTTACCTAATTTTGGGATAAAGATTATGTTCAGCTCAAAAATAAGGGAAGCAGCTTGGCTGTTTTCGTCTTTTCTATTTTGAGGTTGCTAGAACTGAACTGTAAAACTGTCTGGGCCAGATGCCTTTTTAGAGAGGAGATCTTTGAGAGCTATTTCAATTTTTGGTGTTTCTTTGTTTATCAGGGGTTTCTATGTACTCCTTTACCAACACAAACATTTAATAGTTTTTTTCTAAATGCTCTTGTTTCATGCAGGGTTTCCAAATTTAGTAGGCTAAAGTTATTCATAATTTACTTCTCTTATTTTTGTGACTCTATAGCTGTTTCTCTTGAAAAAAAATCTGTATTTTTTAATCAAATCTTTTTTCCTGGTTAGTCTTTACTAAGTTATATATTCGTTAATTATAAAATAGTAATAAGATGGTTTTTGCTATTGATATTTCCCAAAACAAAACAACCTTTTGGTTGCCAAGTGTTCTCCAGACTTTACCCACCTCCCCATCCTGGGACTACCACTCAGGTCTATACTCTTTGATTCAAAAGAGAAGTCTTCAGCCTGAGCCTGTGTCCCTTTGGACCACACTTGAGCATGCCCTCCAGGCGGTACCAATCCACAGGCTACAGGGGCATTCTTCTCATCCATCTCCTAGCAAGTAGTGCCACTTAGTAAACAATTACTGACTGCCTACCGCATGCCTCCCTTGTACAAAGCAATAGAGACCATAATCTTTGCCCCAAGCGAATATATGGTCAGTGGGGAGACCAGAGCAAACACCCAGAAATACACATGAAAGGAGAAGGAACTCTGAGCAGGAATCTGGAACACCCCGGCTTCAGCACTGAGCCAGTCTGAAGGTATGAGGGAGAGCAGAGGGAGTGAGAGCAGTGCAGAGGACCTGGCCAGAAATCTGAAGCTGTACTTCCCTCTGCTTTTTCCCTGCAGACTAATGATCTGCCCCAGTAAAAGAAGAGGGAGGAGAGAGGGCAAATAAAGAGATGGGAAGAATAGGACGAAGGGCAAAGAAAATGAACATTACACTAGTGAAGTCAAAGCTCTTATTAAAGGATGTGTCTAATTATGACAGCTAATATTTGTGTCCTTTTTCATACAGCATTTACACAGGAACTACCTCACTGATTCCCTCTTAGCCCAGCTTTACAGCTGTGGAGACGTTTGTCTTCAAAGACTGTGAATTTCCTAGTCCTACATAATGGGCAATGGACAGAAGTAGGACCTCCAAGGCTGGTCCTCTGAGTCCAATATCACCCTCTTTCCCCTAAACCAGGTGGCCTCCAAAAACAACAAGCTATAGGATAGACAAAGGGGAAACGGACTTTCAGATGTTCTTCCCACCTCTGCAAGCCCTCATCTGTCCTCCCACACTCACTTCCTCCCAAACTGCCCCCCAAACACAGGAAACTGCAGAGTCACTGGAGAGTCACCTTATTTGCTTCCTAAAGAACATACTATCTTTTACTTGCCAAGAACCTCAGCAGGGCCTCTGTGCTGTTAAACATCGTGTTCTAGGAATCCAAGGGTCAAACTGGGAAGAGAGGAGGCTTGTGCCGTCCCCAACCTTCCCTGAAGATCCGTACTTGTAGGTGCAGGTCTAGGGACTCTGTTAGATACAAGGAAACTCTTAAGGGTCTTAAGATGATGTCTGGGACATGATGCATCTGGTAGTCCTTCATGACTACCTACTGGAGTAGGTTCTAGTCTTCCATGAGAAACTGAGGCTTAGGGAGGTAAATGATCATTTCTAGTATTACACATTCAGCAGGGAATGAATCAGGACACAGATCAGGTCTGCCCAACTCCTGAGGCTAAACTCTTAACCACTATATACCTTTTTGCTTTAGCAATGCCTGAGGGGAAATATAAACCCTAAATGATCGATACAATTAATGCCTGCCAACATCCGGAGTGGTAAGGGGATGCTCCAAAGAAAAGAAAGCCTGATGCTGCTCTGCAAGAAGGTAAAGGACAGATGAAGAGCGTGGATCACATACAGAATTATTGGGAGCAGATCTCATGGGGTTTATAAAATGAAGGGGGAGACTGAGGCAGCATGACTAGGGACATGGAAATCCTTCAGACTAACAAATTTAGCACTAGATGAACCTCAGGTGGCAAAGGGAAACAGAGAAAAGAAGAGAGATCACAGTCACCAGAGGTACTTGTACAAGTACATAGACCATGAGAGGGACACCCGGGTGGCTCAGTCAGTTGAGCATCTGACTCAATTTCGGCTCAAGTCAGGTTCTCAGCATCCTGGGATCAAGCCCCAGCATCAGGGTCCTCACTCAATGCAGAGTCCACTTAGGATTATTTCTCCCTCTCCCTCTGACCCTCCCCCTGATCACACTCTAAAGATGATAGATTAGGTAGATAGATCGATCGATCGATCGATAGATAGATAAATTTTAAAAATTGGGAAAAAAATAAAAAGAAAGAAATGCCATGAGAAATTTGTCCTATTATCTGATTATTCAGTCCTCAGGTATCTGGGACAAAGTTTCCATCCCCAGAGTAGCTTTCTCTAAATATTCCCAGTCACCTCCTTCAGAACTGAGTCATGTGTGTGGGACTCAGGTAGGAACAGCTCTCTCCATGTAAATAAAGGAAAAAAGGATTAGAAAATAATGAATCAGTGGTTGTGGCGGGCATGAGTGTTTACACTCAGTTTAAGATCTCACTATGGGGCTGAATCCTCCCTGTCTGATGGGAAATGACCCATCCCCCCGTGTCATGAAGTTTTCGGTCTTCTCCCATTTCAGCCACATCTACATGTCACAGCTAGCATGGTCAGCTGCCTACAGTCCATTCAATTTGTTTACTGGGAACCACCAAACATGTTACCCAGGGCACTTCGTGTTGGGCCAGGCAGGCGCTCTGTCTGCCTCAAGTCTAGGGGTGGAAATGCATTTGCAAAAATCTTGTCAAGGCACACCAGTGTGTTCACATTGCCAACAGATCCCACACAGCCTGTGTCTTCCATACCACTGCCACGGTATCCAAATCTTCCTCAGGGAGCAACGACCTCTGAGAAGTGAGTATTACAAAAAGAACCTGCCTCCCAAATGCTAAAAATTATTATTGTTCAGGGGAAAGGGTGTACATTTGGCCAAATTCTACTGAGATTTTGTAGTGTTCCATTATTTAGGAGTGCCGCTTCAGGGTCACAATTTTAACTGTTTGGTTCTCAGCTTTATATATATAGTTATTTTACCATTTCAACTATATAACATGGCAACCACAAAATTGAAATTCTGTCGTTCAAAGGGTTTTATGTACTTCTCTAACTAAAAACAGCTTCACAATAAAAAGATCCAGTTTTACAAGTGGGCCCAACCCAAAATAGTAACTATGGCCTTAAGGGCTATTATCCTATTGCTGTACGAAGGATTTAAGGCATATAAATGCCCATTAACACAACTAAGCATAATCATCTGATTTATAAAGTATCCCTTGCCAGGGCTCTTGTAGCACCCTACAATTACACCACCCCAATTAAAACATCCTACAAGCCTAATAGACTCGCCCTGAAAGAAACCGCCCTGTAAAGGCATGACCCGCCCCACTAAAAAATCCTGACGGAGGGGGTTCTACAGCAAGGTGGTGGCAGCAAAAGGGGTTTTCAGATGGAAGGAGAGCATTTTTAAGTATCTAATTCCCACGCTCAACGCCTGCCAAAGTACACAGGAGTGAATAACAACTCCGAAGCAAAGAAGCATGAAAGAGGAGGGTTGTCCGGGTGTCCATCTCAGCCTGTGCTAGGAGACTTGGCATGGGCTTGTTCAAATGAACACGTCTGTGACAGGGGTCCGAATGACATTTCCTAGTGAGAAGCCGGAGGCACCCTTCTGTTCCAGAGACCTATTTGGGGCACGGAGTTTGGAAACCCTCTCTCACCTTTGCCCCACCTCAACCCCAAGTTACCCAGCACAGTTTGCAGGGTCTCAGCCATGTATCAGTACGCGCGTGTGTGTGCATGTGTGTTGCAGGGGGTGGAGGGATTCTTATCTGCTCTTAAACAATTGTATCACAGCAAAATGAAAAGACACTTCTCAAAATTTACCCTCTATTCCTAGATGTCAGTAGACAATTGAAATTTCCCAAGAATTTGCTAGAGTTAAATATCTCCAAAGTCAGCTAAAGCAGAGCTTAGTGAAGAATGAACATTCCTCCCTGAGCATACTGGTGGGGGGAGGGGGGGGAGCACGCAGTAAAGGAGAAAAAAGATGGGTTCGCAGACAGACAGAGGGGCCACAGGTGCTGTGTTCCATGACATGCCTCATCCCATCAACACAGCAAAGTTTCTATTAATGTTAATATTTGAAATGCTGGTGAGGGCTTGGCTAGGCTGGTACTCTTGTACCTCTGGTAGGAGGGTAGATTGTTTGAGCCTCCCTGAAAAGCAATCTTCCAATAGCTACCAAGAGCCTTTAAAATGCCTAGATTCTTTGATCTGCTTCAGAAAATGTATTCTAAAGACATCAGCAAAATGTGATCCAAGAGCAAAGCACACTTATGCCCACTGCAGCCTTACTGAATCTAGAAAGAGATGTGAAATGATCCAATAGTTCAGCAATAAGGGAATAATCACACAAACTCTGGTAAATCTATAGACAAAGTATTACATTGCCTTTAAAAATGATGTTTACTTCTCCTGAAAAACACGAAATAAAATTTGAATAAAAGGAAACGAAAACTGTCCTCTTGGATAGGAAGTGCTAGTAGTGTAAAGATGTTAACTTTGTCTATCTTATTCTATAAACTCAATGTCATCCCACTCAAATTTGCAAAAAGAATTTTGTTTCTCATTTTGTTGGGAGGGATTTGACAAAATGACTTCATTCACGGTCATCTGGAAAAACAGTCTGTGTGAAAATAGCCAAGAGGTTTGTTTTCAAAGGAAGAGTAGTATGGGTACTCTAGACTTCTCTATCATAACAATGCATTGTTAAAGCTATAGCAATTAAAACAATATGGCTCAAAAACAGGACTAGACAGACCAGTGGAACAGACTAGGAAATTCAGAGGGGGCCAAAGTATACATAAGAATCAAGTATAACACAAAGGAGACATTCCAAATCAGAAGGGAAAAGATAGGTTATTCAACAAATGGTATAAAGCAACTAGCTCAATGTTTGGAAAAAAAATTTAAATTAGATCCATACATTACAACTTTTTATTTTAACATAATGATAACATGATTTTAACATGAAAATAAAAACACCTTTTAAAAAATTGCTAATATGGAAGATAGGTGTATTATCTAAATTATCTTGGAAAATTTAGACTTCTTAACATAAAATAACTGGAGAAAAATTAATAATTTTTATTATACAAACATTTTAAATAAAATAAGTGACATAAGTAAAATCACTATAATCAAGGTGAAAGACAAAAATGTATGCAATTTCTTCTACTACGTATGGCAAACAGCTACTTTCCTTACTGTCTGAAGACATAGAACATATCAATAAGACTCTTAGCAGGAACATGTTAGAAAATATGCAAAGTTCACAAACAACTTTGTAGAATAAGAAACAAATGGGTGGCTAAATGTATGGCCTCAATAATAATGAGCTTGCTTTTTGTTTATTTGTTTGTTTGCTTGCTTTAGACCTCATTATTGATAAGGGAGTAAGAAATCTGAAGACTTATGTGTGGCTAGCAAGATATAAATGGATAACCAATCATTTTTGGAAGGCAATTTTCCTATATCCTTCAACACCTTACATGCGAGCCTTCCCCTTAACCCAGAATTTCCACTTCCAGGAATCAACCCTACATAAACACTCAAACTCATGCACAGAAATATATGTGCACACATGTCCAATACAATATTATTTATAACAGCAAGAAAATGGAAGCCACATAAATAGCTATCAATAAGAATGTGGCTAAAGATGAAGTTTCCATGGGACACAATATCTTGTAGCAGTTTAAAAGAATAAGGTGGATTTGAACACAGGAATATGAAAGATGTCCAAGACATAGTAAGTCGGAAAATCATGTTGGAAAAGGTATGAATAATATGAAACAAGTTTTATATGTCTCTGAATGTAAAACTAATGTCTGGAAGGACACCTGAAAAGTTGTTTTAAAAGGGTTACAGGAAGTGAGGGGAGGAGGCAGGCACAGGGAAAAAGGATGTTTACTTTTCATGCCACATCTCTCTATATCTTACAAAGGTTTTTTGACAATTAACAGATATTACTATTTAAGTCACAAACTAATAAATAGTGAAGTTTTAAAAATTAATATTTAAGCATCTTAACATTTGTCAAGACTCATTTAAAGATTCAGAGAAGTAATTATAATGTAGTATAAAAGGAAAAACCAGTTTATATAATTATATAGAGAGGATACTCTCCGCTATGTTAAAAATTATATCTAAATATGTACATAGAAAATATAAAGAAAGAAAGAAATATGAACATAGAAAAGAGGTTGTCAGGAAACACATGGAATAGTAGTGATAGTTAACTCTAGTTACAATGTCATGACCTATTTTTATTTGATTCTTTGTGCTTTTTGATTTTTCAAATGTTCCAAAATTAATATTATAGGTATAATCAGAAAAAAATTTAATGATCAATTCAGAATTTGCTAATTATTATGTATCCTACACTAGACCAGGGATCAAGAGGAGGGGAAATGTGGAACACTATCCTTTCTGTCAAACAATTCAGTTTCCCAGATGAATCTGTACAGAGTTAAAAACCATTAGTTTCTATTACTTTACAAACATGCAATCACATGAAATGCACAGCATAGTGACTATAGTTAATAATACTGTATTGCATATCTGCAAATGGGTAAGGGAGTAGATCTTAAAAGCTCTTATCACAAGAAAAAAGATTTCATAACTATGTATGGTGACAGATGTTATTTAGACTTATTGTGGTGATCATTTTGCAGTATTTCTAAATATCAAATCATTATGCTGTGCACCTGAAACTAATGTAATGTTATATGTCAATTATACCCCAGTAAAAATAAAATAAACCATTCGAGGTCAAGACAGGACGACAAAGAGCCAGGTGCTAAATTGAATCTTCTCAAATGTCAAGATGTATAAAAGAGACAATATGAGCAACAGAGCAACAGAGAAGGAAGATGAGATGCTAGCCTCACATACCAGCATCTCCCTAATAGGCAAAGAGAGGAATGGCCTTGGGAAAGAAAACAAGAATTCTCTGCCACAGACCAAGTCAGAACTATACACATGCTTGCTTCTGGGTATCAGGAAGTCTACTTCCTCAAATGCTGCAATATCTGGAATTTTACAATAAAGGTTTATCCCCTTATTTCATATCATCTATCCCTCTTGAGAAGGAATAGCCCAGAAAGGCCAACATTTGACACTTGAGGACACCCATCCTGCCTCCCTGTGCCAGTGGCAGACATCACTAATCAATCTCAGCACTTCTCCCTGTAAGATCCTCTCCAAATCCTCAGCACAGCACCCCCAAGCAACTACCACCAACTGGGCAAATTTGGGATGCAAGTGGGAAAACTATTTGCCATTCCTTACTAAATTGGTAGTAACAGACCTACATTTGAATAAGAGTTGAGAATTTTTCAAAGCTCTGTCACATCCATTATCTCATTACAGCAGGGGTTATTTTCTTCTTCACATCAAAATGGAGGATGTAAGAGTTGTCAAGAACAGTTCATGGATATGCCACTATTAAGAAGCAGGTCCCATAATGTGGAACCCAGTCCTTGTTCCAAACCCACTGTTCTTTCCCAAAGCATTCCCCTCTTACACAGCAGAATAAAAGAGTTGACCGTATCCTATTCTGAAGCCAGTTTGGGGTGGCAGGGAGTTTGAGGACTCTTGGGAAGCATTGCAAATAGAAAAGGGCATGACCAAAAAGAAGCAGGATATCAGAACCTGAAGGCTGTGGACATAAGGGACACCCTAATTTTGCCAAAAGCCAGCTCTTTATACTGAGGGAGCCAGTAGATATAAGTTCCCAACCATGACTAGTATCTGACTAGGCTTCCACCAGGAATCCCATAGGGGAAAGCACAGTGGCCCACCACACAAAGACCCAACAGAGACGGGGCTGCAGATATGAGTCCCTGCGCCTCAGGCTGACATAAAGATTTGGGCTGTTCTGCCTCATTTGTGCCAGCACCCTTCCAGCTCCCGTTCTACTCTTCAGGCTCTGAAGGGCCATAGTCAGGCTAATGGGTACTCCCAAGGTCTCCTCCAAGTTCTAAACACCCAGGGGAAAAACCACAATAGAACAACCATTTCTCTTTTGGTGCTTCAAACTAGACTCTCAGATCCCCCAGGCTGCTCCATGATTCAAAGTTCTTCTCATCTGGCTCCATTTGGGGGCATGCTAAGGTTAACTGACATAAGCAAGGGCTTCCTCTCACAGTGAGTATGATTGTGTGTGAGTGTGTGTGTGGTATGTGTGTGCCTTTTCAAGGACACTTATTAAGTTACCCTCTGATCTGATCCAACCTGATCCAATATTGAACATGCAACTGTCCTAAAAGTGTTTTAAAACACCAGAATTAGAGAGTGTGTTGAATTTGAGGTTAACATACAGATTCTTGACTTTAAAAGGCTAGATTTTCACAACAAACATGTGTTGCTATGGAGACAGCATAAGCCTATGTAAACTTCAGGCATTCATATTCATAGAAACTCCTGAAGCAAGACCAAATGTTGGCCCTAACATTCCCATTCTTGCCAACTTCAAAATAGTGCACAAATTATGCCAAAAATAAATGGGTGTGACTAATACAAGCTTAGAACTTTTTATAAAAAATTTTACCTTGAGGGCAACATTTGTTGATATAGGAGCTGAGTGTGTAAAGCATACTTCCCCCCTCCATAAATCCATCTGTTTTATTTACACTTCCTAAAAGACCTGTGTGCACATTTTTCCCATAAATTGTACAACTGCTAGTAATCACATATCATTTCAATCTGTGCCCTAGTTCTATTTTAACACTGCGTCTCTCCCTTTTTGTTTGTGTTCCATTAAGCACATACTAGAGGCAAAGTATTCAAGACTTAACTCCTCTGGTCCCAAGTACACACTCCCAGGCTGCAGAACTATCAATGAGCTTTTGCATAGGCAACACCTCCAAGGTCTGCAAGCCTAGGGTAAATCCTATTACAAGCGCAGGGATGTCAAATTGGTTTTTACTATTGACCTTCTTTCTCGTGACCCCTTCCCCACCCCTCCAGGCCTCAATCCTAAATCCCTCGTTTCTCCCGCACGGAGGTCAACCTGTAAGACAACTGTGCTCTGCCCCGAATCTACTCTATCCTGGACTGGAAACTCGCTGCTAATTACTGTAGTCACACTTCTTAATTCAACAAGCGCCAGACGGCTGCCTGCCATCTCCCCAGTGGGATGGGTCACTAGCTATCTCACGCAGGTCACTAAGCCGGCATTTATTTCCTGATAGGAGATGGCATTACAAGGTAGCTGTTCTAACATGAATGGTAATCAACAATAATTAAAAGTGATACACCCATTCTGACTCATATGATAGTGTTAAAAAAAATTTTTTTTAAAGGGTGGTAGAAGGGGGAGAGAGAAAAAACTGCTTAGCCAAGACAGATAAGTTTTTTCATCTCAACTTAGAATTTCTGGGAAATTAATATATGCCTTTGTCTTCTTCTTCTTCTTCTTTTTTTTTTTTTTTTGAAGTAGGCTCCATGCCCAACATGGGGCTTGAACTCATGACCCCGAGATCAAGAGTCGCCTGCTCTGCCAACTGAGCCAGCCAAGCGCCCTGTCTTTGTCTTTTAATATAAAAAGCTGTGAATTTGAATTTTCCTTAAAGGAAGAAAGTATTTACTTTCAAAAGCTGAGTCCTTTCACCTTGGTGTCCAGAGAGAGCAATAGATCAGGGACCAGGCAAAATCTCCCCTCTGCCCATGGAGGCCAAAATGACACTCCATGGCTAAGGCCAAATTTCAATCCCAGAAACAGAAACTCAACTACAACCAACCCTTTGTCTTCCAGAAGTGATTTAACTTGCACTACATAAATTGACTGTTTCCCACCTAGATTCTCAGCCCTAGTCTGGAATCTCCTCTCTAGACCACTGGCAGCCCCCAGCCTGACACTACTAACTACCAAGCATTGCTGGGTAAACAAATACACCACATCCCACTGTGGTGTACACATAGGTTGTGTGCCGCCAGATCAAGACTCAGTGAAGCTTGATTTTAACCATGATTGGGATTATCCCTCATCTATACCCTTTTTGCTGCCACCACCAATCCGCTCCACCGCCCTCATCTTAAATCAGGTTCCCCACAATCAGACCTTGAGATCATGGCTCACTTGCCAGTAATATATCAAAGAAGTGTTCCCAGGACAAGGAAGTGGGGGAAGCAGGAGGAGACCAGGGAAAGACCTGAGCACAGGAGTGACCCCAAGTCTCAGCCTCAGCCTGATTCATGGAGTGTTCTGGAGCTCAAATTGTCTCACACCCAGGCAAGGGAGCTGGGCCTTCTTATTCCCACACAGTCAATCACTTGCTGCCAGCCACCTCAGAGTGGACGTCAACCCCCAGGCATTCTGGTTCTTCGTGCAGGGATCAATGCGATTCCAGTGGCCCAAGGACATCTTGTGAAGACACTGGTGTCAGCCGGGAAGCAAGTGAAGTGAGACTGGGCTGTGGGCACTCAAAAAGATCTTAGAGAGCAGCAGCACCATTCACTACACCCCAGGGAAGTGACCACTCGCCCTATTTTAACATTAATTTCTCAAAACAATTCTTAATATGAAAATCTTAGAGATCCAGGTAGGAATTGGGGTAGAGAAAAACAATCACATCATTGATGGTACCTACAGGAAAACACCAAAATGTAAAATCTACTTACATCATGTCGTACCTCGGCCAGGAAATATGAATGTGAGACCCGGACTCCTGTGTACTAGAATGCTATGAGGACAAACTGCCATTTTGCTCGCTTCCTGCACAACCACCATCCGAGCATGATTATCCAATTGCCCCAGTGTGGCAAAATTTTCAAGGGCTATCTCTCATGCTCAAGACATCCCCTGGCCCTTTGACTACCCCGCTACATCACATCTTACCTACTTGGCCATTTCAGGGAAGACAGAGAAATGGACGGTAAGAATTGCAAAGAAGCCCCCATGCTCCCCACATATGCTTCAGAGCACTGAGCCAGCTCTCACTGATTTACAGTGCCTGAAAAGATCCGTCAGACTGAGAAGAGTGTGCTGATGCCTACTGCTGGTGCAGGATGAAGAAGTAAGGACACCGTCTGTGCAGGAGAGAAGACTGCTTTAGGATATTATCTACTCTTGAGAGTACATCTTCCTTCCCAATACCTGTACTCTTCATTTCACATAAACTGTATTCACGAAAGAAAAAATAAAGTAATGGGCTTTAGAATGCTTACAATGTTCTATGTAAAGTTTGGAATTGGAAGGTATATAAAAGGAACGGGGCATATTGTTTGTCCTAAAGAAATGAACCATTTCAAGAATGAACCATTACTGTCAGAGAGCAAATCTTAAGACATACATAATAAACTGGTAAGAGAAAAATAAATTCACAAGTGTCAACATATATGGAATTTCAGATAATCAAGAGCCTACTCATGTGGTAGGTATAAACAGGCCTCTGGGTGTTCATGAAGCAAGGACAAGACTGTTCTAGAAGCACAGGAGAAAGTGGGATTTGAGCAAAGCCCTGGAGGGTGAGTTAAATTTGGATGGGAAGGACAAGGGAGAAAGGGCTTTCACTCAAATGGGAAGAACAAGAGAAAAGAAGTCACATTCTGGAAATGCTCAACAAAACTCTTGAAAGTTCTGAAGATAGTTTTTCCTATGCCTCACCCAGAAACAAAGCCATGTTTCTCTGGCCTGCTCACATGCCCAGACTGCTGCCAGGAGAGGCCCCTCACAGCCGGGGCTGCTCTCAAGAAACACTAGTGCTCGCCCTGCCTGCTGTCTGTTAGGGCAGAAGATGGAATCTCAGTGACCCCCACCCAGGGTTTTCCTTTGCTGCCCAACCTGGCCCCAGGAACTCCAGCCAACACATGGCCTCTGGCTAACACTCCAGCATGTACAAGCCTCCCCCAAGAAAATGATGGAAACAGCCAGCAATGAGGGTAAGTCAGCAGGACCTTCCCCCTTCCACCTGAAAACAGTGGAAACAGCTACCTTCCTCTAAGACAACAAATCACCACCAGCCACCTCTTGCCTGCTTCATGATTTATTTTCCAGCAATTGGCCCTATATTTAATGAAATCTGACCAGCAGTCAGAATCCTAATCAGATCCAGGACCAAAGGCCTCAAGCCCTCTCTCCAGACTTTCCCCCCACCCCCAACCCAGGAAGGGCTGACGACCTGCAAACAGAAGACAGAAGTGCAGGCCAAGGCAGAGAGTGCTCAAACTTGCACTACAGCCCCTGTCTCCTCCTCGTTCCCCAAATCCCCCCCAGCTTGCACCCCTCTCTTTTTCCTGCAGAAGCAAGCCCTTCTCCTCTCACTCAGCCAAGCCAAATACCTAGGAACCAATTCAGCTTTCCAGAAGTCGAAGATCAACTCCAAGCTGAGACTTGTTCTAAAATAATTAAGGGGGGAGGTGAGAGGGTAGAGAAAGAGATGTGGGAACAGAGAGAAAATTAAGGCTATTGGCTCCCTGTCATTTGGCAATGAACATGACAAAACAAAGTTTACAGTTTTTAGAGGCTTTGGAGGGGGAGGGGGAAGCCTCTAATCCATGCTGATTTTAAAAACAACTTTTCATCCTATTCACTCAGTGCACACTGGTGAGGGAGGGGAAATTTTGTTGCTCTAAGAACAAGAAACCAATAAATGGTACCTCCTTCCAAATCCCCCCCCCACCCCATCTCCTGGGGGATGGGACTCTTCAAGAAAAGTGCCTCTCTGACACCATGGATTAATTACAATAACAATCTGCATTTGTGAGGAGCTTTTAACTTTTCAAAGTGCTCTTCCATCTATCATCCCACTTTATCCTCTTGACAGCCTGGTGATGCAGGTGGAGCTGGGATTATCAGAGCCAGTCCTCAGTGTAAGCAAAGCAGATTATGTACTCAGTGCATCTGGGGGCCCAGGATGGGACCCCAGCCTCAGAGAACCCCTCCCGGGGAACTGCACCTGAAAATCCCTCTCACAAAGAGCCCTTCCGTTCCACAATGCAGATGAGGCTTAAGAAGCAAATAGCCTTTGGAAAGATAACCCATTGACCGGTGTGTAATGTGGGTCAAAACCACAGGTGAGCATCTCCTGAGAGCAATTTTTAATAGGGGAAGAAAATGGGTCATCCAAAGGGAATGGAGGAAAACTTAGTTTAAGGCACAAATTTTGCCTGTGGTCACCCCTAAGAATTGTTAACCCTATTTTAGAGATGGGAAGAAACAAAGAGGTCAAGTCATCCCCTCATTCATTTATTTATTCCTTGATTCGAATGCTTTCTTGGTGGCTTCTATTGGGGCATAGGCCAGTCGAGCCTGGTGACACAAAATGGAGACATAGACCCTGCCTCAAGGAGCTCACAGGAGGTAAAAGGAGACAATATGAGTATGGGAATGAAATATTCCCCTACCCCACCTTCCTCTCCCTTCACTCAGGCAATAGGAATGTCCTCCTAAATTCACTGTCTACAAAAAATGTAATTGATTTCAGAATAGGTACTTTAGACACATAGCAGAAATTTTTTTTAGAGGGAAAGAGACTTTAGAATTCTAAAATCTTGGTTTTCATATCAAAAGCCAACTTCTGGAAGTCTCCAAGCATAGAGTTAGTATCATTTTTGCCATGAAGTGGGGAGGGATACACAATAATGATGGTTTCCTGTCCACCCGAAAGGGGGAGTCATCCCACCAGCTGTTCAGAGCAGGGGACTCTTGGGTGATCTGATCACATGAGTTCCTCAGAACACTGGACTCTGAGGGGTCTGGGAGGCTAGAAGCCCTGATAACCCCTGTAATTTTGACCACCTATCATTCAACCAGAGGACTCATGCTTTAGATGTTTCTCTCTTGAAATGCAGAGAAAAATGTGACTAGTCTCTACAAAGGAAGCATTTTTTGTTTGTTTTTGTGTTTGTCTTTCAAAAATATCTTGGCATAACCAATTTCACTTACAATGAGATTAGAATTTCTACTGGAGGATTATTTTTCAGCTCAGTCACCTTTTCTTATTGCAGCTAAAACATACATATCATAAATTTACCATCTTAACCATTTTTAGGTGCATAGTTCAGTAGTCTTAGGTATATTTACATTATTGTAAAACAAATCTCTAGAACCTTTTCCCCTTGCAGAACTGAAACTCTATACCATTAAGCAATAAGTTCCCTCCTCCCCTTCCTCTAGTCCCTGGAAACCACCCTTCTACCCTCTTTATCTATGAATTTGGCTACTTTACGTAAGTGGGACCTGGTACGTTCGTGTAAGTGGGATGATACTGTTTTTGTCCTTCTAACTGGTTTATTTATTTTAGCACAGTGTCCTCAAGGTTCACCCACATAGTAACATGTGGCAGAATTTCCTTCCTTGTTAAAGCTGTGTAGGATTCATTATAGGTATAGATCACATTTTCTTTAACCATTCATCCATAAATGGACACTTGGGTTGCTTCCACCTCTTGGGTATTGTGAATAATGCTATGAATCTGGGTGGACAAATATCTCTTTAAGATCCTTCATTCAGTTCTTCGGGATCTATACCCAGAAGCAGAATTGCTGGATCATATGGCAGTTCTAATTTTAAGTTTTTGAGGAACTGCCATACTGTTTGCCATAGAGGCTGTACCATTTTAGTCCTACCAACTGCCCAAGGGTTCCAACTTCTCCACATCACTGACAACACTTGTTACTTATTTTTTTAAATAGCAGCCATCCTAATGGGTGTGAGGAGGTATCTATTGTGGTTTTGACCCTTATTTATCTTGTAATTAGTGATGTTGACCATTTTTTCACAT
The DNA here is from genome assembly GCA_028533885.1 of Nasua narica. NCBI lineage: Eukaryota > Metazoa > Chordata > Mammalia > Carnivora > Procyonidae > Nasua > Nasua narica. Next base: position 50,213,471 of record CM052811.1, read on the forward strand.
GCTTAGTTGGGTCGTTGGCACCTCAGTACCATTTTAAAAGGCATTGATTTTTGAAGCCCTGAGATTTATGTTTCTCTGTTCTTAGGCAGGCCCCAGCTGCCAACTTTCAAATAGGATATCCCAGTGAAAAAAAATCAGTTTCTGTTTTTGCCTTTAACACACTGACTAAACAGAGTTTCTCAACCTTAGCGCCATCAACATTTTAGACCAGATCATTCTTTGCTGTGGGAACGTCCTGTGCATTGTAGGGTGTGTAAGAGCATCCCCAGCCTCTGGATACCAGCAGCATTCCCTACTCTACTGTGACGACCAAAAATAAATCCAGACACTGTCACCTGTCTCCTGGTGGAGCAAAATTGCCCATGGTTGTGAACCACTGAATTTGAGTCTACAAACTAGCATGTTTCAAGTTGGCCAGCATAGCAATAAAAAATTTTTCAATCAACATTAAAAATCTTGGAGACAAATACCACTGGGGAAAAAATCCAGATCTTCAGCTTTTCTTGAGAAAGCAGAGGATCAAGCCAACTTGGTCTGCACTGCCCCATGGCAATAATCTTCTGGGGTTAGTAGCTACTGTCCCACCTAATTCTGAGTTTATGAGCTAAATACAACTCATAAAACAAAACCTATTTAAATACAGGTAAAGCTGTCTCCAATTCTTCAAATATTTCTGATTTGCCTGACTTCTCTTATAAGCATATATGGTAACATAAAATCCCAGACTAACTGAAACTGTTTGAATTCTTTCTCTCAGTCTCTCTGTCCCTCCCTGAATACACTCTCGTTCTCTTTCTGTCTCTGTCTCTCTGTCTTCTGTGCATCCTTGCACACATGCGCACACAGAGCAGCATGGGTCAGACAAAAAACACTGGATTAGAAGTTAGGAGAACATGGTTCTAATCCCCAGTTGATATCCTGAAATAGTTCAATTCAACAAATTCATTAAATATCTACTACAAGCAAGGTTACAAGTTCATTTCCAGAACCCCTCTGGGTTTTAGCTTGTTTCACCCAGCTTACTTGGTCCTGTAACTGAACAGGTGAAATCCAAGAGCTGTTGGAGCTCCAAACATCCATGATCCACACATGGGGACCATAGACAGTAAATCCCCTGCGGCTTCAGAACAATTGAAGCTGGGAACAGAGAAAGAAGAACAGTGTTGGATTAGTGGCCAGAAGAGACTATAGAATCCTTTTTTTTAAACCATGGTTATTTTTCACACTTAGGCAGCTGCACCCACTGGGCTGTACCAGACACTGGTGACTGTGGTACACACGGGGGTCTGGCACCCAGATCCCCCAGATGTGGGGAGTGAACCCCCCTGCCCCCTGCCCCAGGTCTGCTCAGCTGCAGAGCAACCTCACCAGGCAGGCCACATCTGGTGAGTCTTCTGATAGGTATAAAAGCCTGGCCATTTCAACCCAAAGCAGGATACTCCAGGGAAATAACTGCTCCAGAACTCTCCTGGTTTGGCCAAGGCTCTCTCAGGCCTGCATCACAGTTTAGCTGCTTCTTCTGCCCATTCCTACTTCTTCCACCTTCCCTTCACAGGAATTGAACCCTAATAACATCTTGCACTCCAAACTTTGTCTCAGTATCTGTTTCTGGAGAGCTCCTACAGTTGGTTATTTTTGGATAGCCATGCATGCATGCATGTATGTATGTATGTATGTGTAAGATTTTGTTCAGGGACCCACCTCTTTCCCAACTTGACCCAGGAATAACTCCTGATTAGTCTGTAAGTCTGTGTCGTCAGTGTGATCCCATTCACCTCACTACTGACTGACTTAGGAAGGGAGTGTGATCCACTCCTGGCCAATGAAATGTGACAGGAAATCAGCTGAGAGGTCTCTAGAAGTGCTTCCTCTATTCTAAAAAGCAACTTAGGGGCACCTGGGTGGCTCAGTCGTTAAGTATCTGCCTTTGGCTCAGGTCATTATCCCAGGGTCCTGGGATTGAGCCCCGCATCAGGCTCCCTGCTTAGCGGGGAGTCTGCTTCCCCCTCTCTCACTGTGTCTCTGTCAAATAAATAAATAGAATCTTAAAAAACAATAAAAAGCAACACAAAGGGGGAATATTCTTCTGCTGGACATGGCTATGTCCATTTTGTTGCCAGAACTCTGGCAGCCATCTTGATACCAAGAGAAGGTATCAAGCTCATTGGGAAGGGCAAAATGGACAGAATATGAGACCAATGGGATGTTTTTGAGGTGCTGATTTTTGGATCCAATTCTGAAGTTACCCTATGTCAGATCTTCTTGTTATGAAGATGACAAAATAACTGTATTGTTTAAATCATTTTGTAATTTGCCGTCAAAAACATCCTATCCAATGTATAGGCAATCAAGTACAGCCTGGTAGAAATTCTCAATGAATACCTTTAAAAACTGTAAAATACTTTGCCATTTTTTTTTTTGTATGTGAGGTAGTTAAAAGTTTGTCATCGAGGGCAATATAAACATGCTTTTGAAATTCCATTTCACTTGTTATAGCTTAGAATTTGTCAAGCAGAAACAAATTTCATCCCAATTCCTGTTAATTATTGTGGATTGTCAAAGAATTTCTAGTCCAAGGTAACAGCCTCATAATTAAGTGCAATTCAGCCAATATCACTAACCCAGCCTATGTCGAAGTTATGCCCTGAAAGTCTACTAAGACTTTCGGTAGTTCTTATCGCTTTCAGATCTCCAGGGTGCCATCTCCAGGATGCCATTTCCAGGCATAAAGCTAGAATTCACAGAACAGCTCTCTAATTATACGTTGTAACGGCCTCTTCCACAAACTGGGAGTAGCTCTCCCTCAGAGAGACTCTGTCTCTGTTGTGTTTCCAAAGATATAACTTATTCATGACAAGCCATTCAACTTCTTGCAGGCTAACAGAAAGCAAGACCCTGAAGGGAAAGAAATGCAAATTTCTGCATACAAGGCACACGTGCAGGTCAGAGTGGCAGTTCACTTGTGCTCTGGCTGGGCCAGCAGAGCTCCAGCTCCCCGGTTGGACATGTACAATCTGTCTTCCGTCTCCACCAGCTTGTGGTTTCCAGGATTTGGGCTCTGAGTCTCTTCCCTAAGCCAATTCCCTTTGGCAGGAAAGACACCTTCTGGCATCACCATTGCTATTCCCAGTCCTTCGCTCCTGCCAACCTCCTCATGTTTTATCTATTTTTATTTGAATTGGTGATCAAGGGATTAACCCAGCTTATACAAATTCCATCTTCCAAAAGCCATTATGGTGTAGTTGCAATTGTGATATTTCACTCTCCAAATGAATCGAATTGGATTTTAATGACAGTAGACTCCATTAAGCAACACCTGATTGGGTTATTTCCTGGAAATTTCATCTTCATTGTTTTCTCCATCCATGTTACCCAAAAAAACATAGCAGGAGAGCTATCAAGGTCTGCTGCCAAGCTGTATTGAATCATCCTTGAAACTATGGTCACGTTTTCTTCTGTTTCTAACAAGTCACACGTCCCTGTTTCAAACTAGTCAAACAAGACACCCTCATCACAGTATCAGCTTCCATGGAAAAAGGGGAAGAACTTCAATAGTTTTTTGTAGGTTACTTAGAGTTGTAGAGAACTATAATTCTTCCCAAGAAGCTCTCACCCAAGAAACTCTTATATGAGGTATATAATTTATATGTAATTTTCCATTTTTTTAAATAACGTTGAAGTGCTTTTCTCCCTAGAATGGAAAAATCAACTTGATTTTGTATTTATTTATGTAACCCAAATTAAGTCTGTCTAAGTCAAGTGAAGAGTGAAACAGTTACTCAGTGAATCAGTCTGAAGAGATCCAATTTTCCCCCTGACAGCACAAGACTTTAAGCAGTTCACATCCTCCCTACAAAGGAGTGTACTTTGGATCTTGACAGAATCCAACAATATAAATCCCCGAGGGCCAGGGCATGTTTGTCTTGTCCCCACTCTAGTCCTGGGGCTGCATGATGCCTGCCACTGAATGGTGATCAACACGTGCTTGCTGGAAGCGTGAGTAGGGGAATGTCTGGGAATACATGAGAAGTGTCCAGGCTTGGGATAAACTACACTGTTGGTATATTCAGCCAATCTGCCATCCAGCCTACCCTCGTAATCAGCGCCTATAATTAGAAGAGAGGGAAATGGTGAGACCATTCTGTGTAAATGGTCATATGTGTACAAAGTAGAATGGGACGGGTGAGAGAAACATAAAAAAATAGCGACTTCATTTTTCACCCCCTCATTCAAACTGAAATACTCAGATAAACACTCCAAAGAAAATATTCATAAAATGAAACCCTGAATTGGGGTGCCTGGATGTCTCAGTCGGTTCAGTGTCTGCCTTTGGCTCAGGTCATGATCCCAGGGTCCTGGGATGGAGCCCCATGTTGGGTTCCTTGCTTGGTTGAGAGCCTGCTTCTCCCTCTCTGCCGCTCCCCCTGCTTGTGTTCTCTTTCTCTCTGTCAAATAAATAAATAAAATCTTAAAAAAAAAAAAATGAAACCCTGAATTGAAGCTGCAAATTAGCGCTTTGAATCAGCCAGAATTTCTTTATTCTTTTGAAATTACCAAACCACAAGCAAACCAGAAGATAATAAAGATTTATACCACCACCATCCCTCCCCAAGAACAACATTGGGACTATGTCCTCCTGTGGCAAATTTAAACTAATCTGATGCTAACCTGCACTTCAATAAGAAAAAATATTTACTGAGCACCTACTGTGTGAGATACCCTTTGAGGTATACCAAACACAAAAAATACAGGATACAGATTTACACTATTCAAGGAGCTCACACTTTAGCTGGGAAGATAAGACACATGTGGAAATAACAATAAAGCCCCACCATGATTGATTCAACAAGGCAAAGCATAAAAACAGACAAGTTAATGAGCAGAAAAGAAGTGCTACACTTTAGAAAACTGCATTATAAATCTCCCTCTTACTAAAGAGAGCAAGCCACATGCAAAATATTTAAAAGCAGCAAATCCTAAATAATAAATTATATCTTTTAATGGGCAGCTGCAAATTATGTTGCTGTAAAAAATGCCAAATTAGGGGTCTTAGCCATGAAAAGACAGATTCCCAAATTTCCTACAGGGAGGTGTTTTTGACCCAATGCTATTAAGTATTTAAGAATATACTGTTTGCTTTTTCACATGATGTATCTTTTCATGTATTACTTTTATAACTTAAGTAAATATTTTTTAAATATTTAGGAACAAAGCCTAATTTAGTTTTCTAATCACTTCCTAAAATCTACTTGGGATCCTTTCTCAACATTCTTCATGTTAATAGGCCATATTAAACTAAATTTGGACAAATGTTCAGAATGGAATATTTGAATAATAACCTTCTTATGTTTTGATAAGTGCTCATTCACATACGTAAGACAAAGCATTACAAGTTGGAAAATGAATGAATTCTGACACATCAAAAGCATTTTCTTTCCCCTGATATTTTATCTGTTTGTGGTCTGGATTTTGAAATACAGGAGAATGTTATCGTGAATTCCAAACGTAATTATGTGTTTCTAGAAAAGAGCCGTCATTATTTGATAGCACAAATGGCTTTGGTAATAAGATATCCAATGCCACTTCCCCCACTTTGTTCTCGTAAGTCATCCTAATTGAACAGTCGGAGGAACCGCAGCCCTGCCCACATAGGCAAAATCAGAAATGGCTTTAAAGCTATGATAGAAGGTCCTACTAAAAGATTATTTCTATGGGATAATTAAATCAAAAACCAGACTTAAAGGTGAGAGACAAATACTAATCTCCTACTTTTCTCCAAAAAGAAAATGATATAATCCCAAAACACAAGGGGTTTGTCTTTTACAAGATACAGACAAAAAAAGCATCAAGGCTCGTGTCCTAATCTTCTTGATTTCACTCCAAATGGAAAATAGGCCTAGGGGATTCTGAATATAGCATCATATCAGATCAATACCAATTCACTCCTACAACTGCAAGATTAATACATGCACACTGGGCAAAATGTGACATATATATAAATTTCCCTGGGCACTGGTTTTCTTTAAACAAGTATTCTACTTGGCTACTTACTAACATCCTAAACAGAGTTTGTGGAATTTTTATATCTACTCACATCCATTCTGGCCTCCATAGGGGGTGCCAACAGCTGGAAAACAGGTGCCTCAGAAAGTTTCCATCTGCCTGGGCCTGTGACCAGCATACAAATGCTCCCCTCTTGGAGCTAACAGCTCTGGAACAATAGAAAGGGGAATTCTTCCATACCTGTTCCTTCCTTCCTGAAAAAAACCTCCCCAATTTGAGGAATAGCCAATGGCAGAGGTACCAGCAAAGGCCACTCACAAAGGGAGTTGAAATGGCTCCTCTGTGGGTGTGTAACCATCCTCACACTACTCTTTCCATCACAGCTCATGGGAGCTCCTGGGTGCAGGAGAATGCTAATGGAGGTCTACTCCCTTCCTCACTCAAACTTCCACAATGGGGTACAAACTCAGCACCGTCACCCGTTCGGAACCTAAAACACCAGTGTAATAACAATTCCACCTCCGCTGGGAAGATTAGAATCTGCACAAACAGAGGTAAGCAAACCAGGCCAAAAAGGACCATTTATAAGCAATGAGGGTAGGGAAAATGGAAGATAAAACTCTACATGATACAATCTATATAACTATGTGTCACAAGGTTCATACTCAGGCCTCTCTTGCATGCCCATCCCAGGACCTGGAGGGGTACCCTATTTACATAAAGACCTCTAGGTCCCCTTTGACTTCGATGATGTGAAGGTTTATTATTAGAAAGCTAGATGTTGACAATACAACACACACATGTGTGCACACACACACACACACGCTGATAATGGCTGCCTTGGGAAGTCCTGGAATTTATCCCAAGGGGAAGAGGATCTAAGGTCTATGTCTCTATGTCCAGTTTTGAGTCACAGATTCTGTGGAAGAAACACAGCAGAGAATTGGGTGTGGAACAAAATTGACTACCCGGCCCCAAGAAGACTCAAAGCTTTCTCAGTAAAGGAAGCTGTGGTGAGAGGAGGAGAAGTGGCAACACTAGAAGAGCCAGACCATCTAGGGTGAATTAAAATAGCCATCCCTGGATTAAAAAACAAGACCCAACTATACACTGTCCCTAAGAGACTCACTTCAGCTTTAAGAACACATACAGACTCAAAGTGAAGGGATGGGAAAAGATATTCTCTGTAAGTGGAAACCAAAAGACTGCAGGGGTCGCTGTATTTATAACAGACAAAATAGACCCTAAGCCAAGAACTGTAACAAGAGACAAAAAAAGGTCATTAAATAATGAAAAAGGGATTAATTCATCAGGAAGATTTAATAATCATAAATAAATATGTACCCAATATCAAAACACCTAAATATATTAAGCAAATACTAACAGATCTGAAGGGAGAAATAGACAATAATACAATAATAGTAGAAGACCTTAATACCCACATTTCAACACTGGATAGATCATCTAGACAGAAAATCAATAGGGAGATATTGGGCTTGAACTGCACTTTGGACCAAATGGACCTGACAAATATACACAGGACATTCCATCCAATAGCAGAATATACATTCTTCTCAAGTATACACAGAATACTCCCCAGGGTAGATCATATTACAGGTCACAAAACAAGTCTTAGTAAGATAAAATTGAGAATAAATGAACTAAAATCTTAAGAAGATTGAAATCTTATCAAGTATCTTCTCTGACCACAATGGTATGAAACTAGAAATTACTAACAGGAGGAAAACTGAAAAATTCACAAATAGTGGAAATTAAACAGTACACTCCTGAGCAACTAGTGGGTCAAAAAAGAAATCAAAAGGAAAATTTAAAAAATATAAATGAAACAAATTAAAATGGAAACACAACATCCCAAAACTTAGTCCACGCAACAAAAGCAATTTTAAAAGAGAAGTTTTGGGGCACTTGGGTGTCTCAGTCTGTTAAGCGTCTGACCCTTGATTTCGACTCAGATCATGATCTCAGGGTCCTGGGATCAAACCCGGCATTGGGCTGCACACAGAGCATGGAGCCCGCTTAAGATTCTCTCTTTTCCTTTCTCTCTGCCCATCCCTCCCCAGCCCCTGACTCATTCAAGTGAGCACTCTCTCTCCCAAAAAAATAAATAATGAAAGAGAAGTTTATAGTGATAAATGCCTACATTAAGGAAAAGAAAGATCTTAAATAAAGAATCCAACTTTATACCTCAAAGAACTAAGAACAGAAGGAAATACTAAGCCCGAAGCTAGCAGAAGGTAGGAAATAACAAAGATCAGAGCAGAAATAAGTGAAATGAAGATCAGAAAAACAATAGAAAAAAATTTACAAAACTATGAGCTTGTTTTTTGAAAAGATAAACAAAATTGACAAACCTTTAGCTAGATTAAGTGGAAAAGAGACAAGATTAAAAGAAATATCATCAGAATGGAAAGAGGAGAAATTATAACTAATATCGCAGAGATAAAAAAGATCATAAGGGACTACTGTGAACAATTATATACCAATAAATTGCATAACCTAAAAGAAATGGATAAAGCTCTAAAAACGTACAACCTACCAAGACTGAATCATGAAGAAATAGAAAAATCTGAATAGACCAATAACAAGTAAGGAGATTGAGTCAGAATAAAAAACCTCCCAACAAATAAAAGCCCAGAGCCAGAGGCTTTCCCTAGTGAAATCTAGCAAACATTCAAAGAATAATTAATGCCAATTATTCACTAACTCTCCCCCCAAAAAAAATCAAAGAGGAAGGAACACTTCCATACTCATTTTATCAGGCTAGCCTTACCCTGATACTAAAGTCAGATAAGATCACCATAAAGGGGATGCCTAGATGGCTCAGTGGGTTAAATGTCTGCCTTTGGCTCAGGTCACAATCCCAGGGTCCTGGGATCGAGCCCCGCTTTGGGCTCCCTGCTCAGTGGGAAGCCTGCTTCTCCCTCTGTCTGCTGCACCCACCACCTGTGCTTTCTCTCTCTCTGACAAATAAATAAATAAAATTTAAAAAAAAATCACTAGAAGGAAACTACAAACCAATATCTCTAATGAATATAAACACAAAAACTCTCAACAAAACATTAGCAAACTGAATTCAACAGCACATTAACTGGATCATACACTGTGACCAAGTGGGATTTATCCTTGGGATACGAAGATGGTTCAACATATGTAAATCAACAAATGTGATATATTACATTAATAGAATAAAAGATAAAAATCATATGACCATCTCAATGGCGGTGATCCCAGAGAACAGAGAGTTGAAGAAGTGGATTCCCTGATTCTACGTCTGAATCAATACAAGTCTGACGTGCATGTGTGTGGAACAGACCCAAAGTATATCAAAGTCTTTGAGGCTGGCCAAGCCCTAAGTGGCACGTGTGCAGGGAAGACCCAAATAGCATAGCAAAAGTGCTGAAAACAGAACTGACATTGGATTCACAGCCCACAGAATGTGGGCCAGACTGCCCACTCCAAATCTAGTGGAGTTGACGGCCTGCTAAACAAACAAAAGTAATCAGGACTCAGAATTGTGCAACATATTCAAAATATCCAGGCTATAAGACCAAATTCCTCAACATGATAAAAACTGAAAAAAAAAATCTGACCAACTGTCAAAGGAAAAGGTAATTAATCACTCGCTGCCACCCCCAGAATGACTCAGGTGTTGGAATGATCAGATGACTTTAAAACAGCTACTATAACCATGCTCCAAAACCACACAGTAAAGGTAAATACTATTAAAATGAATAAAAGGATAGAAGTCTTCAGCAGAGAAATAGAAATTTTTATTAAAAAGAATCAAGTGGAAACTTTAGATCTGAAAAATACAATGCATGATGTGAAAGATGCATTGGGTGGGCTTATTAGCAGAATGACATAGGAAAGGGTCAGGAACTTTTAGATGGATCCACAGAAATTATTCAGTCTCAGAATAGAGAGAAAATATAACTGAAAAAAAAAAAAAGAACAAACTTTCAGGAACCTTCAGGACAGTATCAAAAGTCTAACATTCACTACCTTCAAGTCCCAGAAGAAAAGGAGAAAAAGACTGATGCAGAAAGAAAACGTATCTGAATACATAATGACTGAAGATTTTCCAAATTTAATGAAACACATAAATTTACGAATTCAAGAAGCTCAGATGAACCCCAAACTTGATAATCTTGAAGAAAAAAAATACTCAACACAACATAATCAAACTGCTGAAAAACAAAATAAAGCAAAACAAAGATCATGTCTTACAAAGAATCAGCCAAAAGATCAACAGATTACATTTAGGGAATGAATGACTGCAGCTCTCTCCCCAGAAACAGCAGAGGACAGAAAACAGTAGACAACCATCTTTAAGTGTTGAAAGAAAAGAATCATCATCCTACACATGAAAGGCTGAAGAGACATCTCATCAGAGGAATCTTGGAACTACACAAATAAAAACAACAGAAATGGGAAATCTGTGTAAGTATAATAGACTATACTTTCCTCTTAAAGTCATTAAAATATTTGTGACTGGGACACCTGGGTGGCTCAGTAGATTAAGCTTCTGCCTTTGGCTCAGTTATGATCCCAAAGTCCTGGGATCGAATCCTGCAATGGGCTCCTTACTCAGTGGGGAGCCTGCTTCTCCCTCTGCCTACCGCTCCCCCTGCTTGTCTCCCTGACAAATAAGTAAATAAAATCTTTAAAAAATAAAATATTTATGACCATTGGCTACCAAAATTATAACATTATCTGGTAGTTTTCAACATATGTATATACAATACACATGGCAACTATAACATTGAGGTAGGAAGCTAAAGGAAACAAAAACAAAGAAGACAAACAGAAAACAAGTAAGTAAATGTTGAACATTAAACCAACTATTAAATGTTGAACATTAAACCAACTATTAAATGTAAATGGTTTAAACATGCAATTAAAAAATAAAGACTGTCAGACTGGATTTTTTTAAAGAGCCAACAATATGCTATATACAAAAAACTTATTTAAATGCAATTATAGAGATGGATTAAAGTTAAAATGATGGAGAAATATATACCATGCAAATGTTAACCTTTTAAAAGCTTTAGTGGCTATATTCATATCAGAAAAAGTAGACTTTAGAACAAGGGTCTTGACCAAGGATAAAGACATGATAAGAGAGATGATAAGAGGGTCATTTCTCTAGGAAGACAATAACCCTATATGTGTATGTACCTAACAAGAGAGCATCAAAATACATGAGGCAAAAACTGATAGAATTTAAAGGAGAAATAGATCAGGGGTGCCTGGGTGGTTCAGTTGGATAAATGGCCAAATCTTGATCTCAGCTTAGCTCTTGATCTCAGGGTCGTGAGTTTGAGCCCCACGTTGACCTCCAGACTGGGCATAGAGCCTACTTTAAAAAATAAAAAATAAAAGGAGAAAAAATAAAAAATAAAAGGAGAAGATCCTTAAATAGCAAGTAAACATATGAAACTGTCCTCAACATAATCATTCACTAGAGACAAGTAGTTAAGACCCCAAGGAGATATACACTTGTCAGAATGTGTCCTTCCTGCATACTCTGGCAATACCAAGTACTAGCAAGGATATGGAGCCATGGGAACTTTCATATGTTTCTGACAGAAACTAAAATATGGCACAGCCACTTGGGAAAATAGTTGGCAGTTACTTATAAATTTTAACATAAACATAAACTTACTATATGACTCAGCAATCCCATTCCTAGGTATCTGTCCTAGAGAAGTGGACACTTATGGTCACACAAAAATCTGTACATGACTGTTTATGGAAGCTTTCTGCATAATCTCCAAGAACTATAAACAACCTAAATATCCTTTAGTTGGTATAATCAAACAAACTGGTACTTTCATACAGTAGACTACTCAACAATAAAAATCTCAGATGCGGGC
>CM052811.1:50225870-50256529 GCA_028533885.1 Nasua narica
GAGCCACCGAGGCGCCTCTCTCCCTGAGGATCTTTGCAGTAAAGTAAAAGGTGTTCCATATCTGTCATACTGAATACAGAAGACTGAATAAATGGTGCCCAAAGATGCCTATGTCTTAATCCCCAAATCTGTGATTATATAACCTTACAGGGCAAAAGGGACCTTGGCGATGTGATTAAGTTAAGGATCTGGATTATCCTGGTGGGCCCAATGTAGTCACATGGATCTTTGTAAGAGAGAACAAGAGTATGGGAGTCAGAGAAGATGTGATGACAGAGCAAAGGTCAGAGTGTCAGAGAGATGTGAAGATGCTATTCTGCCAGCTTTGGACATAGAAGGGGGCTATAAGCCAATGAGTCCAGGTAGCGTCTAGAAGCTTGAAAAGCCTGGGAAATAGATCCTCCCTCCAGAATCTCCAAAAGGAACCCATAGCATTGCTGACACCTTGATTGGGGGACTTCCGACCTCCAGAACTGTAAAAGAAGAGATTTATGTTGTTTCAACCACTAAGTTTGTGGTCATTTGTTACGACAATAGGAACCTAATACAAAGAATGCTCTAGACATCTGTCACTCTAACATTCACCCAACACACACACACACACACACACACAATAGATCAGACACATCATCACCTCCCCAAGTCCCAGGTGTTGCTCTAGGCTCTACTTGGACTTGAACTCGCATGACTCTTGCAGTTTTCCACCCCATCCTCTCCCCCACAGCTTCCCAGGAAACCCCCAGGGACCCCCTTCCAGGTCTCAGGCCTGTGCCTTTGACTCACTTATCAATATGGCTGTGCTTTTTATTAAGTGATTAAGAAAAAAAGCCCAGATTTCCCTGAGCCAAGCCTGAGAGTTCCACAGAGGGGTCTTTTATGCAAGATAGAAAGTACATTTTATCAAGACCTAAAGATAGCAGAATCCCTTTAAAAATAAATATACAAATAAATGTAAACTTCCTCCAAGGAAGCTTGCAAGCAAGGTTTGTATAAAAATAGACCACCCACAGTAGCCTTCTGATCTATTTAGAGACTCCCTCCACCAAAAAAGAGAAAAAAAGCATTCCTGGCCTCTTTTGGAACCCCTGCCTTTGGGAAATTTCAAGACTTCAAGTACACTAGGACTTATGTCTGGTGGCATCTCTGGGACTTAACGAAGAAGGCAGAGGCATCGATACAGGATATTCTGAATACAGTAACCATCTCTCAAACCTAGAGACAAAATAGAAACTAAAGGACAGCTGACAGAATCCCAAGGATATTTCATTGGCTCAGTTTGACGGCCTCAGTGACAATGTAGTAACTAATTTACAGGATCACTGGAGTTAATAGCAATAGTTCTGTGAAACCATTAGCCTCAGCAAAATGTCCACTGCCCTCTTTCCACTGCCTGGTTCCCGTTGATCTCTGTGTGGTTTGTGCTGATAAGTGTTAGGAAAAGGAGAAAATAACTTCATGATAGCCCTGGCGGTTCCAAGCTTGGGACCTGACCACATAATTCTCTCCTGAGCAGGGGTCACGGAATCGAATGCTTTATGTGGTTGAACAAATGAATTTATAAACTGCCCGAGGGTAGGATGCTTGAATTAGTGCCTTATTGGAAAATTAACATCTGAACTCCCTCTCCCAACCTCAGTTGATGATCAACTTTAAATGAAGGATATAGAAAATTGAGAGAGAATTGTACAAACAGTGTTGTGCAAACAGAGCTAACTGGTGGATTTTTAAGGATTCTTTCACACAGCCAAAGGAAGATAAAAATGTTTGTGAAAGCCCTGGAAGAGAAATGATTTGTTGAGTCAGGATGCCAAGCATTTAGAGAAAGCACATTGCCCTGTACTTAGAGCTTCAGAGAGATCTGATATCCTTTTTTTATTTTATTATTTTATTTTATTTTTATATCCTTAAAAAAAAAACCCACAACTCTGAACCTTACAGACACAATATCAAGGATAAGGACCATGAAGGATAAAATTGACAGGCCTGACCCTATACAAGGTTTTTTAATTTTGTAGGTCAAAGATAGTAAATAAATTTTAAATATATAATATACCCAAATGGGGGAAATACTTGCAGTATTTTGACAGGCAATAGGTTGATAGCCTTAACATACAAACACCTCTTTACTGGTTTAAAGGACACAGAACCAAAGAGGAAGTCTGGGAAGAACAACCAAGGCCTACCGGGGTTGCGCATCGCCTCTTACTCCTAGCTCCACGTCCCTCGCCGCCCGCCAGGAGTCTTCCCCAGGCCAGCACCACCTGTGCCTGCTGGGCTTCCTTGGCCTAACTCTGGGCTTTCCTTTGCAGCGCTATGTGGCTCTCATACTAAGCTACATAACCAGCTTTTCCTTTTATTAGCAGCAAAGGTGGTATCCTGGCCTTTGCACTTTCTTGGCCATATTTCTGATGGCTCTCCACCCAGTTAGGAAGTAGGGTGGAACTTATTGGGTCTCCTCAGAGAGTCCGGTGTGTATCAGTCAGAACTTTGTGTGAAAAGCAGTAAAACCTTATCTGGGGAACTGAGACAAAGAGGCATTTATGAAGAGGATATGTCGTCGGAATGAGGATTGTTTCTAGATTAGACCGAAGACTGAAGAGCCTGGGTTGGGGGGGTTAAGAAGTAGGATATTCCACAAGGGAGTCCCCAGGAGAGAGCACACCACCTCTTTACTGTTCCTCCCCCACTGTTCCTTCCATTCTTGCACACTGTGCTCAAAACGGAAAGTTCGAAGAATGAGTAGCCAAAGGATGTCTGTCCAGAATCTATTCCCCACTTTCCTCTTCCTAACTGAGCCCAAGGATCATCCATCGCTCCTCTGCTGGGTGTTTAGAGGAAGCAGATCCCAACCCCCGTGGACCCATCCCATATTCCTGATCACAGTCCCCGAGCAGGCAGGCCACCTGGGCTGCACCAGCCAGGCGAAGACGTGGAATGCTTGGGGGGGAACCTCTCTGTGTGTTTGTCCCCCTGAAACGGGCGGAGAAGCATATGGCCCTGGGGGTTGTTGGCTGACTTAAATTGCAGCTGACACCGTGCAGAAGGCTAAACAGAGGGACCAACAGAGGGTCACCCAGTCAAACCAACCTGCAGCCAGATGGATGCTGGGCAAATCCAAATGACCAACGTGTACCGACTACAAAGAACAAAGAGGAGGACTACATCCAGACAGGCTGGGCTTGGATCTTGGATCTGCCACTTTTTAACTGGCTCGTCTGGTAAACTTAGCCTTTCTGAACCTCAGTTTTAGAATCTCTAAAATCGGGATAATAATAGCACTTCCTCCTAGGATTACTGGAGGATGCCATGAGATAATCCACGTAAGACACTGTGTCTGGCTCAGTAACTGCTGGAGATGTTGCTCCTTTTGCACATCAAAATGGAACAGGGGACGTCCCAGCCTCCCCTTGCATGCCACTTCATATTCCTGGGCCTCACCTGTCTCTTAGTCCACTCAGACCAGTTCCTACAGCACCAGACTCAGGCCCGCACTGGCCTTCTGTTTCTCCGGCGATGCCCCGACTCGGTGTTCATGTATGTGTGGCCAAGAAATGCAGGCGAGACAATCGCCCATAGAGCTATCATTCCATTGCTGGGGCATGAAAGCCAGTGGTTAGGTGCTTCTCCTTTCTTTTCCCAGACGAATGTCTGGATTTCACATGGCAGGGGCTCTTGGGCAGAGTGGATCAAGCACCCAGCTGCTCATAGCAGGGCTCAGAGAGAATGTGAGTGCTTCTCTTGTTCTCCCTTCCCTGCTTCAGCCCTCGGTACCCCGTGCCTCGCTCCTGCCTCCCCTCAGCCTCTTCTTTCTGGCAAACCCATGCTGACCTCAGGCTATCTGTAAGTGACACATTTCTATGCTTGGTGTTTATTTTTCTCCCTTCTCCCTGTTTCTATTTCCTCACTGTTCTTACAAGGAACACTCCCTACTCTCACAATTTTTTTAAGTCCTTTTTCCCCCCAAGCTTATAGTTACCTCTTCAAAGTGAATTTTCCTTTGTTCTAAAAGTAATATGAAACTAGTTAGGGGAAAGTATGGAAGCACAACATTAAACATTGCCAGCAAAAAATAGACTCAACACAGAGTCGTCCCAGGAGGTAGGGAGCAGAAGGGAGGAGAGAGGGACAATGGTTATTCTTTCCCAATGCTCCACAGCCTGCTCTGAGACAGCTTCTCAGAAAAGCAGAGAGCTCCCATGGAGATGGAAGGGAGACAGGGAAACAGGGGTGGACAGAGAGAGGGCATCTGCCTTCCTTTGTCCTCCAGCCTGGCTCCCTGAGAGGGGAATGAGGAACAGGCCCCCTTCTGTTTTAGGCCTTCTGTTCAGTGGAGGTGCTAACTGGCTGGCAGGCCCAGGTAACAGGCAGACTCCGAGGGGAGCAGGAGAAGGCAGGAGAGGTGACAAACTAGGTGTGAAGGCCCCTCACAGAGCTAGAGAGAGCCATTTGCCTGTGGCTGGATGGGCAATTGGAAGAATGCACCGAGCTACACAGATCTGTGTGAAGGAGCAGGAACGTGTCTCCCGTATCTCATGAGAGCAGGAGGGTCTGAGGAAGAATGTGCAGAGACCCACCTTGACTGCCAACATCACTAAGTAGGACTTGGGCTGCTGCTGTGTCCGTGTCTGCCTGCTGCCTAAGGGCCAAAGCCCTGGATCCCAGGATGTGACCCAGACTGGGATCTCGGTCTGGATCCCCCACCCCCACCCCCGCCGCCCTTGCATATCCGCACGGCTGGGTGGCAGAGAGACACACCCCCCCAGGAGTCGGGCTGCCGCGTACCATGCTGGGCTGACGGTTCAGACAGCCTGGGATACTCAACAGGGTGTCCCAGGATTCGATAACAAGGTCAGTTTCTGAAGCAAGCAGGTAAAATCCTCATAGATCCGCACAAAATGATGAGAAGCCCCCTGAGTCCCGCCTCCTAAATCCAGCTAATCTCCCGAAGCGTGACCAACAGGGGCATTTTTTAAAAATCCCCACTAATTACCTTTGTGCTTGTGTGTGTGTGTGTGTGTTAAAAAAATACATAATATAAAATCTTCTGTCTTAACCATTTTAAATGTACAGAACTTGAGTGTTAACGGTATGCACATTTTTGCACAACAGATCTCTGGAAACTTTTCACCTTGCAAAGCTGAAACTCTGCATCCTTTGAATGACATCTCCCTTTTCTCCACCTCTCCCAGCCCCTGGGAACCAACATTCTACTTTCTAAGAGTCTCACTACTCTAGATACCTATTAGTAGAATCATACAGTATTTGTCTTCTTGTGACTGACTTATTTCATTTAACATAATCTCCTCAAGGTCCATAAGGTCCTCAAGGTTGTAGCAGGGGACAGGGTTCCCTGAATAATATCCCACTGTACATATAACGAGCGACTCTGCGGCACCACTTTGCTGGTGAGTGGGGAGAAGGAACAGACTTGTGAAAATGCACCAATCCAGCTCCCGGAGGGAGGAAGAGACAGTTGCCTCTGGCAGGCTCAAATATCTGTTTGCTCATTGATTTATGTATCAAGTATGTATGGAGAACGACCACGCCCCCACGTACTTGATGTGTGAGGGAAAGCAGACTGAGTCTCCACGTTCATGATGCTTCCAGCCCAGTGGGGGGCAAGCACACCCATGAGCCCCAAAATGCCCCACCCCAACGGCATAGTGAGAGGAGTACTGAGGGTGGAGGGGGCATAAGAGAAAGGCAGCTCCTGGGCGTAGTGGGAGGGTGGGATTCGCCAGGGAATGAGAAGGTGGTGAGCACTGGAGTGAGAACATCTACAGGTAGAGAGGTCCAAAGAACCAAGAGAACATACCTGGCGTGATGTGCTAGGAATAGTGCTACCTACAAACTATCCTTACTCAAAGAAGATTTGTATCTAATCCAATCTCTAGGTCAGAGTTTCTTAGCCTTAGCATTATACATATTCAGGACCAGATGATTCTTTGTTGCAAGGAGGAAGGGACTGCCCTTTATATTGGATGTTGAGCAGCATCCTCGGGCTCCACCCACTACATGCCAGTAGTACTCACCAAAAATGTCTCCAGAGATTACCATATGACCTTTCAGGAGCAAAGGCACACCCAATTAAGAAGCAATTTAGAAGTACTGGGGACTTCAGGGGTGATTTGATCAGGCAGGGCCCTGCCTCTGTTTCTCTGGGTTTCTTTCATGAATTGCCTTTGAGCTCAAGGTTGTGAGTTCAAGTCCCACATTGAGCATGGAGCCTACTTAAAAAGAAGAAGAAAAAGAAAGTTAAAAAAAAAGTCAATCCCTTCCTCAGATAAAAATGCCATCATCTTTTTGCTCACTCGTAAGTCAGTGATTATCTTATCACTAAAAATCCCAAATACAGTCTCAACTCCAAAGGAAGGATGTCCAGTCAGAATTGGGATATACATATACTAGATAATATTTAGAATATCCTTAAACTAAAAAAACGATTCACTGTTTTTGTAAAAATCAAACCTCACTGGGAATCCTGTATTCTGTCTGACAGCCCAGCCACAGCATTGCTGGCCACAGCACAGGAGCCGGCTTCCCCCAGAGCAGGCCTTCCATGACAAAGAGCCAAGAGGAAGTTATAACATGCTTTATGACCTCGTCTTGGAGGTCTCACTCTTTTACTTCCACAAATTCTACATTCATTAAAAGCATGTCACTATGTCGAGTCCATAGCCAAGCAGAGGCTAAATAAGCAGAGAAGTGTTATAAGAACTTGTGAACATGTTAAACCACAACAGTCCCACATCTTCTTTCCCAGGCAGCCTTCCATCTGGTCCTCGCGACACACTCACACATCCTGTGCCCTATAACCTTGGGGTATGGAGGCCAATCCACACGCAACCGTGCCCCCCAGGCGCTGCCCAAAGCAGCCAGACAAACTTGTCTGGCCCCTTGGCTTCCAGGCAGCAGTCCACACTCTGCCTCAGGTGCACACCCATCCTCTGTTCACCCCATGGAGAGCCCTTCTCAAAGTTCTCCTGGTCTTCTCCAACTTGGGATTAGAAGGAAGCACCCTCAATTTCCCAAAAGAGGGGGTTCAGTGGGTTGAAGCCTCTGCCTTCAGCTTGGGTCATGATAAAGAAAGCACCACAAACCAGAAAAAGGGATGGTGTATTTACAGGTCACATGAACAAGATTGGCTCTTGGATTTGAGAGACTCTTAAATTAGATCCTCAGAATACACCATATGCCAAAAAAAAAAAAAAAAAAATTCCACGTACATTAAGCCAATAAAAAAATTTAACAACTGGAAAACTTTTAAGTGGATACTTAACTAATATTGAATAATAGAGAAACTTCTAAAACCGAAGCAATGGTGGGAAGCACAGAGCAAAAGATCATTAGTTTAACAGTTCTTTTAAACTAAAACACTTATCAGACATTGAGAACTGACCACTAAATTGAGAATACTCTCCTAGGATCAGAAGTGATAGAGACCACAAGAAAACAATCTATGTGTTATATGTCAGACCAAGAAATGGCTTCCTGTTATATTCTATGAGTCACCTTGAACTGAACCTACGTAGAATGTTTTAAACTCTGCAGTGAAATTGATATTTTCCATCATAAGAAAATCATATTTATAATGAACACATCCAGGAAGCAGGCTATATTTTTCTTCATTCATTTCACAAATGCTATTATGAACCTACATGTTGCCCAGCACTGTTCGAAGTTCATGGGACCCAATAGTTTAACAGACCATGGTCCCTAGCCCATGTATTTTACCTTCTTTGGAGGCAAAGGGACAATACATAAGTACAGAATTTAACATATTTTTTCACATTGTGAGAAAGTGCACTGCATTTTTATGACCCAGAACATATTTCACCATTTAGCAGGGGAACCCATTGAAAGCTGTAGTTTTCAACATTGGCTGCACTATGGACCAACATGCAAAGCTTTAAAAAAAATCACTGATGCCTAGATACTACTCCAAGAGATTCTGAAAAAAAATTGTCTAGGTTGTTGTCTGAGTATCAGGATTTTAAACAGATCTTTTCAGGTGATTCTAATGTGAAGCCTGACTGAGAACCACTGAAAAGGGTATTTAAAGGGTATTTAAAGAAATGACCACTAGATGTCGCTGTCCCCAAAGTTTTGAGGAGGAATAGTCTTGACGTAATCAATGACTAAATTCCCACATAGATAAATTTTCTTTAGCCAGGAATTGGGCCCCAGGAAAATCCCAGCAACAAATATCCCCCAATTCCTCTTTGAAAGGAAGCAAGTCACACAAAATCCAAGTGTATTAGTTTCTTATGGCTGCCATAACAAAATGCCGCAGACTGAGTAGCTGAAACAATTTATTTTCTCAGTTCTGAAACCTGAAGTCCAAGTTTAAGGTATTAGCAGGGTTAGTTTCTTCTGAAGTCTCTCTTCTTGGCGGGAAGATGGCTGCCTTCTCCCTGTGTCCTCTCATGGTCATTCCTCTGTCTGCACTGTCTGTGTCCTAATCTCTGCTTATAAGGATATTAGTTGTATTGATTGAGGACCCACCCTAAAGACCCTGTTTCAATTTAATTACCTTTTTAAAGGTCCCGTCTTCAGATACAGTCACATTCTGAGGTACTGGACTTCAGCCTATGAATTTTAAAGGAATCCAATTCTGTCAATTACACCGAGAAATCAAAACCAAAAGCTATCCAGTTGATTAATTGCAAAAGAACATTTTCCTAACCATCAACAGCACTACAGATCTCTCACATGGGGACTGTGGAGAAATAGTTGCCTTTTTTCTTTTTAAAGTCTCCTTTCAAGGGTCACACCTGTTACTCAGTTTTAATCCAAAGTTTTCTAAATAGCCCCCAAACACTTAGGTTTAAAGTATTCATTAGGTTATTTAATCCTATTTCCTGAACCAAGATACTGAGCTTAAAAAAAAAAAAAAAAAAAAAAAAAGCAACAGCCTGAGAAAAAGGGAACAGAGTTACGTTGATTCCTGTGGTAGTAAACTATGTTTTCATTATTATTTTTACAACGCAAGTGAAACATGTCCATTGGAGAAAAGTTAGAAAGTACAACACAAAAAAAATAAGTCATCCAAAACTCTACTACCAAAGTAACACCAAGACTATCCATCAAGACTTCTCCTCATTGTATATATGTGTGTGTCCTCACATCGGTGACCTGCTTTTTTTTACAGAACAAAATTCCTGAGCCAGTATTAATGCAGAGAAGACTTGAAAGAAGGGAATCTATAACAATTTTATGTGTTTATGTATTTATTTAGATAAAAGTTATGCATGTCCATAATTGAAACTGCAAACCATGGTGGAGGGTATAAACACAAAGGAAAACTCTCTTTCTCCATTCCAGCTCCACTCCTACCCCACCCCCAGACTCTTCATTCTAAGACAAAACAGTAAACTAGGACTATCCTGGAACTCTGTGCAGTTTGATCCCCATACCCTGTGAACGTGGCACTGTGCTAGAGCTGTGTGCTAAAGAATTATGATTTAGGGTTGCCAAAATCCTCACCTACCACAGAAAATTAAAAAATAAAAATGTTTTAAAAAGTGCCTACAGATGCCTGTCAGGGAGTCTGAATCCCATCACCGAAGTCACCCTTTTCCAGCCTTCTGGAGATTCTTTTTCTTTACGGTTGTTATGATGGTTGCCTCCGAGGCATGACTCCTATAACAGTTAACACACTCCCACACACCTTCCTGTCTGGTGAAATCACTCCTATCCATTGAACATAACCCAAGAGAAGGTTCTAGAACTGCTCCCTCCAATACAATAGCTGATAAGTGCATACTACTGTTTAAATTTAAAGTGGTTAAAATGAAAAATGTAGCAAAACCGTAAAGTCTGGTGCCCCCTTTTCTGTACCCCCTCACCGTTACTTAGCAACAACTGACCCCATGCATAGAAGCTGGATCCCAGCTGTGCAGGTACAAGGCTGGAAAGGTGCTGTGGAAGCTGTGGGTCTTACCACAATGCCTACAGTCAACTCAGCCCCCAGGACTCTGTCATTAAGACCAATCTGCCACATCTTGATTTGCAATTTTGTTGAAGAGGAACTGTTTAGGACCTCACCAAGAGTCCAGAGGGGTGTGGGCACAAGCAAGTCAGACTAGTGAGAAGGGACCCCAGGAAGCAGGAGCTCTTACCTACAAATCCCAAACCCACTTCTCTTCTACATCCTGACCCTCACACAGACTTAAGGAACCTGAAGTGCGGGACGCCTGGGTGGCTCAGTTGGTTGGGCATCTGCCTTTGGCTCAGGTCATGATCCCAGGGTCCTGGGATTGAGTCCCATATCGGGCTCCTTGCTCAGCAGGGGGCCTGCTTCGCCTCTGCCTCTGCCTGTGACTCTGCCTGCGTGTGCTCTCTCTCTCTCTGACAAATAAATAAAAATCTTTAAAAAAAAAAAAAAAAAGGAACCTGAAATGAGCTCAGGACCCTCTCCTTCTCGTCCCAAGCCCTAGTTGGAGTCCCGGGCCCTGACCAGAACTGACCACGCTCACCCACGGGTAGAATGAAAGAAAGCCCTCCACAGGTGCCAAAATCCCTCTGGCAGAGGAGGACCAGCAGGAATCCCAGCTTTATCAGGAAAGTCATATTGAGCCCTTGAGTGAGGGATTTACTCAGAAAAGAGGGTGTCACACACCAAAAACAAATGAAGATAGCTTCAGGACATGGAGCAAAAAGAAATTTTCCCAAGCTTTTCCTGGCAGGAGTGTGTCTAAATTCCTGTCCAAAAAGCTTTCATGACAGTGATCCCCGTGCTGGTTCAGAAGCATCAACAACACAGCAAGCTCACTTGAACTTCAAGCTGCTGCACGCTCTACAGAGCCCCTGGAGAAACCAAATACCCTTCAAGCTAAAACAAACCGACACCTCCTCCCAGCAGATCCTCATATGCACACGCACTCAGCTGATGGTTTCCAAAACAAGTGAAATACGCACTGGGGAAAGTTCCTCCTGAGTTTCAGCACAAGCCAGGCAGCATCTGGCCCTTGTAAGTTCAGCAACACAATTAATGTCTCATAGGAAGCACGCCTAGGTGTTGCCAAACCTTAGAGCAGGGTGCCTTTAGAAATCATCTGGTGGCTGTCTCTGCCATCAGGGAGAGAAAGGAAGCCCAAGAAGTAAAGAAACACCTGGAGGTCAGAGCTAGTTACTGGCAGAGGTAGAAGCAGAACACAAGAGCCAACTTTTTTTTTTTTTAAGTAGGCTCCATGCCCAACATGGAGCCCAACATAGGGCTTGAACTCACAACCCTGAAATCAAGACCTGAGCTGAGACCAAGAGTCAGACGTTTAACTGATGGAGCCACCCAGGCGCACAATAGGAGATAACTTCTGACTGAGCCCTTTACCACTCCTCCATGCTGCTCCCATCGCCTGGAGAGGAGATAGTATGATGTTGTCGATTTTTAATTCTTACTTGATTGAGCCTAGATGTCTTTAAGAGCAGCAATTTTTTCTGAAACTGGAATTATCCAAAGGACCCCCAGGAGCTTATTGCAAACATTAGGGGCCCAGCCATGGCCAAGTGAGGTGCCAAGTAGCTAACTGAGGCAGGGTACTCTCCAGAGGAAATCTGGAACCCCAGTGCCAGTGGGAAAGTCAGAACCAAGTTCTTAAGAGAGAGCTAAGAGTGTTACAGGGAGTCCAGTCTAAATCCAGAGGTACAGAGACAGAATGAGGAAAAGAATGGGAGCCTAGGATTAAAGGTCAGGTTGAAATGAGATCAGATGAAGTGGGAAAGGACAGGACTCCAGGGGAGCACCATTCACCTTACAAAGTCTAGTCTAAGAACCAGAGCTGCCTGGAATTGTGCAGTGCACAGGCTGCACAACTATACATAGTGATATGACCAGGATTTTCATGTAGCAAATAAAAAAATGTTGCTCTGAACAGCTTGAAAGTGCCTGTGGCTCACCCTCATTGGTCAGTGACTAAATGGTACAAGATGCTACAACTTGCCTTAAAGATGAGGTCCAGCAGACACAAGGTCTATAGTCCTTGCTAATTTGTAGGCTTATGCTAACCTGTGGTTTTAAAGGTGTAATTATTTGAGGTTGTTACATTCACAAGCATGATTTTAATATCTTAAATGCAAAACAAATCCAAGAAAGAATGTGTAGGGAAGTATCATTGAGATATTAAGAGATCATTTTAAGTCCCGGGAGTCTCTCCTTCCGAGCCAAGCCAGCACTACCGAATTCATGTCATTCGCTGTGCACCTTGGGAAGGGGGAGCCACCACCACCCAGGTTAGAGAAGTCATAGATGCAGTTTCAACATGGGAGTTTTAAGATCCATAAAGAGACAGTAGTCTTGAAAAACAGGTTTTATTTAAAAAGAAAAAGGTTTTCTAAATTCCAAAGTTTCCCTTTTGACATCAAGAGCAAAACTTAAGATCTTAGTCCAGATTTTACTATAAACTGCATGTAAAGAGGATGCAAGATCTGATATAGTTTTTAGTGGAGAAAAAATAAAGGTGAAAGTGGAAGGCAGGAAATAGTGAGTACAAGACAAAGGTCTGGGTCTCCAAGAAGGAGAAAAGTAACCCTCACCATGCTTGAAAGCCACTCTGCGTAACATGAGGGTGAGCCCTCGGTGTCCCAAGTTGGTATCCCAGGTGCAGAAGAGACCAGCACTTTGGAACAGGAGCAGAGGAAGGCTACAGCAGAGAGGGTACTTGTCCAGTTTATGCTGGTGAACAGGAGAGCCAGTGGTTCCTGGCAGGGAGCTTGGAACAGTTCCCAACAGGGAACTTGGAAATGGTAAGAGAATCCATAGACACAGACTCTGGGAAACTTAGCATGGAAACAAGAAAAGACCATGTCAGCAGCTGTGCCCATCTAGACACAGGAGAGACGATCTCTCTCTTCGTCACATGAGAACCCAGTGGGAAGACCGCCTTCTCCAAGCTGGGAAAGGGTTCTCACCAGAACCCACTTATGCCAGCACCTTGATCTGTGTCTCCTCTTGTAAGGATAGTGTGATGGTTAGTTTGATGTGTCAACTTGATGGAGCTCAGGCACGCCCCGATGGTGGTTAAACATTATTTCTGGGTGTAACTGTGACGATGTTTCTGGAAGAAAATACCGTTTGACTCAGTAGACTGAATAAAGAGATCCACTCTCACCAGTGTGGGCAGCGGCACCCAATCCCTCGGGGGCCCCCCAGATGAAACAAAAAGGTGAAGGGAGAGTGGATTCCCTCTCTTCCTGTGTGGGTATGTCCATCTTCTGCCCTGGGACACTGGAGCTCCTGGTTGCTGGGCCCTCAGACTCCAGGAATTTCATCAGCAGCCCCCTGGTTCTCACTCCTATAGATTCAGACTGAATGATACCACCAGCTTTCCTGGTTCTCCAGCTTACAGACAGCAAATCGTCGGGCTTCTCAGCCTCCCTAGCTCCATGAGCCAATTCCTATAAGAAATCTCTTATCTGTAGATATCTGTATCTATCTGTATCTATTTCTATCTATCTATCTATCTATCTATCTATCTATCTATCTATCTATCTATCATCTATCCATCTATCTATCTATCCTATTGGTTCCGTTTCTCTGAAGAACACTAACCAATATAGGCACTAACCCCATTTACGAGCGTTTCACCCTTGTGAACTAATTACCTCCCTAAGTCCTCACCTACAAATACTATCACACTGGGGATTAGGATTTCAACAGATGAATTTTAGGGAGACACAAAGAGTCTATAATAGGCTTTGAGTAAAAGTTACACCACAGCCACAAAGCAAATTCCCAGGAGCCTTGTGGAGTAGCCCAATCTGGCTTCTTGTCCCCAGCTCTCAGAGGCACTGGCGGACTGGTGGCCACGTTGGCCCAGTTATGAAGTAGGAAAAGAGTGGGGACCTCAGTCACTGCAGTAACCCAGATAGCCCCTTAAGTTTTCAGGCTGTGGAAATACAAAGCAGGCTGTAGGCCAGAAATAGGTAGTGGGCATTCTGCGGTGAAGGGTGCCCTCCAAATTTTCCTAGCTAACTTGGATAAAAGTGCCTATGCTTCCCCTTAGCAAGGATTTTGAGGAATCTAGAGTGTTCAATGAATGCATGTTGATAATGCTTTCAATGGTCTTTGAGCTTTTCAGATAGAAATGTCATTTCAACATAAGGTATCTTATTTTCAATTTCTTGGGATTAATGGAGAGGGACCAGAGATTGCCTACATGCTTTCCTCTAATTTCCAAAGTGTTCATTATTTAGGGGGGAAAGAGGTACTTTCTCTTATATTGCTCAGGGTTACTTGTCCTGAAGGGTTGTATCTTCACCCCGACGAAGCTAGTTGTGGCCTGGCCCAGGCTCCTGCCCGGAAGAAGGGAAGCCCTAAGCAGGCAGAAGAATCTAAAACAGCAGCTGCCTCAAAGCTGTGGTCCTTTTGAAGATGGTCTTCAAAGTCCCAGATCCACAATGGGGAGGAAGAGAGGGTGGAGAGAACACTAAAAAGGAGAGTAATTAAGAACAAGGATTTTCCTCAGTGGCTTTAATTCTGTTTCCCCACTTCTAAAGCTGTACAAACGTACGAGTTTGCTTCTCAGCCGAGCGTGGCAAACAAGTGTATCACAGCTGCCGCTCCCCCTGCCGGCTAGACCCCTCGGTGCAGAGACCATAAAATTTCGTGTCCTGACCACGACGCGTTTAAGAGAGAGAGCACTCGTAATAATTGCAGTAAGACAGGGATCAACGAACTATGGCCCATGGCCAAATGCCTGGCCACCTGTTTCATACACCTGTGAACACGGCCGCACTCACTCGCTGGCCTAGCATCTCTGGTCACTTTCACACGACGTCAGTGGTGCAGCTGTGACAGAGACTGCATGTGGTCCCTCAGCCCTCGAAGCCAAAAATATTTCCTTTCTGACTCCTCACAGAAAAGTCTGGCAACCCCCACGTTGCTGATTTGTGGGCCGCATTTGGAGAACTACGGGTATAAAAGATGTATATCCACCCGCAGAAGGATTTCTGGGTTCCGAAGAAAGGCTTGCCCCAGAGGAGCTTACAGCGCGCCCAAAGTCAGCCCCAGGTGCCCTCGACAGAATCTGCCTTTCTTACAAATTCTGGTACTACTCGCGCCCTCTGGTTTTCAGGGCAAGTGGCATTAGACCTCCGTGAGGCCCAGGAGGTGGGCAGTGGTTTACAGTGATAGGACAGAGGAAAAAAGTCCTACTCCACAGCAGAACTTAAAGTTCTGTGACTTACATACAGATCATAAAGCCAACATTCCTTCTTTTTTCCTCCCCCACCACCCAAATTAAAGTGTTAGGATTTGTCTCTCCCTCTCCAACCCAGCCTCCATGGGTTATCCCATTGCAACCCCAAAGCCGAACCTTGTAATCCTTTTAAAGCTGATTCCATCTGTACGCAAGTCAGGGAGGACCTGAGCTTTGCCCTACAGCTCTTCTTTGCAGCTCTTGCCTGGGTCTCCCTGTAACTTAAGTTCAGGATGATCAATGAAAAGAACTCACTGGTTTTACTGTCCACAAACCAAGTGAAGGGGTCCAGATGATGACCATAATGATAGTGACGATGATGATCATTTGTAGCAAGCATGTAAAATGTGCTAGACCCTGTTCCCATTCATCCATAGAGTTCAGTGAAGTTGGTAGTGCCATGGTTATCAGTTAAGAGACAGAGCAACTGAAACTAAGAATGGTTGCCCACAGATCCTTATTATGGGTTGAATTGTGTCCCCTCAAATTCATGGGGGATTTGAAGTCCTAATCCTTGAGAGCTCAGTGTGTGCTATTTGCAGATGGGAGTTTAAAGAAGTAATCGAGTTAAAAAATGAGGTCATCAGGGAGTCCTTATAAAAATGGGAAATTTGGAGACAGACACATATAGAGGCAATGTGAAAAGACAGAGAAGATGGCCATCAACAAGTCAAGGAGAGAGGCCTGAAGCAGATCCTTCCTTCATGGTCCTCCAAAGGGGCTCACCCTACCAACACCTTGATTTCAGAATTCCAGCCAGACCTGTAAGACCATATACTTTCGTTGTTTAAGCCACCCAGTCTATGGGACAGGCAACCCCGTCAAACTAATACAACACCCAGTTGGTATTCAACCCAGGTGTAACTGACTTCTACCAATGGGCCTTATGGTCAATAAACATGCCCGCCCCCGGCCAAGAAGGTAGAGCAGCTGCTCCATTTAGGCCCTGCCAAGACCCGGTTGGAACGTGCAGCCAGTTCTGGCAGCAAAACTAAAGCCATCGAAGATGGGAACACTGGGGCCTGTTGCTTCATCCATATTCCTTGCCCCCACCCATCCTATCCATCCACCTCACATTTTCCCCTTTGAAAGGCTTCATGGTGCTTCTTCCACCTGGTTCCTTGGGCCACTGACAGCCACCCCATTTCTTCCAGTCTGTTCCTCCATCCAGAATACATTAGAACCTTTCTTTCCATGTAGATAACCTCTGCTTCTCAGTCTTTCTGCTGAATGTGTTGTCCACGTCCTGCTTCCTCATACTCCCTTGACCCAAGGCAAGAAGACACAGCAGCCAGGCATCCTGTTCACAGTTGCCGCTTCCAAGACACGTAGGCTTCCCCCCTTGGCCAAGCTTCTCCTCCTCTGACACTCCCAACATCTACCATAGCCAGCATTCCTCTCTTGAGGCCATACCCACCTCCCCTGAGAACTTTAGCACCTGCCATCATCTTAAGAGATTTCAACATCTACTGTTACGACCTCATCCCATCTAACACCCCAGGTTCAAAGTTCCTTAGTCCTCCAGGACTTTTACCTCCACTCTCTCCACAGCCCACCCCAACCTCACCCACTTGAACCGTGCCACTTCTGACATCGAAAAATCATGGCCTCTTGCCCTTCTCTGCCCAGTTAGTGGCACCACCATCCCCCATACCAAGTCACCCCTAACGCTCCCTCCACCTTCTTATTCCCACATCCAGTTAAGATCCAAATCCCACTGAGTTTATCAGTTAAATATTTCTCCGACCTGCCCTCTCCCTCTGCCACATTTCTACCCTCACTGCCTTAGGTCATGCCTGCCTGGACTAGTGCAATAACTAACTGAGTGCCTGTCTGACTCCAGTCCTGTCACCCTCAAATCTGTCCTCTGCATCAGCTGCCAGTGTGGTTTATCTGAAAATGCAGACTCTGGTTTAAGATCCCCAGTGCTTACATATAACCAAGACCTCCCCGATAAATTCTGAGCTCCTCTCATGGTTTATAAGTTTCCACAACCTGGCTCTATCTATGCTCCAGCCCTGAATATGAAGTCCAGGTTCATCGGAAAACTTGACCTTGACAAAGCATTTGCAGCTGTCTCACACCTCCATGTTCAGGCTTCTTGGTGACGTTTGCAGTGCCAATGGAGACCTGTGCACCATATACCTAAATATTAGCATTTCTAATCAAGCTAACAAACTGTCTAATACACGTTTTCTCTTTTTTAAGTGGAGATATAATTCACTTTTATAAATTCACCATTTTAAAGTATACAAGTCAGGGATGCCTGGGTGGCTCAGTCAGTCTGCCTTTGGCTCAGCTCATGGTCCCAGGGTCCTGAGATAGAGTCCCCTGTTGGGCTCCCTGCTCAGTGGGGAGTCTGCTTCTCCCTCCCCCTGCTCATGTGTGCTCGCTCTCTCTCTCCCTCTCAAATAAATAAAATCTTTTTTTAAAAAAATGAGAAGAAAGTGTACAAGTCAGTGGTTTTTAGTATGTTCTCAGAATCATACCACCATAACCACGATCTACTTCAGAACCCTTTATCACTCCAAAAAGAAACAGATCCATGCCAGTTCTTGCCCATTCCCTCCTCCCGCAGCCCCTGGCAACCACCAAACTTCCTGCCTTTATGGATTTGCCCATTTTGGATCTGGCATATGAATGGATTCATATGGTATGTGACTTTTTGTGACCAGCTGGTTGTACTTCAGATAAGGTTTTCAAGGTTCATCACATGGAAGCATGTGTCTGTGCTTTATTCTTTATACAGCTGCATGATATTCCATTATATGAATAGAGCACATTTCATTGATTCATTCATCATTCGAGGGATATTTCTGCTGCTTCTACCTTTTGGTTATTACAAAGCACACTAAACATCCACGTACAAGTTTTTGTGTGGACATGTTTTCAAATCTTAGGTACGTTCCTCGGAGGGGACTTGCTAAGTCACAGGTAGCTCTGTGTTTAGCTTTCCGCAGCAGCCGCATGCACCCTCTTACACCCCGCCCGCAGTGCACACGGGCTCCGGTCTCTCCACCTTTCTCACCAGCGCTCGTTATTGTCTGTCCTTTTTATTTCAACTGTCCTAATGGCTTCAAATATTTTTTCCTCTGGCCTCGGCAAATACGTTCATAGTAACAGGGAAGACTAGGTTTGTATTTAGAATCATCGGATTTTTCAGAGTCTAGGAAAAGCCAGCCCTTGGCTCCCAGGCCCCAGCTTGCCCCTCGCGCTCCCCTGCTGGGTTCATTCTCTGCCACAGGGTGTCTCAAGCATGTGTGTGGACAGTCCAGCACCAGTATCCAAGCTCCAGCCACACACCTCCCGATAGCCGCCTCTTGGGCTGGAGGCCTGGGCGTCCGTGGCAGGGCCTGACCCTGGAAGGAGTTCCATGGAGGAGACTCACACGGGCTCTGGAAGCAGACTCGGGGCCACTGGAGCATGGAATTCTGGGCTCACAGAACCCAGAGCAGTCTGGGAGATGTGGGCTTTGCATGAGCACATCCCTTTCTCCCATGGTCTCTTCACTCCTTGTGGGAGGAAAGGGCCTGAAAGAGGGCCAGACCGGCAGGGCCCAGTTCAAGAGCTGCTTCCGGCCCATGGGTGATGATGGCACACTCCGTGTTCATGTTGTCACTTACTTCTAGAATGTTCAGCCTCCCTGGAAGATCCTCAGTCACTTTTTTTTTTTTTAAGATTTTATTTATCTGAGAGAGAGGAAGACATCTTAAGTGTGGGGTGAGGAGGGGCAGAGGGAGCAGGGGAAGCAGACTTCCTGCTAAGCAGGGAGCCTGATGTGGGGCTTGATCTGAGGACCCTGAGATCATGACCTGAGCTGAAGGCAGATGCTTAACTGACTGAGCCAGCCAGGCGCCCCATCCTTAGTCATTCCTGAGACACATATATCATATGGGAAGCAAGCCTTCCCTGACATCCCCACAGCATACCAGGCACAGCACCAGGCCCTGGGGTTCCAAAAAAGCAGCAAGACACAGTTGCTCCAAGAGGCAGGGAGCCTGATGGTAGTGACAGCCAAGTAAATTGGCAAAGTACAGAGTGATGAGCACGATGATCAGTGGATGACTGCAGTGCTGGGGGCATGGGAGAATCCTCTCATCCAGCCTTAGGGGACTTGAGGAGGGTCTCCTAGCATAAATGACCCATAAGCTAAGACCAGGAAGGCAGGCCATATTTAACCAAGCCAAAGGGAATGCCTCTAGCAGGGGCTTCTCCAGTGTTCTACCAGTCAGATACACTCAAACGTTGCTGTCTTTCTGCCCTCGGTGTTGAGGAGCATGTGGTGCAACTGTAGAAGCTAAAACGCCAAACACTTCATGCACTTCATGCATGACAGGTTGTATTAGACATGCTAATCATTGCCCTTAATGCCCCCACCCCTTTCTGGGGGAGTAAAGCTTAACCACGGTCCCTGTCGCCTGCATCTCTGTGTCTAGTTGGAAGAAGGAGAGGGTATGAAAGGTTCATGTGCTGACTGGTGAGTGACCAGGGGCCAGCCTGGGAGGCGTTAAAGGCTGGGTGACAGCAGACAGGAGAAACTGCTGGCCTGAATGGAACCAGAGACACAAGATCGTATGCTGACCTCCAGGCAAATTCAGGACCTCTGGAGGCCTGGACGGACTGCCGCTGGTGAACCTAAATCCCTGGATGTGACTCTCGGCCAGGAGCAGAGACCTTCGTCATGGCCCCCACTCTGGATCAGGGTCGGAGTGGGGGAAAAGAGAGTCCCAAACCAGTTTGTCCCTTGTAAACTACCCTGATGGGGAGCTTTGCTGTTGACAAACAATTAACTCATTGGCTGAAATTTGATGTTTTAATTACCTGCACATCTTCTTTATTTGATCTATTGTCCAGTCCCCAGTGGTTTCAAATCCTGTTTGCAGTACACAGCAAAATACAACTCTGCCTCAAACCATATTTTGCCGATCATGTTCCTTGGGCTGTTTCAATATCACAGTATTTGCTAATACACACAGCTACTGTTCTTCCTGCATGTTGTCTCCCTGCTCTCCACCAGAGGGAGCCAGCAGGTCCTGTTTGGACTTGCTTTTCTGCGCTCCTCACCTCTCTACATCCAAACAGGCTGAAGGTGAAAGGTTGAAATATTAAAGACCTGGTGCCCATAAACCATATTGACAGTTGCTGAATATTCTGGTGTATAGTACTCTGTAGAACACTGGGATTTGGGGGCGACTTATCTAAAGGGAATAAGAAATGAATCTCTTTTCTTTAAAAAAGTGAGATCTGGGGAAAATGCAAAAAAAAAAAAAGCTTTCTATTCATTGCAGTGAATAATACCACTGCCTGTATATATGTTTATTGAATACTTTTATTCTGATGGGTATGGTAAAAAAAAAATAATTCCATGCAATAATTATAAATTGATAGATATTTTTTTTAAAGATTTTATTTATTTATTTGAAAGACAGAGAACATGAGAGAGAGCGTGAGAGGAGAGAAGGCCAGAAGAAGAAGCAGACTCCCCGTGGAGCTGGGAGCCGGATGTGGGACTCGATCCCGGAACTCAAGGATCATGACCTGAGCCAAAGGCAGTCGCCCAACCAACTGAGTCACCCAGGCGCCCTAAATTGATAGATATTTTAATGGGACACTTAAACCTTATTTTTAAAGTTATTTTAAAAATATTAGAGCATGTAAATGATAAGGTGACTCATTTTGTGTTCAAGAGCTGTTTCTTTGGTGGGGGAGGGGAGAACTAAAGTACTTTATTTGAAGGAATGGTAAGGAGATGTCTCTTAATGCTGCACGAGGAAGCTTTTTGAATACCAAGTTCAGGAGACTGGAAGTTCAAATGATTTTCAAACCAAGGAGCCCTACAGACCAGTAGGAAGCTTTACTTGGTGGCCGTGTCATGAATGGTCTGGAATGGGCCTCAGAGACGGACCAGGTGGGCGGCTCTGGTCATCTAGGAGTGGTAGAGTGATAAGGGCCAGGCCTTGGTGACAAAGGAGGGGAAGAAAGGACTCATAAGTGAAACTTAGGACGGAGCGATTGACAAGACCTGGTTCCTGCCTGGAGAGGTAGAAACAGGAAAGGGCTGGAAGCAGCCAGGAGACAGGCTCGAAACGGGCTGTGGTTTTGAGGCAGCAGGGCTGTGACAGTTCACTCTGAATTCAGCACCTCAACTAATCCCTGTAGTTTCATCGCATTGACATACACTTTAAAAACAACAACACACATATGTGAAATGTTATGTATTTTATCTACAGAGAGGGCTTGTTGCACAGGTCACGGAGCCCTTGCAATAACTCCGCAGCACCTTCGCCCCACCCTGCGCTCCTCGGCACAGAATCGGACGAATATAAATGTGTGACGGTAAGGAGATTGCTGTGCTATCAGCCCCGCGGCAGCAGGAGCGCGGCGGAAATGGGGGCCGGAAATGGGGGCCTCTCCCTAGGTGGGCTGGGGGAGGGTGGGGGCAGGTCCAGGCGGTCTCTGAATGCTAAGCTTTGGCTTTTTCATCTTCCTTAAGCCTGAATTCCTCCTCGTGAAACAATCCTTCGCGAGCCCCTGAGCTCTCGTGGCTCCGCATGCAATCGAGCGAGGTTAGAATGACAGAATTGTGAGCGACCCAGATGATTCTCCTCCTTCTCCAAAGCTCCCTTGCCAGGACACCCTCACTGAGCAGGACTTCCTGGGGCCGGATGTGGGGGCTTTTCTGAAGAAATCTGCAGTCAGCTGTGAATAATCACTGTTGAGCAAGAGAATGAGCTCTGGACTCCCAGTCACATCTGAGACAGTCTCAGTTACTAACAGAAACCTGCCCGCTGGAGTGAGAAGCCCCACGGTGAGAAACCGGAGGCCTTCGGAAAGGCACCACAGGCCAGCTGAACTAACCCGGGGGGAGGGGCACTCACCCACCCCACTCCCCATGCACACAGGCCTTTGTTCTTAACATCAGGCACCTTCACTGACGCTGTGACAGTCCAGGAGATGCACCGTCTCCCTGGGAGAGGAGAGACATGAGCCTCAGTAGTCCTCTTGTCTCTCCCTAACGGGCTTTAGTCATCTGCTAGCCTCCCACTTAGCCAAGCACTGTGTCTGGCACACAGATGATGCTCCCAAAATCTTTGATTATTATGCCTCAGGTGCAAGAGGCAGTCACAAGAGGAAGAGAAGGTGCAACTCCTGTGCTTTGGGATTCATTTACAACAGGGTTTCTCAAGAGTGACACTACTGATCTTTGGGGCCAGATAATTCTTTATTGCGGTTCTCCTGCATATTGAGGGGTCTTTAGCAGCATCCTTGACCTCAGTAGCACTTCCCCTCTCAGCTATGATAATTGAAAGTTTCTCCAGCCATGTCACCCTGCCCCTTGGGAATAACTGGTCATTCCTTAAAGTTATAGCCTTTAAGTCATCCCATGACCCAGTCCTTCTTGTAGGGATTTCTGGGATTTCTCTATCCTGCTTCTATGAAAAACTCACGTTTCTTAAAATCCAGGACCTCAGAACCTTATTCTCCTTTTAATTTGTGGAACAAGTAATAGGCTGAGTGAATTCAAATTAAATTGGATTTCAGATTAATGGAAATAGATGCCAGTGGTTCCCTCACCCATACTCACTTCTGCAATTCGTCTTTGGTCACAACAACAACCCTTTCCAACAGCTGCCACGAGCCACTGAGCCCTTGAACTGCAGCTCAAGGCAGTGAGCTCACTCCCACCTGCCAGAGAGCTGGGACTCAGCAGAGTGGTACAGACCACCTTGGGAAGACCACCTACTCCTCCAGAGACCCTAAAGCCATGAATTGAAATGGTGAGGACTTTAGGTTACATCCAAATCTAGCCCCAAAACCACTTTCCAAACTTCTATGTGTCCCTTGCCCACCTCCCACTGCAAGGCCGTCCCAGAGATCCTAGAGATTTGGGTACATAACCCAAAGCCCCAAACTCTGATTTTCAAACATCTTTCATTGAGATCCACTGGCTGACCCCGTGAGGATCACGGCAACACAAACCCATTCTTCTTCTACAGGGATGGAGAGAATGAATGGAGAGAAAGCCCCATGGCCCAGTAACCCTGGTCAGCTGTAGAAGCCACGCAGAGGATCCCCATCAGGTGTCCTCTGCTGTTCTCCACTCGCCTGAGTTGACTGTGACACAGAGACATCTCTCAGACCCTGTCCCAGTTCCCGGCAGTGAGTCAGCTCAGCCCAATGCTCTAATTTAATGCTTATTCACAAATTACAATTTTAGTACAATAGGGCACAGCTTTAAATAAGATCATGAGAAACCCACCCACCTATGACACGCCGGTAGGCTGCTCATCTCCCAACGTTGGGTGGACATTCTGTTAGTCATAGAGAAGCATCTGGGCCCAGCTCCCTTGTCTCCCCACTTTTTGTATCTCTAGACATTTCACCAAACAGACACTGAGTCAGAATAAGTGGGTTTAGCAATTAAAATCTGTGTGGAGGCTGCCTTGAGAAGCATTTGGTGGATTTAGAAATAAATATTCCTCCACAGCAAATCAAACACTCATTGTAAAAACCTGAATGTAATATGCATGAAGACCAGTTCGAGCTGAAATCTCACAGCATAATCTTTTCTTCCTTCAACAAGGAACACAAAGGACTACCACTTGGTTGCAGGGAAAGCTGAGGAATTTAGAATAGAACTGTCTCTAAGTACCAGGAGAAGTGAGATCCTTCAAAGGAAGCGTCTATTTGCTTCTGAATAAGCACATTTCCATCAGGAACCTTGCTGAGCCAAGGAGCACCCCCAGACAATGTCCCACCCACTAAACCTAGGGCATGAAAACAAAACAGAGTCCGACAATCTGAACACACCCGATTTCCAGTCCATATTCTCCTCTGGTCTCTGAGGAGAACTCAGGGCTGGGATGTTGCTGCATTCTGAAAGCCCCTGAGAGGCGAGCAAGGGAGACCCTCTCCAGAATTGTCTCCTGGACCATGAGGGAAGGATAAGCCACCTTCCGTAGCATGGCCACCTACAAGCCCAACATCATGCCGGGAAGACGTTCCTCTAGGACGGGTTGTCTTTGTTCTCTCCACGTCTGTTGTGAGAGCCAGGGCACCTCCTGTAGCTCCCCGCTAGCTCTGACGGGAGTTGGTTAGAGCTCTGGCTCAGTAAGACTAAGGCTCATCTTCCATTTACACAAGGATCACTGGAAATCTCTTAGATAAGGTTCCCAGATTACAGACTGCCACCACCTCCCACCACCCTGCAGCTGGTGCCAACATCTGCCACCCAGGATCCAGGCAGGGACACACACACACACACACACACACAAAGCTTCATTGGCATAGCCTCCTCCAGGAAGTGCGTGCAGCTCCCGTCTGAGTGTGAGGACTGACAGTGTCTGACAGATCAGGGCTGGGAACAGGGGCTCCTGCCATAGCAAAGCCCATCACTGCACCTGTCAATCTTAGTGAGGCTCTCTCATTTCCCCATCTAGATTTTCCACGCTGCCCAGAGCTGACAGAGGGCTGACAGAGGACTGACTTCTGCTCTTGGAGCTGTCTCCATCATACCCTAGGACATTAACAGCAATACACATTTAGGTCTCCAGTCTGGAGGACTCCAGGCCCATGGTTCTTAACATTTTTAAGGTCATAGACCCCTCTGATAAGCTGATAAAAGCCAGTGCCTCTTCCCGCAGAAAACTGCACTTCCACACATAATCAATCATACAGTTTCAGGGGGTTCAGAGGACCTCTGAAAACCATCCCCAAACTACAAAAATCCTCTCTCCTAGTTATGGAAATTTAAAGTGCAAGAGCATTCCCTGCTCCCAACTAACCACCACGTACCTGCCCTACTCCGGGTAACCACAATCAAACCATCTCTCAAATAGGGGTAAAGCAGCAATACTACCTAGCCAGGCCAAATGGTAAGGCCACATGTAGCAGGTAATTTCTAGGTGCCTATAATGGGCAGCAACCCTCAGCAGCGGCATAGCAGGGGCTTGTCCAGGCCAGGCCCCCGGTAGGCTCAGAGAGGTGATGTGCCCTTCCTAGCAAGGCACACCAGCTGCCAAGCATGACTGCTAATGTCCCTAAGTTCCATCAGTTACTCCAAGCATGGATGACTGGAGCATTTCTCTAAACTAGTAAGAACACACTAAAATCCCAAAGCATTTGGTGAGAAAGTTGTTAGAAATACAGGTTCACGACGCCCGGGAGTCCTAGAATCGAGCCCTGCATCAGTCTCCCTGCTCAGCAGGGAGCCTGCTTCTCCCTCCCCTACTCCCCCTGCTTGCATTCCTTCTCTTGCAGTCTCTCTCTCTCTCTCTGCCAAATAAATAAATCTTAAAAAAAACATATGCGTTCGCTTTGTTTGCTAACTTCATTTGTGTTCATTTGCCTTTTGACTTCCTGTCTGGAGTAGAAAACAAGCATCTAAGTTTCGGGAGGCCCAGTCTTGCTGAACCCATAATGGAACTCCAGAACACACCAACTTTAGGGAACGTGCCTCTATCTCCTGACACAGCTAGGATCTATATGTGATGAATAACAACAAAAACTTAGATCAATATGGAACTTGATCACTGATAGGATGCTATCTTGACTGCAGTCACACAAAACCAAGAAAACCAGCAGTTTGACATCTGTGTCTTAACATCAGTAACTGACAAGCTTAGTGAGGTCATCAGAGGAGCAAGCATTCAGAGAGTGACTCTTCTGTGCCTGGCGCTGTGCTGAGCTATGGAGAGAAGGAGGTGAATAAGGCAAGCCCTGTCCACAGTGAACTCATCATCTGGCAGGGAGGAGGGGAAGGCGTATGATTAACTGGAATAACAATATAGTAACTGCTTTACCAGTGATATGACCAAGGTGCCAAGGGACAGAGAGCAGGAAGTGAGTAATGCTGAGGAAAAGAGAGGCCAGGTCTCAGGGGGTTCAGGAGGGGTTGGGTCAGGGCTCTGTGGGCAAAGGGCATGGGGTATGCTGAGACCCACGGGGTGACATGCTGGGAACGGGGGCCTGGGGGCTGGGCAGGCAGACACACAGGATGTGAGCCAGAAAAGCAAGGTGGTAGCCAGATTATGAAGGCCTTTGTCATCGATGAGAAGTCGCTAAGAGATTCTTTTCATGGAAAAGGGATTCAATCACATTTGCACTGCAGGAAGATGGCTGTGACGGCAGCAGGAAAGGTAGAATCCACCTGGGGGAATCAGGAAGCAGGAAATAAGACAGAAAATTGCTGCACCGGTTTTGGTCAACGATGAGGAGGCTAGTGTTTCAGTTCTAGAAGGCCCTCACAAATAAGCCCTCCTACAGAAAACCAGCAGGGTCTGAAGACGTGTTGGATGCTGAAGCAAGGCAGAAAGATAAAAACGAAGTGCTTCTGAGGTTTCTAACTTGGAGCAGTTGGTAGACCAAGACTCTTTTCAGAGAGGAAGGAAACAGGACAAAGAATTGGTTTGGGGGATAAGGAGTCAAAGATGATGAGTTGTGTTTAGACAGGTTGGTTTTGAGGCAGCCAAAAGACAGGAGGTAGATTACCTACAGATGATAGTGCCAGAGGGTTGGGAGCATAAAGCGTGAACAAAAGAGACAGGAACTAAGGATGGAACCTCAGAAACATGAATATTTATGGAGAGTTCAAGGAAAGAAGAGCTATCGAAGGGCACTGAGGATGAAGAACTAAATGCAGGGTGTGGACAAGACATCTTCCCAAAAGGAGCAAATACCAAGTAAGACCCAGAAGGAAGTCCTTAGGTCAGGCAGCTAGGCAGTTATGTCTGATTTTTCGAATTCAGCAGAATCTCCTGGGATTGGGAGTGGAGGCAGAACATTTATAGTACTCTTCAGAGAATACCGGCCAAGGAGGCAAGGGGAGAGGTCACCCACCCTCCCAGTAGAGCGGGTGCTTTTCTGCAGGGTGTGATTCGGTACAGGCCAGGTCACATGGTCCCACCAGACTCACCACTCACCACTCCTGTTTGGATGAAGCTCCAGAACGGGGCAGGGGCCCACAGAGCCTGATGTCCACCCTGGCTGATGTAGAGGCCAAGTGCCAGCATTGCCAGATATTACTAGTTAAGGACTTCAGTGGTCCTGAAATGTGGGGTGAAAATGATTACTCAGCATTAGACGGAAGAGTTGAGGCTTCGATGGGCAATAAGAGAAGGAATATCTCTAAGAAAACACGAAACCAAGAATGAAAGTGGCAAAGGTTCAGGGGCTGGTTTTGATAAGACCAAGATGACTTCAGGGAAGCAGGCAGGAGATCTCAGACACTGCAGGTGGGGATTTAAATTGGCACAACTTCATCAACAAGTAACCAAACAAACAAAATTTAAAAGATACAATAGGAAGAAATATAGATTTGGTCTTCCTCCTTTGCTGGCAGGGATCTCCTAAAACCCTTGGGATTTCCTAAGTGATAAGGAAAGGTGTCTTTTGTTATGTTAATGATGTGACTTTTGGAAAGCCCCTCGGTAACCTAAGGATGAAGGCTGGTTGCCAAGAAAAACTAACTTTCAGTCCCACCCTCCAGGGACCGGAGACTGGCTGGAGATTGAGTTCAGTCACTAATGGCCGATGATTTAATCAATCGTGATGTAATGAAGCCTCCAGAAAAACCCAAAAGGAAGGGTTCAGGGAGCTTCCAGGTGGAGGTGCTGGGAAAACATGGGAGCTCCTTCACCTTCCCGATGCAGCTTTTCCATCTGGCTGTTCTTGAGTTGTACCCTTTTATGATAAACTGGGAATATAACAAGTAAAATGTTTCTCCGGGTTCCATGAGTCCCTCTAGCAAATTAATCAAGCCCAAGGAGGCGGTCATGGGAACCTCTGATTTATAGCCAGTTGGTCAGAAGCACAAGGGAAAATCTGGACTTGTTATTGGCATCCAAAGTTGGGGTTTGGGGGGTGCACAGTTGTAGAACTGAGGCCTTAACCTGTGGGATCTGATGATGCAAACTCCAGAGAGAAGGCATCAGAAGTGAGTTGAATTGGAGGACACACAGCAGGTGTCAGAGAATGGTGTGGTGGTGTCAAGGGAAATCCCACACATCCAAAGAGGACTTGGAATCAAAATCACAGTGATTGCATACACTTTAGTCCAGTGGTTCAGCTTGCACAAATTTACCCTATAAAAGTCATAATGGATGTCTGCAAAGAGTTGTCTACAAGAAAGTTCACACTAGCTTTGTTTATAAAAGTAAAATACTTTTGTTCATAGGAGTAAAAAACTGGAAACAATATAAATCTCTAACAATAAGGAATCAGTTAAACATATCCTACATCACTATAGGATAGAATACTATGCAACCATTTAAAATGTTGGGTAGGGGCGCCTGGGTGGCTCAGTGGGTTAAAGCCTTTGCCTTCAGCTCAGGTCATGATCTCAGGGTCCTGGGATTGAGCCCTGCATTGGGCTCTCTGCTCAGTGCAGAGCCTGCTTCCCCCTCTCTCTCTGCCTGCCTCTCTGCCTACTTGTCATCTCTCTCTCTCTCTGTCAAATAAGTAAATAAATAGATCTTTTTAAAAAAATTAAAATAAATAAATAAAATGTTGGGTAATTGACTAACAACCCAGAAAAATGTTCACAATGTATTATTAAAGTTTCAAAAATAGTTACAAAAGATAATGAGCACATTCAGTGTATATGTATACATGTACTCATATATTCAGCCAAAAGACTAAAAGAATATGCACCAAAATAATAACACATTGGAATGAAAGACTAGGGGAATATGTATCAAAATAGAAGCAGTGGCAAAATTTCTGGTTGGTGTAACTATGAGTGTTTTTTTTTAAGTTTTATTTATTTATTCGACAGAGGGAGAGATCACAAGTAGGCAGAGAGGCAGGCAGAGAGAGAGGGGGAAGCAGGTTCCCTGCTGAGCAGAGAGCCCGATGCGGGGCTTGACCCCAGGACCCTGAGATCATGACCTGAGCTGAGGGCAGAGGCTTTAACCCACTGAGCCACCCAGGCGCCCCACTATGAGTGGTTTTAATTTACTTTTTGCTTCTCTGTATTTTTAAAAATATTTATAATAAACGTGTATAGCTTTTTGTAATTAAAAACAATGAAATATAATAAATAATATAATAATATATAACAAAAATAATATAACAAAATACTCTTTTTAAGTATAAAAATAGAATCTGGTCATTAAAAATTCATAAAGTATTAAAGCATATTAAGGAAAAATTAGGTATCTCATTTTCCAAATTCCTCCAAATCAAATTCCCTCACAGGGAACCACATATAAGTTTGTTATATTATTGTAAACCTTTTCTATATACATATATATATATGTATACTTTTAAAAGTAATTGAAGATGTTTTTATTTTAGCTAAAATAGACTAGGTTGGGGTTAGCAAACTTTTTCTGTCAAGATTAGGATAGTAAATAGTTTCCGATTTATGGATAGTCTCTGTTGCCGCTACTCAATTCTGCCATTGTAGTGCGAAAGGAGCTATGAATAATATGTAAATGAATGATCATGACAATTTTCCAATAAAGCTTTATTTACAAAAACAAGCAATGAGTCATGCTTGGCCCACGAGCCATGGTTTTCAGACTCCTGGACTTCAGTGAACAAACCAACCAACCAAAAATCCAACTTACTGAACATACTAGCCAAAGAATACAGCTTATTTGGTCCCTGTTTCAGGTTGACATCAGCTGCAGTTCAAATGTCCATGTCTCTGGGTTGCCACGTAGTATTTCTTCCTTTCTAATGTTAGTAATGATGCTGTTCTTTTACACACTAAGTTCTTCCCCTTCAGCCTGGGCTCCACATCGCCAGTGCCACCCTACCCACTGCTCACAGGCTGCCTGGATGAGGGCCCCACACCAACCTTCTGAAACCAACCTCCTTGGTACCACTCATGGAGCATGTGCTGTGCACAGGGCCCGGCACTGCTAAGGCAGCCCCATGGTAATTGTGATCAGGGCCCACGTCTTGTTCACCTTTGTATTCAAGCTCTTGGCACACAGCTTAGCAAACACTGATCACTAGTTTGAGTTGAATAAATGAGTGAGCTATAAGGCATCCAAATTGGCAAAGAAGTCAAACTCTCACTCTTTGCAGATGATACGATACTTTATGTGGAAAACCCAAAAGACTCCACTCCAAGACTGCTAGAACTCATACAGGAATTCAGCAAAGTGTCAGGATATAAAATTAATGCACAGAAATCAGTTGCATTCCTATACACGAACAGCAAAACAGAAGAAAGAGAAATTAAGGAGTCGATTCCATTTACAATTGCCCCCAAAACCGTAACATACCTAGGAATAAACCTAACCAAAGAGGCAAAGAATCTGTACTCAGAAAACTACAAAGTTCTCATGAAAGAAATTGAGGAAGACACAAAGAAATGGAAAAACGTTCCATGCTCATGGATTGGGAAAACAAATATTGTGAAAATGTCTATGCCACCTAAAGCAATCTATACATTTAATGCAATCTCTATCAAAATACCATCAATTTATTTCAAAGAAATGGAACGAATAA
>CM052811.1:50257029-50479816 GCA_028533885.1 Nasua narica
GCAGCAATGTCCACAATAGCCTGGACAACTCTGGAAAGAACCTAGATGTCCATCAACAGATGAATGGATAAAGAAGATGTGGTATATATATATACAATGGAATACTATGCAGCCATCAAGAGAAACAAAATCTTCCCATTTGCAACAATGTGGATGGAACTAGAGGATATTATGCTAAGTGAAATAAGTCAGTCAGAGAAAGACAATTATCACATGATCGCTCTAACATGAAAAATTTGAGAGGCAGGGCCGGGGGTTATGGGGGGGTGGGGAAGAGAAATGAAACAAGATGGGATGGGGAAGGAGACAAACCATAAGAGACTCCTAAACTCACGAAACAAGCTGAGGGTGGCTGGGAGGTAGCAGGGGTAGGGTTGTGGACATTGGGGAGGGTATGTGCCGTGGTGAATGCTGTGAAATGGATAAGCCTGATGATTCACAGACATGTACCCTGGGGCAAATAATACATTATATGTTAATAAAAAATTAAAAAAAAAATGAGTGAGCTATAAGCAAAGTAAAGGCCCTACCCTCGTGTACTGTGGCTGGTAGTGAAAAAGGCTTCAGCACACAGTGGGTGCTCAACAGACAGGAGTCTCCCTAGCATTTGCACATGACAGATTCTACAGCAGCAACTGCTAGTGCCACAATCATGCGTGCTTTAGACAAGTGTTCCTCGAAGTTCTATGTGAATATGAATCACTTGGGCTTTGTATTAAAATGCAGATTTTGAATCAGGAGTTTTGGGGTAAGGCCTGAGGCTCTGCATTTCTAACAAGTTCCCAGGAGATGCCAATTCCACTGGTCTTTCCAAATAGCAAAGTTATAGGAGCTTTGAGGC
This sequence comes from Nasua narica, assembly GCA_028533885.1. Lineage (NCBI taxonomy): Eukaryota > Metazoa > Chordata > Mammalia > Carnivora > Procyonidae > Nasua > Nasua narica. Next base: position 50,257,871 of record CM052811.1, read on the forward strand.
AGAGGTAATGACTGAGCGCTGAGGAACTAGGGAAGCTGCATGCTTCCCCAAAAGCCTAGGTAATGTGGTCATGGCTCCTTGACTAGCTTAGTTACGCTAGGTAAGAAAAGAAGCCTATGTCAAGATGAGCCTCACAGGTAACTCCACCTGCACAGTCCTTCCTGGGCCAGGATTATGTCCTCAGCTTTACAGATCCAGAAACCGAATTTTATCAGTCTTTCTGGCATAATGAGATTGCTCTGACCAGGAAGCATGTCAATGGCTTCTACATAAAAAGAAAAAGTAGGCTAAAAATTGGGGCAAGAGCTGAGGAAATCCAGCCAGGACAGATAAGACTATTCTTTCCTCCTCTTCCAGTCAAAAAAGAGTCCAGCATTTCAAGTGACGAAAGCTCAATGGGCAGAGTGAACTGTGGAAGATGTAGCCCAGCACTGCTACCCCAGGGCTCAATTTGGTAGGGATACGGGGACACATGCCTCCTGGTCTAGAAACCAAGGCTCTTTGGTTTGGTTGCAAAAGTCAGAGCTCAGGGGACGCCTGGGTGGCTCAGTTGGTTGAGCAGCTGCCTTCGGCTCAGGTCATGATCCCGGTGTCCTGGGATCGAGTCCCACATCGGGCTCCTTGCTCGGCAGGGAGCCTGCTTCTCCCTGTGCCTCTGCCTGCCTCTCCGCCTGCTTGTGTTCTCTCTCTGTTAAAATAAATAAAAAATAAAATCTTAAAAAAAAAAAAAAAAGTCAGAGCTCAGGGAGGCCCTCAGAGTTGTTGAGAGAGATGCTAAGTGCAGGTCCTAGAGGAAAGGGAACCAGAAGTGATCTAAAAAGCAGGGCTCAAGCATAGGACTGGCCAGTAGACTAGTTGCACATGGGGACAGGCACCCACAGGCCTTGGGACACTCAGCACAGACACAGGAGATGATATCTACATGTACACATTAGTGGGGAAGGAGTTAACACACTGCCACCCTGGGGGCTCCTGGATTCCAGGCTGGCCCTGATGGAGCCTGCAGTAGGTAATGATTGCTGCTGGCTGGTGGAGCTATGACTGCCAAGCACTGATACAGAAGCCATCAGGTAGTGCTGAGTTGGATCCTGCAATCCCATCTCCAGATTACTACATAAAATGTAAAAGCCAGTTTATCATGAGAAATGTCATTGTCAATTGCGGCAGGCAAGCCTTTAGCACATCCCGTTATTGGTGGAGGAAGTTGAGCTTGGATGCAGAGGTTGCTTGATGGACCAAGTCCTAGGGATCTGCGTTGTCCTGGCCGAGGTTGTCCCTAGCCTTGCCAAGCCCTCAGAACCCTCACCTAAGCCAGGAAAGAGCCCTTGGGTCCTGATTGGCCACCTAAGAAACGCTAACCTTGCCTGTCTCTCCCAGCCCTAATCACAACCACAAACCCTCTGTTTTCATTGCCATTGCCATTTCATTGCCATTCATTGCCACAACCCAATTCTTCTTTATTTCTGCATCCCCATGCTTTCAGAGCATGTCATGGGTTCCCAATGTCCCCGATTATTTTTCCTTGGTTACATCTTGACCTAGATGACTCCTAATTAAGTGCTCCTTTAACTTCTCTGATAAAATACACTGGAAGGAGAGTAACAACCAGGAAGGTTAGTGTAAGCATGTCCCTCCTCTGAGCTATAATTTATGGGCTCTTATTATCATTGTTCAATCAAAAAATATTTATTGAGCATTTATTTTATTCCTTACATGACTGTAGGTACAGCAGATCCAAATACCAATAAAATATTCATTTCATTGGTAGGGGTTCCTAGTCCAGGGAAGGAGACAATATGTACACGAACATAGATCAGACAGATGCCATAGGAGGAGTAATGCAGTTTTGTCAAAGCATGGAGTTCAAAGCGGTGCAAATGACGCTACCCAGAGAACTGAGCAGGGGAGTGAGTCATAGGCAAGGCAGCCACTTTGAGGTTGAAGCTGAGAAGATACTGAGCTCATCATTTCTAAGACACACCTTTTCACATCTTAACATCTCCAAACCGGTATGTGTCATACCACCGCTGGCAGCCAGGTAGGTGGGTAACCATGTTACAGTCGTCATTGTCTGACAACATCAAGCACAATCAGGAGAGTGTTAGCATCAAGACCTGTAGAAGAGGTGTCCGGAGCTTAGGAGAAAACCCCAGGGAGAATAGTAGAGACTCTTAAGAAATGCACCTGATGGCAGAGAGGATAATGCTGTATGGAAAACTAGAATTAAAAAGTGATGAAAGGGGGCGCCCCAGGTGGCTCAGTGGGTTGAAGCGTCTGCCTTCAGCTCCAGTCATGATCTCAGAGTTCTGGGATCGAACCCCATATCGGGCTTTCTGCTCAGCGGGGAGCCTGCTTCCCCCTCTCTCTCTGCCTGCCTCTCTGCCTGCTTGTCATCTCTCTGTCAAATAAATAAATAAAGTCTTTAAAAAAAAGTGATGAAAGGGAAGAGTGTGCTTGTCATGATGAACACTAAGGTATGGAAGTGTGGAATCACTACACTGCACACCTGAGACTGATCTAACACCAAAGGTTAACTATATTCGAATTAATGTTATAAACTTAATTTAAAAAAAAGTAACAAAAGGTGAAAATGTTATGCAATTAGTGTAATCATTGCACAAACTTGTGGGTAAACTAAAACCCCCTACATTATACACACGTTAAAGGGTGAATCTTCTCGCTCATTTTTCTTTTAAGTGGGGAAAACAACTGGGGAAAATCAGAAACATTCTGGAAGTGGATGGTGGTGATGGTTGTACAACAATATAAATGTACTTAATGTCACTGAATTGTATACTTGTAAATGGTTAAAATGGTAGATTTTATGTTTTATATATACTTTATCACAGTAAAAAATGCAGGAGGGAGATCCCACAATGAAACTCTCCCCGGTATAGGCACAGAAGTATGTGCTTATCAGCCTTCACCTCACCAAGAGTTCTGTGCAAATGGCACCCATGGGTGAGGATCTGTGTGTGTTACAGCTCCAGGTGATTTAAGAGTGACATGAATGCAGGAAGTTCTGAAATTAATAAAATATAAAGCTAATCATTATTAATGTCCCAAGATAGCAACGAGAGAGGTAGAGGTGGATGCCAACTATCTGTTGGGGCAAAATCCAAAAATTCTGGGTTGACCACAGTTGTATGGATCAATAGAACCACCTGCAAGGTGCCCCAGCAGGTGCCAAAGGCAGAGGATCTGGCCCTCAACAGAGCCCTTTTGCCTCCGCTCAAATGACCACACAAGGGGCCCGCACACCAGAGCCTAAAAGCCTAGACAACCAGAGCACCCATCGTGACAGTGACAAAGACCGGGCTTGCAAAGCACTGGTGCCAGGTCTTCCTTCTAGAAGCAGGAGACCAACTCCTGATTGTTCCCTTCTCCATGGATCCACATCTCTGGACCATTCTTACAGCCAAGTACAGACATGACATCTCATTCCCAGCCTTATCATGGCAACACTTCTCCGTCCAGCTTGCACATCCACCTCCTGTGAACTCACTACCAAACCAAGAGCCACAATGAGAAGGCGCAAAACTCACCATGGAGACCAGATTGCTCAGTGCCCTAAACACTGAAGATAAAACCTTTTTTTTTTTAAGATTTGATTAATTTATTCATGAGAGACAGAGAGAGAGAGGAAAAGAGAGAGGGAGAAGCAGACTCCCCGCTGAGCAGGGAGCCTGATGCTGAACTCGATCCCAGGACCCAAGGATCATGACCTGAGGGGAAGGCAGACGCTTAACCATCTGAACCACCCAGGTGCCCGGAGATAAAACCTTTTTAAATAAATAAGTTAACTTAGATCAGAGCTCTCTGTTTGAAGTGATCTCTGGGTGATAACTCTTCCCAAGGGACTTTATTTAGCTTGGTTTTCAAAATTGGCTAAATGATAGGAAATGTGTTGTCAGGCCCCAGTGTCTGACCAGATCCACAACCAGCAGTTAGCCTTGGCCCCTAAGCAGTGAACAGTGAGCCTCCTGGGCATCAACCACGGGCTCCCCTGCCTGTTCCTCTCCAAGAAAAATCTTACCAGGGAAACTGCCCCCAGAAACTACGATCAACAGAGTAGATGACCAAGCTCAGGGCTTCCTGAGTTCTTTTGAGGCAATGAAATGTTTAGATTAATTTTTACATTTCACGTGTTACTACACGGCTATTTATAATTTTCTTTTATGTTTCTCATGTTATCCACTAATCTGGCTATACTTTGTTGATGTGACTGAGGTCAGTTTGCCTGTCTTACTTCACCCCCTTCTCAGCATCAGTATGATGCCCACTCTTAGAAATATGGGATTTTGACACAGAGACCCCAGATGTCACAGTTTAGAGTTTTATATTTTTCCTGGTTAAATTTTTCTGTCAATTTTGTGTCATCATTCTGACTTATTAAGATGGTTTGACACCCAATTTTAAATATATTAGCTATTCCTTCTAGCTTTATATCATCCAAATAGTTGATCAACAGCAGTCTCTTCATCCAAGTCACTAATAAACATATTGACTATGACGGTTAAAAAAAAGTTATAGAAAAGAAGTAGACTGAATATGAATAAGGAATACTTTAATCAATATATTTTATTTATATTTTTTGTGTATGCACAAGTTATATGTGATTTTAAAATGTCTGTCTAAAAGAGCTTTTTTAGTAAGCATAAAAAATCCTAAGTGATAAAAAGTTTATAAGATAACTAACAGCAAAGGGGCACCTGGGTGGCTCAGTGGGTTAAGCCTCTGCCTTCGGCTCAGGTCATGGTCTCAGGCAGGGTCCTGGGATCAAGCCCCACATCGGGCTCAGGGAGCCTGCTTCCTCCTCTCTCTCTGCCTACTTGTGATCTCTCTCTGTCAAATAAATAAAATAAAATCTTAAAAAAAAAAAGATAACTAGCAGCATGTTATTTCTTTTTATTGGTCAAAAATAATAGTGTGTGTCTTGCCATCCATCACATCTTCGAGTCACTGAACTCCAGTAGGAGTTTGTCAGGGAGGACGTGCGGGGAGGAGCAGTCTCAGGAAAGTCTTACATGTGCAGAGACGGGGACCTGGAAGAGAATGTGATCTACCCAGGAGATTGCAAGGTGGGTGCCCATGCAACACGGTGGGAAGGGGGAGACGAGAGTGGGAATACAGGAGAGAACCAGATTTTAAGAGAAAGTAGATCCCACCCATGAAATGAGGGTCTTATTCAGTAACAAGAGGGGAATTGGCAATTTGTGACCAAAAGAGTGGTGAGTTCATATATGGCACAGCAATGAAGGGATGTTTTTTAAAGACCACTCAGCCTTCTATGTGGGCGATCAATGGAGGTGGCTCAAATCTGCATGTAAATGATGGCATTGGCTTAGGACTGGACTCTTGGTGAAATGTGATGGGGATTGAAGTCTAGGCAGTGACAGTTAACGATGCAGGAAGAACAACTCATTAAAATTGCCAGGAAGAAGTGACCATTAAAAGTGGGAAGTGAGGCTCAGTCAGGGAAGCCACTGAAGGTTTCTAGCTAGAGTTAGAAATTAAGTGAGGCCATCCTCACCAAAAGTCAGTGCTCTCTCCCTCTTGAGACTGGACTTGGTTACCCCTTGCCTTAAGACTGGAGAACTCACACTTCTTTGGGGCCCACAGGCATCTGCAGACTGGTCACACAGGATTGGGGGCACTATTAAGGACCTCAGTCAACTCTTCAAAGCTTCATTTACACTCTAGGAATTATCCAGGTGGAAGGAGGGGTCTAAGCCTCTTATTTTTGCACCTCAAACATGGTAATCTGGGCTTTTTAGAAATCTGTATTTAGGGTTGATTCCGTCAGGATGGAATTTGAGTCAAATATTTTCTTCATCACTTGTTGTCTTTTTGCCATTCGGCCCTAACGATTCTTTTCCAGTCAAATACGCATCACTTTAAGGTGATGACCATCTTTCTCCAGGGCCAGAAAGAGGGCTCAGACTCACATGTGCTGACTTGCTGCGGGGTTGGAAGAGAGGAAGGGGCACAGCGGCTGGCTGACACACACAGTCCATCCTCCAGGAGAACAGGGCTCCTTTTACTTCCAAACCCAATGCCAAGAGGCTGGGAGGCAGAATGGCATCACAATGAAGCATCTGGATTTGGAATATGGACGACCTACGTCTCTGGTCCACCATGCATTAGCTGTGTGCCCTTGGGTCATCTGTTAAATCTCTGAGCCTCAGTTGGTTTGTTAAAATGAGGACAGGAATGATATCCACTTCGCAAGGGTTCTTGTGAAGATTAAACAAGGTAAGACGGTTTGCACAGCACATGACACATCATAAACACAAAATGATGTGTAGTAAGATAAGAATATCACTGTGGATGACTTGGAAGTGGATAATTGGGAAGTTTGAGAAGCTTGTCTATCTCCCCAACAGCTAGTGAGGCCAGAAAGATAGGGTTAAGCAGTGTTTTTCAAACTTGTGAGCAAAATCCCCATAAGAAATACTTTCTGAGGGTGCCTGGGTGGCGCTTGGTTGGTTAGGCAACTGCCTTCAGCTCAGGTCATGATCCCAGAGTCCTGGGATTGAGTCCCGCATTGGGCTCCCAGCTCCATGGGGAGTCTGCTTCTCCCTCTGACCTTCTCATCTCTCATGTTCTGTCTCTCTCTTTCAAATAAATAAATAAAATCTTTAAAAAAAAAAAATACTTTTTGAAAAAAAAAAAAGAAAGAAATACTTTTTGTATTGTAACCCAGAGCACATAACAGAGATATGACTGAAACAAACAAGTTTTACCAAACAATAATTACTATGCATAACTTGGGAGGCACTCTGAGACTTGATTCTTCATTAGTCTATTCCATTTCATTTATTTATTTACTTTTGAAATTTTTCAAACCTGCAGAAAAGTGGGACACCTGGGTGGCTCAGTCAGTTAAACGTCTGCCTTCGGCTCAGGTCATGATCCCAGGGTCCTGGGGTTGAGCCCCGCATAGGGCTCCCTGCTGAGCCTGCTTCTCCCTCTCTCTCTGCCTCTCCTCCTGCCCCACCCATGCTCTCTCTTCTCTCTCTCTCTCTCAAATGAATAAATCAAATCTTTTAAAAGAAAAACCAACAGAAAAGTTGAAAGAATGATACAAAAACACTCTTTACTTGGAGCAGTTTCCCAACCTCAGCACCACTGACATCTCAGATCAGAAGCTTCTCCGTGTGGGGACTGTCCTGCACACTGTAGGGTGTTCGGCAGCATCCCTGGCCTCTACCCACTAGATGCTAGGAGCACCACCCCCCTCAGTTTTAACAACCAAAAATGTCTCCAGGTATCGCAAATGTCCCCTGGTAGGCAAATCCATCCCCCTTCGAGAACCACTGACCTAGACTTACCAAGAGGTAACATTTTACCCTATTACTTTATCTTTCTCTTGTTATACCCTCACACACATATGCTCACAGACATATTTTTTGGGCTACTACTTTCAAAGGGTTCAAATACAGACATCATGGCATTGATACTTAAATAGTTCAACATGCATCTCCTAAGAATGAAGCCATATTACACCCACAAAATTAACATTAATTCAGAAATGAGTTTTTCTTTTCTAAATTGATTTCATGATCCACTTGTATGGGTCATGACCCACAATTTGAAGCTTAAGAAAGGAAAATTCCAAGTGCATATTTGCATATTTACAGGAGTTTCACCAACACATGGCTGTTTTTCCCTCCTTGGCTGTTCCCCACCCCCCCACCCCCGCCCAACTGCACACAGGAGACCCAGGAGCTCTCCCAGGCACTGGCGGCGTGTGCCCTGGCCTGTCTTCCCAGGGTTGGAGAGGCCTGCCAAGCTGGCGCATGGTGGCCTGACCACATCATAGGCCCTGGCTTGGGTTCAGGTTCAGGCAGGCCGCCCACCCCTTCCCTATTTGCTAAGCTCCTTTCCTTTACCTGCACCGGCTCCAGGAAAGTGGTTACAAGTTGGTCCAGAAACGGCCAACAGGCAAGGGCTGAGACTCATGAAAGTGTGAGTCACTGGCCATCTTTGATTCTCCTGACCTTATAAACCTGGCCTTTGGATCTAGCGTCAGGACCCAAAGCAGTGAAACTTGGAAACTAATAGAACCACATGCAAAGGGGGGACTAACTAGCTACCAGAGCTCCCTGCAAAGCCTCCCAGGAGGTTGGAAATATCAGTGAGGAGCAAGAGTAAAGAAAAGCTTCTCACACAGGCCCTGAGTAGCATCCCAGCAAGGAGGCCCCTTTTGTGTTTGCTCTTGCTTTTGTTTTCTTTTTCTTTTCTTTTTTTTTTTTTTGCTAATGTTTTCTTATAAAGGCTTGAAACCTGGGGCACCCGGGTGCTTGATTGGTTGAATGGCTGACTTGATTTTGGGTCAGATCATGATCTCAGTGTTCTGGGATTGAGCTCTACCTGGGCTCCATGCTCAGCAGGGAGCCTGCTTGAGATTCTCTCTCTCCCTCTGCTCTTTCCCTCCCCCCCTCATGTGCACTCTCTCTCAAAATAAATAGATAAGTCTTAAAAAAATAAATCTTGAAATCAGTGTGGGTCAGACTTCCTTGAAAGCCAAGGGTTTCTCCAGTTTGAAGATTAGAAGTAGGGAAGTTAGATCAGCTCTGGTATTTGAAAAGAAAGGAATGACCACAGCCTGAAAAGCCAAGGAAAAACCTCCACTGGAACTGACTGTTAAGTCTAGGAAGTAGTTGCTATGACAACAGCCCATCATGCCAAAGAAGACCCCAGAATACAAGTTCTACCTCCCCAAGCCAAGAGAGTTGGAGAGACATGCCACCTGACAGGGAGAAAGAGACAAATGGAATTCAGTGATGGGGCCACAAAGAGAAATGAATTACCCAGAAATGAAGAAATGAATCTCCATGGCATCCTGTATGCTATTCCAGCATATCAGCCCAAGGGTGAAGAAGACCCTTCCAAAGCAGCCATCATGGCAAGGATAGAGATCAGAAGCAGCCATGGGTGGGAGCACCACAAATATTCACTGATTGCAAAATGCTTTCGCATACTATTATGCACACAGTGCCTTCAAGATGTTTATCACAATCCAAAATTATCTGCTTTCTTTCATTAGTTTTCTATCAGTCTTCCCCACTGGATACAGGGACATGAGAGCCTTGTCTGTTTTGCTCACCACCATAGCCTCACTTCTGAGAATGATGCTAGGCACATAATAAGCAGCACCCAGACGACATTTGAACAATGATGAGTGAGTGGGCAAGTGAACAAGTATACATGGTCTCTCCTCAACTATAATGAGACAGATATATTTCACCCAGCTTAACCAAGGAAGAAAGAAAAGCATAGAGATGTCAGATTCACCCAGCCAATCAGTAGTAAGCCTGGGCCTTAAAACCAGAACTCCTGACCCCGATTCCCGCACTGCCTAAAATGAAAAACACATAAAAATTGTCTTAATCACTTAATTCTCTCATACCCTTGGGTCCTACAGATTGTTGGGACTCACAGGATGATCCCAGGGCTGGTGGCTTTGCTTTCATCAACTCAAGTCCAAAATCAACAAGACATTTTCTCAAACTGTGGGGATCTTTCTTGATACCATTCTCATAAAGGCATGTCACAGTGAGCACAGGGACTGCCTGAGAAGTGACTCCATTTTGTCCTCAGCATCCATGCAACCCTCCCCCCATCCACAGAGAGGCTGAAGATGCCCATCCAGGAGCTGACACCCAGGGAGAGAGTCTTCCTTTCAGAATAGTGTTGCTCACTGACACTAGAGGAGATAAATTAGATAATATTGAATTCTAAGAGGCCCAGGGAGATAAAGTGACTCCTACAGGGTTACAAGCAAGTTGACTTAGGTAAACTACCTGAATATGTCATTACAGGGAAAGTGAAAGAAAGAGGAAGGAAGGAAGGGAGGGAGGGAGGGAGGGAGGGAAGTGAAAGAAAGAGGAAGGAAGGAAGGAAGGAAAAGGAAAGGAAGGGAGAAAGGAATGAAAGGACAGAGAGAGGGAGGACGAAGGAGAAGAGAGGAGAGGGTGGGGGAGGAAGGAGGAGGAATGGAAGGAGGAAGGATCCCAGAGAGGAAAAAAGTACTTAGTGGTGATTCAAGCATTTCAGATTCCTATATGAAGGAAGAAGCATTTAGGGACATTTGGGGACAAGGGGAACTTCCCAGAGCCTCTCCCACTACTGGCACCAGTGATCAATCCCCTGCCTTCTCCCAACCAGCTATGATTTCTTGTCAATTGATCCCATTCCATCTCTTTTAAAAGCACAAAGGATTATGCTGATTTATCATCACAAAACTCAAGTCTCAGATATCACAAGGATGCTGTACAAGAACAAGCTAAAAACAGAACAGAATTCTGTGTCTTCCCTCAATTTCCTAAAATTGGGCACACACACTCTCTCCCTCTCTCCCTCTCTCTCTCTCTCTCTCACTCTCTCGCTCTCTCGCTCACACACACACACACACATTCGGGCTTTGCTCCCCCCATCCTCCTTTTTGCCACTGCCATGGGCAATTCCCAAAGCCCAGCCTAGAGACTCACCTGCAGATGGGGCTCCCTGGGGATCAAGTCCAACCTGAGGCATCTTTAGCTGAGCCCTGTGCTACCCTGCAGCACCCAAGCAGACAGAGTCGTGAGGAAGGGCATCCTCTGTTGATGCCGGCTGTCCCAGGCCCTGGCTGGTGCTTTACAAACAGTATTTAATTTCCCCAACGAGCCCGCAAAGATCCCTTTTTAACAGATGAGGAAATTAAGGCTCAGAAAGACAAGGCACTTTATTGAGAATACAACTAAAATTCTGCCTCCGAAACTCTGCTCTTTTCATTAAACCAAACTCCTAACTCATCGTTCCAATTTATTTCAAGATGAAAACACACAGCTTTCAATTCTCTACAATAAAATTGACCATATTTACTCTAGGCTGGATAATAAAACTTTAAAAATTTCATCACAGATAATATTAAAATGGTAAATTAAGGTGGAAAAGACAAGGGCAAATGCTAAGACTTTCATCTCAATGTGAAGCGGACCCCATGGACAGAAGACTGAGAACTTCCACAAACTCTCGGTAAGAGCCAAAATGGTACTCTTCACAAAATCCTGCAGGAGCCTGGCTCTCAAGCATCGGGTCCTCCGAGGTTTATAACAACAGCCTTCCCACATCCGGCTGTGGCTACATCGGCAAAGCATAGCAAAAAGGAGTATGAGAGCCTCACAAAGCCTCTCATGACAAACTGAAGAGGATTCAAGATTTCCTCTGTATGGAAAGCATTCTTAGGCTCCAATGTGCTATTCTGAGTGGGAGAAGGAAAAAGGCACAGGGGAAGGGCAAGAGTTCTGTAGCCGGATATAATTCAGGGAACATACATGGGGTGGACTCATCCATCAGAAGTTTCGCTCATGGGCGCCTGGGTGGCTCAGTTGGTTAAGCAACTGCCTTCGGTTCAGGTCATGATCCCGGAGTCCCGAGATCGAGTCCCACATCGGGCTCCCAGCTCCATGGGGAGTCCGCTTCTCACTCTGACCTTCTCCCTTCTCATGCTCTCTCTCATTCCCTCTCTTTCCTAATAAATAAATAAATAAAATCTTTAAAAAAAAAAAAGAAGTCTCGCTCATCAAAAAAGTTACCAGCTGTTGGTCCAAGAGATTCCCAGGGGATAAGAGCAGGAGCACCCAGGGGATTTTTCACCTACTAAGTGGTGCCAGAGACTCACTGTGGGGTTAGCAGGGCTGAAAGATGGGCTCATTCTACTGAAAAGCACCCAAGCGTGAGGCAGACACCAGAATGCAAGTATATCAAGTTGCAAAGAGACACTTAACCCCACATGGGCCCCCATCTCCTATGCTGGCATGATCTGCACTTTTCCCTCTCCACTCCAGCTAGTTGGGAAGCCAAACCCTAACCTGCGGCGACTTTTTTATTTGCCAAGAGCCATCCACGTCACAAAGACCAGAAACGCTCAAAATCTCTTTGATCAGCACTTTCATTGTAGGAAACAGGTGTGAAACCAAATTGCAGCAGAAGATGGCCTGGTTAACAGGGCATCAGAGCAAAGGTGATTGGATGAATCCAAAGTTTAATGGCCTCGCCCTGGGAAGAGCCTGGTGCGAGTTGATCACTCAGAGATGTTTTGCCAAGAAGACCACCAACCCCTTTCCCTCTCATTCCTGCAGCTCTATGGAGGCCGGAAATAGTCGAAGGGAGTTTAGTGAAATTCGTCTCCCCTGTGCAAAGCAAGGAATACACGACTGGCATTTCTCTCCGCTACAGCTGGCCAACCCTGCTTCAAAGACTATTCTTTCGCCAGATGCATGGGTCGTTTGTTCAGGTTACTGCCAAGACCTATAGGCCTGGGGCCCTCTTGTCTCTCTCTAGTAGCTTGTTTATTCCACTCTCATTCAGGGTTCAGGTCGGCCCCCCAGGTACTGACAAGTATTCTCACATAGAAAAAATCTGAAGTGGGCACCTGGGTGGCTCAGTTGGTTAAGCCACTGCCTTCGGCTCGGGTCCTGATCTCAGGGTCCTGGGATCGAGCCCCACATCAGGCTCTCTGCTCAGCGGGGAGCCTGCTTCCTCCTCTCTCTCCGCCTGCCTCCCTGCCTACTTGTGATCTCTCTCTCTGTATCAAATAAATAAAATATTTTTTAAAAAAATCTGAAGCAACTTTTGAAAAACCCATTTGGGACTTGATCTGTTCAAATTATCAAAGCACAAAGTTTCTATAGTTTACCACCTTAGCTAGGAAGTTTCTTTAATGAAATTCTTCAGTGTTTCATTAAGACACAGGTTTGGCTACTTCAGAAAAGACCCTAAACAATCATGGTTTAAACAAGATAGAATATAATTTCTCTCCGACCTAACAGTCTGAATATACACAATCTAGGGCTGATACCATGGTGCCGTTGGGGACAAGGGCTTTTTATTTTGTTGCTCTGCCAACCATAGTCATAGTCTTTATCTGTATGACCCAAGACGTTTCCTGGTAATGTCCATGCTTCTGTCACAGGATAGGACAGTGGGTGGCAGAAGTTAAAAGTAAGCTTCCTCTATTGATTGATTGATTCATTCATTCATTCATTTAAAGATTCATTCAATTGGATAAAGAAGATGTGGTGTATATATATACAATGGAATACTATAAAGCCATAAGAGAAACAAAATCTTGCCATTTGCAACAACGTGGATGGAACTAGAGGGTATTATGCTAAGCGAAATAAGTCAGTCAGAGAAAGACAATTATCACATGATCGCTCTGATATAAAGAATTTGAGAGGCAGGGCGGGGGGTCATGGGTGTGGGGGAGAAATGAAACAAGATGGGATTTAGGAGGGAGACAAATCATAAGAGACTCTTAATCTCAGGAAACAAACTGAGGGTTGCTGGGGGGTAGGAGGTAGGGATAGGGTGGCTGGGTTATGGACATTGGGGAAGCTATGTGCTATGGTGCGTGCTCTGAAATGTGTAAGCCTGATCATTCATAGACCTGTACCCCCGGGGCAAACAATACGTTATATGTTAGTAATAAAAAAAAAGACTCATTCATTTATTTTAGGGGAGAGGGGCCAAGGGAGAGAGAATTTCAAGCAGCCTCCCCCTGAGTGCAGAGCTCCACCTGGGGCTCCATCCCACGACCCTGAGATCATGACCTGAGCTGAAATCAAGAGTTGGATGTGCAACTGAATGAGCCACCCAGGCACCTCAGCTTCCTCCCTTTAAAGGTATGACCTGGGAGTCACACACATCACTTCTGCTCACATCATGGCCAGAACTTTGTCTACATCCTAGCTGCAGGGCAGACTGGTCTTGTAGTAGTCTTTAGCTGGAGAGCCTTGTACCCAGCTGCAAACTCTGTATGTCTATGTAAAACTGGGAGAATTATCTCTGCCCAGCTGCTATCATTTCTCCTTTCCAATCTCTATTTGCCTTTGAAAGTCCCACAACTCCTTAATGAGAATTAGTATGACCTAGTGTATAAAATTAAATTACAAATATGTTGCTTATAGAGAGCAAAGATGTCGCACGGCTTCAGACATGATTTTAAGATATCAAAATTCAATGTCTGTACAGTATCATTCTAAAGTTCAAGACTATGGGTGTTCTTCAACTAATACCTGGGTATGGAGAGCATGTTTGCTTGAGAGATGATTTCGTGTGAGGGAAGAGTAGTAAACAGAAAAAGGAATTTGGGGTTCCACTGGGGAAGGCCCTACATGGATAGACTAAGGAGACTGTTTCTCTCTTCATGCTGGCTTTCATTTTTGTGTACATGTTCAGGTTTATAGCGCTTAATTGTATTTCTCTGTAAGTAACTAAAGGTATATAGCATTTGGGTTTTCATAGACAAAATCTTCAGATCATATTTGTTCCTGAATGAGGATCAGCTCTATGCTCGGCTATCATGGACCAAAGTCTATAACCTGATTGCCCACTCTAAGCCAGTTCCGTCACCATACTTCCTCCACTCTCCCCTTATTACCAGTGAAATGTCCTGTCATTTTTTTTAGCTGAAAAAGCAATCTCTGAGCTCTTGAAAAATAAATGAAATGAAAATGAGATATAATTATGTATGGTTGCAACCATAACCACAGGCTTGGTTGGTATAAATGTTGCAATATTTTATTGGTCAGCTTCTGACCCACCACATGAAACATTTTTTTTTTTTAAATTTCAAACACTTCTCCCTACCTCTACTGACTGCATAATCATTCAAACTATTGTTCCCAATGGACCAGAGGGATGTGTGTGTGTGTGTGTGTGTGTGTGTGCGCGCGCACACGCACATGCGCGTGTATGTGCAGCATCCAGATAGAAGGGAGGGATTTAATTAACATATCATTCCCTTCTGTTGAGGAAGAGGGGGCATTTATAGCTAGCCACTTTAATATTAGTTCCAGCTCATTTTTCTTGCCCAGAACACCTCACTTAATAATTAGCTCACCTCTCTCTGTGGGTTCATCTATAAACATGCCACATTTCAAAGTACATGAAACAAGAGTAGTAAAGTGTCTGTGCAGTTTGAGGAAACTGAATCCCCAAATTTTATTCTCTGGGCCCAACTGGGTTCCATTAGCCTCAGCTGTTCTTTCAACAACAAAAAAATTATCCCTCCCATTGTAAAATCCATCTAATAAAAATGTTTTTACCAAAGAACAGAGAAAACAAGCTCTAGCAGAAAGAAAAAGAGAAAGAGAGAGGAAGGGAGGGAGGGACAGAGGAATAGATGAGGAGATTCCCCACAAACATCAAGCTTAAAGGCCCTCCACGTGAATGTAAAGGTCAGCCTCCCTCCCATAGTAGCTTCTGAAAATATTCACATATCATTCAAATACAAACTGTGCAGCCTTTCTTTCAAAAACAACTCCTCCACAAATAACTCATGTGCTTGGAGTTGGTCAACAAAATCGATCATTTCTGGGTTGGTCAGCCCATATTTGAAGATTTGCAGACTGGAAAGGCCCTGGCGGCCAAAGGGGGGTACTTGTACCCCAAGGAAAGATGGAATTCAAGCCAGAAATTCTTGGCTCCTGTTCAATAACACATAGAAACCTCAGAGTGTTGGGAGGAAAAAGAAAACAAACAGCTGAAAAAATCGGCTTTTTCTTTCCCCCTCTTTAGGCTTTTTTGAGTCACAAAAAAATCCTCCGATGTTTTGCAAGGTCTTTAGACCTCTAAACATACCAATTAATAATTTTATGAGCAAATCAATTTGCTTGTCCTACAGTAAGTAATATAGTCTTAAACTAACAATGACATTTTGGAGCTGTAAACTCTAAGTTTGTTTTATGTTGAACACATTCAGATTTTCTTAAACTTTACACATCTAGCAATACCTCACCTGGTTTCTAGTTATGGAACAGTCATTCGATACAAATGTATTGAGTTGCTGCTGCCTGCCAGGTAAGCTAGAGCCTGAGGATAACACAGTGATCCACCCTCATAAAGCTCACAGCCAAACAGAAGAGACAGGCTTTGAGCAATCGCAGGACAAAGGATTCGGTTTCTTCTGCGATTGATCTCAAATCCTAAATCAATTTGAATCTACCTTCATACAAACATGTCACGGCCGAGGGCTACCTCTCTCAGGGAAGTGGCGCCTCCCAAGGCGGGCAGGCGGCGAAGGTGTGTAATGAGTGTGCTGGGGCAAGGGGATGCCACACCCACTTTCCTCCGCCTTCATTTCAGGGCAGCCGTCCAACCTCCATCTCTGCCTACAGGCTTTCTCTGCCTGCTGGAGCATGCTCTACCAGGTCATTAACGCCCACCACTGCCACCAGCAGCAGCCCGCAATCCGTGACTGCCAGAGGTGGTATCTAGATACGCTCACGTCCTGAGAAGCGCATGTAGAAAGTGCGTTTTCTGCACCAGCCTCCACAGCTCCTGAATGAGAGCTAGTTCCCTCTACGTAGAGGTCCGCATTCCAGTAAAGCGCCCTTTGTTGGCTGCCTTCCTCTCCTGTCTCACTTCCTCATTCTCCTACAGTCCTATCCTAGAATCATCTCCTACCTAAATAATGTACTTGCAGTCAAATCCTTGCTCCAGGGACGGCCCCTACGCCGTTGCAAAGACCCTGCCTGATGCATGCTTCTTTATGAAATCAGTCGTCATTCAACAGCAGCTACTGAGCCCTGGCTGTTTCATTTTTCTGATTTAACTTACTAATTTTCTATCTCTTTAAAAAAAGAAAGGTGGGAGTGTCTCCTATGCATGGTGAGTTTTCTGAGTCAAGTACACTGAATTATGTGGCCTTGTTGCTCTGAGCCACCCTTTGCCATCATGGCCACACAAAATCTCTTCTCTTTCCGCTGACACCTATTTCCTGGTGTTCTGTCCCCTGGTGACAGAGGCCTAGAAGGGAGAGAAGGATGGGAATGGGGTGAGATAGGCCATTGGGGTGCCCTTTCCACAATAGGAAAGGGACAAATAATTCGAAAGATATTATTTTGGAATGATACGAGAAGAAATGACTTTTCATGAAGGTCACGTGGAGTCAGCACTCTTTATTCCTCTTTGGAACTGGCAAGATCTAACTACATTTCTGTTGTCTCTACCAAGGGGCATCTTGGTAGAGAAGCCGCCAAAGCTCTCTGTTGTTTATTTTAGGATGTCTAACATAGCAAGAGTCAGAAGCAGTTTAATCAATTTAAGTCAGGGAAGGGGATTTAGGAAGGATGCAGGGGAATCTCACAAAATAGCCAAAAGTGTGGAATGAGAGAAACCCCTCACAATTGGCCCTTTTCTCTGCCGTTCTTTTCTCTGCTCTCTGTAAACTGACTTAATGCTTCGCTCTCATTAAAGACTGTTTTTCTACAAGCTTTCTCTGAATTGTTATAGGTAGCAGAATCTATATGCTTTAAGGAGAAAGGGGTTTTTGAAAGCACTTGGATCTCCTCAGACATCCAGCGGGCAGGTACCTACATGGCCTTACCGGCAGCTCACAGCCACCTCCATGCTGATTGGGGGAGTCCGTGCCTGGCTGCACCACTTCCTAGATAGCCCTGAAAGTCACCCTCACAAAATCGTTGTGAGTGTGGAGAAACAGGCTTTAGACTGAGCTTCCCAGAGAAAGACCTGACCTGATATAGGAACTGCCACCAACTCCAGAGCCACTCTGTGGCTCCCACCCATCAGTGTCAACAGGAAGAAGCCCCCTCAGTCACACTGCTTGCTGCCATAATTCCCAACGTCCCACTCAGGATTCTCTGGTTGGGGTAATCTAGGCCGCCGCTGTACACCCTTTCTGCAGGGGAAGCTGCGAAATTTAATTTGGTTTGTTTGATTATGGTTTTTGGAACCTACCTTGAGGTGACAAAGACTCATAAAACAGGGTATATCAAAATGTAGAAATATTCACAAGATTTGGGCAGCCACACAATGACAGGTGTCCATTATAACCCACAAGGCAGGGGGAAAAAGGCCACAAATTATACAGCTTATAGCTTCAACCACTGAAGAAAGACTAACCTATCTCCACTCTAGTCTAAAAATCCCAAGAAACAGATTTTTGTTCCAAACCATCAAGCACCCCTGAGACAGTTATAGGGCCATGGAAGGCTCCTTCTGAGGGAACCATATTTATATTGCGGGTATGCAATAAGATGAGGTTACGGCAGCCTGAAAAATAGAGGTTTGAGGTCATTCGAAATAATAAGTAATCACAAGATTAGTTAAATACTATAGAAGGGATCACGGAAGGATTCATACTCAAAAATATTTCAGTAAAGGGCGCCTGGGTGGCGCAGTTGGTTGAGCAACTGCCTTCAGCTCAGGTCATGATCCCGGAGTCCTGGGATCGAGTCCCATATCAGGCTCCCAGCTCCATGGGGAGTCCGCTTCTCACTCTGACCTTCTCCCTTCTCATCCTCTCTCTCTCTTTCCTAATAAATAAATAAATAAATAAAATCTTTAAAAAAAATATTTCAGTAAACTGGGTGTCAACAAATATGAATCCCCCAATTAAGGTGAACACTGGGGAGCAGCAGTACAAATGAAAAATAAACACATGCAAAGATGCTAATCATCATTAGTCATTAGGGAGAGTCAAATTAAAGCCACAGAAGATCCCACTACACGTCCATCAAAATGGCTAAAATTAAAAAGCCAAATATTGACGAGGATGTGGAATAACTGAAACTCTCATGCTTTGCTGGTGGGAGTACCGATACTTTAAAAAATAATCTGGTGTCCAAACTTCCAGCTATAAAATAAATAAGTCACAGGGATGAAAAGTACAGCGTAGGGAATATAGTCAGTAATATTGCCATAACTTTTGTGGGATGACAGATGGTAGCTACACTTTTATGGTGAGCATTTCATAATGGGTATAGATGTCAAATCACTGTTATACACCTAAAACTAATATAATACTGTATGTCAACTCTACTAATTTTTTCAATTAAAAAATAAATTAAAAAGTAAATTTAAAAAATGTAAAACAATAAGGCTATTTCTTATAAACTTAAATATACATCTACCATGTGGCCTTGGAATTCCCTCTCTAAGAGAAATGAAAGCCTATGTCCATACAAAAACATACATGTGAATATACATAGCGGCTTGACTCACGATAATCATAACTGGAAAGGGTCCAAATGTCCATCATCTGCTGAAGTGATAAATTGTGGTATGCCCATACAATGGAACACTACCCAGCATCAGAAAGGAATGAACTACTGATACACACCACAACATGAACGAATCTCAAATGCTTTGTGCCAAATGAAAGAAGCCAGTTTCAAAAGGCTACAAACTGCATCTCTTTTATATGAGATTCTTTTTTAAAGGTAAAACTCAGGTGATAGTGGTGGGCACGGGCCAAGAGGTGAGGGAAGGAGATTGACTACAAATGGGAAAGAAGGAACTTTAGGGGAGGACAGACATGTTCTACACCTTGATTTTGATGGCAGTTACGCAGGTGTGTATACATTTGTCAAAATTCATCCAATTGTGCACCTGAGAGGGGTCAATTTTATGTTATGTAAATTACACGTCAATAAAGCTGACAAAAATGAAGAAAAACAAACAAATGAAAAAACTCTGCTCACCTTTTCCTGCCCTTTCTGAAGTCCTCCTGTTCTTGCTTCTGTAATGTATGCAGTATGAGGTGTCCTCTTTTTGAGTTGTGTTTTTTTTCCAATTGTTATTCCAATTATGACTCTTTCTTGTTAAAATGCCAGTTCTCTGAGGGAAGGGAGTTATTGAAAACTGACCTAAGCCAATTTGGTTACACACAACATTGCTTCTTCTTGGTAGAAACATCAGCCACCGAAGAAGTTGAAGGATTCAAAGCCTCCTCATTCCCTCCCCATCCTGTTATGTTGATGGGAAACCTCAAACCAAATTCTGCCACATATACACACATTTACTAAAAAGGGGCGCCTGGGTGGCTCAGTCATTAAGCGGCTGCCTTCAGCTCAGGTCATGATCCCAGTCCAGGGATCGAAACCTTCTTTGGGCTCCCTGCTCAGCAAGAAGCCTGCTTTTCCCTCTCCCGCTCCCGCTCCCCCTACTTGTGTTCCCTCTCTTGCTGTGTCTCTCTTTGTCAAATAAATAAGTAAAATCGAAAAACAAACAAACAAAAATCTTACTAACAAGTAAACAGAAAACCACTTAAAAAGCCTTTGAAGTGCTTTGACCATCACCTCACATGAAAGATTTGTCTGAGAAAGACAAGACAACATTCCAGAAACGAGATTCCATTACCTGCACAGATGGCATTAGGTAACCAGACATCCCCCTAAACCAATGATTGGATAGAAGACCCTTTAAGATCAAGTGCCTGTGGCCTGCCCCAAGCGTATAGGCTGTAGGCTGTGCTAGACTCTTCTACCCTGTCTATGCAAGTGGCCCCGAAACACTTTAGCCCACCTATACACACATCTCAAATATATTCAGCTCATCAAACTGAGGCCCACTTTGTTACGCAGGCTACTAGCTCTTACTTTCACCAGTGAAACCCCTTTGTGACATTCACAATGCTAATTAGCGAAGCATGAAGTACTAGGCAAGGTATGGATCTCATCAGTGTTTGTAGCAGCTGCCTCTCAACTTCCGGATTAGAATGAAGCCGGCCACGCCCTGGACTGGGTGTTCTTGGCAAGAGCTGCTACCCTTGGAGTTAGAACTTAAAACAAATAGCATAAACTTAAGATTCTCTGTCTATGCTAAACTTTTTGGAAGCAAATTATAGACATCATTCCAAAAACATATCCTCTTTTTCTTTTTTCTTTTTTTTTTAAGATTTCATTTTTATTTTTTTTATTTGACAGAGAGAGAGAGATCACAAGTAGGCAGAGAGGCAGGCAGAGGGAGAGGGGGAAGCAGGCTCCCCACTGAGCAGAGAGCCCGATGTGGGGCTCCATCCCAGGACCCCGAGATCATGACCTGAGCCAAAGGTAGAGGCTTTAACCCACTGAGCCACCCAGGCGCCCCTCCTCTTTTTCTTTCAACTCTTCATAATTTTTTTTTACTTCTAATAGATGCTTGGAAACTAATAATGACTATAAGCCAAGCAAATTAAGGATGAAGGGTTTTTAGGCAGGCAGGCAGGCAGGCAGGAAGGAAGGAAGGAAGGAAGAGAAGGATGGAAGGAGAAAAGGAGGGAAGGGAGGAAGTCTCTGGCCTCCAGACACTCCTTGTCTTTGAAGGTGTAGATACTCAGCCCTAGGCTGTGCCTTAGCTTCTGGTGTAGCTTTTTTGAGAAGCTTTTGGGGCCTGTGGGTTTTTTAAATATCCAAAATAAGGAGATGATGTGGTCTGTGAAAAGGCTAAGTCACTCTGTGTAAATAAAACGGGGGAATTTCTGGAGTGAAAAAAAAATTGCCAGAGGCTAATTAACAGCCTAAAATTAGTCAGATTAGTCTGCAGAAGCAAGGCTTCTCTAGGTCACTGAGTTTGTCATTCAAGGAAGCTCTACTCCCTCCACCCATCCCAGTCACCCTCCAAGTCCTTTTTTCTACAAGACCGGTCCTAGGGGTCATGGAGTCAGAGCCATTGGGGGCCAAACTCAAAGGCAAGAAGTGACGAGTGACTGAACAGGAAACAAGACCTCTGATCCCAAGTACCACCCTGCCACCTACCTTTCTTTCTTTTTTTTTTTTTAAGATTTTATTTATTTATTTGACAGAGAAAGACACAGCGAGAGAGGGAACACAAGCAGGGGGAGTGGGAGAGGGAGAGGCAGGCTCCCGCTGAGCAGGGAGCCCGATGTGGAGCTTGATCCCAGGACCCTGAGATCATGAACTGAGCAGAAGGCAGAGGCTTAACGACTGAGCCACCCAGGCGTCCCCACCTGCCTTTCTGATCACTTCTAGTTGATCTTTTTATGGCAGCTTGGCATAGGCTTTGGAATTCAAGTTGTGGCTTACCTAGAGACCTATGGTCTTAGGTGAATAACTTAGCCTCTATGAACCTCAGGTCCCTTGTGTTTGAAAATATGAAAACAGGAGCACCTGGGTGGCTCAGCTGGTTAAGTGGGAGAATCTTGATTCTGTCTTAGATCATGATCACAGGATCCTGGGATTGAGCCTTGTGTCAGGCTCTGCACTTAGCAGGGAGTCTGCTTAAGGATTCTCTCTCTTCCTCTCCCTCTGCCCCTCCTCCCTGGGCACTCTCTCTCACTCTAATAAATAAACAAATATTTTTTAAAAATAAAAACAAAAAATAAGAAAAAGCACAGTACCTACTATAGGGGCCACTCAATGTAGGTCCTTGCTGACTACCCATTCCCCCTGCTGGTAAGAGCACCCATTAATCTTTAGTGGAACAGCTCCCTATTCCTCTTGGCCGGCATGGTTCTCATAAAGCCACGGAACCAACTGTCACAAGGCCAAGATCTGGGCAATCAGCATATTCTATCCTGGCACCACAGTGAAGTGTTCAGTTAAGAGTTCATTACCCACTAGGACTCAGTCCTGAGACTTACATTGGAACCACTGGACCTATATTCTCTCTCCCTTATGAACTTGAAGCTGATAATGATGTGGGTCTAGCAGTGCTCAGGTCACCATGTGGAAAGAGGTTGCCTGAGAATAAGCCAAGGCAAGAAAGAAGAGCACCAAATACTGATGGTTTAAGCATTCGAGAGCAGTTGGGCCTGAAGCAAGGCCAACCCGGGGACTGCTCGATTACAGGAGAGAATAAATTCCATGTTTGTCTCAAACCAGTTTGAGGTGGGTTTTCCATCATCTAAAAACCAAAATACCATTAGGGTGCCAGGGTTGCTTAGTCGGTTGAGTGTCCAACTCTTGATTTCAGCATGAGTCGTGATCTTGGGGTCCTGAGATCGAGCCCCGTGTCTAGCTCCTCACTCAGCATGGAGTCTGCTTGTCCCTCTCCCTCCGTTCCTCTCCCTGCCCGTGTGCTCTCTTTTTTCTCAACTTAATTTTTAAAAAACCAAAATATCATCAACTCTGGTTAAAAGTTTGGTTAAAAAACCAAAATATCATCAACTCTGAATACTAATGTTTGAGTTTAAGTTATAGTTCTGTGACTCATTACCTGCAGGAACTTGGGTAGTTTGCTCACTACCTCTGTGTCTCGGTTTCCTCACTAATAAATGGGGTATCAATAGCATCAACATCAAAGGTTATTGTGAGGATTAAATGAGTGACTACACATAAAGCATTCATAACAGTACCTGGCACATTGTGGGAACCTGGGTGGCTCAGTGGTTAAGCTACTGCCTTCAGCTCAGGTCATGATCCTGGAGTCCCAGGATCGAGTCCCACATCGGGCTCCCTGCTCAGCGGGGAGTCTGCTTCTCTCTCTGACCCTCGCCTCTCTCATGCTTTCTCACTCTCTCAAATAAATAAATAAAATCTTAAAAAAAAAAAAAAGAGAGAAGATTGAAATCCTATCGAGCATCTTTTCCAGCCACTATGCTGTGAAAGTAGAAACCAAGAATGAGGAAAATTGTAAAATCCACAAATAAGTGATGATGAAACCAGTGAGCCAAAGACAAAACCGAAAGAGAAATCATAAAACATCTTGACAAAAATTAAAATGAAAAAACAGTACCTGGCACATTGATACTATACTATTTTACTATTGTGATAATTACCAGTTATTGCTATTATATAGTAATGATGACTACTACTACTATTATTTTTTTTATCTCATAGATTTATAGGGTTTGGGAGAATATGGCCAATGAATTTGAGAGAAATTAAGAATTGTCCTGGTTGGGGCACCTAGCTGGCTCAGTTGGAGGAACATGCGAATCTTGATCTCAGCGTTGTGAGTTCAAGCTCCATGTTGGGTGTAGAGATTACTTAAAAAAGAGAGGAAGGGAGGGAGAGGAAGAAAAAAATTCTCCTGGTTAATGCTCACAGAAGGAAGGAGTCTTAAAATCTATCCAGCCCAACTTAAGGCCCAATTGGCATTATTGTCTTTTTTGCTAGATTTAAATCACCAGTAGAGCAAGGTCTGCTATAGATGTATTTAGGACGTATCTTAATAAAAGACAGACTTTTGTCAAGACCCTGATATGAAAAAAAAAAAAAAAAGACCCTGATGATGTCTATATGGATAAGATTAAGAACTCTGGGTCAAGTTAGGCATCATATTTGACAAACCAATTAAACCAAACCTCAGTAAGAAGATTTGAGCACAATTTGGAGGAGTGGAGAGCATTAGTCTTGCAGATATGTACAGGAAGGGTTTCCTGGGGACAGAGAACAGCCAGTGCAAAGGTCCTGCCAGGCATGTTGAAGGAACCGCTGGATTAGAGTGAGCAAGGTGGATATTTTGGGAGATGAGGGCAGAGAGGCAAAGAGGACGGATAGAAGCAGTGAGGGAACAAGTTCAAACAGCTCTTCGGTATCCAGGTGAGAGTTAACGCCCCTCTGAGCATGTTGGCTTTGTTCTCTCAGACCAGCTTTCTCCTGATGAAGAATCTATGTCTGCTGGTGGCTTCAAGGCTTACACCCTCACAGATTATGACCAGAGGGCAAAGGCCTCTTTCTCTTTAATTCTCAATTCCCTTAAAAATAAATGAGTAGAACCTAGAGAACAGCATACACCCACTCTACATTCCACTTGCCTTCCTACCACAGGCCTAGCACACAGCTGGCCCTCACTGAACACATTTTGGAAAATAAAGAAATGGCATAAAACACACAGACCTGCTACTTGATTGATTTTGTGGGATGGATTGTAATATACCATTTATATCCCTGTGTTGTTTCTACTTTATGACCAATGGTCCTATGTTCAAATTTACCAGATGAATTTCACAGGGATGGCCAATGAGTACAAGAAGCATAGGGTCATACCCAGAAAACTGAATTCCTGGCCTTGTTAACATCATCTTGTCACTGAATTATTCTTTCCTACACAATGAGAAGAATATATAGTTTGAATAAGGCAATATATTTTAAATCTCTATGGGCAATGTTACCATACCAATAAAAGTAGGGAGCCACTTTCAAATATTTTATCAACATTTTTATCCAAAAGAATAAGGACAGAATCATCAAGTAAAGCTTAGAAGAGAACAAGAAAGACATGGAGAAATATGGAGTATTTAAATCAGACCCTGGGCATGGGGCGCCTGGGTGGCTCAGTCGGTTGAGCATCTGCCTTTGGCTCAGGTAATGATCTTGGGGTCCTGGGATCAGGCCCCACATCGGGCTCCCCGCTCGGGGGGAGTCCTGCTTCTCTCTCCCCCTCGCCCTGCTTGTGTTCTCCCTCTCTCTCTCTCTCTCGAATAAATAAATAAATAAAATATTTTATAAATAAATAATAAAAATAAATCAGATCCTGAAAACTAGCAGCCAAGAATCTAAGATAGATAGATAGATAGATATGTATTTTGTTTGTTTGGCCTGCACAGTAGTGGCCCATTCACTCATTTTAATTTTTTAAATTAGTAGCTGATATATAAAAATTGGGGTATTTCATATGAAGTCAGATCTCTTTCTCATTATAATATTAAACTATGTGGCAATGTTGAGCCACAGTTCTCTCAAGGCCCTGATCAGATGGATTTCCTTTAGCAGGATTTACATCACTCCCAACATATGTTCGGCTTCAGAAATTTATCACATTTCCCTAATACCCATTTTTTAAAAAAATTTTTTTAAATTTTTTTTAATGGAACTAGCAATCTCTAACTTCAGTGTATTATTTGAGACACTATACAAAACAGAATCCAGAATAGTGTTTTGAACTAACATGGTAAAAAAATTTTAAACCATGAAAATGCAGAACTTATGAATTAAGAATATGGAAGTTTCAAACTGGGTGCATGTATATTATAGACCGGAATAAAACAGGTTAATGTGGTCATTTTTGCACATCTACCACAACTGAGGCCTTTAGCCATGTCAAATCACAGAGATAAATTTAGAATCATTCAAAACCATTAGGATTATTAGTTCCTACATAAGAAAAGCAGGATTGATAAACACCTAAGTAGAAATCAGATCTTTGGCCTAAGTCTGCTATTCTACATCATAACTGCAAAATTCCTAGTGCGAATATATGACAGCCAGGAACTGGAGATGACCCAAGATATGAACCCAAAATTGGAAGGGATCACACTAATTTGTGAAACCCAGTACTGAACTGAAACCAAACATAATTTTTTTTTCTTAATTGTTGACTCACCCAAAAAGATTTCTATGAAAACCAATAAAATCCAGTTAAACTAATATGAACCATAACTGAACCAAGGTTTTCTAAAACAGTTAAATCAGAACACTAGGATATTATCTGAACCAAACCAGTATTTTGTCTGTTTGTATCTCCTTTGGTAAGTATCTTTAAAGGCCTTCATACTTTTGTCCTGGTTTCTGTGCATATCAAAATAACAGGAAACATATTTCGATCAGTTATGAACTCTTTCCAAGGTCTGACAGACCCTTCTAGACCCTCCTTATGGGGCTCTAGTTGGTATGTGAGTTTAAGCCTCTGTTCCAGGCAATGCGGTCCCATGAGAAAATGACCAGTTCAGCCAAAACTGTCCAATTTCAGTGTTTCCTGTATAGCCCAGCTCTGCTTCAATGGCTCTCCTAGGATATTTATGAAATTTCAGAGCCAGTAGTGAGTAAAGCCAAGAAATGGCACAATGACATCTCAGAACCCCCCAAAGCCTCAGAAATTGTCAGAACCAGGTACTTCTGAAGTAGAAGGTTAAGATAGGACTCAAAGGAATATTGATTGAAAACCAGATTAAAACCAGCTCACAGAGATTTCTACTTACCCAGAGATGGAACAACAGAGACCAGATTTAGCCTCCCACCAGACAGAATTCATAAAACAGACAATATAGATGAAACAATTGTTCTCAAGACCCTGGACATTAGGCAACAAAGTATAGCCATCACTGAGAGACAGGAAATAAAGAAGGTGTGCTCCATGACTATCCCAGCTTACTGTCTTGAGACAGTTTCTATTTTCACCCAAGACTGGTAGAACACATGTTCTCTTTAATGCAAAATGATCATTTATTATAAGAGTCCATATTCTGGGCCATAAAACAGTCTCAATGAATTTAAAAGGACTTAAGTCAAAGTATGTTCTATGACCAAAATGAAATTAAGATAGAAATCTTTAGGAAAACATACCTTAAAAATCCCAAATATTTGAAAACCAAATAGTACACTTCTTAACCCATGTGTCAAAGAAGAAATCAAAAGAGACATTAGGAAATATTTTGAACTGAAGGAAAATGAAAACACAATATATCAGAACTTAGGAGATACAACCGAAGCAGAACTTAGAGGGAAATCTATAGCACCAAATGCCTAAATCAGGGAAAATAAAAAGAAGAAAGTCTCAAATCAACAACCTCACCTGCCTTCCAACTTAAGAAATCAGAAAACAAAGAGCAAATGAAACCCAAAGTAAGCGGAAGAAAGGAAATCATAATACCAAAAGATTAAAGAAATAATAGTAATTCTACACACTCTTCCAAAAAATTAAAGAGGAGGGAAGGAAACATATGAAGCCAGCACTCTGTAATATCATGCCAAAGGCACTGTAAGAAAACTACACACCAGTGTTCTGTATGAACACGGATGCAAATTTCCTAAAATTTTAGCAAACTGTTTCCAACAACATATAAAAAAAATAATATATTATGACCAAGTAGACCTTATACCAGGATTGCAAGGTTGATTTAACATTTGTACATCAAGATACTTAACTCACGATTATTAACATGTTACAAAAAAAAAAGCATGTGACCATCTTGACAGGGGCAAGAAAAGCATTTAATAAAATCTAACTTTCATTTCATTTCAAAGTAGGAATAGATGAGGACTTCTGCAACCTGATAAAAAAATACTTATAAAAAAATACTTATGAAAAACCAACAGCCATGGGATGCCTGGGTGGTTCAGTCAGTTAAGCATCTGCCTTCGGCTTAGGTCATGATCCCAAGATGCTGGAACTGAGTCCCTCATTGGGCTCCTTGCTCAGCAGGGAGCCTGTGTCTACCTCTCCCTCTGCCTGCCAGTCCCCCTGCTTGTGCATGTTCTCTCTCTCTCTCTCTCTCTCTCTCACTATCTGTCAAATGAATAAATAAAATCTTAAAAAAAAAAAAAACCAACATCCAACATCATACTTAATGGTGAAAGACTGATTACCTTCCCCCTAATCATCCAAACAAGGAAAGGATGTCTGCTTTCATCACTTATACCCAACACTGAACTCGAGGTTCTAACCAGTGCACTAGGCAGGAAAAAGAAACAAAAGGTATCCATATTGGAAAAGAAGAAATAAAACCGTCTTTATTTACAGATGATGTGATTGTCTATGTAGAAAATCCTATGCAATTTACAAGAATAGCTACTAGAAATAATAATGAGTTTGGCAAAATTTCAGTGCATAAGAGCAATGTAAAAAATCAAATTATACTACTACAAACCAGCAACAATAGTGAGAAATAGAATTTAAAATATAATACCAGTTACAATACCATCTAAAAATATGAAATTCTTATGGATAAATAAGACAAAAGATGTGCAATGAAAACAACAAAACATCATGAGATGTTGAAAGAGAAATGAAAGAATACTTAAATAGAGGTATACTGTTTTCTTGCATTGGAATATTCAATATTGCTAAGACGTACATTTTCCCCCTGATCTTTGGATACAATACAATCCCAGTAAAAATCCCAGCAGGCTTTTTACATTACACATTATATTATACATATACATGTATACATGTATATAAAAGTTAACTTTATATTTTATATTGTTAAGTTTTATATTAACAATATAAATTTTTTTTAACTGACAAGCTGATTCTATAATTCATTTAGAAATGCAAAAGACAGGTGCCTTGGTGGCTCAATTGGTTAAACGACCACCTTCAGCTCGGGTCATGATCCTGGAGTCCTTGGACTGAGTCCCACGTAGGGCTCCCTGCTCAGCAACCCCTCCCTGCCTGCTTCTCCCTCTGACCTTTCCCCTCTTATTCTCTCTCTTTCTCTCTCAAATAAATACATACAAATAAAAAATAAAGAAAAAATGAAGAAATGCAAAAGAATGTAACAGCCAATTTGACTTTGAAATGTGGAGGACTTACACTACCTAACTTCAAAATTTAGTGTATGATTATAATAATCAAGACCATGTGGTATTAAATTCAAGATAGAAAGTAGAACAACAAAATAGAAGAGAGTATCAAAAAAAAAAATACTTGCAGCAGTACAAAGGCAATTTGATGGGGAAATCAAAGTCGTTTTGACAAATGGCCCTGAAACAGCTGGATATCCATATACAGAAACCAGAACTTTGACCCACACTTCACACACATAGAAAAAATTAACTCTAAATGGATCACGGACCTCAATCTAAATAAAACCTAAAAATATAAACTTTCAGAAGAAAACAGGAGAAAATCTTTGTGACCCTGGGTTAAGCAAAGATTTCTTAGGTATAACACCAAAAGCAAAATCAATAAAAGAAAAAAAATTGATAACTGGATTTCATCAAAATTAAGAAAATTTGCTCTTTGAAATACATTGTTTTTTTGTTTTGTTTTTTTAATTTTTAATTAACATATAATGTATTATTGGCCCCAGGGTACATGTCTGTGAATCATCAGGCTTATGCATTTCACAGCATGAAATACATTGTTAAGAGAATAAAAAGACAAGCCACAGACCAAGAGTAAATAAATGTAAGTCACACATTTGATAAAGGATTTGTATCCAAAATATGTGAGGAAATCTTAAAACTCAGTAAGAAAACAAAGTAATCAAATTTTTTAAATGGGCAAGGAATTTGAACAGACCATTCACCAAAGAAGACACAGATGGCAAATAAGCACATGCAGAGGATGTTCAACATTGTTAGCCATCAGAAAATGCAAATTAAACCACAATAAGATACTGCTACACACTTACTAG
This sequence comes from Nasua narica, assembly GCA_028533885.1. NCBI lineage: Eukaryota > Metazoa > Chordata > Mammalia > Carnivora > Procyonidae > Nasua > Nasua narica. The sequence goes on from CM052811.1 coordinate 50,287,686, forward strand.
AATGTTTAAAATTTAAATGACTGACCATGTGTTGGCAAAGATGTTGAACAATTAGAATGTTCTCATTCATTGCTGGTAGGAATGCAAAATGGTGCAACCACTTTGGAAAACAGTATGACAGTTTCATTCAAAGTCAAACATACACCTACCATGTGACCCAGCCATTCCACTCCTAGGTGTTAACTGAAGAAAGATGAAAAACTCTGGGGATGCCTGAGTGTCACAGAGGTTTAAGCGCCTGGGTCTTGGTTTCAGATCAGGTCCTGATCTCAGGGTAGTGAGATGGAGCTCTATGGCGGCTCTGTGCCCCATAAGGAATTTGCTTGAAATTCTCTTTCCTTCTCCCTCTGCCCCTCCCTCTCATGCTTTCGCTCTCTCTAAAAGAAAGAAATAAAGTTTTAAAAAAAATGAGAGACTATGTCCACACAACAACTTGCACATGAACATGCATAGCAACTTTATTTGTAATCACCCCAAACTGGACACAATCCAAATGTCCATCAACAAGTGAATGAATAAACAAACTGTGGCATAACAATACAATGAGATATTACTTAACAATAAAAAGAAATAAACTAGTGTTATGCTCAACAACATGGATGAATCTTGAAATAATTATACTAAGTGAAAAAAGCCAGACCCTGTCTCCACAAAAAAAGAGAGAGAGAGCACACAAAATGTATGATTCAATTTATAAAAAATTTGAATAGAAAATGCAAAGTCATCTATAGTAATAGATAGCAAATCAGTAGTTGTCTGAGGATGAAGAGGAAAGAGTAGGAGTAGTTACTATGCTCATTATCTTGACTGTGGTGATGATATCATAGGTATATACATAATTATAAAGTTGTACATTATAAATAAGTGCTATATATTTTATGACAATTGTATCTTAATAAAACAATTTGATCCTTAGGTTCCTAGCAGCTCCATACAACTAGGCAACTAGTTTTCCATAACCCTGCCATTAGACTTAGGTTTTCTCAATAAAGAAGTTAACAGAGGATCTGGGGACTGGAGAACAGCAGGTCCAAAGATGGCAAGGGAATTATAAAAAGAAACAAATAAATAGCAAAGTCCACATACTGAGGTTGAGGCTTACAGCCCTCTAGCCCCACTTGGCTCCTGGAACCCTGGCCACCAGGCCTTTCTCTTCCAGGCAGAAGACTGGAAAACTCTTCTCTAAGCAATCTTATTGGTCCAAGAAGAAAAACAAACATTCTGACATTGGGGGTTCCCTAAAAAACAGTATAGCCAGATAACCCTACAGTGAGTCTCATAACAAACCCAACCTATGAAATCAGACCTTTTGATTGGCTTTTTAATATCCCACTCTTAAACATGAGCAGACAACTAATTGCTGTGGCAATAAGAATTGTGTGATTCTTTTAAGTATGTGCCTACGTAACTCCTGTAGAAATGTGGGAAGTGGGGAGCAAAAGAAAACCTGTTAGAGATGGATAAAGCTCTTGAAAAGTTTTTGGCATTTTCTAATGACTTCTCCATAAAGAATAAGTTAATTTCTCTATTTTCTGATAATGCTCCCTAGACCCCTGTTCAAGCACATTTTCTATCCCTCCATGTTCTCAAAACAAATTCTAATTTTAGTTTTCTGCTCGTGTTTAAAAGTGAGATATTAAACCCACTAATCAACCTTAACATCGCCTTAGCATGAGACATGATGTCCTCCTCCTGTGGTCCAATAGGAAATACACAGTACCACGTATGAAATATCCTTGCCAAAAAATAAAAACAGAAAAGAACTTGAATCTATATCTATATAGATCTATAGATGTATGTAGACTATAATCAAGTCTTTCATCTGGGTTTCTCAAAATTCACATCTTGGAACACATAGTTCTTTCTCATGTGTATAGGATGTTTAGCAACATCCCCGATCTCTACCCACCAGATGCTAACAGCATCACCAGTTGTGACAACCAAAAAAGTCTCTACATACTGCCAAATGTCCTTGAGGTCAACGGGGTGGGGGATCTCCCCCATGTCGAGAACCACTGCTCTAAAGGTAAGTACCAATTCACAAGAAATGGGATGAAGAAATACGCTAAAAGATACCCCAGGACACAATCAGCCAAATTTAAAATGTGGGAAACTCTCTAAAGGACAGATGACCCAGCTTTCTCAACAAAGTAAAGCATGTCAGGGATGTGGGGGGTGTATTGAAAGAGGGACTATTATAGTTTAAAAGCCCCTTTTTAAAAATCAACAAATGCAATATGTGGACTTAATTGGCTCCTGATTTAAACCACAATATGGTTGGGTTTTTTTTAGATTTTATTTATTTATTTATTTGACAAAGGAGAGAGATCACCAGTACGCAGAGAGGCAGGCAGAGAGAGAGGGGGGAAGCAGGCTCCCCGCTGAGCAGAGAGCCCGATGCAGGGCTCGATCCCAGGATCCCGGGATCATGACCTGAGCCAAAGGCAATGGCCTTAACCCACTGAGCCACCCAGGCACCCCCACAATATGGTATTTTTTATGCAATTTGAGAAATTAAGAACGTGTTTGGTATTATGACACCAAGAAATATTGTTAATTTTGTGAGTGTGATAATAGTACTATGGTTATATTATTTTTTAAAGCTTTCTGTTGGAGATACTATTAATAGATAGAGGGGTATGAAGTCTGTCCGGTTGCAAAGGAGGAAGATGGGGAATAGATCAAGCAAGAACTTCAGAACAGGGGTGTCTGGGTAGCTCAGTCTGTTAAGCATCTGTCTTTGGCTCAGGTCATGATGCCCAAATCCTGGAATGAGCCCCAAGTCCAGTCGGGCTCCCTGCTCTGCTTCTCCCTCTCCCTCTGCCCCCTCTCCTCCTCACTCTCTCCACTCTCTCCCTTAAATAAATAAAATCTTAAAAAAAAAAAAAAAAAAAAGGATGTCAGAATAAGGACAATTATAGAAATCGAGTGGTGGGTACATGGGTATTCATGCACAGCAGTCCCCACCTTAAACAGCGGAAAATGCTTCAAGTCCCCCAGGGCATGCCTAACTACAGATAGTACTGACCCTCAGTCATGCATACCTATGATAAGACTTAATTTATAAAATAGGTACAGTAAGAGATTAACAATAAAAACGAATAATAAAGTAGAATAATTATAACAATACATTGTAATAAAAGTTATGTGAATGTGGTCTCTTTCTCTCTCTCTAAATATCTCGCTATACTATACTCACCCTTCCGCTTCTGAAGATGTGAGATGATAAAGTCACCAGGGGATGGGATGACGGGATCCCACGTGAATGACCTGCCGGAGGTGTGGTGCGTGGGACGTGAGGACGTGCATGACGTGCGTGACGTGCGTGACGTGAACGACGTGTGTGACGTAAATGTGTGTGGCGTGATGACGTGTGTGAAGAGTGGGACGTGATGACGTGTATGACGTGACGACGCATGTGACCTGAATGACACGGGCGCGTGAGGTAGCATTAAGCTTCTACTGACCTTCCAATGACTCATCACCAGTCTCCGCTTGCCGCTGCGGTTGACCCCGCGAACCGAAACTGCCAAAGTCGCTGTTGGTCAGAGGGACTACTGCACTGGGCTCTCCACTTTGTGTATGTTTGAAATTTTCCCTAACAAAAACTTAAATGGAAGAAATAAAATCCAAGAAATTAATAAAGTATGGCTTAACGGGATGGACATGGACTGGGAGTCCTGAGTTAGGGGTTACATTCCCCGCGGCTCCGCTAACTGGTCTGGTCTTTTTTTTTTTTTTTTTTTTTTTTAAGATTTTATTTATCTGAGAAAGAGAAGAAGAGGGGGAAGGGGCTGAGGGGGAAGGGGCTGAGGGAGAAGCAGACTCCCTGCAGGGAGCCAGATGCGGGACTGGATCCTGGGACTCCAGACTGAAGGCAGTCCTTAACCAACTGAGCCACCCAGGCGCCCCGGGTCTGTTATTTTAAGCCAGAAGTCGTTTCTCTGGTCTGTGGAATAAAGTTCATGAGTTAACCGATTCCCATGCACCCTTGCAGGTGAATTGTCCAGGTGACACGACTTGAAAAAGTGAGTTAAACAACTGCCCTGAGGACTCAGGAGTTTCAAAAGTCTGAATCTGTGGTGGAGACGCTAGTGGTGAGTTTTGGCCCAGGATTCCCAGATTCCCTCCCAGGCCCCATGACTAGCTTGGAACTAGCAAGATGAGTTTTATTGGAACGTTCTGAATTAGAAAGCCCCTGCTGAATGAGGCTTGCATCAAACCCCTCTTGAAGCAGCTGTGGCTGCAGTTAGAGTAACTTGTCAGAGAAGTGTGAATTACAAGTCTGTATTACAAAAGTGTTTATTTTCAGCCTTTCCAAAAAACAGTGAGAAAGAGGGAAGCATGCATAATAAAGCAGCTGGCATCTGAGGCAGAAGTTGGCTTTTCCTTGTCCTCTCCTTTCCCCTTCTAAGTCTTTTCAGGTGTATGTCCCGCAAACCTGTGTGAAGCTCACTGTAGGCTTGGAAAGAAAGAGCAAACAGGAAGAGGGCAGGTGGAGAGGGTGGAGGACACTGGTACCTACCACTGGTCCTGGGGTTTCCAAGCTCGTGGCAAAGAAACAACTGAAGTCTTCTCTCCCCCAACCTCCACCAAGCCCTGCTGCAATGAAATTATTAGATTCACGTGGGACTGACTGCCCAATGCCACAAAGGAAACCCTTATCAGAGAGAGCTCCCTGAAATGCCCTTGGAAATAGCATCCCAAAGATCTCTCTGCCCTTGCTTTGAAGAATGCAGAAAGCTTGCCCTACCACCATTTGTAGAGCACTATCTATCGTGAAGGGAAGGGGGAACTCACACCAGTTCCCTCCCCTGCACCTCATCCTGGGCCCCAACTAAAACCTCGGCTTCTCTCCCTCAGCCGGTGACATGGGCCTCCTAACAGTCTTTGGCCTCCAGGGTGGCCTTCCACAAATTCAAACCTGCCCACGCCACTGAGTTTCCTCTTTAAGATATTTTCACAAACCCCCATCGCTGTGGGGATAAAATCCAGCATACAGGACCTCTATTAGAAGCAATGAGTACTAATGATTTTAAAGCATTCTCAGGAATCTCAGGAGCAGCATGACTTCCCTGGAAAAATCTAGAAGGAGCTTCTTTATAATATTCAGAGGCCATGCCTAGGAGCAGAACACAGAAATTCCACCCAGTTAGGCCTAAACCTCCCGGTCTCTCCAACTCTGCATCTCTCCAGTCTTCCCAGACCTCTTCTCTTATCCAGGGGCAGCACACCCCTCCCCTGGAGAGAATGTGGTGGAAAGGGCAGCCCCAGATAGTGGATTCCCCAGCCTGAGTCAGGGAGGAGCTAGAGCAACCCCAGGAGGGATGGGGGGATATATTCCCAAAGTCTTGTCCACCTGAGTCAGCAGTCAAAACCGCTTAGCACGCGGTGCGCAGTCAGAGGCAAACAAGGATCCTGAAGAGTAGAGAGAGCCTCAGGTAGCCAGCAGAAGGGGAACCAGGTCAATTCTGGAGATGAAGGATAAGTGCCTGAGGTAGCTTTATCAAAAAAGGTTTAATTAACACAAGCAGCACAGGAATAAATTCTCCTGAGAAAAATCCTTAAACTATTTCCTATTAAGCTACTGTATTAGCTTGGATGTATTTAGTTGTAACAGAATGCTCGGCTAACAGTGGTTTAAGCAAAAAGGCATTTTAATGTCTCAGGTAACAAGAAGCTTGAAGTAGAATACTATCTGCCTTGGAACAGCAAGACAATGTCAGGATGCTGGACTGATGTCGCTACAGTTCTCCTGGTGTATGGTCCTAAGATGGTGGTCATAGCTCCAAGCATCACATTTTCAAACAATATCACCCAAGGCAAACAGGAAGGGGAGAGGCAGAACTCTTCGTTCACTACACTCTGTTATTAGAGCAAACAAATACTTCCTATAAGTCACCAGCAGACTAGTCACATACTTACCTGTAGGCAAATCACAGGCAAAGAGGAGTGGTGTAACTACACTTGGCTTAGATCATGATTCAATGCCGGGACCTTCCTTCCCCGAGCAAATGCTGCCTTTTGATACCTGAACAAAATGTGAATTATCAGCGTGGAAGAACTGGGCGGTAGGAGAGTGGGAAATGGCTGCTATGAGGCAACGAACAGTGTCTACCACTACTGAGGTCTGTTTTGTCTCCCCCGATTTGAACCTCCTCCCACATCCCCAGTGCCAACCACTATTACCATTTCAGACTTTAGATGCGTATATATATGCATCACACACAATACATTATATTAGACAACAGACTTGGGGTATTTAATAGACTTATGGTATGTGTGTGTGTGTCTGTGTGTGTGTGTGTGTGTGTGTGTGTGTGTGTGTGATAAACATGCCATCCTACTTAGGCATCTTTCTTTTTTTTAATTTATTTGTTAATTTTTTAGGCATCTTTCTGCAATTTTCTTCACCATTCAACAATATGTCTCAGTGATCCATCCATATCAAAACTTATTGATCTAGTCTATTTTTGCAACTGCTGTATAGTGTTCCCTAGTGTGGACATAATACAGTTAATTTAGATACTTCCCTATTGATAGCCTCTTGGTTGTTTTTAGTGTAACTTCTAAGCACTTCTGTGAATAAATGCACTGGATATTCTCCACTTGCCCCTCCAGATCCATCTTTCTCTGCCCTGTGTTCAGATTGCTGATCACTATAAATAGCATGAGCTGGCTCTTGCTCTCTGGCATCCGGTTGGGTGAAGCCTCCGTTGAGTGACAGGAAATCAGAGACTATAAGAGAGAGAAGTTGGAGTGTTATTCCCTTCATTCCCTTCCTGCCAAGCTGCAGGTTGGCAGAGACTGTGTTTCTCTACTGAGGCCACAGCTCCTGTCCAGGGGAAGTCCTACAGCTAAAGCTCTCAAGGGGTTCCAGTATCTGCTATTGTCTCTCTGCTGCTTCAGGCCCAAGGTGGGTAGCATTTCTCCCTGCTGTTGACAATCCCTCTCCAAGTGCCATTTCCCAGATTCTATCTGATTTAGCTAATTAATTCATTTAAAAGAGCAAGAACTTTGAAGACCCAAAGTTTCCATGCATGGCTCCATTTGTCCACTAATTTGCCTCACTTTTCCTCCCAGCATCACCCCTTCCCAGCTTCTACTTTCATCTCCTCTTTATCATTTTGTCTCTGTGTAAGCAGCGTCCCAGATGACCCCTACTCTGATCCACCTGGCCCCTGGTCTCTACCCTGCGTGCTACCTTATTAGCACACTGGGTCTTTGAACTTACTGAACTATACTCATGTGGGGAACTCACAAGGTCTCTAATAGGTTAGTGCTTAATGAGAGCCAGAAAACATTCTCCATTCTCACAAAGCAGGATCAAGAATATGCATGTGGTCCCCAACTACAGAAATGTTCCCCCAGGGACATGACAAGAGCCCAAAGGCCACCTCTCACCTCTCTCAGCTTCCTTACACTTCACCTCATGCTTCCTCTTTTTTTTTTTTTAAGATTTATTTATTTATATGAGATGGGGAGGGGCAGAGGGAGAGAATCTTCCAGCAGACTCCCCACTGAGCGCAGAGCCCAACACAAGGCTCCATCTCATGATCCATGAGATCATGACCTGAGCCAAAACCAAGAGTCAGATGCTTAACCAGCTGAGACACCCAGGCACCCCTTACCTCATCCTTCCTCTTAAACTCAACATGAAGTTCTTTACTTCAGGCCCTGAGGTGAGTTTAGAAACCGGTCAACAAATTTCCAGAGCTCCTACCAAAGTAGTTAAGACTATGAGCTGTGAAGTCCAATAAACCAAGGTTCAAATTCTTACTCTACTACCCAACAGCTGAGAGACCTCATGCAAGTTATTTAACTGCTCTTACCTACATTTCCTTGTTGTAAAGTTGAAATTGTAGCATTAATTACCTCTTAGAGTTGTTTTAAAGATTTAGATATATATCTTAAAGGTCTTAACATAAAGCCTAGTCCAGGGAGAGCCCTCCATACACGGTATAGATATTATTCACTCAATACTATGTAAGTTGCGGTGGAGGTAAAAGCCATGGTCTTACCCTCAGGGAGCCCACAATCTACACGGAAAGATGAGAAAAACATTCTTGCATAATGAACAACACAGATGACCCTATATTTTTGGGGAGCAAGTTATATGGTGTAAGTTCCAGTAAAAAGTATTGGGATGGTTCTTTCACATATCTGACCTTTCATGTTGCCTGACAGGTTCTTGAGGGTAAGCACCAGGCATTAATGCCCCTTGCATGCCCAGGGCTTGGCACACAGTAGACATTCAAACAGTCTGTCGAAATAACCAAGGAATGCTTCAATCACATGTTAGAACAAGCACCTCATTCTTTACAAAGTACTTTGAAAGGGGAGCATCATTTCATTCCCATAACAACCCTGTGAGATAATTAATATTGTTATCATTTGAATTTTCCAAAATAAGGAAACTATGGCTCAAAAAACTCAGCACTTTAAGTCCCACAGTCAGTTTATAGTAGGGATGGTCTGAGAACCAAGGCCTTTGACCATAAACATGGAGCCTCCTCCTACAAGGACCACAGAAATTCATAAACTAAAAAAAGTCTATCCTCTGCTGAAAGTCTTTTTCTGCCTCCAATATGCTCTCTTTCTAAACCTTTCTCTGCTCTCTTTAGCTGATGCCGCTGGTTCCAGATTCTTCCTTTAGCCAAAAGGAATCCAGTTCATTAGGATTTTTTTTCAGGGAGACAGAGACTCTCCTGTTTATCCAATCCCCTATTAGACATATAAATGCATAATATAGTCATTAAACTTTGAAATACATGACACAGTCATAACCACACACAAGCTGTTAAAAACCTCATTACCTCCAGTGGGAGATACTCACCATGCTTACTTCTCTCACCTTACAGGGCCAGGATAGAATGTTAGCTCTCTGGTTAGGGGAAATGTCTTATTTTCCCCAGTAATTCTTCTAAAAGCAGTCGTATTACTGATAAATCCTAGCTTATTTGTATGCTTCTGAATGCATTGGAGGGCAATGTTTAAAATTTTTTTTTATCACAGAAAACACTGCACACCCTTTGGGGAAAAAAGTTAAGCAAAATGAAATGTGTAGAGGTGCCTGGGTGGCTCAGTTGGTTAAGTGTCTGACTCTTGATTCTAGTTCAGGTTGTGATCCCAGGGTCATGAGATAGAGCCCTATGTTGGGCTCTAAACTGGGCCTACTTGAGATTCTCCCTCTCCCCCTCCATTTGCCTCTCTACCTGCCCCCTGCCCTTCACCCCAACCCAACTCATGAGTGTTCATACTATCTCTCTCTCAAAAAAAAATTAAATGCATTAAGTAAAAAGTGAAAATGCTCAAGAAAATGAGAAGATAAGCCACAGACTGGTAGGAAAATTTTGTGAAAGTCATACCTAATAAAAGACTGTTCAAAATACATAAAGAACCCTTAAAACTCAACAACAAGAAAATGAACAACCTGACTTAAAAATGGGCAAAAGACCTGAACAGACACCTCACCAAAGAAGATACACAGATGGAAAATAAGCATATGTCATTAGGAAATTGCAAACCAAAACATTAATGAGATACCACTACATACCTATTAGAATGGTCAGATCCAAAATGCTAACAGCACCAAATGCTGGCAGTGATCTGGAGCAATGGAAACTCTCATTTGTTGCTAGTAGGAATGCAAAATGCAAAGACTTTGGAAGACAGTTTGGCAGCTTCCTATACTAAACTATACTCTTACCATACAACCAAGCAATTGTGCTCCTTGGTATTTACCCAAATGAGTTGAAAACATGTCCACACAAAAACCTGCAGATGGATGTTTATAGCAGCTTTATTCAAAACTTGGAAGCAAACCAAGATGTCCTTGCCAAAACTTGGAAGCAACCAAGACATATATCCTTCCAATGTGAGTTCATTGACTGTAACAAATGTAGCTCTCTGGTGGGAGATGTTGATAGTAGAGGAGCCTGGAGAGGAATGGGGCTGGGGATATATGGGAAATCTTTCCCTGCTGTTTTCCTGTTAACCTGAAACTGCTCTAAAATTAAAGTCTACCTTTTTTTTTTTTAAGACTTTATTTATTTATTTGACAGAGAGAGATCACAAGTAGGCAGAGAGGCAGGCAGAGAGAGAGGGGGAAGCAGGTTCCCTGCTGAGCAGAGAGCCTGATGCGGGGCTCGATCCCAGGACCCTGAGATCATGACCTGAGCCAAAGGCAGAGGCTTTAACACACTGAGCCACCCAGGCGCCCCTAAAGTCTACTTTTCGAAAGTGAAAGTTATTTTCCCTCAGCTTCCCATGCTTAAACCCACTCCCTATATGTACTTGTTGTCAAGTGTTTATTGTATTTTCTTCCAGTCTTTCTTCTCACACACACATAATGTGTATGAATACGTAAGACCTTTTTTAAAGGTCAGCACAAGGTCTGTATATACAATAACAGTATCTTTTTATAATAGTGGAAATACTTCAAAGTACCTAGTTCAAAATAAGGATGTTAAGTAAACTATAATATATTGTTACCTGAGCACTGTGTAATGGAAACTACTTTACACTGTATGAGATCTAGAGAAGGAGGAGGAGTGGTAATGGTAACAGTAGTGGTGGTGGTGGTGGTGGTTGTAACAGAAGCAGTAACAGTAGTCGCAGCTGTAGTAGTAGCAACAGTAGTAAGAATAAAGTAGTAGTAGTAGTGGTAGTTAGAGTAAGTAGCGGTGGAGTAAAGTAGTAGCAGCAGCAGCAGTAGTAATAGTAGTAGTAGAAGAAGAAGAATCAGACAGAACTGGATTTAAATTTCTGTCCTGCTATTTAAAGAATTACAGAGCACTTGCAAAACCTTGATTTCATCTGTACCACTTATCCAAAGGGTTACTAAATCAATCACATTGAAAGACTACATGTAAAGTCTTCAGCAAAGTGTCTAGCACCTAATGGGTACCCTATCAGCCACAGTCCCTTCTCAAGGGTAAATCCTTTTCTCAGTGATCAGGCCTGGCACAAAGTCAGTGGTAATAAATGCTGGCTGAGCTGAACTGGAGTAGAACATTATAACTCTTTTAAATCAATATTTAGAGACGTGGTGTGAGGTTTGGGATTTCAAGCAAGATAAGATTAAACAGAAGGAATGTGAGATTGACACAATGTTGAGTCGTCTTTGGGAGTTGAAGTCAGGGAAGCCTATACTCCCCTGCACAAAGTGGAAGGACTGTCACAAGTGATCTCAGCTGATCTCAGTACCAAAGAGGTGATTCCCAAGGGGATGCCAGAAGCTGTGGCAACACTGCCCATCCGCCCTGGTAATGAAATTTTTCTCTGTGCTGCTGTCATGAATCTGTTGACTCATTGAGAGAGAAAAAACAAACTGTGCAAAAAAAAAACAGAAGAGTAAGTTCTGATGAAGGAGAAAGAAGGAGGAAGCTCATGGCTCAAGCTATAGAACACTCTAGGAACATTTTTTAAAACCAAAAACAGGGAGACCTGGGAGGCTCAGTCGATTAAGAGTCTTCCTTCAGCTCAGGCCATGATCCTGGGGTCCTGGGATCAAGCCCTGCATCAGGCTTCCTGATCAGTGGGGAGATTTCTTCTCCCTCTGCCCCTCCCCCACTGATGCTTTCAGTTGCTCTCTCTCTCTGAAATAAATAAGCTATTTAAATAAATAAATATATAATAAAATGAAAAACAACTTTAGTTTTATATTTTAAATATCTGCCCATTGCTGAGGAGAAAATCATCCACAATCTCACCAGCAAGAGAAAGGTCCTGTTAAAACCTTGGTCTTGTTTCCTTGTGAATCTTTTCCTATGTTGCATACTTATGTCATACATTTATCACATATGTGAAATATTATATATGTATATGTGTGTTTTCTAGATATGATACCCTCTTATCATGTCAATAAATAGTCACCCATGACATCAGTTTTAATGGCTGAATAGAATTCCAGTGTCTGGCTAAACCATACTTTATATAACCAATCATCCATTGTCAGACACTTGGGTCATTTCCAAAATCTTGCTATTATAAACAGAGCTGCCAGGAACTTCCTTAGAGCCATGCAGTGAACTTCTGATCCTCTTTCACAGAAGGATGAAAGAGAACAATGGACTATTTGCAAAAGTTGACTTCAACTCCAAACCACCATCCCCTTTTCCCCACCCCTGGTGATACCCAGTCCTCTGGAGTCCAGCTGGAGGAATCCACGGTCAGGACCTTAGATTCCTGAGGATTTGCCCCACTCCCAGAAAGAGTGTCTGAGCCTTTCTGAAAGCATACAATTAGATGTGAGGGCTCTGAAACCAGGCCAGCTCTAGCCCAAACTGGGAAGCACATGAAAGAGGTCTTGGCTCACTTTCAACTCCCTCTTCACTGTTTCCTTTCCTAGCACTGTCCAGTCCTCCCAAGAGGCAACTCACCAGCACCCCAAACCCCTGGGTCCTACTCTTCCCATCTGACCAGCTAATTTCTACAGCTGTGACAGCAGCCAGGATGGAAAGGAACCACATCTTCTGGTAATGTATACTCTTCAAATAGCTCCCTTTAACATCTTGAGCCAACCAACATGATTTGAACTAAATGCTGCAGGGAGGCCCAGATAGGTAAGTCATTATCCCTGCCCTCAGGTGGTTTATAGTCTATAGTCTACTTCAGTTTCCTAGGGCTGCCATATCAAGTGACACAAACTGGGTGGCTTAAAACAACGGAAGTGTATTATCTCATAGTTCTGGAGGCTACCAGTCAAGGGATCAAGGTGTCAGCCATGCTTTGGAATTTGGGATCCTCTGTAGGGTCTTATGATGGTTCCAGGGAAGATTCCTTTCTTGCCTCTTCCCCATGTCCTTGGTGTTTGTTGGCTTGCAGCCACACCTCTGTGATCTTTGCCTCTGTCTACCCATGGTCTTCTTCCTTACATATCTGTGTCTCCGTGTCCAAATTCCATTCTTCTTATAGGACACCAGTCATACTGGATTTAGGGCCTACCCTAATTCCATATGACCTCATCTTAACTAATTACTTCTGAAAAGACCCTAATTCCAAATATGATCACATTCTGCAGTCCTGGTTGGACATGAATTTGAGGGGGACCCTACTCACCCCAGTTATGCTGTGAACGAGGCAATGATGAATATAAAAAATCAAAACCGCCAGCATCAAATTACTATTACAGCTTTATTTTTTTATTTTATTTATTTATTTGAGAGAGAGTGAGCGAGAGAGAGCAGAGCAGGGGCAGAGGAAGAGGAAGCAGACTCCCTGCTGAGTGGGGAGCCTAAGGTGGGTCTTGATCCCAAGTCCCTGGGATCATGACCTGAGCCGAAGGCAGATGCTTAACAGAATGAGCCATCCAGGTGCCTCCACTGTTACAGCTTTAAATGGACCAAGAAGACTAAAATGTGGGAATATGGGGTGGCTAGGGGTACCTCCAAGTCACCCTGTCTTGTACCTCCTAGTCTGGCTATGCCTCTGAGCCAGTCTTGCTGCAACCCCCCAAGGGGCCCTCTACAACTGCCTGTGGAATAAGGAATACTTCTTGAATTCTCTCCAGCTCTGCTCGCAAGACTGTTTCGGTTTTTTGTTTGTTTGTTTATTTGTTTCCTGGCCATAAGTTCTGGAGACAATTGTGGCAGAAGACAGAACGTAATGAAGAACATATAAAGCGAAACTGCAGCACCTCTTTCCTGAATTTGCTGTGCTTTTCATACATCTGTCCCCTTTTCCTCTGCTATGTCAGGTTTAAAAAGTAGGAGGAGGTGCACGAAGCAGCACTAGCCTCTTCAAATCCAGGAGCTTGCTCTGTCCTGCCCCTGCCATGTACTGCTAACACTGCAGGACCGCAGACTCCCAATGAGACAATTAGCCAGGAGCTTTTCTCGTCAAGACCTTGGGCAGCAGTCTCTGCATCTCCAGAGCTGACCCTCAGGCATGCAAGGGCAGGGCACAGGCTGGGATTTGAGAGCCACCCATCACAACACATCCCTTGTAGAGGCCACGGGGTTCCCTTCAGAGGCATTTGCCCCACAACTAAATCCTCTCCTTAGACAACTTTAAGGGTGACTATGTTTCTCCACCAGCTCATATGGATGACAGGAATCACTCATAGCAAGTGTTTTCATGATCTATACCCCGCCAACAGTCCCCACACATTGTCCAGTGGAGACTCTGACCCTGTCCCCAGGCTGTCTTCTGTAGGTACCTTTCACTCTTGGCCTGAGGGTTTTGTGTGGAAATGCAGGAGAGGTCAGCCTTTGGGAGTAACCTTTAAGCAATGAGTAACAGATGGTGAAAAATGCCCCAAATTTCTTGCCTGTGGGAGGAGGAGGTGGATGACTCTGAGTTTTGCTTCTTGCTGCCTCCCAGAGGTCCCAGCAGGACTGAGCCCCAGTTGCCCATAGTGGTAACCTGTTCATTAAAGTATTGTGGACTATGTCTCCCTTCCCCAATCCCCTCCCTAGGCTTCCTGGCATCTCTTCCCAAACAAACTACTTGGACTCAAATCTGTGTCTCCAGGTTGGCTCCTGGGCATTCAAGACACACAGTTGCATTAGTGCGCATTTTGCTATTGGGTAATGAGCTCCCCACAGACAGGCACCAAATCTTATTTCTCTCAGCATTCACCATTTGGTCCCTGCCAAATGTTTTATATACATTTCCTGATCTCAATAGAGTCCAGCACTATCATTATTCCCATTTTACAAATTAGGAAAATGAAGCTCAGAGAGCTTAAGTGACTTGTCCAGGGTCACACAGCCTAAAAGGAGCTGGGATTTGAACCAAGGTGGCCTCTCTCTGTAGCCTACGCCATTAATGAGTGCCATTAGCAGTGGTATTCAACAAATGTTTGTGGAAGAAACAAAGATGCTAGCAAGTAAGCTGATAACAATTGGTACAAAGTGCTAACTACTTGGATGCTAGAGATAGGGCTCAAGACCACCTAATTTCTTGAACATATTTAAGACCTAGTGGAGATAGAGGCCATCAGAGTGTCCTTCCCCAAATCTTCATGAGTCTTTCTTCTATTGATTCAAGAAGGATTTGTTGATTCCTACTGTGTCCAAGACACTGGACTAGGTCCTGTACAGGCTACAGAGAAATGTAAAGTAAATTCAAGGAGCTTTTTTGTCCGACATCTTAGTGAGCCTGAATGAGAGCAGCTGCTCTCTGAGCTTCACTATGCTGCAGGGACAACAAGAAAAAAGATCCTGGAAAGTCGCCCAAGAAAGACAAAGACCCAGTGAACAAATCTGGGGCCAAGGCCAAAAAGAAGAAGTGGTCCAAAGGCAAAGTTCAGGACAAGCTCAAAGACCTGGTCTTGTTTGACGAAGTGACATATGACAAACTCTGTAAGGAAGTTCCCAACTATAAGCTTATAACCCCAGCTGTTGTCTCTTAGACACTGAAGATTCAGGGTTCCCTGGCCAGGGCAGCCCTTCAGGAGCGCCTTAGTAAGGGATTCACTGAATCGGTCTCAAGGCACAGAGCTCAAATCATTTACACCAGAAACGCCAAGGACGGAGATGCCCCAGCTGCTGGTGCAGATGCATACACAGGTCCCACCAACTGTACGTTTAAAAAAAACAAAACTTTATTAAATCAAAAATAAATAAAGCAAATTCAAGGAGCTTATAATCTGCTGGGGGTAAGGGAGATAAAGATAAGACAGAAGTAGCTGAAAAAATAAATTTCAAGACTAGAGCTGCCATCAGGCAGAAGTGGTGCAGAGCCAAGGGAGTTGGACAAAAATGGACTAGGTTTTCGAAGATGAGCTTTGGGGGCTGGAGCAGACAGACAATTGGGAGGAGGCGGGACTTCAAGGACAAGTACTGGATGGCTAGAAACCGGGACAGGGAGGGAGAATGACAGGGCAAAGACACGAGAGCAGAACCACAAAGCAAGGGGATTCCAGACAGTTGGCTTCATCATTCTGCCCTGCCCCCTCCTCCAAGTCAAAGAGGAAAAGGTAATGTTTACCAGGAGCAAAACCAAGGTCTAAGACACAACTGCTGAGGATTACAGATACATGGTCATTTGCAAGTGCTTTTCAAGCTAAGACATGCATAAAGGAATACAAATCACATACTAAAGGGGTCACTTTTCCTTCAGGTCTAAGGGCTGGTTGAGTAACTGTGACTGCCATGGCTCCCACTCCAAAAACTTGGCACCAGAGGACACTGCGTAACCGCCAGCTCTCTCTGTTGTGCTTGGATCACACCGCCTGGAGGCCAGGAGTCACAGACTTTGGGGATTGAAGTATTTCCCTGAAGGCTTGGCAACCAAGACCTCATTTACAGCTCCTGTTCTGGGAGAGGACTGCTTCTTTGCTCACCTTCAACTTCTCCCCAGTGAGGGAGTGGGCAGACCAGATTGGCACACAGGAGAAATGGAAAGAGCCCAGCCAAATACTCTGCACAATTTGGTAGAGATCAGGCATGGAAAGCTTTGAAGACTCTGGGCTACCAAGGGCAGAAGTGGCTCAAAAGAACCTCACTCTTGGTGAGGCTCCAGAGCCTGTGTCCAGAGCTAAGAACCCCCACTATCCTTCAACCACCCCCAAATTAATTCTGCGAAGACAGCCTCAGGACCTACCACCAAGCTCCAATCAGCAGCCACCCTACCAGGCCTCTTCCAAATAGAAATTCTAGAGCCAGAATTCTTGCCAGCTCACATGGGACAACTAGAGTTTCACAGCCATGGCTATAGGAAGACAAAGGCTGGATCCAGGTCCTAGGAGTTTCCAGAGAGCTTTGCTATTTACTCAGCAACAGTCTGAAACCCGATGAACACAAGCAGTTGTTGAAATGACACTGTGTAGCCAGCCATTGGGCCTATGTGGGGATCATATCCATGGCTTTCCCCACACTCTGCCACAGAGCAGGCCAGTGCAGGGGTATTGATGCCTGTGAGGCTGCCCTCACCCAGTAGGGGCTGAGAGCAAAAGCATAAATGCTTCCCCATTTCCTCTTCCTCCCCTCCCGATGTCTCTGAGATGCATTTCATAAAGCTTCTCAGAAGGTGGCCAGTTCAATAACACGTTCTTTTATTGGCTTTTCCCCCTTCCCTGTTTCATTCTCAAATAAGATGATTCTCACAGAAGCATTCCTGTCAGGCCCTGCTTTCAGGAGAACACAGACTCAAGCACTCAGAAACCTCACAAGATACCACACTTGGCTTCTGAAAATGAGCCCAAGGGAGCACAGCAGTGAGGGTTTTCTTGATTTTTGAGTATGCTTATGTTGACTATGGGACCAGTCAAGCGTTAACTCTGAGAGAGGTTCTCAATACATCCAGCCCAAAGAAGGAGAAAATGATCACTTCTTCCTACATGAGAGAGGCAAGGCAGGTGAATTTTTTTCACTATGTCCTATTTCATTTTGTCAGTTCACTAAAACCCCTCTTGCGGGAGAGCCAGTGACTCACCATGTAAAAATGGGAAGAACAGTTTCATTGGAAGTGGGAGGTTTCACACACTGCTCACATGCACACATTAGGACACAAGGTGAGGTGACGTGACTTAGCTGATGTCTAAGTACCCTCGACTTGACACAGAGATTTTTAACCAAATATAGCAAGGAGGCTTCCATTTGAGAACCTAGCTCCCTCTCCCAAAGCAGATGATGGATAAGAATAAGGGAGGGGACTAGGGAAGTGGAGGAGAATGGGATTGGAGTTAAAATACACCTGAGAGAAAAGAGCCAACTTCTAAGGAGGAGGGAAGGAAAAACCTACTTGCACCTTCTCATGTTTGCAAGCCAGTCTGACCATAATTGCATTCAAAGTGCTATAGGAAACACCGCACAATGTACACATCGTCAGCGGGAAAGGCTGAGTTTTATTTGGGTGTGAGAACGAAGATTACAAGTAGTAAAAAAAAAAAAAGTAGTGTCTAGTTTTTAGCACCTGTCACATTTTAAAAATCCCATTTTAAGCTTAAGATTTTGTTATGATTATAACATCATTTTTTCTATATTAAAAAATGTGAAGACTTGAACAAAAACAATTACTTCTGAGTTTTCTGAAAGGTTGTGAATCAAATATATATACATATATATACATACATATATATATATATATATATATATTTTTTTTTTTTTTTCCTTTTCTTCATGTCCTTACCCCCAAAGGAGGGGCTGTGAATACCTCTGAACAGCCAGCTCCTGAGCACCTTGGAGCCTGGTTAGAAGCATGAGCTGTACAAGCCCATTCCTAAGTATTTACCCAAGAGAAATGAAGAC
This sequence comes from Nasua narica, assembly GCA_028533885.1. Lineage (NCBI taxonomy): Eukaryota > Metazoa > Chordata > Mammalia > Carnivora > Procyonidae > Nasua > Nasua narica. The sequence goes on from CM052811.1 coordinate 50,305,883, forward strand.
ATTAGTTCACACAAAAACCTGTACATAGAGGTTTATGCACACTAATTCATAATCGCCCCAAACTGGGCACCACCCAAATGCCCTTCAGTTAACAAATGGAAACAGAGAGTAGTACATCCATACAATGTAATAGGGCTTGTCAATTAAAAGGAACAAACAACAGATGTATGCCGCAACAGAAGAAATCTCAAATGCATTTTCTAAGTGAAAGGAGCCATTCTCAAAAGGTTATATGATTCCATTTATAGGTCATTCTGGGAAAGGGAAAACAGAAAACAGATCCTTGGATGCCCAGGACTGCTGGTGAATGGGAGGGGATTGACTACAAAGAGGCACAAGGGAATTTTTGAGGCTGGACCGGCCATGTATGTTGATGTGGTGGTGGTCCTACAGCTGTATGCATTTGTCAGTGCGCAGACAATGGTACACCACTCAGAGACATGTACCCTGTGGCAAATAATACATTATATGTTAATAAAAATTAAAAAAAAAAAAAGAATGGTACACCATTAGAAACTCAGTAGGGTGAGTTTTACTGTAGGTAAATTACACAGTTAATTTAAAAAAAAAAAAAAAATTCAGTTAAAAAAAAAAAAAAATTCAGAGCTGTGGAATCTCCAGCCTGGGAAAGAACTTCAGCTCTGCTACTTCCTTTTGTGCAAACTTGGACAAGTTGCTTAAGCTTTCTGAGCCTTGGTTTCTTCATCTGTACATGAGGATTTAAAAGTACCTGTTAAAGTGTTGCAAGGATTCAACAAAAAAGGCAGTGCCTGACACCCATTCAGCATTAGATCTTATTATAAAGATCTATATCCAGCTAGGTCACTGAAACCCGGCTTTGAGTTCCAACCAAAAAACCTGCTTCTTTAGGGGTTTTTAAATCTCTCCTGCAGCCCCGACTGGGCCCTTCAGCCAAGCCAGTAAGCTCATCAATGCCACTCCAGCTGGAAGATGTGTGTTCACTCTCCCGCACTCCTGCAGGACTGTGATGTATCCGTTCTTTATTTCCTGGCACATAGCAGGACAGCCAATAAATGAATAGGATGTACCATCCCAGGGCAACTAGCTTCTGGGCATTTCACTGTTTGATTGCAGGTTCTCCTTTCTTTCTTTAGGCATGTGCACATGCATGTATGCGTGTGTATAATTCTCCTCACTGACACTTTCTCATGCATATTAATGAAAACCTACTGTCCAACTGAAGTGTTTTAAAGATCCCAAGCAGACTTTTCTATAGTTAGGAAGTTTTGTGAAACATTCCACTCATTATATTAAGTAACAGGAAAAGTCCCTTTCTAACAGATTTTCATTGATTAGGAGGAAATTTGGGGCATGAACTGCACTGTGGGCAGGATTTAATGGCTCATCTCTTCATTAACAGAGGCAGTCATGCAACAAGCGTTTATGGAGCACCTCTCCTATGTTAGGGTCTAAGCCGGGAGTGCTGGGGTTCCTCCTTCCCGGGGTCTGCACCTAAATCTCCACAGTGCCACCATAGAGACATCACACCTGTTGGGGCCTTAGTTTTCTCAATGGTAATGGTTAAGGCCATTTCAGACTCATTCCAGAACCAACAATCTAGGACTTGGAGGTTGCATTGCAATTTCTGGTAGCAGAGACACATTTTGCTGGAACTGATAACGATGTAGCTGACCTGAAGAAGAGGGAGAAGTTAAAGGAAAGTCTCAGTGGTTGTGGCGACTTTACACGTTTCTATTTCTCTGCTTTGAAACTTCTTATGATGCAGTGAAAGATGCACAGGCCCTCACCTGGGGTAGAGAAATGGAGAGCGAGCACACGAGGGCTTCAAATGATTTTTATAATGTTTTATTGCTTAAAATTAAATAAAATTCAATTGGGCTAAATGTTAATTCAGGGTGTTAGGAGTTCATACCCGTGAATTACAATGTACTCTGCATTTTTTCATGTGTTTAAATATTTTTTGATAATTTTTTTAAAAGACTCTTCCTTCCTAAGTAACGAAAACTGGTGTGAGGCAGTTTTTAATCACAGAAAGGGTATTTCTGTACTTACCTGAGTAATCAATCCTTCCTTGGAAATAACACCCTGCTGCCTGCCGACTCCCTCTCTGTCTGTCTCCCCTCTGGCTGCTCTCCGGGATCCCACCTACCCCCTCGCTCGCTCAAATGAACAAAGGGACTGACTACTTAAATCGTGACTGCTAAAAGCTGAGGGACTTCAGTTCCTTTAAACCCTTCCTGCAGTCAGCAGTGCCTCTGCACTCCTGCCCTCGGGCAGGGCGACCCCCTGCTGATGGGGCAACTCGAGCTTGCTTTCCCCCAGGAGGGTGCAAGAGAGAGCCGGCACCCGGCCAGGCCCGGGCAATAACGACTCTCCATTTCAAAGGAATGGGCCAGAAGAGGGGTGGATCCGCCTCACCTCAAAGGCTAAAAATAATCTGGTTTTGTAGTCTTGTGAATAATCCACAGGAGAAGGGGAGGACAGGGTAGGATCTTTGCATTGGTCCTGCTGAACTTGTGCTGGTCAGGAAAGAGTTAAGCTGGGACCCCTCCATCCCAGGTTCTCTCCCAAGTCAATTTATAATGAGCTCAACCACTCATCTCTTCCATAATAAAAATGTGATTAGTAGGAACCAGGTGGGGTTCTGTCCCTCTGTCCCACTGTTAAGAGGCAAGCCCCAGCAAGTGGAGATGCAAGGCAGCCTCCCTGAGCCTGTCTTTTCAGCACCCCTGAGCCGAGGCATTTGGCCTCTCTGGGCAGAGACCCATCTCTGGAAAGACTGTAGGGGTTGATTAAGAAAAAACGCCACCTCTTCCCCTAGATGGTTGCATAACAAAGGAGGTAATAGTGCCTTTAGCCTCCTTGAGAAAATCCAACTGGATGTGCAGGGCTACTTATATTTAGATGCAAAATGCCTCCTTTAGCCAAAACCTATTCCTCTCTTCCCCTGGCTTTCCTTTTTACCTGAACTGCAAATTCTCTCAGTAAGACAAGGACTCCTTACTGCACAGGATGCTTGTCCTCCTCCACTCAGATCTGGGTGTTTGTAAACCTGTCTGAATTCTTTCTGCAGCAATGACTTCCTTCACAGACAAAGGTTAGAGGCAGCCAGGAAGCCCCACTCACTGGCTGGCACTGGGGAATGTCAGACCTATAGCCTTGGCAGAGATACTTTGCTGGACCAAACTTCAGTCAGGCTCCTAAACCTTCTCCTAGGCCCATCTGTCCACTACCTTATAAAACCCCGTTTTAGCAAAACCCCTGCTAATTTGGTTTGACCAGAAACCGTACCCGCGCCCCCCGCCCCCCGCAAAATCTATGTTCACCTCCCTCAGGTTCCTCATGCTCCACTGCCTCCAAGTGATGCCTGTCTCCCTGGCCTGCCTTCAGCAAGAATCTTGGGACCTGGGGTTAGCCAGATGCCCTCTTACCCCCGACGTTTCCTCTTAGTAATTTTCCACCCACTGACCTCACCCCCCTCTTTGGCTACAAATTCCCACTTGGCCTTGCCCTATTCAGAGTTGAGCCCAATGCCCCCTACCATAAAACCCCATGGTAGTCATCCTGAATAAAGTCTGCCTTATTGTTTTTAACAAGTGTCACTGAGGTTTTTTCTTTTTCTTTAGTAGCCTCATCCTCTGTCCCTGGGCTGGGAATCCTTCTTGGGAGCAATAAACAAGGAGTGAGGTTTTGTTCCTTGGATCCATGGAGTCAACAAGCCAATTCCCTACAAACTAGTTGCTCTTCAGTGCAAGGACTTACATATGGAATGTGACTCCACTAATTCATCCTTCACCATGGAAATCCCAGTCAGCAGGCCACATAGCTGTCACAGAGCCAATTTTTCTTTTCTTGGTGAATATGCACCTCTCCCCTCCCCCCCCCATTGGATTTAAAGGTATATCAAGGATCCCTCTCCTCTCCATCCAGGTGTCATTGCTAAATATTGACCACCGGGCACTTATATGCTGCACAAACTTCAGCTTTTGCAGAGGGACAGATGTGAAGAAGGGCAGTCCCACGCAGCTTCTGAAGGAGGTAAGAAGGCCAAGAGGTGGACCTGAAAAATTGTTCAGTTTCTGCCCCCTAAAATCCTAAAATGCACTCTTTTTTATAAGATTTTATTTATTTATTTGAGAGACAGAGAAAGTGAGAGAGAGAATGAGAGGAGAGAAGGTTAGAGGAAGAAGCAGACTCCCCGTGGAGCTGGGAGCCCAATGTAGGACTCGATCCCGGAACTCAAGGATCATGACCTGAGCCGAAGGCAGTTGCTCAACCAACTGAGCCACCCAGGCGCCCTAAAATGCACTTTTTTAAAAAAAGATTTTATTTATTTATGAGAGAGAGAGAGCATGAGCAGGAGGAGGGGAAGAGGGAGAGGAATGCAGACTCCCTGCTGAGGATGGAGCCCGAGGCAGGACTCAGTCCTAGGACCCTGGATCATGACCTGAGCTGAAGGCAGGCGCTTAACTGACTGAGTCACCCAGGCACCCCTAAAAATGTACTTCTTTGAATTACTTGTAAGAAAGAATATAAACAGGGGCCCCTGGGTGGCTCAGTTGTTACGCGCCTGTCTTCAGCTCAGGTCATGATCCCGGGGTCCTGGGATGGAGCCCCACGTTGTCGGGCTCCCTGCTCAGCAGGATGCCTTCCTCTCTCTCTCTCCCACTCCCACTCCTTGTGTTCCCTCTCTCGCTGTGTCTGTCTCTGTCAGATAAATAGATAAAATCTTAAAAAAAGAAAGAAAGAAAGAATATAAACAGCTAAGGTCTTTTAAGGCATTACTCTCTGCCAGGCCCTGTGTTCAGCCTTTAAAGAGAGCATCTCATTTCATCCCTACCTTTACAGGAGCACGGACTAAAGCTTTAACAGGGTCATGAAATAAATGTTCCCCTGTCACACAGCCGGTGAGAGGAGGAACTGGGATTTGAACTCTGATCGGCGTCACTCCATGTGCAGATCCCCTAACCTTGATCCCTCGAAGGACCCTTGTTGAGATGCCAAGTGGTCTAGTGTGGCGCGTGTACAAAGAATAGGCATTGGAAGCCACGTTCTTGAGCCTCTTGGTCACCTAACTTTTTGTGCAGTTGTGAGGAATAGTACAACCTCCCAGGGTGTCAGAGTTGCAAGAGGCAAATGATGGTATGAGGTCGGCCTCCTTCACAGGAGCGGTCGGACAGGTTTGACTGCTAATCTCTCGAGGGTTGAGGGAGGCAGAAAGGAGATAAGCAAGCACACAGGAGGAAGTTACCAAGATTCCTCAGCCTTGCTGCCCTTCTTAGAAAGTATCCCTTCTCCCCACTGAGCTCCCTTTCTAGCCAGTGTCTGGAACACAGACTCTGCCCCAGCCTTGCAGGGCTTCAGTAGCTACCAGGGAGTTCTGGAAAACAACAAACACAATGGGCTGCTTTTTGTGCCCAGGTCTCAAAGGCTTCATTTACATCTCATATTTACACAGGATGTTTTAGGGTCTGGCAACTTAGCCCTTTCATTGAAATACCCACCAGAGCAGAAAAGAGGTACATGTCTAAGGCAGATCCTGAAGAGGTCCCATAACAAGCACTAAACCTCTTTGAAGTTTGATCTTCAGTCGTCTCCCCTTATCGGTGGTTTCGGTTCCAGTTACTGCTGTCAGCTGTGGTTGGGAAGTGGATGATCCTCCTTCCGATACACAGGCCAGCACCGCATGACGTGCGCACGCCATCCCTCTCACTTCATCTCACACGTAGGCAGTTTATCATCTGCCATCACCACAAGACTAAGGATGAGGACAGCACAGTAAGCTATCGGGAGTGAGAGAGACCACATTTACATAACTTTTATTAGAGTATATTATTCCACTTGTCCTATTTTATCACTGTGAACCTCTTACTATGCCTGATTTAGAAATTAGACTTCATCATAGCTGTGTACGTATAGGAACAAACATCACATATGTAGGGTTCCGAACTGTCTGTGGTTTCAAGCATCCACTCGGGGTCTTAAATAAGGAGAGACTACTGTGTGTCTTTTTAAATATACGCAAAGTTTTCATTCTAGTAACATCCTGCTCGTTTTTCCCCCCTTTTTAAATTTTTTTATTTAAATTCAATTTAATTAACAGATACTGTATTATTAGTTTCAGAGGTAGAGTTTAGTGATTCATCAGTCTTATGTAACACCCAGTGCTCATTACATCCCGTGCCCTCCCGTGCCCAGTTACCCTATCCTCCCACCAACCTCCCCTCCGGGGTCCCTCGGTTTGTTTTCTAGAGTTCACTGTCTCTATGGTTTGCCTCCCTCTCAATTTTCATCTTATTTTATTTTTCCCTCCCTTCCCCTATGTTCATCTGTTTTGCTTCTTAAATTCCATGTATGAGTGAGATCATATGATAGTCTTTCTCTGATTGACTTATTTCGCTTAGCATAAAACCCTCTAGTTCCATCCAAATGGGCAAACACGTGCCCATTTATTTTAATTAAAGAGTACTTTTTATCACTTAGTCACACTACTTATCTTTCCCCCTAAAACCTCACATAATCAGTTACAGTTACTTACTGAGCATAGCACTAGGGTTACAGACCTTACGTCACTAAATACTCACAGTCACCCTAATGAGCAGGTGCTGTGATCCCACCTAGTTTACAGACGGGTAACTCTTCCCTACTTCATTGCTGACAGCACCAGGGAGACATGTTTCACCTCCGGTTTCTCCTGCTTGGGTGTTCTAGATGACTGCCCTCTCTTAAATAAGGTCATATGAAAGAGTCTTTACCATTATCATTTTTTAAAATATAAAACTATGTAGTAAATATTATAATAAACATAAATTTCTCAAACTATACTTTTTTCTAAGGCTGAGAAGCCCCTCCCACCCTTCTGAAAAGCCCTAAAACACAAATTTGCCTTAGGTGTTCCATTATTTCAGATAAAGACCCAGTTTAATGTTGTGATTAAGCTACTTAGATTCAAAGCATGGGCTCAGGAGTTACAAATCCCCAGTAAGCCATTTCCCCCTGATGTGATCTTGAGCTAATCATTGACTCTCTCAGCTTCAGTTACCCATAAATTGGGGATAATAACAGGACCTACCCATAGGGTTGTTAGAAGGATTCAATGAGCTAATACATATACAGCACCTGTCACAAAGTAGTAATTGATAAATGCAAATGCTTTTCTTATTAAAGAGATTTAGGGTGGAGATTGCTTTAAGCAACACCTTTTAATCAATAACATCTAATACCATATTTCCGAGGTTGGGAAAATGTTGTCATTGATTGCAAATTCATCTTCAGATATCAGAGCAGGTATACGGATCTTTGGCTCTGAAAATGTGATCCCTGAGCGATGTCCTGGGTTCTGAGCAAGGGAGGGGGTGTGAGGTAAAGTCTACTGACTCTTGCAACAGAACTGAATTAATTTCCTTAGGAACCTGAAAGCCACTTATGAGGGAAGAATGAAACCATGAAGGGACCAGTTAGCTAACATGGGGTCATCCCTCTGAGACCATGTCAGCATTGAGCCTTGCTGGCTGCAGATCTAATAAGATCACAGCCACCCTGCCCTGCAGGGAGGCAGCCTAATCACCCTCAACCCCAGCTGAGCTGACAGTAGCTGCTCCAACACTGGGCTTCCCCTTCTCCAGCCCCCACATTCTCATCTCTCTGCAGGATGAAGAACTCATGAGAGGGGGCCCTGCAGTCTTCATACCTGTACATCCCTCCCTGGCACATAGTACCTGCCCTATAAATCTTTCCAGAAGGAACTCATGCAAGGCTGCAAAATCCTCTCCCCTCTTCTCTAGGGCATATCTGTGTAACCAGAGCCAGTCCTATGGCCTATATACATACATGACAAAACACGTGCCTTCCAGCCCTCACAGACTGGTGGGTACGGCTGCTATTCAGGTAAGGGTCACCTCAAAGAGTCAGGTCATTCAGGTTGATCTTTATATTCTTTATATTTTAACTCCATAAGTACCTTGGTCTCCCTGGTATCATCTTTTCCAAACATTTCTTAAGCTGAACTACTTAGGCCAATGAAAAAGCTAATCTATTTTATGTTGATTCCATTAGCTTTGGTTTCTTGATCTAGTAACTAAGTTGGGAGGAAAATGGGGAAGGGGGAATCTTTCTTTCTTTCTTTTTTTTTAAGATTTTTTTTAAATTTATTTATTTGAGAGACAGAGAAAGTGAGAGAGAGCATGAGAGGAGAGAAGGTTAGAGGAAGAAGCAGACTCCCTGCGGAGCCGGGAGCCCAACGTGGGACTCGATCCCGGAACTCAAGAATCATGACCTGAGCCGAAGGCAGTTGCTCAACCAACTGAGCCACCCAGGCGCCCAAGGGGGAATCTTTCTATAGCCCTCCAAACCCTGCCTAAAGGGGTGCCTGGGTGGCTCAGTTGTTAAGCAGCTGCCTTTAGTTCAGGTCATTATCCCAGGGTTCTGGGATCGAGCCCCACATAAGGCTCCCTGCTCAGCAGAAAGCCTGCTTCTCCCTGTCCCACTCCCCCTGCTTATATTCCCTCTCCTGCTGTCTCTCTGTCAAATAAATAAATAAAATCTTAAAAAACAAACAAACAAACAAGCAACCCTACCTAAAGAGAGGACTTAGTGGCTGTGGCTGCTCTCCCATGCTCTCATTTCCATGTGTGCTTATCTCCCCACCACAATCTTATATATGAAGATGTCAGAAAACAAACATACCTGGATAAACTTAATAAGACTTTCTCTCCATGGACCTCATGGAGCCTGGATCCCCTACCTGTAAATAGATTAGTCTGATGTCCTGGCAAGGACCCTGCGTTTATAATCATTGGCCCTGCTTCTTGCTGGCTGTGACATTTTGGATAATCACTTAAACTTCTGAGACCTCAATTTTTTATTTATAAAACCAAGAGCAGCCTAGGATGTTTTTAATGTTCTCTGTGATGCTGAAAGGTAGATAGCTCTATACAAACATGAGGAATAATTTGTGTCCCTGGAAAATGACTTCCTTCCTCACAACATGAGCTGGTGGAGGTTCTGAGAACAATTGTCCCTTGGGAAAGAAAAGCCAGTGCCAGCAGATCACATTCAGAACAAAAGAGAGGCTACACAACCCCAGACAGACATATCTTATTTAGGCAGAATATCTCCCAGAACCTTTGTGGAGACTCTGAAAGTTGCCTTCTCATGGGAATGAATGGGAATTGTCCTACAGACATCTCAATGGAAGCTTTGGCTTGAACTACTAATATATTAACTGCTACATTACCTGGCCCTTTTAGAGGACAAATTATGTCAAGATTGCCCAAAGAGCTAATAGTACAACCTGTGCTCTGTTGTCCAGGGCTATTTTGGGTCTTATAAACCATAAGCAATTAAAAAAAAAATCAATGCTCTCAACAACTGAAAGTCAATCAAGTTACTTAAGATTTCCCCCAATATATATAGCCATTGACTGACTGTCCAGGAGTCTGGCTATAGCACTTTGGGTCTTATGCAGACACCAAACTACTTAGCCAGCAGACAAAAATACAGGGAGCTCCAATTAGCCAATCAAGAGACCATTAAAATATGGGTCATAAATCTCTAGTTCTGCCACAGTTCACAAAGGACAACGTCCGGCAATCTTCCGGCCTTGCTGAAAGGTAACTCTGTGGAACTGGGTCCTATTTTTCTCCTCCTTTCTCTTTTAGTTGTATCCTAAGATGGGGTGCATAAGTATCCTCGGGGACCTTTTGTTTTCTTACCAGAAAGGGAATCTCTTTTCCCTAAAGGTACCTGGGAGGATTTTACCGGTTTAGTGCTTCAGCCTCAGCATTAATGCTGAGAATGGTTTCTTTCCAGGCTCTATCTGTCTTTGGCCATGATCAGGCTAGTGAAGTTGTCCCTGTTGTCCAGCCAGCTCTTGCCCTCCAGAGCTGTGATTGTCAGAGGACACAGGAGCAGTGGCTGCCTCTGGATCTGAACTCACTGAAGTTCCATCCTGTGGCCAGGGCACTCTAGGGTTAACTGGTGGGGCTCTATTCTCAAGAGGTAACTGGCAGGTTGCTCCAGTTCTGGTACCACTGGTGCTGAGGGGAGTGAGAATTCAGTGCACGTGACCCATTCCTGCTGGAAAGGTCTGCTGCAGACCTTCTGATCTCTAAACCAGGGTTTTGTCATCTGCAAAATGGGCTTATCATGGAAGTAGAGTGCCCAGTACAGTGCCTAGCACACAGCAGGCACTCACTGGTGCTGGGGCTTTTTCCATCTGAAATCTGAAAATTTCAGGGGCTGAAAATCTGGGGCTTTTTCCTTCTGAAAGATGAAAAAGAATTTCCATCTTTCCATTTGCATCTGAAATCCAGTTGCTGAGCCCCATAAGAACCAACTGATTTTCTAACTCTAGAGGGGTATAATCTATCAATATCCAAACCTTGCTAGAGAGCTCTGATGAAGAATGCCTTTCAGCCTTTGTTAAGAAAAATTATCCAATACCCTCTGACCTTGTACAAGAGCATTTCTAACAAGTCCACCTGAGGGATATCTGGTGCTCTACAGTTGAGGTTCTCAAGTTGTAGTAGCTGAAACAGCATCTACTCTTGTTAGAAATGCAAATTCTTGGGTCGCAACCCAGACCTACTGAATCAGAAACTCTGGAATTGGGGCGGTGCAATCTGTTTTCCGGGCTGTCTGGGACTGACCCACTGGTCTAAGGAAACATAACTTTGTGCTCGCAGAAGTGCCTGACACAAAGTAAATGCTATAAAATGTTGGCTGTTTTCATAAATTAGCCTACGTAAACAGAAGAGTGGGATGATACACACACTGGAGCCGAAATCACAGAGAACTGGAGAACTCTGAGTGGAAGCCTCAGGGCATCAAGAACAGGGACTGTCGTGAAGCAGGCAAGCAAAAACCAGGAAGGTAGGGAGCAGCACCGACCACGTGTGGACGATGAGCAGAGGGAAATTATAGGCAGGGTCTTGGCAGGACAGACCCAGCAGGGATGAGGTCTGACAATCAAACTCGAGGCCTTCGGGCAGCCTGGGGACAACTTTAGCCTGTCAGTTAAGAAGACCTGGTCTCCACTAGTCACCACTGAAGTCTTAAAGGTTCCAGGCCCACCTGTCTATCCGGCTCTGTCTGTCTCTCCCGGGTTATTGGTTGAGTCCCACTTCCCATGGCTCTCCAAGTACCTCACGACAGGGGCATGGTCATCTCCAGGGGTGTGGGCAGTCAGCCCAGAGCAGGCGAGCCTCATCCTGGAGCCCATCCACCATCCTCCTCAGATCCACATTCCTGGCTCCTACAGCTTCACAGGGTTGAGGTCACTTCCTTCTAAGTTCTGGAGCCAGAGACCTAAGAACTGAGTTCTCATTCAGGGTCCTAAGTAAGAGGTCACTGTTTAAATGATTAGCCCAGACAGTAGAAATACCAACATGAGGCTGGTTATACATTGCTAGTGTTTCATGTGGTAATATGCCAGGCACAAAAAACCTAGCCCATTCACAAGTGGGTTGATCCATTTAAAAATTGCTGCCTAGGCAATAAAAGCTGAATTTGGGTCTCAACAAAAAAATTAATTTCATAAATACTTGAATTCTATTTGAAACCTAAGTATGAAGAGAAATCACATTAATAAGAGTCACTTTCTTAATGTCATGAAAATTTTCTGTTCATTATATTTCATATAATTTCCAACTAATGCAACAATACAGTAGTATTACTTTGACCACTCTTTTGAACCACTGAAAATCATCCTTAAATTTTTAATAATTTGTTTAAAACACTGACAGGGGGGTGGGGCGCCTGGGTGGCTCAGTTGGTTAAGCATCTGCCTTTGGTTCAGGTCATATTCCCAGGGTCCTGGCATTGAGTCCTATATCAGGCTCTCTGCTCAACAGGGAGTCTTCTTCCCTTCTCCCTCTGCCTCTGTGTGCTGTCTCTCTCTCTTTCAAATGAATAAATAAAATCTTAAAACACTTAAAAAACCACTGACTAGGGGTACCTGGGTGGCTCAGTCGTTTAAGCGTCTGACTTGATTCCAGCTCAGGTTGTGATCTCGGGGTCTTGAGATTCAGCCCTGCCTCAGGCTCCCCCACCTCAGCAGAGAGTCTGTTTGAGATTCTCTCTTCCCCTCTCCCCCTGCCAATCCCCCCTAAAATAAATAAATCTTCTTAAAAATTAAATTAAATTAAAAAATAAAAAACAGTAAAACCACTGACTAGGCCAAGCTGGTAATGTGGAAATGTGTTCCAGTGGGTGAGAAAGGGGAGGAAAGAGAGCAGAGGGGAGCACGTTGAGAATTCAGGTAAAACGGCTGGGTGCCTCTGCTATGGCCGCCATACAGGATGATAGAGGAATAGTTGACAAAGCTCTGTGGGTTGAAGAGTATCTGCACCAAGCGTGCATGATATCTATCTACCTACCTATGTATTTATCTAGAGAAAGAAATGGTAGAGGTAAGCCAACCTCTCTGTGCCTTAGTCTCCTCATCTGTAAAATGGGGATAGTAATAGTACCTATCTAAGAGGACAATTGGAAGAATTAAATGAATTCATAATCTATGTAAGTCACTTTGAAGAAGCATATAGTAAACATTACATGTGTTCCTACTATAAATTTCAGTTTATTTAAATTTGGAGATCAACTTGAGAGGATATGCCATTCATTTCTAGTTAATGGAGTGACAATATGATGAGAAAACGGAGATGGGGAGATGGGAAGGAGGTAGGTTTGCAAGGTCATTGTCAATTCATTGCCCTAGAAAAATATATTGACGTCTTAAGGGATCCTAGCACATCATTCCTTGGTGAGTCAGAAATTGGTCTTGGCGGACACCATCCACAAGCTTTTGTTCTGGCATGGTGCCCACACTTTGCCCCTACACAGTCAACACCCCAGAGAGCAGTGAATCAATGTCCTTAGCCAGGCCAACCAAACCAGTTAGGAGCCATGTTAGGAATAATTTACAAAAACAAGAACAATCTGATGGAAGAGAGCTGCAAATAGAACCGGAACCTTGACAGCCATCCAGAGTGAGTTCTGTGGCTGGAAGCCATCACTCCATCTGTCTGATAAGTCACTGAAAAAAGTTCACCATTTTCAGGTCTTTAAAGATGAATGCCTATCAGCCCAAATGGCCCCAGATGTGTGCAGAAGCCCCAAGTCCCTGACTTCCCCTCTTGGCCAAGATGCCCCTTCTAAAAGGCATCTGAGGAAGTCACTTAACCACTCAGTTTCCTTATCTTGGAAAAGAAGAGAACATTCAGTGCTTTAGTTACTACACGTCTCCCTAGGGAGTCAATGGTAGCTGGGTAACTGAGAATCCGATTTAAAGTGTCCGGTGTTACAGAGACTAGCAAACTATGCCTGATTCATTCACTTGGGATTCATTGATGTTTTGGAAATTTGAGTAACTGGATAATGTGGAGGGTGGGCATTAGGTCTAGCCCTGTCTTTCATGCCTCCAGGAATATGGAGGTTTAAGGAGAGAAAATCATGAATGTATCCTTCCTAAAAGATGCCCTTTTCAAATATTACTTCTGTCTTCTCATACACAGATCTATTCATGGCATATTCTTGCTTGTATACTGAAATAGTCCATTTGCTTTATTTGTACACAGTAAGTAATTAGTGATGAGGCCACTGGAATCAGCCCTACTGGGAAACTATTGTAACCTAAATCTTTCAAATTGTGAAGTCTCCGGGTGTGTTAAGAGGCACCCACCAGGGCACCTGGGTGGCACAGTTGGTTAAGCACTTGCCTTCGGCTCAGGTCATGATCTCAGGGTCCTGGGATCCAGCCCCAGATCAAGCTCCTTGCTCAGCAGAGACTCTGCTTCTCCCTCTCCCTCTGCTCCTTCCCACCACTCATGTTCTCTACCTCAAAGAAATAAATAAAATCTTAAAAAAAAATAAAGCACCCACCAATGCCTTCTTTACCACTTTGGTTGGATAAGAGTTTAGCCAGCATGAGAGGATTTAAAGCTAGAGAGGTACAGAATTGGAATCATCTTAGTATCTGCCTTGTGGCTTCATTTACTTCCTGTTTGATCAAGCAGTGCTCAGGGACAGTGATTCTGCCTTTGTCATGCATCAGAGTCACCTGGAGAGCTTGTTAGAGCCAGCATTGCTGGACCCACCCTCATAATTTTGGATTCAGTAGGACAAGGCAGATGCCTGAAAGTTGGCCTCTTTCCTGTAGATTCACGGGAAGTGTTGATGCAGCTGGTCCAGGGATCACACTTAAAGAAACAATGGGCTGAAAGGTACATTCTTGCAGGCGAAAATCTTATGTTCTGTGTCTAATTAGGGTGAACAGCTGTCCTGGTCTTCTTGGAATTGAAGGGTTTCCTTGGATGCAGGACTTTTCAGTGTTAAACTGGGATAGTCCTGAGCAGACCAGGATGGTTATCATTCTAAGAATAGAAGAGACAGCGACCTCCCTAATCTTTTTAAAGTGTGGACTAATTCATCAGGCTACTAGTTAGTTAAGAATTTACTAAGTCCCAGAGGCTTACATAAGGGTACATTAGACACATTAAAACAAATTAAAAAGCACAGTTGCAGTTCTTTCCTCAGAATTTCCTGTTTGAGTTAGTCCTTTAGTCATTGATTCATTTGTTGATTCAACATATTTTTATTGACTGCCTACCTATGCCAAGCATCGGGGGTGGGGGTGCATCCGTGAATAAGAGAGATATGCACTGTGCCCTTGTGGAGCTGGCTGGCTAATTGGAAGACCTTGAACCTGTGTGAACAAAAATGAAATGGAAATAATTCTCACCCTGAAGTGGAATATGAGACTCATTTGCATTAATGTCCGAAGACTTTACAAAAATAAACCATATGTTACAATCATATCACTAGAATCTTCTGAAAAGTCCTGATTATGACCTCACATTCCCCTTTTTTGCATGCGGAGGGTAGGCCACAAAGCTAGAGGCCAGGAGAACTGAGGCTTAGCTCTGGTTTGGCTACTAACTTCTCTTTGACCCTGAAGGACTCATCAGTGTCTTTGTTCCTCATTTTCCTCGCACTTCCACCGTAATAATCAACTATGATATTACCATGGAAACACTTTCAATATCAGCAAACTGATTTATCCGGAAGACAATTTATACGTAAAGAGACCACACAATTCTAACACCACAGATTCCCTGGTGCAACTAAAGTGTTCAAATCAGAACAATTTCTGTGGCCTGTACTTCTTTTATGGAAACATTTTGGAAATAAAGAGCTGAGCTGAGTATAAGTTTTTCATTTTAGAGGACAGAACTTCCATAATTTAGAAATTCCCAAGGACGAATGGAAAGTTCTTCGAAGACCAGGGGTTTAAATTTGTGCCACTCCATTTGAAATCAAATTTCTAAAACCAGAGATTCCAACAAATACCTAAGTAGCACTGGGAAAAAAATATACAGCTATTGCCACCTCTATTTTTTCATCTTAAAAAAAGAGTCCTCTTTATAAAGTTGAAAGATATTTTTTTTTTAAAGATTTTATTTATTTATTTGACAGAGAGAGGGATCACAAGCAGGCAGAGAGGCAGGCAGAGAGAGAGGGGGAAGCAGGCTCCCTGCTGAGCAGAGAGCCCGATGTGGGGCTCGATCCCAGGACCCCGAGATCATGACCTGAGTCGAAGGCAGAGGCTTTAACCCACTGAGCCACCCAGGCGCCCCTGAAAGATATTTTTAAAAAAATTTTTTAAGTCTTTTTTTTTTTCCACTGGGTATATGTATGTGCAGACATCCTAGGGACACAAGGTGTCTATCTGAATCACATCATCCCCTGTTTATCAACAATTTAGTCCTTCCCATAGTCCTTAGATTAAGGATCAAATAACCCGAGGGCTAATGATTCTCAACTCTGGGTGCTTTACCTGGAGAACCTTAAAAAAAAACAAAAACAAAAACAAAACAAAACAAAAACCTATCTGGTCCCTCCTCCTCCAACTGAATCAGAATTTTTGTGAGTGGGGCCTGGGTACTGAATTTTATAAAAGCCATATGGTCTGGTTGCCTCTACAATCTCATTTACCTGTGCCCTCTCTTCCCTGGGTCTACTCAGCCTCACTGGCTACAGTCCAGGGCATTTGCACATGCTGTTCCCCCTCTTAGCTTCGGCATTCCTCCCCTGACCTCCTGAACCCTACCAAATAGTTCCAATGTATAGTCTCCTAGCACCAGAGCCTGGTCTTCTTCACACAGTCATAGCTGCATTGTACATTCATTTGTAAGATCCTTGGATTAATGTCTGCCTCCTGCTGATGACTCTGAGTTCCCTGAGATCAGAGGCCCATTGGTTTCTGTTTACTGCTGTGTCTTTCCCAACTCTAGTGAAGGGCCTGACAAATAAGAGGTACTCAATACTTAAATGCAGGAAACAAATGACAGGATAGGACATGATCCAATACTCTGTGTCACAGGTTTTAAGAGATCAAAAAAATACATATTTTAACAGATGTTGGCGAGGATGCAGAGAAAGGGGAACCCTCTTACACTGTTGGTGGGAATGCAAACTGGTGCAATTACTCTGCAAAACAGTACAGAGGTTCCTCAAAAAGTTAAAAATAGAGGTACCCTACGATCCAGCAATTGTACTACTAGGTATTTACCCAAAGGATACAAACATAGTGATTTGAAGGGGCACCTGCACCCCAATGTCTATAGTAGCAATGTTCACAATAGCCAAACTATGGAAAGAGCCCAAATGTTCATCAATAGATGAATGGATAAAGAAGATGTGGTATATATACATATAATATATATACATATATTACTCAGGCATCAAAAAGAATGAAATCTTGCTATTTGTACCAACATGGATGGAACTGGAGGGTATTATGCTAAGCGAATAAGTCAGAGAAAGACAATTATCCTATGATTTCACTCATGCAGAATTTAAGAAACAGAACTGATGAACATAGGGGAAGGGAGGGAAAAATAAAACAAGGTGAAATCAGAGAAGGAGACAAACCATAAGAAACCCTTAATCATAGGAAACAAACAGATTTGCTGGAGGGCAGGGGCGTAGGGGGATAGGGTAGCTGGGTGACGGGCATTAAGGAGGACATGTAATGAGCACTGGGTGTTATATAACACGGATGAATCACTAAACTCCACCTCTGAAATTAATAGTACACTATATGTTAATTGATTTTATTTTTTAAATTTTCTTTTAAGATTTTATTTTTGAGGGGAGGGCTCCCCACTGAGCCGAGAGCCTGATTTGGGCTGCAATCCCAGGACCCTGAGATCATGACCTGAGCCAAAGGCAGATGCTTAACCAACTGAGCCACCCAGGCGCCCCTAATTAATTGATTTTAAATAAAATTTAAAAAAATTAACAGTGTTTCTTAAATGTCCTGTGTTAATCTAAGGGAGTATTGTCACAAAGCACTGAACCCCACTTAATCTTCACGACAGCTTCCCCAGCCTAGCTTTAAAGACAAGTATCATTTGGAAAATAAAATTACAGAATATAACGAGCCATATCCTGTTGAAAGTTATTTGGGGATGTGCCTACAAAAGAAGGGTTGCACACTGCCTTTTCTGTGCCTGGATGGGGGTGCAGAGTCTGAGGCCACCCTTCCAGAGAGGTACGTTCTGAAAGGAGAGTTAGTCCACGTGGTAAGTGCATTGCAAAGCCTGGTTCTGCTGTCATCCCACTTCCATTGGCCCTGTCAGTCGGCCAATCAGTTGGTCCATAATCTGTCCCAAAATCCAGAAATGCACATTAGCCTTGATTTGGGTTCACATATATGTAGCATGAAACATAAGAGAGACTGAGTATGCCAGAGACATCCCTTTTTTAAGCCTCTGTAGGGGGGAGGGGGAGGGGGGAGCCTAAACTGGTCATCTCCAGCAAAGAAGTTTCCAGACTAAACTGAAATGCACAGGAGATAAATTTCATTTACAAAACAAAGAATGGTCTGGGTGAGGTAGGTAGATCTGGGTGTGGTAGGGCTATAGATTCCAGATTCCAGATGTATATAAAGTGGTACAGTCAGGATATTTGCACTTGGGGAGGAAAAAAAGGATATTTATATTTGAAAGACTGGAGGCAAATAACAAAAGTAATGTCAAATTTTAAAGTTATCAGTTAACACCAGTTCTCTTTCCTCTGTCTTCGACCACTAAAGTGCCGTGGTCTCAGGTCCGTGGTCTGTGGCCCGAAAGTGTGGATTACAGAGCGCATTGCCTTTCCTAATCTTCCAGCCTGGCACAAAGGCCCCTGAGAAGAAGGGAGGTCCTGGGTGCCCCTATTGTTATCACAGAGTGAAAAACCAGCTGTGTTTCCTAGGCCCAGAGCTACACAGAGCTATGATTGGCTCTAGTATCCTGCTGCTCCCTTCCAGAAAGCCTCTCCATCTTCCTAGCCCGCCACAAGGGTCCCAGGGTCTTGTGTAGACACTGGAAGTACCCAGGGACCCAACTCAGGCTCCAACCTCTGGGAGCTCCATTTCCCTTCAAACATTAAAGGGAGGTAATTCTTGCTCTGCAGGGATGTTCGGAGGGTTCTGTAAATATGTGAAATTCCAATCAGTGCCCAATAAATGTTAATTCCTAATAAGTACTCTGTGAACACTAGTTATCGATGATGGCATTTCAAGCACAGTTATAGACAAGGTGGGGTTCCTGGGCAGTTGCTTTCCTCCCCAAGTCCAAGCCAAGTGCCCACTCACCAGGTGGCCTCATGCTAGCAGGGAGGAAGAACAATCTGCTTTGTTTGGACTGATAGGTGCATGGCTCCAGATTGAATGAAATGGCCTCCTGCCTTTTAACAAGGGGAAAGTATGTGCTAGAGAAATGCATTTTCTTTTCTTCCTCCCCTCTTTTTTTTTTTTTTTTTTTTTTTAAGATTTTTAGTTATAGATTTGACAGAGAAGAGAGAGAGTACAAGCAGGGCAAGCAGCAGAGGGAGAAGCAGGCTCCCCACTGAGCAGGGAGCCTGACATAGGGCTCCATCCTAGGACCCTGGGATCATGACCCAAGCTAAAGGGAGAAAGCCAGAGGACTGGGCCACCCAGGTGCCCCCAAGAAACGCATTTTCCCTTGTATTATTGCCGCCAGAGAAAAGGAGAGGTGGGGGGATCCTATGACTTACAGGGTCTTTCTCTTTAAGTCAAAGGGAATTTGAAAGGGACCCTGGAAGCCACTTCTTGACCCTCATCACAGCATTGAGACCTAGCATTTGCATCCCACTTTACAGAGAGCAGAGTGCTTCTATCTTCTTTCCCTCTTTTTGTTAGCTTTGAGCAGAGGAGCAATACCACATAAAGGAGAAGTCGATAAAAGGAAATAGGAGGTGCTATTTCCTTTTCCTAGTCCTAGCATTCTATCCTCCTCTAGGCCTCGGGCTCCTCATCCCTAAAGTGCAGGCCATGGAGTAAATACCCTCTGAGATTCCTTCTAAGAACAAAAGAAAAAACCTCTAAGACTGGAAAACTTTACAGAAAGCGAAATGAAGGCATGGAGTCACAGAACAATTATATGGTGGACACCGTGTTCAGTGACCGAACCATCACAAACTTAGCAAGTCCTGGACTGATACCTGATCCTGCCCCCTCCCCGCACAAACCTGCTACAGCCTCGACCTCCCACGTCGCATCAGATGCAGACCCATTCTTCCAACTGCTCGGCTTGAAAACCTTGGTCACCCGGATGTCTTTACCTTACATTCAATGCGTAAGTCTGCTGACTCCGCGTTGGAATAATGTCTGCATCTGAGCACCGCCACCCTCTCTGATCTGTCTGTGACACCGAAGAGCAAGGGGAAGCAGGAGTGCCCAGGCTGCTGCCGCTTGGAGCCCTTTTGGCCCCTTCTATAAAATGACCATAATTATGACCTTGTTTTCCTGTCAGAGTTGCTGTCTTTTCCTTATTGCTTTTGTAGGAGTTTGCTGTACATTTTATTTATTTCCTGTTATAGTTTTTCTTGTGGCAGTTTTATTGTATTTCCTCTTAATTGGCTTTTTTTTTTTTTTTTTTTAATTTTAAGTAGGTTCCATGCTGGGCCCAAATTCACAACCCTGAGATCAAGAGTCGGACACTGAACCGACTGAGCCACCCAGGCGACTTGGCATTTTCTTTTTTTTAAAATAGTTGACACACAATGTTACATTACTTTCAGGGGCACAACATAGTGATTTTGACAAGTCTATACTTACGTTATGCTATAGTCTCAAGAACAGCTACAATCACACAATGCTATTACAAATGCCATTGACTATGTTCTCTATGCTGTATCTTTCACCTCCATGACTTACTCATTCCATAACTCAAAAGCTTACCTCCCACTCCTCTTCACCTAATTTTCCCTTCCCCCCACATCCCTCCCTTCTGACAACCAACAGTTTATTTTCTCTGTTTATGGGTCCATTACTGGTTTTTTCATTTGTTGATTTGTTGTGGTTTTTTAGATTTCACATGTAAGTGAAATCATATGGTATTTGTCTTTCTTTGTCTGACTTATTTCACTTAGCAATATTCTCTCAGTCCATAGATATTTTTGCAAATGGTAAGATCTCATTCTTTTTTATGGTTGTGTAATATTCCATTACACACACACACACACACACACACACACACATACCCCACTGCTTTATCCACTCATCTATCAATGAACACATAAGTTGCTTCTATATCTTGGCTATTGTAAATAATGCTGCAGTGAACATAAGAGTGCATATTTCTTTTCAAATTAGTGTTTTTGTTTTCTTTGGGTAGGTACCCAGTAGTAGAATTACTGGATCATATGGTATTGCTATTTTTAATTTTTTGAGAGGCCTCCATTCTGTTTTCCGCAGTGGCTGTACCAATTTACACTCCCACCAATAGTACCCAAAGGTTCCTTTTCCTCCATATTCTTGCCAACCCTTCTTATTTCTTGTCTTTTAATACTAGCCATTCTGATGGATGTGAGGTCCTATCTCACTGTGGCTTTGATTTGCATTTCCCTGATGATAAGTGATGTTGAGAGTCATTGTACATTTTAGATATCAATCTCTGATTTGTTTTAGACATTGCAAATTCTATCTTCCTCCATTCTGTCAGCTGTCTATTAATTTTGTCCATGTTGCCCTTTATTGAACAGAAGTCCTCTGTGTTAAGGTAATATAATTTATTGGGTCTTTTGTCTTAGGGTTTGTGTTTTCTATGATTTGTTTAAGAAAGTCTTCCCAGGGCTCCTGGGTGGCTCAGTTGGTTAAGCTTGCCTTTGGCTTGGGTCATGATCCCCTGGGACTGAGTCCCTCATCAGGCTCCCTGCTCAGTGGGGAGTCTGCCTCTCTCTCTTCCTCTGCCGCTCCCTCTGCTTGTACACATGTGCTCTCTCTCTGACAAATAAATAAATACAATCTTAGAGAAGGAAGGAAGGAAGGAGGGAGGGAAGGAAGGAAGGAAGGAAGGAAGGAAGGAAGGAAGGAAGGAAGGTTGGTTCCTGGGTGGCTCAGTGGGTTAAAGTCTCTGCCTTCGGCTCGGGTCATGATCTCAGGGTCCTGGGATCGAGCCCCGCATCAGGCTCTCTGCTCAGCAGGGAGCCTGCTTCCTCCTCTCTCTTTCTGCCTGCCTCTCTACCTACTTGTGATCTCTCTCTCTCTGTGTCAAATAAATAAATAAAATCTTTAAAAAAAAAAGGGAAGAAAGAGCAGAAGAGAGAGAGAAAGAAAGAAAGACAGACTTCCTCAGGGCACTTGGGTGGCTCAGTCAGTTAACCGTCTGGCTCTTGATTTCAGCTCAGGGCACAGTCTCAGGGTCGTGGGATCAAATCCCCATCAGACTCTGTGCTCAGCAGGGAGTCTGCTTGAGATTCTCTCTCTGTCCCCACCAATCTCTCTCTCAAATAAATAAATCAATCTTTAAAAGAAGAAGTCTTGGGCACCTGGGTGGCTCAGTGGGTTAAAGCCCCTGCCTTTGGCTCAGGTCATGGTCTCAGGGTCCTGGGATTGAGCCCCGCATCCGGCTCTGCTCTGCTCAGCAGGGAGCCTGCTTCACCCTCTCTCTCTGCCTGCCTCTCTGCCTATTTGTGAACTCTCTCTCTCTGTGTCTGTCGAATAAATAAAATCTTTAAAATAAATAAATAGGGGGGCGCCTGGGTGGCTCAGTTGGTTGAGCAACTGCCTTTGGCTCAGGTCATGATCCCGGAGTCCCGCGATCGAATCCCACATCGGGCTCCCAGCTCCATGGGGAGTCCGCTTCTCACTCTGACCTTCTCCCTTCTCATGCTCTCTCTCACTCTCTCTTTCCTAATAAATAAATAAATGAAATCTTTAATTAATAAATAAATAATAAAAGAAGAAGTCTTTCCTTAACTCTAGGTCACAAAATAGTCTATATATTTCCTACTAACCTAATTTTCTTCCATAAGGTGAGAAACCAATCTAGTAAATGATTCATTCTTTGCCTATTGATTTATGAATTACATTATAGAATTAAATTCTCATACATACTTGGACTGTTTTTGAACTCTGTTTCATTGGCCTATTTGCCTGTTTTTGTACCTAAACCACACTGTTTTTATTAGTATAGTTTTGAAAAAAAAAGTTCCCAACAACTCTGTTGAGGAACAGGTGACCCAACATATTCTATCTACTTAGGTGTACAACCTGATGATTTAATATACATATACATTGTGAAACGATTACCACAATCAAACTAATTAATGCATTCATTACCTCATATAGTTCACTTTTTCCCCTTGTGATAAGAATGCTTGTGATCTACTCTCAGCAAATTTCGAGTATACATACAGTATTACTTATTAACTATAGTTATCATACTCTACATTAGATCCTTAGAAGTTATTCATCTTATAACTGAAAGTTTGTACATTTTGACCAACATCTCCACACTTCCCCTCATTTGCCCCCTATTCCCGCAGCTCCTGGCAACAACCATTCTACTCTTACTATGGCTTTTTAGTACGGTTTAATATCTGGTAGGGTAAAACCCCATATTTTGAAGAATGACATATTGCGTAATATAGAGTATAAAATATGCGATTTCAAATATGAAGTTTATTCAGCTGTTCATGGAACTTTATTTCTCCATTTAGAGTAAGATTTTTTTTTTAAGTTCTTTAAAAGATCTCACTGGAATTTTGAATGGGATGACATAGGATTCAAATATTAATTGGGGGAGTATTTATATTTCTTTATTATTAAGGCAATCCATCCAACAGAGGATGGATATGTATATAAATTATCTTCTATATCCTATATTAGAGTTTTTCTGTTCACTTTCAAAATTTTGAAATAATCACAAATGTACAGAAAATGGGGATGTATAAAAAAGGAATTGTTTTCTTTCTGAGTCCTTTGAGAGTATGTTTCTCAACTGATGCCTTTATCATGCCTTGATGATACACCCTGCACCATGCATTGCTTACAAACAAGGACATCCTCCTATATAACCCTCATATACCATCACAGTCAGGCAATTTATACTGAGACATCTTCACCTTATAATCTTGGGACTCCAAGTGTCATCAATTGTCCCAGTACCATTTTGTATAGCAAAAGAATCCCGTGCAGAATCAAGCATTGCTTTTGGTTGTCATGTCTCTTTTGTCTCCTTCCGACTCAGCAGTTCCTCTGTCTTTTCATAATTTTCCTGGCCTCGGTTTACATGACTTTATTTTGCAGACTGTCCCTCATTGGGAATTGATGCTTTCTTAGGATTAGATACAGATTGTGTGTCAGGTCATGCACACTCCCAAGGAAGTGATGCTGGGTTTTTCTCACTGCATCCTATCAGGAGGTTCATGATGTCAACTTGTCCCATACTAATGATGGTCCTTTTGATTATCTTAGACCTTTGGTCTAAGGTGGAGCATGCTAGGCTTCTCTTCTGTGAAGTTACTGTTTTCCCTTTTGGAACTAATCAGGATTTGGAGGATATTTTGAAACCATATAAATATCTCATTTCTTCTCAAATGTTCAAATTATTAACTTATTTATTTATATCCTTATTGAAAAGATTTCCTGTTTTACTCAAAGGGTCACAATCCATCATCATCATTATAAGTTTGAAGCTGAAACTATGCCCAGTGTAGCCAATGGGAGCTCCTTTAGTGAAAGTCTTTTTCATACACCCCCATCATTCTATGAGCACTTCCTTGATTTCTGGCACATTCCATCGTGCCAGAAAATATCTCTACATAGATTCTTTCCTTGTGCCACGCCACATGGAATCTGAATCCCATGTTGGTTTACCTCTTCTCCCTACACACAACACACACACACACACACACCTCACCTCGCACCAGCTGTGACACCTGACGCTTTGTCACTGGCTCCCATCCTCCACCCACAGAAGCCTACCATGCTCTGCCCCACCCTAATGGCTAAGGACAAGATGTGCAAGAGAAGAGAAAAAGGAAGAAGGACCTAGCTTGGAATTTTTAAAGTTTTATCAACAGAAATGTTGTATATTCTTGCTGTATTAGTTTGCTAAGGTTGCCATAACAACGTACCATAGGATGGGTGGCTCAAACAACAGAAATTTATTTTCTTACAATTCTACAAGTTAGAAGTTGAAGATCAAGTTGACCACACGATTGGTTTTTTGTTTTTTTTTTTTTCTGACCACAGGATTGACATAACCTATATCTGATGGGTTTTTTTCCTCTCTCCTTGGTTTATAGATGGCTGTCTTCTCCCTGTGTCTTCACATGGTCTTCCTTTATGCATGTCTGTATCCTAATTTCCTCTTCTTACAAGGATACAAGTCATATCAGATTAGGGCCTACCCTAATAACCTCATTTTAACTTGATTGCCTTTTTAAAGACCCTATCTCCAAATACAGTTCCATTCTGAGGTATTGGGGGCTAGAGGCTTCAACATATGAATTTGGAGGGGATACCAGTCAGTCCATAGGATGCATTTAGGCCAATTCCTAGATATTTTATGGCTTTTGATGACTATATTAAATATTCTCTTATATTTTAATTACATTTTAAATGATTATTGCTAGTATAGATAAATGTTTGATTTTTAAATGTTGACTAGCAACCCTTCTGAGCTTGGTTATTAAATCTAATTCTTTGTTGATTGTTTCCTTTACCATCAAACAATGATATATTTATCTCAGTATCTGACATCCCCTTTCTCCAAGGGCTTTATTTCCTAAGGGCTGCCATTTCCTGGAGGTCTCCTCTTACCTTCCTTAGTTAGATTCCCATAGATAACTCTGTATGGTATGTATCTCTACATACATGGTGTATATCTCTAGAGGAAGAGACAAGGCCAAGAGTGGGATTTTTTTTTTAAGATGGAACAGATTTAAATGGCCAAAGGGGGAAAAAAAAAATACTTGGTGAGAAAGGAATTAAAGAGATAAGAGGAAGGGGTGATTTGGAAATCTGAAATGGGATTTTAGTAGAGACAGCAGGATTAGCTTTGGAGAGGAAAAGAAGGGGAAGTGAAGGTGGGTGGAGAGGTGGAAGAAATGGTAGATGGAGTGTAGAGACAGACTACAAAATCTCTTCTCTGATGGTTTTACCTATAGTCATCTATTTTAAGGCAGAGGCATTAGGCAGCATGAGGAAGTTTGAGTTTGGACAGAGGACTGAAGAATTATAGGTTTGTTTTAATCCCTTTTTTTTCCTTCATCTCACCATAATCTGCTATACATGTATAATTTACAGGACAAACCACTCCCTGCTCTTACCCCTATGAAAACTGAGAACGAGAACTCTTGGCCAAGAATTTAGTCAAATCCCTTCCAGAAATTTCAAGACATGAAAAAACACCCATTAAGAGGTACATGGCTTCTTTCTTATTCCTAGTAGTTATACTTTCTCTGAGAATTGATGTTCATCTTTAAGTATGTGTGCATATCTGTATCTAGCAGATCCAAAAACCACCCCCTGAAATTGTCAGGAGAATGACTATTCACCCTGAAGCTACAGTAATGGGAAAACCTAAAATCAACTCAGTTTAGAGAGAACATGCCCACACCAACACTCACACCTTATACCTTGGGCCCCCGGAATGAGGTACAGGGGACAGATCCCATGCCCCAGGTAGCCACTGGTCAAAGGAGATGAGAGACACCGATAACACAATTGAATCCAACCGGAAGCTTGGAGTCCAGAGCCAAGGGCCAGCCCAGCTCAGTCAAGCCAACCTGTAGACCTAGAAGCATGAGAATAAAGGATTAATGTTTTAAGTAACGGAGCTTCAGGATAATTTATTAGACAGTACAGCTGTGGCAGTATATATACTGACTGATATATACCACTTTATGTCACAGGAATCCAACTCTAAAAAAGGGGAAGCAGGGTAGAGGCCGACATCTTTGAGTTACATAAGCAGTGGGTGTCTCTATTTTATCTGGTATTGAATTAAATATCAAATTGTATTGATTCATTTATTCATTCAAAATTCATTCAAAAATCATTCATTCAAAATTCATTTATTCATTCATTCATTCAAAAATAATTAGCACCTATTATGTTTTAGACACTGGGGACAAAACAGTGAATAAAGTAGGTAGAACTCCTTGCCTCATGGAGTTTATATCCCAGTACATGAGATGCACATGCTACAGGCTTATGTGGGTAGAGGAAATGGTCATGGAATATCTTAACCTCAGTGCAGCCAGCTCACATTTGTTTAGCTACTCAACACGGGCTTTTAGCTATTCATGTAACCCGATTAGTTCCCTTCTCTACTTCCCTTTTGAAAGGAGTAACTTGTCCTGAGTTCCTACTATTTGACAAGCACTGTAACTACATTATTTTTAGTCATTACAAAATCTTTATAGAGTGTTTAACAGTATTCCCATTATACACTTGAGGAAACTAAGGTGAGAAAGCTGGAGTAATTTGCCCATAGTCACACAGCTGAGAAAGACCTGGGATTTGAGTGTACAGATACAAAACCCTGTCTTGATGAACCATATTGACTCCTCAGGTAAGCTTAGCATTGCCCTGAAAGATTCTAGATTAAAAGAAAATATTCTTCAATGTCAGCTAACTTTATGGTGCAATGAAAATGGTGGTTTCTGGGTATACCTCTATGACTTCATCTTTTATTACTAAATAAATCCAAGTTTTTTTCTGATTGATATTTTATGAGCATATGTGGTTTAAGCCAACTAGAAATTCTTTAGTTGGTTACAGATCTCAGAACATATAGTCCTGGTTAATGCTTCAAATTTCTTGCCCAAAATCCAATCCCAAACCCTACTCTAAAAACAAAACACAGCAGAAAACAACTGTTTGTAGAATAACAATCTTAGAAGTCAATATAAATAATCAAAAGTTTAAGATGTTGGCTCTTCTGGCCAAATTTGAAATAATTTGAGCATTAAAAATAATGATAATACAGGATTATAACTGTGATACTGTGATTTTTGGAAACCAAATGCAAAAATGCAACACTTGATCCTTGATTGGATTGAGGGGGTGCTTTAAAATATATTTTTGGAACAGGAAAATCTGGACAATATTCTAGATAATGTTATTTCACTAATGCTAAATTTTGTGGGTGTGATAATGAGATTGTGTTACACATAAAAATATCCTTACTCTTAGTAAATGTGGAATGAAATATCTAGAGTGAAATATCAAATTGTCTTGAACCTTTCAAAAGGTTCGTCATGTATGCAGGTGTGTGGATAGATATATTAGAAAAGCTTCAAAGTGCAGGAGGAAAAAAAGCAAAAGAGAAAGCGAGTGTTAATAATGCTGGGCGTCTGGGTGGCTCAGTTGGTTGGGCAACTGCCTTCGGCTCAGGTCATGATCCTGGAGGTCCGGGATCGAGTCCCATGTCGGGCTCCTGGCTCTGCGGGAAGTCTGCTTCTCCCTCTGACCTTCTCCCCTCTCATTCTCTCTCTCAAATAAATAAATAAATCTTTTTAAAAAAAGTAATTGTTAACCTAGGTGAAGAACCCAGAAATTTCATTGTTTTTTCTTTCAGCTTGATTGTACATTTGAATAAATTCAGGAAAAAGAAATGGGGGAAGAAAAGCAAAAGATATTGGAATAGATGGCATCTCCATTCCTTACCTTGCGGGCATTTGGAAAACGCCAAGCTCTGAAACAGCTCATCCTTGGAAGATCCAGTCCCGTCAGAAGCCTGGGTCAGGTCAACTGCTCTCCCTGCAAACCCACCCTGAGCTTCTGCCTTCAAGTCTGGCACTCTCAAGAGCTGACCAAACAGAGCGCTGGCTTCTCTGCTTCTTCCCCCAGTGTAAGACATTATAATGATCGTGTGGAACTGGCTTTGATAGACAAGAGGATATGTGTGCTTTGCTGAGAACGACTGAAGGGTGAGTCAGGAAAAGACTGGGAAGGAGATGAGGGGGCAGAGAGATGGGATGTTCGTAGCTGGGAAACAACTCAGGGAATGTGTGGGAAATGTGGAGGACTGGAGTTTGGGAGAGGGAGAAGGAGCAAGGGCTTATCTAAAAACTCTTTAATGCAAAAATAACAGGGGAAGGCTTATTTGGTCTTGTTTATTTACATGTCACAAGTTCCTACCATGAAACAGGCAGGCGGCACCTACCTGCACTTCCTCATCCTGCAAGTGAACGCAAACTTCCTTCCTACTCTTTCATCCCCACCTTCCTTTCCTTGCAAACAGCTGGGCTTATTTAAGTTAGTGTGCCCAAAGGAAGGAGCCACACATTTTAGAGCTGGAATATGTGTGAAGTGAAATTGGAGGAAAGCAAGATTAGAAACAGGAAGACCAGTTTGGAAGACTTCATTGTCGTCCCAGTGACCATGATGGTGGCCCAGATTCTGAATGCATTTTGAAGGCAGAAGTCAAGAGCATTTTGATACTGCTGCCTAGCCTACAAATATGACTGGCCCCTCCAATTTTCCTCAGGATTCTCTAGCTCTGTGATTTTTATTCTTTAACTGAAGGGCTTGTTTTCTTTGAGATACAAGGTAAGTTGGACTCTTGACAAATGAAGACAAATACGTCCCAGATTCTGGAAATGCTCTCCTTCCTCCTGATAAAGATTGGTTAGCAATATTAAAGGAAGTTGGGTCCAGCTCTATGTTCCACTTTTTCTAGGAAGCCTTACTTCTCACAGTGTAATGTCTGTCTCCTACGAACTCAAGCGCAGTCTTATCTATAGTAATAATATCATACTGACATGAGTATAGTATTTTACAATTGTTTTACACTGTTTGGGGAGGTCTTTTGTGACCCCTAGACTAGATTATGCCCCCTGTTCTACGTTCCCATGATATCTGGTTCTTCTCCTATTGTAATTCTCACTATATTTTATTGTAGATTCTTATTTAATTATCTGTCTTGTTAGATGGAAAAGCTTTATGAGGAAAAGACAATGTTATACCCCTGGTTCCTAACATAGTGTCTGCCTCATTAAAGTATTCGGTACAGTCCTACAACTGAATGAATCCAGTGAAAATTAACTCTTAATTTTCAAAACAATTCTTAAAAGGTGACCATTATTGTCACTACTTTGTTAATAGGGGAAGGAGCTGCTGAGATTGTGGTCACAAAGCTAAATAGTGGAAGAAGTAACTGGGAATGGTACCCAGACCTCAGCTCTTTCCATTGTGTTCCACCTAGAACCTAGAAGAAACATCCATTCATTTCAAGTGTCAACAGACAGTTACTGTGTACACTTGTACACTTACACTTAGTGTAGGTGTACACTAAGTACACTTACTGACACTTCACACGTCAGGCTCTACTGTGGGGACATGTTCATGGGGGGAGGGGCATTAAAAAAAGAGTAAGATTTGCATTAAGACACTGCAAACCAAAAGCAGGGAAATGGACATGCAAATACATAATTGCATTGTAGTGTGGTAAGTGCCATGGGAGCTCCTAGGAAGAATATCTAACTGCCTGGGTGAAGGAAGGCTCAAACAGGTCCTTCTGATACAGGTTTAAAAAATGAAGGAAAAAAAAATTTTTTCCAGGAATAGACTAAGGAAGGTTATTAAAGGATAAGACTGACGGCTGGCACCACCAAAGCTGGGTAACTTTGTTTCCTATTCTGTTGTTGACTCTCCCATCCCACCCAAGCCCCAGCTGCTGGCTTCAGGAAATAAAGGGATCAGTCCCAGGAACCCAGGCTTGCTTGACTCAAAAGCAGTCAATGCATTCGGAGGGCCATGGTTTGGAGCCAGGCTGTGTTATAACACCCTTGGCCTACCATATAGAGACTGAAATACCACCTATATGAATGCAGTCATTGGATTCCAACAACAAGGCTCAGCTCTCCCTATCACACACAGTCGCCCCAACACGTCATTGCCATCAACATCAAAGATCTATTTTTGCTACAAATGAAAGAACACTGGAAGGCATCTGACATGAAATAAAGGGAGAGCCCCAGAGCAAGGGGAGACCACCAGTTTACCAGAGCCTGGGAGAAGTTGCCTCCTAACACTATATCCAGCCAGCCAGGACAGTCAACAATCCTCTCACGGACACGGCACCGAAAGGCAGCCAAGAGAAGGTTACTTTGATACCATATTAGGAATTTGGAGAAGAAAAGATATTACCATAAGCAGTTAAAGTGACAGGAAATTTTTAAGTAGGGAAGCATGGTAATCATATTCACATTTTAGAAAGATAATGGACAACAGTGTGTATTGGAGGAATAGAGGACAGAGACAGGGAAATTGTTTAGAGGGTTAATGAAAAAATGCCAGTGAGAGATGATGAGGCATCTATCTGGGTAATGAGAATGAAGAGGAGGAAATGGATTCAGAAACTATTTAGGAGATGGAGTCATCAAGACCTAGATGACTAATTGCATGTAGGGGGTGAGAAAATAGGAAGAGGAGAGGATGACTCCTGAGCTTCTGACTTGGGAAAGTGGTTGGATGGTGGTTGGAAGAAGAAAGAGAAAGAATGTGTGTGTGTGCGTGTGTGTCTGTCTGTCTGTCTGTCTGAAGAGAGAGTTCAGCTTTGTAACTGCTGAAGTGACTGCCCGTAGGTACAAGTTTCTAATAGGTATTGGATATGTGGTCTGCAATCAGCAATTCAGATAATTCCAGGCTGGAGGCAGTAATATGAGAGTCACCAGAGTTTAATGGTAAGTAGGAGTGAATGAGGTAATCCAAGGAGATTATATCGAGGGAGGAGAAGGCTGGGTACCCAAACTTAGGGAACATTAAGATTTAAAGACAGTTAGAAACAGTTGCCTATGAAGAAGACTGAGGAGGCAAGCCACACAAACACTAAACTCTAAACACTACTAGGAGCCTTAGATGTTTTAGCTCAGTTGGAATTGCATTTGGCTGCTTATAACAGAAATCTGACTACAGTGGATTAACCAATTTATCCAGAAAGCAATCCAGGCAGGGCTTAATGAAGCCAGCGAGACTCAGGCACCTTCCAGCTCCCTTCATCCTATCATCATAAGATGGCTGTTCCACATTAGCCATTAAGCCCTCATTCCAAGCAAGAAGAAAGGAAAGGACAAAGAGCAAAAAGCATATGCCAAGTCTCCTCTTTTTTTTTTATCAGAAAAGCAATAGTTTTCTGAGAAGCCCCATCTTTTAAACTAAAAACTGCAACTCATTGGCCAGGAAGGGGGATATGAATATCTCACTGTATAGATACCTAGAGGAATTACTGTTTCCTTTCTTTCTCTTCCTTCCTTCCTTCCTTCCTTCTTCTCTATCTCTCTCCTTCCTTCCTTCCTTCCTTCCCTCCTTCCTTCCTTCCTTCCTCTCTCTATCACACACAGTCGCCCCAACTGTGTCTCTCTCCTTCCTGTGTGCCTTCCTTCCTTCCCCTCTCTCTATCTCTCCCCTTCCTTCCTTCTTCCTTTCTTCCTTCCTTCCTTCCTTCCTCTTTCTCTCTCCCCTTCCTTCCTTCCTCTCTCTCTCTCTCTCTCTCTCTCTCTTTCTTTCTTTCTTTCTTTAACTTTTTGTTTGGAAATAATCTCAAACTGACAGAAAACTTGCAAAAATAGTATGAAGAATTCCTGTATGCTCTTCACCCCCAATTCTCAGATATTACCATTTACATTTACTTTATTGTTTTCTCTCTCTCCCATGCACATTTACTCCTACATATGTCGCTGTATGTTTTCTACAAATAAGGATCTTCCCTTACGTAACCATAATATAGTAACCAAATCAGAATATTAACATTGATAAAATGCCATTATTTAATCTATAGCTTTTGCCAATTTTCTCACCAATGTCCTTTCTTGCAAATAAATTCATTTTTTCCCCTTTTTTCAGTCAAGGAACCAATTCAAGATAACACATTGCATTGCACACATTGCACATTGTTCTCATGATTTTTTAAACTACTTTAATCTAGAAAGTTCTTCAGACTGTCTTTATGTCTCATGTCATTGACGTTGTTGAAGGTCCCAGGGCAATTACTTTGTAGAACATCCTTTATTTGGATTTATCTGATGTTTTCTCATGATTCAAGTGATGTCTTTTTAGCTAGAATATTACAGAAATGATATGATGTCCTCAGGGCATATCAGAAGGTACATAATTTTGTTTGTCCTATTGCTAATGATAGTAATTTTGATCACTTGGTTAAGGTGGCATGGTAATATTGGTCAGATTTCCCTACTACTAAGTCACCATTTTACCCTTTGAAATTAAATTAATAAGAATCTGTGGGAAATGCTCACAGACTATATAAATATCATGTTTCTCATCAAAATTTCTCCTCCCAGTTTTAGCATCCATTAATGATATTGCCTGAAATAATATTATGGTGATTGCAAACCAGTGATGTTCTAATTCTGTCATTCATGGTATAATTTATTAGTTTGCCTTTTACCATATAGAATGTTCTTTCCTCCTCCATTCATTTGTTTGTCTCAGTATGGACTCATAGATTCCTATTCTAGGGGTGCCTGGGTGGCTCAGTCGTTAAGCATCTGCCTTCGGCTCAGGTCATGATCTCAGGGTCCTGGGATCAAGCCCCACATCAGGCTCCCTGCTTGGCGGGGAACCTGCTTCTCTCTCTCCCACTCCCCCTGCTGTGTTCCCTCTCTTGCTGTGTCTCTCTCTGTCAAATAAATAAATAAAAGCTTAAAAAAAAAAAGATTCCTATTCTATTCAATGAGTTATAATCCACTGCTATCATTATTTTGTTGCTCACATGGTTATAGACTGGCCATTAGGAGCTCCTTTAAGCTGACTTCTGTGTCCTTTCAACTTGTCGCCATCATTCTTTGAGCACTTTTCTTGAGATGATTAATTTTAATAGAGCATGTGACCTCCTTGATCAAGTCAGGCTTCTGTTAGTAAGAAACAAAAGGAGAAGTGAAGATGGTGTGCACAACCAGTCATGCCTACCACACCTTGTTCCTCACCAGCCAAGAGCAGGTGGCTTGAATCCAGGCTTACAGCCTTGCATCATTTTAACAAAACAACATTGTGCCCACATTCCAAAAAGAGCCTTGAGGCCATGTAATTCCATCCACGCCTTTCCTAACTATAATCCTTTATCACCATCCAAAGTGAGTGCTCCTAGGGCCAGGTCCCCCATGTTGCACAATTCCTGGGGGTCCCATTCATGTAGTAGACTAGGGATGATGTACTAGAGCAGGGGCTGGCAAATTTTCTTTATGAAGAGCCAAATGGTCAATATTGTCAACTGTGTGGGCCATTTGGTCTTGGTGGCCACTACTCAACTCTGCCATTGTAATGTGAAAGCGGCCACAGATAATACGTAAATGAATTGGCATGGCCAGGATATAATAAAACTTTATTTATGGATACTGACGTTGAATTTCACATTATCTTCATGTATCACAAAATATTCTTACATCCAATTTTTAAAAATCATTTAAAAATGTAAAGCCATTCTTAGTTCGTGGGCTTTTCAAAAATAGGCAGCTGGCTAGATATGACCATAGTTTCCCATTCCTTGCCTTGCTCATCCTGAGCTCTCATATATGGTGGCCCTGCCTCCAGCCCTGTCTCTTCTCCTTCCCCCTAATCTCCAGTTGGCCACCTTGCTCTGGACTTTCTCTCTATCTTTTGCCCTCCTCTTTCTCAGGTCTTTACTCTGTGCCTCAGAATCCCCATTCAATTGTAAAGTTCTTTTCACCTTTAACCTCCTAGCTCCTTCCTTGCCTGACTGCAAAGTAAACGTATTCCCTAAGGAACTTTCCTTGCTGAATTCTAGAAAGGATGCTACTTATTTTCTCATGCCCCATAACCCATGGACATGAGAAGTGGTGTTGACATCCTCCACATTCCTTAATCCTATTTCTAAACCTTTACTCTTGCACCCTCTTGCAAAACCCCCTTCTCCTTTAAGGCTCTTATCATCAGGACTCATTGAGCAATTAGCCAATGCACATTGAGTGACATCCTCACAACCACTAGGAGATAAGTACCATTCTTATCCCCATTTTGCAGAGAGGCACAGAGAGGTTAAAGTCACACAGCCAGTAAATGGCAGAGCCAGGATTCTAATGCAAGCAGTCTACCCTTGTTACCAAGATGGTATATGGCCTTTTCTGTATGATTATGTACCATGCGGACAATTATGCTCCCATCCAACTTTCACTATCCATTATCGGTTAGGCACATGGGCAGAAACATGCACACTCAACTTGACTCCTTTGAAAAGGATTTAATAGATGAACCATTTATAAAGGTATAAGGTGGTCTTTCTCAATCTTTTTTCATTATCGTCTACCCTAACGAGGAAATTTAATTTGCTAATTAATTCTACTAATTAAATTAACTTAATTAATAAGACATCCAGTTCACCCTGACCCAATCCCCTCTTCCTGCTTTTAAGTGGAAGTCTTTCTAACTGCAAATAGTGGTTGGCTCTGGGACAGGGAACTGGATGGCTGGAGGCGGGCAGGAGGATGACCTTTCCAGCTTTTGAATGCTGTACAATATGCTTATATCATCTAATTTTAAAATAAAATGTAACTTTAAAAATTGACCTAAAATGCAAATATGGTCATTCCTTCCCATGCTGAAAACACTTCAGTAGCCCATCTGCCACCAAGTTAAAATCCAAATTTGTTCACATGTCACCCAAGACCCTAGCATGCTTATTTAGCCTCATCTCCAACACTTCTCACCTCAAAGCCTGTGTCCAGGCATGTGAATTACTGAAAAGTGAATGCATTCCCTGAGCAACAATCTTCCTTTGCTGCCAGTTTACCCATAAAGCCATTTTGCATCAGTTCCCTGTTTTTGTGTACCTGCCATTTCTACATCCTAGAATGCAAAGCCTCTCCCTCTTCCCTTCTTCCCGGTGAATTCTTCATTCTTCAGAGTCAATTAAAATAACTTCTCTAGGGGCGCCTGGGTGGCTCAGTGGGTTAAAGCCTCTGCCTTCGACTCAGGTCATGATTTCAGGGTCCTGGGATCAAGCCCCACATCGGGCTCTCTGCTCGGCAGGAAGCCTGCTTCTCCCTCTCTCTCTGCTTGCCTCTCTGCTTAGTTGTGATCTCTCTCCCTCTCTGTCAACTTAATTAATTAATTAATTAATTAATTAATTAAATAAAATAACTTGGCCAGATTCCCATGAGATTTGCAGCAGACCTTCTCTGTGCCACAACAACACAGGGTAGTGACCAAGAGTACAGGCTGTGATGCAAGACTGTGTGGATTTAAATCCTGGATTTGCTACGTAGCAGTTGGTGACTTTGGGCAAGTTATTTAACCTTTGCGATTCTGTTTCCTGATTTGTAAAATGGAGATTAGAGGAGTTCCTATCTTACAGGGAGAGTATTCATTTACCAAATATTTACTATGTATTGTGTACCAAAACAGACAAAAATTCTTGCTCTGGCAGAATTTATATTAGCTTTGAGAGCAAGGATTGGCAAACGACAGCCCTTGTGACAAATTTAGCCCCTGTTTTGTAAATAAAGTTTTACTGGAACATGGCCACGCCCATTTGTTTCTAGATTGTCTATAGTCGCATGCTACAATGGTTGAGTTGAGTGGCTGCAACATAGATCACAGAGCCTGCAGAGCCAAAGATATTTACTTAAGAAGATAATTACCTTTAAGGAAAAAGCTTGCCCCTGCTCTGGTGAGATTGAGCTCACACATGTAAAGTGTTTAAAATTTTAGAACATTACCACTTGGTAAGCACTCAGTAGGTGCCAACTTTATGAATATTACGGCATACCTTTACTATAACACTTTATATTGGTACTCAGTAAAATTTTTGCTGAATAAACTAATAAGCACAGGTAAAGAGGAACCAGAATTTGGGGTTATGGAAGCCACTTGAGGAAGAGTTTTAAGAAAGTGGAAGAGGTCAGCTATGTTAGGTGACAAATCAATACTGAAGAAAGGACTGTCAGATTTAGCAATCAAATGAAGTGACCTAGCCAAGGAACAACTTGTGTGAAATGGTGAGGACAAAAGCTACACTATGGTAGATTTAGGAGAGAATGGAAGTGAGGAAGAAAGTAGATTGTATATTATATTTATAATGTGACAGCTATGTGACAGCAAGTATTGAGATAAAAATGAACACATTTGGTCTGCCACTTGAATTTTTAAAAATCTGCTAGCCCAAAATGTTGAGTTTATTGAAATATTGGGATATCTGATGGATTTTCTGCTTATCTTTGGGTTGTTTAGTGTTGGGTAAAATGTCAATGGTTCAAATTCAAGTCCAGAACTAACAGAACTTCAGGCCAAAACTTCAAGCTTAGAACCACTAAAAGATTTATGATGTTGGTGATAAAGTAATGTTTGTTTCTTTTGTGATCTTAATCATTCTGTGATCTTAACTGGTTTGAAATGAGAATTTCAAGGCAAACAACAGTATAAATTTGCCAGCAAAACATTTATTATAACTCAAAAAAACTATACAAGCATTTTTTTGTTCATCTCATAAACTTTTGCATACATTACACATTCTGATAGATACAGATATGTGTGTATAGAAAGAACTTGGTTAATTTGGTCATTGCTTTCCCCATCCCCTCCAGAAATTTATGATTTAGTTGGTAAAGAAAGATAGTTGAACAAATAGTTTCAATATTTGTTATGGATGCTAAGGTAGAAGTTTAGATAGGATATAGCAGAGGTACGGAAGAATAAAATATTTTACATGAAACTATTTTGCTATCTGTCACCTATTTGCCAAGTATTTTTGTATCTATGGAGGTGTACATTAAGACTAAAGAGAATGTTATCATATCATAGCTGCTTCCTGGAAAACACATATGAGACATTTAGTACTCTGAACACACGCATATCATTACTGAGGATTTTTTTAGGGGGTTACAAAAGAGTATGTTTAATATGATCTTATGTTTACTAAAATATACACTGTATGGGGAGCTCTGGGTGGCTTAGTTGGTTAAGCATCCAACTCTTGATTTCGGCTCAGGTCACAATCTCAGGGTTATGAGATCAAGCCCCACATCAGGCCCTGTGCTGAGTGTGGAGTCAGCTTAAGATTCTCTTTCTCTCCCTCTCCCTCTGCCTCCTCCCCTCATGCGTGTATGCACTCACTCGCTCTCTCTCCCTCTTTTTCTCTCTCTCACAAAAATAAATAGAATTTTAAAAATAAATTATAAAATATACACTGTATAATATTACATTAGAATATATACTATATAAAAAATAAAACATATACTATATATAGAAAAAGTATATAAAGATACACATTTAAAATTTTAACAGGTTATATCTGGATGATGGGATTACTAGGATATAATTTTCTTCACTATGCTTTTTTAGACTTTAAATGTTTATACAATGAACAGGGATTACTTTTATAATCATGAATAACAATGGAACAAAACTATTGAGTTTTAACCATCACATGTTATAAACATATAACATTTGTACTTGCAAGCACCCAGAGGCTACAGGTTCTTTTTTTTTTTTTTAAGATTTTATTTATTTATTTGACAGAGAGAGAGATCACAAGTATGCAGAGAAGCAGGCAGAGAGAGGGAGGGGAAGCAGGCTCCCTGCTGAGCAGAGAGTCCAATTCGGGGCTCGATCCCAGGACCCCGAGATCATGACCTGAGGGGAGGGCAGAGGCTCCAAACCACTGAGCCACCCAGGCGCCCCGAGGCTACAGGTTCTTATGTTTTTGTAGATTGTCCAATGTTTAGTTGTTACAAGAATAGCAACAAAAATTTCTCAGTCTACAAATGTCAGCAGATAACATCTCAAAGAGATGTGTCTAGAAGTCCACTCTATCGGCTAGTTCTCTTCTGTGAGGTGGCAAACCAACCAGGCACCTGCCATTGAAATATTGGGATTTACTTAAAACAGGGAAGGTATGGGCACCTGGGTGGCTCAGTTGGTTGAGCAACTGCCTTCGGCTCAGGTCATGATCCTTGAGTTCCGGGATCGAGTCCCACATTAGGCTCCTGGCTCCACGGGAAGTCTGCTTCTTCCTCTAACCTTCTCTCCTCTCATGCTCTCTCCCACATTCTCTGTCTCTCAAATAAATAAATAAAATCTTAAAAAAAAAACCAACAGGGAGTGTATGCAATGAGTGCATACTGCATGAATTATTTAGTTTGGCTTCAAAGAACAAGACATTGGTAAAAAGTGTCTTAAGCAATAAAGATTTACTGCTTCACATAACATGAAGTCTGGAAGTAGGTGGGTTCCAAATCCAGTTAACTCAGTCGTTCAGCAATTTGAGGATTTGGGGTCAGCTCTCCTTTGACTTTGGTGGCTTCCTCCTTCTGGGTAGCACTGGACATCACCGCTTCACACAGAACTTCCAAAGGCTGGCACGGGAGGGCATTCCCCTCTTACTCCATTTCTCTTTTTGCCAGGGATTCAAATGTTTCTCAGAATTGAATTTCCCTAGCAGACATCTTCCTACATTTTATTGGCTACATTGTGACGGTTCAGTGTAAGGAAAAATAGAGTAAAGAGACTATAGTTGAAAGAAAAAACCAGAGCCACCCCTAAACTAAGAAGGGAGAGAGGAATTTCCATTATTTCCCTAGACCAACAGTGTCCAGTAGAATTTAATGGGAACCACAATGCAAGATTACGTGCATATATATATGTAATATATAGATATATACAAATATATAGTATAAATAAATGATGTAAATAAATATATATATATTTAATATTCCTGAGTAGACTTTGGAAAGCTAAAAACAAGTCTTCATTTTCTCTTTCATGAATGAGCTACAACATAGATAAGCAAAATTGCTTCCCATGAGCATAATTAGAAGTGCCAAGGGTACACATTGTAAGAATCCAACAAGACCACCTTAGTTACTGAACTTGGACTTTGAGTTATGATTTTAGATATGATCCTATCTGTGTGGCCTTTTTTTAAAAAGCATTTTAACTCTTTTTTTTTTTTAAGATTTTATTTATTTATTTGACAGAGAGAGAAAGAGAGAGATTACAAGTAGGCAAAGAGGCAGGCAGAGTGAAGGGGAAGCAGGCTCCCCACCGAGCAGAGAGCCCGATGCGGGGGCTCAATCTCAGAACCCTGAGATCATGACCTGAGCCGAAGACAGAGGCTTTAACCCACTGAGCCACCCAGGCGCCCCTAACTGTGTGGTCTTAACGAAGTCACTTGGCTTATCTGGGCTTACCTATCCTAGCTTCCTCATCTTAAAACACATAGTTCTTTAAAATGTCCTTTGAACTCTAGTACTACAGGATTTTACACTGCTGTTCATCTGCGGACTTTCCCAGCCTCTTATTTGATACGAGCAAGTTGGGCCAGAGACACATGGAAAGTTATTCAGAAGGGTACTTTCTCTGATGCCACGGGCAAATGTACTTTTAGAGGAAAAGAAAGAAGGCAAGCCATAGTGCGGGTCATTCATTTAATCAGTAAGTATTACAGGACACTCACTAAGTGCCATAGTGAGTGACTCTAGATTGAATAAGGGAGAATAAGAAGTAGTGTTCACTATCAGTGAGCTTACCATCTAGTGGGAAGGTAATGTAGATAAATAGATACACAATTACATACTGTGCAAAGAAGCCTAGGACAGAGGAAGATGAGGTCATACATTGGAGCACCAAGCCCCAGTGAGGGAAGTGACAGAACTTCCCTGAAGGAAGGGAATACACAAGGGAGGCCAGGAGGAAGAGGATTTGGTTGGCCCTCCTGCTGCTGTGGGAAATTGCCTCGCTTATAGGGCAGCTCGCCCAACAATGTATTTGCTTTTCTTCTTTTCTCTGACATAGTGTTTTTCTATTCTTTTCTGCAGTGTATTTGCCCAGATGTCTGTATGCCTGGGATCAGGTGAGAGGGCCACAGAGAAACTCTTGCAACGGACTCCCAGCTTCTATTTTCGATTTTCCAGCACCTTCCACTGCCATCACCTCCAGCACTGCCACCACCGTTTCGCCCCTCCTCGTCCCCTCTCACCACCTCCATCATCACCAACAGCACGACTGCTTCTCAACTCCTTCATCGTCGGCACCATCATCCTCTCCTGCACCACCAGGAGCACCACCTCTGCCACCATCAAAAGAGTGGACCAGTAAGCCTTGCTTTAACTAATCCCAAACTGTGTATAAAGTCTGATTTAATATAATGAACAAATTAGGGGATGGTTATTTGCTTTTCCAAATTACTCAATCTGTGGCAAATTTAGTTAAGTTTCCCTGGTATTTTTTAGATGTGTTTTGGTTTACAAATTTGAATTTGAATTTGCCCAGATCTCTTTAGGAATATACCTATTTTAAGAGGCAAGACAGGATTTTCATGCTGAGAAAGAAAGACAAGCATAGTAAGTTCATAAGGTCTCTTTCTTTATTCATTAAATTATGGAGAAGAGTTTTATAGCATGCACAAATCTACTAAACATTAAGCAACTTTTTTTTTTTTTAGTTACTTGGTCATAAATCAGTGACTGGAAAGGTGGAAGTTAATTCTATCAATAGGACTCCTATATATAAATAGTAACCTAGGGGCACCTGTGTGGCTTAGTCAGTTAAGCATCTGCCTTTGGCTCAGGTCATGATGCTGGGGTCCTGGAATTGAACCCCACGTTGGACTCCCTGCTCAGCAGGAAGTCTGCTTCTCCCTCTGCCCCTCCCCCCGATGGTGCTCTCTTTCTCTCTCGAATAAATAAAATCTTTAAAAATTAAAAAAAAAATAGTAACCTATATGTAAATATATACTGGTACTTACATAAAAATGATTAATATATTTATGTACTTAAACATGTATATCTTATATGTATCATATATTTGTATTACAAATATAAATATTTATAAATGTGATCAATGTATATTATTATTATAAATATCCTAATATCCTTCCCTAATTGTGAAACTTGGGGTAGAGACCTAAGTAGGTTGTAAAATTTATTACAAGTGCCTCTCACCCTTGTGTGAGCCTTCCTTGCCATATGACTGTGCCGCTTTTCTTATCAAGAAGGAGAGTCTAGGGGCACCTGGGTGGCTCCATTGGTTAAGCATCCAGCTCTTGGTTTTGGCTCAGGTCATGATCTTAGGGTCATGAGATCGAGTCCTGCATCAGGCTCTGTGCTGGGCCTGGAGTCCGCTTAAGATTCTCTCTCTCTCTTTGATTCTCCCTCTCTGCTTGCTTTCTCTCTTAAAAAAAAAAAAAGAGAGAGAGAGAGAGAGTCTATTTCCCCACTCTTTGACTCTTGATTCTGGGTTGGCCGTGTGACTTCTTTGGCTAATGGGATATTATTAACAAATGTGACGCAAACAGAGGCTTGAAAAATGCATGCACTTTGGGGTTTGCCCTTTCTTGCTGAATTGGGAACCCTGCCACCACCGCCATATGATCTAATCAGGGCTGGCCTGCTGGAAGATAACAGATCATGTGGAGCAGAGATGAGCTGGTCCAGCTCAGGCCCTAGTAGACCAACCAGCGCACCAATTGCTAAGTATATTAGAGACCATCCTAGACCATCCGGTCTCAGCTGAACTGGGTAAAGCCAAAAGAGCCGCTCAGTCAACAGACCTGAGACTCATGAGAAACAATAAATATAATGTTTATTGTTTTTTTTTAAAGATTTTTATTTATTTATTTATTTATTAGGAAAAAGAGAGAGTAAGAGAGAGCATGAGAAGGGAGAAGGTCAGAGTGAGAAGCGGCCTCCCCGTGGAGCCGGGAACCTGATGTGGGACTCGCTCCCGGGACTCCGGGATCATGACCTGAGCTGTTGCTAGGCAATTGCTTAACCAACTGAGCCACCCAGGCACCCTGTTTATTGTTTTAAGCTACAAAATTTTGTGGTGGTCTGTTATACAGCAAAAGCTAACTGATACAGGAACCATAGATTACTGAGTTTTCTTTTCCTCTTTTCTCTTTATCTCTCTCTATCCATTACCAAAAACTTGGTAGAATGTTTATTATTAAAGGGCAGAGTAACCACAAACATACTATTTTTCATTTTGTTCCATTTCTAAAAGTGCTGATTCTTTTTTTTTTTTTTTTAATTCTCTTTCATTATTAAGCTTCCTTTCTCAGTTATGGTCTTCACAGAAGAAAGGGGGTGGAGAATAAAGGTAGGAAAACGAAGCCTGATGAAAAGAGTAAGGAAATGGGAAATGGGAATTGTGGTGATGGTGGGATAGTGACATCAGAAAGAGACGTGGCTACAACTCGTACAGTGTTGATTAACTTCCTGGGTGAAGTTCGTTCTATAATATCAGAATCTCTACAAAACTCCCTGGCATTGACCCCAGATGTCCCTGTGTTAAATTGCAAACACACATTCTAAAATTCCCCTTCTGTTCCATTCCTTATTTCCTCTCAATCTTTTTCACAATCCAAAATATGGCTTTCTATTTTGGTAGTTAGAATTTTTTTGGCTGTAAGTGACAGAAGCCCAATTTGATCTTAAAAGTCCAGATCATCCTCAAGCTTTGGGCAAGATTGAATCCAATTGCTCAAATGATGTCCCCAGGGAACTGTCTGTCTCTAGATTCTGCTCTCCTCTGTGTTGGCTTCACTGTATTCCTAGATCCTTGACCTATTTTGTAGGTCCCAAAGTTGAGTGGTGGCAATTGTCAGTTGTGTCTCTCCATCTTGGAGGATCAAACCCTCCTCCCCTTCCCCACCTGTCACCCTAATCACATTAAAGGCACTAAGATTCATCCAATTTCCCAATACAGAGTCTTGGGGCAGGAGATTGGGAACTGGTATCTTTCCTCCCCCAAGAGGCCCAGGGCTCCTCATGCAAACTGCTGTACCCACTGACAAGTTCTGCCTACCTGGGGTCTCAGAAAGGGGCCTTGATCCAGTCAAAAAATTCTTTCATGGAGAAGTTAAAAACACAACTACTTATAGGTGCCAGAAGCCTGACAGACAAGGCAGCAGGTACCCCAAACAATCAATTGTTACTGAGCAGGGATTTGGCATTCAGCGTTGCTGTATCTTTGAGTTTCTTCAGGAGCCAAAAATCTTGATTTTTTGTGAAATATTCTAATTTTAAACTGTTAGCTTGATTTTTTTTTTTTTTTTTAAGCAGGCAAAACAAAACTTGTCTGGGCCTTATCTGGCCCAGGGGCAATCAGTTTGTGAATGTGGTTTTTATGCCCTAAATCCCAGAACAATGAATGTCCACTTGCCCCACGTTTGCATAACTATGGCACCACTGCAAAGAACTGGGACTGACAAAGATCCACTTTGAACCCCGCTGCAAAGGT
The DNA here is from genome assembly GCA_028533885.1 of Nasua narica. Lineage (NCBI taxonomy): Eukaryota > Metazoa > Chordata > Mammalia > Carnivora > Procyonidae > Nasua > Nasua narica. The sequence continues at coordinate 50,349,378 of CM052811.1, forward strand.
TCCAGGACTTCAGGGTAGTCGAAGGTCCTTTAGAGTGGCCTATGTGGCCTCCCTGACCTGGCTCCTAGCTTCTCTAGGGCTTGTTACTCCCACACTCCCCTACACTGTTTCCCGCCTCAAGGCCTTTGTGTTCACTGGGCTATTCCAGAGGCCCCTACTCCCAGTTATCAAATCAACACTCTCACCCTCCTTCAAGATCCAGCTCAAACACCCCATCCTCCTTTCCTGGAGCTCTGCTTTCTCTAGAGGCTTACTTTGTGTTTTAGAGGGGTACCCCATTGCCCTAAAGTTTTCTTCACAGGCCTGTTGCCCCACCTGACCTAACCCCTAGAGGGCAGGACCCTGGGTTCATTCACCTCTGTATTCCTATTGCCTTATAGAATACCCACACTTTGAGTGCAGATTGGAGGAATGAGCATGCAATTTGAAAAATGAGCCTTATTTATTGCCTTTCATATGCCAGGCACCTGTTGGCAAAGAACTGGTAATTTTTATTTTGAGAAAATAAGTTCAAACTTGTTTAAGAGAAGGGGGGAAAACCCTCTGCATACTTTCAGTTTTTTAAAGATTTTATTTATTTATTTGACAGAGATCACAAGTGGGCAGAGAGGAAGGCAGAGTGAGAGGGGGAAGCAGGCTCCCTGCTGAGCAGAGAGCACCATGCGGGGCTGATCCCAGGACCCTGAGATCATGACCTGAGCCGAAGGCAGAGGCTTTAACCCAATGAGCCACCCAGGCGCCTCTGCATACTTTCATTTTTAAAATGACCACATACTTGTGAAATATTTGTTGTAAAGAATAAGTTTTTATACTTCCTCTGCTTTGGACATAGCTGAGTCTTCTAAGAGTTCTAGAACTAGAGAATGGCTAAACTGACTCGTTTCACTAGCCTTTCTCCGGAACCTCAAAGGTCCCCAGGGCTCTTACAATCGGAGATATTTGCTGCCTCAGAGGAGAGAAGGAACCAGCTCTTCAGAATGAAACAGCACTTCTAAAGAGGCGGTGGCCTATGTGGGGAAAGGGAGCAGCCACAGTCGAAAGACCCTTTGAACAATCCGCTCTGAAATTGACTGAGGCTGGTAGAGGTGTAAACTGAAACTCCAGAGGCTAACCCTAAGCGGTTACATTTTCTCCACCAGAAGATTTCCCAGGCCTGTCACTCATTCCTGCTTGCTTTCTCTCCCTCCCCAGCGCACGCACACACACATTTTGGTGGACCGCTGCACTTGACATTGAGCCTGTCTCCTGCCTGAAGTGGGCACCTCGAAAAGCAGCGAGGTTGGCGTTTCATTCATTAATATGACCTCGAGGTAGGAGGGAGGCAGGGACAAGAGCCTTTCATCTCTGCTACTTAAAATCCCAACAGCGCAGCAGAAAGGGAAAATGAGCTGGGAGTGAGCTGCATCGGGGCATGAAGTATGGCATGATAACGGTACCAGCGAGCGCGTCAGCGGCCCGCCCGCCGGCTATTTATACCACGTAGATTATGCAATCTGGCTCCAGCCATTCATGCCCGGACTGGGACGCCCCGCGCCGGGGGGAGGCGGGTGGGGGGCATCATTCCCGGGCGCCGGGTCAGTTTCTGAGTTTGCATCATCCCCTTTATTACGAGAGCTTGGGTTTCCATTCCCGCCGGCCGGTCTTGGGAGAGACAGCTGGGCTACAAACTCACTTGGCACACACTGGCACACACGGCCACTTACTTAAACATAATAAAGGCACCGGGACTCCGAGGCGCTGCAGAGCCGCGCGCAGGGCTGGGCTCCCGGCAGACCGGAAGGAACTGATAAACCAAGCGCTAATGATACCCGCTCCCTCCCCCGTCGGAAGTGTCCTCCGAGCGCGGGTCATTGAGAAATACCGAAGGGGCAGAATGGGGGTGAGGTGAGGACAGGCCTGGGCGCAGCTGCGAGCGCCTTGCGGGGCGGGGAGCGAGGGCGCCGCGGTAGTGGGGGATTTGGCCTGCGGGGCCGAGCCGGGCCGCCCGAACCTTAGGGCACAGCCGAGTCCTCCCCAAAACACCCCGGCTCGGCGCGCGCGCCCCTGTAGGAGCTGGGGGGAGTGACTTATCAGATCCCAACCCCACCCCGGGGAGATCTACACTCGCGGCCTCAGCCAGATCCAAATGAGGTGGGAGGACGCAGGGAAGGGGCGAAGGACACTCAAGAGAACCGACTGCCGAGAAAGATAAAATGTCCGCTTCTCCCCGCACCCGTGCGGGGCGGTAGGGAGCGGGGGCCGCGGCCGGCTTCCGAATGAAACCAGACCTGCGGGTCTACTGAGCATGCCCGTTCCGTGGCCACCGAGGGTCGCTCCGGTTCCGCGCTCCAGGCTTTCCAGGCGGCCGGCGGAAGGACCCGGGTGGGGGTGCTTCTCCGCGCCCGACTCCGGCTAGAGGGGCGGGTAGGCGGGGGTCCTGCTGGGGCTCTGCTGGGTGTACATGAAGTTGTGAGAAGATCGACTCTACTTTTGAAGCTGTACGATCTCACCAAGAGTCGACACCCTTGAATCGACCGAGTTCAGAGCTGCCCGCCCCCTGTTTGCCGGTTGTGGGGGAGAGACACGGATGTCGGTATTTAGCTCTTTCAATAATGTCATTAAATTAAAGCCCTAAATCCGTGATACCCGCTATTCTGGTAACAATTCAGTAGATTTCGATAAAACCCTGATATTCAGATCAATCAATATATCCGAGTTATTCGCCCAATATCGCCATTTATTCTATGGAGCTGCAGGAGTCGCAGTAATTGATGGGGAAGACCAAGAGGTGACCTGCTAAGAACATTTACATTAAAAAGGCCCTTTTGGCTGAAGAGAACTGGACAGATTTCTTCTTTAAAGGGACATGAAGGAATGTGAGTGAAAGAGGGTGGCATTTAGTAATACAACTGGCTAAGGAGGAGAAAGGGTTGCCATTCATCTATTTGCAGTGTGCTGCTTAACACCGTACGTTCACTGTAACCATTTATTTTTCCCAGCAACCCTATGTTGAGGGTATTATCCTGACCCTACAGGTGTTGTACCCAAGTCTCAGAGAACCTAAGGACCTGCTGGCATTTGGCATCAGGACATCCAAGTGGGGAGCTGGTGATGCCTGGACTTCGGAATGTTTTCCTTTGCTCCTCTGGCTGCCTGGTCTGCCCTCTGGGCCAGTCATTCAGTCCTATTAGCAGGGAGTGGATGAATGAGTGCTGACGACATGGATTAACTTGCCTACCTGCAGAAACTTATAATCATCTCACCTGCCACCTTGCCATGTGGGCACTCTGAAACTGGAGGGTGGAGCCATAGAGATGTCCATTGGATGGAAAATTTTGACATGGACAAATATCTGTTCCTGGAAGTTCAGGAATGACTAAGTGGGATCTCTTTCAGCACCTCCAGGAGAAAAGCAATGACCAAAGGTGAGAACTGGACAGATGCCTTAGCCTTATGGGGATTTAGAAAACAATGAGATGCTCCTTTGTTTACTGCTTTCTCACAGTCTCTCAGTGGCCTCAAAACCGAAGAAAGACAAGATTGTCCTTGCTATCACGGTTTTATAAAGAAGCTGAAGAATTGCTAAGAGTCTCACTCAAAAAAAAAAAAAAAAAAAAGTCTCACTCAATGTCTCAAGGCTGCTAGGAAAAAAACAAACCCAGGCATTCCTCCCTTGCCTACTTCCCTTTTCAGCACTACACACCAGCACTCGGCATCAAAGGTGGGTGAACCCTAATCCATGTCCACAAAGATCATGGTTGTGATAGGCATGAAGCCTAGGGTAAACCACGTTTGTCCTTGACTCAAGGTGATACTGTTACTATCTTTGGAACACTTGTGGCTCTCCAAATGCATTATATACCCTTTAGGTATACTACATTTGAGGCATATATTTAGTCTCTTAGTTTGTTCAGCCACTGCCATTTGGTTAAAATCTCAGGATGTTCTCTTGGCACATTCAGTAGGGTGGAAAAGTGTACTGTGCTTGCAGAGCACAAGGGGGCAGGGACTTTACCTCTTGCTTTCTAGCAAGATTCCCCAAAGGAAATACTGAACAGCTATGTAAAGTAAATGTACGGAGCCCCTTGTTCCAACTATAAAGAATCTCAAAACTGCAACAGCAGAACATCAAACCAAGTAAAGATCCCTGTGCAACTGCACAGGTTGCATGCCAAGGAAGCCAGCCTTATCCATTGCCCAGACGATGCTACTTTGGAGAGCATGGGCCCATTCACCCCCATGGTCCCAAGGCCAAGACAAGAAAAATCATTTAAAGACAAAGGGTAAGAGGAGGGGGGATCCAGAAACTCTCTTATCTCATCTGTGCCGAAGCCCACTGGGCTGGTAACCTCTGGCCCAGTAACAATGGCCTTCAAGGGCCTGGGACAAGGGCCATCCTCCAACACGAGAGAGGTTTACTAAAGAATTTTTAAAATGTATTTGGGCTTATCTTTTAACCCGAAGAAGTCCATCATTTCTACTGAAATGCAAACGTTTCTGGGCTGTGTTGGATTTGCCTTTTTTGTTTTAATGTATAAATACTAATTCCTCAAAAATGCCCACTCTGCTAGCAAGACAAAAAAAAAAAATCACAAGATTCATGAGAAATTGAAAAGCCTCTGCCATTCAGAACCTTGGCAAAAACACCTGTGCCGTCCCCACCCTCCCGTTCCACTGGAGGGTAGTTAGGTCCTCTGAGCCCAAGCACCTCTCTGGGCCTCCCCTCAACTCCACGTCTCCGCCCCCGCCCCCCACCATTTTTAATCCAGGGGTTTGGATGGAGGGAGGGAACCAAACTGGAGCCAGATGTGTGCGAGTCCCCGGCTCCCGCCTCCTCCCTCCTCTCGGGCTTCTTAAAACCCGGAGCGTTGGCGAAAACGGATCCGGAGCCAGACAGACGCCGCACAAACAACTCCGCTCCGCGACTCCTCCGGGAGTGGAAGCCAGGAGGGAGGGGGAAAGGAACCCGGGCATGCTCAGTAGGCGGGACAAAGTTTTTTTTTTTTTTCTCCCCCCCCCCCCTTTTTTTTTCTCTCGGTCGCAAGTAGGAAGCTTTTTGCACTCCACCACCTCTGGCCGCTGGGAAGACGTCATCGCTTCCGCCCTACTTCCTCCTCCTGTTGGCGGCGGTGAGAATCCAATATGGAGTAAATCGGTGGAGTCGAGAGATGGGGCTCGGACGGGGCGCCCTGCACCGCCTCCCAGGCGCACCTCCCCCGGCCGGCGACCGCTCCCCGGAACAGTGATTGGCCCGGCCTCCGGGGGCGACCCCGGACCGAGCCCCCGCCCGTGGCTGGCCCTTCTCTCCTCCTCCTCTCAGCAGTCTCCGCCGCTCCACAGCGCGCTTGTTTTTCTCCTCCTCTCCCCCACCGCCGTCCCCTGCCCAAATCTCTCCCCCTCTGCTCGCTGCCGAGCCCCCGGAGCCCCTCCTGCGGAGCCCCGGGCGCTGCTGCACTCACTCCGCCCTCAGCTTGCCTTTGCACCCCTTCCCCAAACCTCAACCTACTCCTGTCGCCCTGCTTCCCCTTCTGCCTCCTTCGGCGCCCCTTCATCTCTCGCCGCTCCCCCTCCCCAACCAAATCAGGCGATCTCCGGAGATGTGAAGAAGGGGGGTGAGCGGACAGGAAGATGAAGGGAGCAAAGCTGCCCGCCGCGGGACAGGCGTCTAGGTGAACAGGAAAATGACCGAAGAAACACACCCGGACGAGTAAGTTTGGACGCGGGGTGGGACGAGGGTGCCCCGCGGGGGCAGCGAGGGAGACGGGGTTGAGGACGCAGGCGGGGACGCTGCTTGGGTGAACTTGGCGTGGGGTGCAGCTACTAGCCGGCCTATGGGCTTTGGGCTGCGAGATTTCCCCTCTCATTTAAGTGAGGAGGGGGCAAAGACTGCTGAGGGCCGGCGGGGCGCGCCTTGAGTCGGCGGGCTGGTGGCCGCGGCGGGGGCCAAGGGCGCGCGGGTGACCTCGGGGCGGTCCCCGCTCCCTCTCCGGGGACTCACAAACACCCCCTCCCCCCCGAAGTCTTCCGCGGCCGGAGCAAAAGACCTGACACCCCCGCTCCGGCTTCCTGGGGTCGGTGGGTTTTCATGTAGTGACTTTGTGACTCCTGCCCCGCCGCTCGCCCCCCCGGTCCCTTAGGGAGCCCACTGGGGCCCAGGCTCCGCCATTTCGTTTTCTTGAATCGCTCTCATTTGCATACCACATTTTCATTCATAAAAAACACCGCGGAGCGAAGGGAGGACTGGGCGCGGGCTGCGCGGGGGTCTGCGTGAGCCCGGATCCCCGGGCAGGTCGCCGTGCGGGAGCCGCCGGAGGGGTCCCGCGGCGCATGTGAGCGTGTGTGCACGCGCTTTTGGGCTCAGGATAGGCGCCCCGCGGGATCGGGGCCGCTCGGGGGCGGATCCGAGTCGTGTGCTGAGGGGGCGGGCGGGAGCGTGCGGGGCAATGTGCTGCGGGCCAGTGTGTGTATGTGAGTGTGTGTGTGTATGTATCTTGTGAGTGTGTGTGTGCGCGCGTGCACAGGCATGCGTGCCCAGCCCGCGGGCCCGAGGGGAACAATGCTCGGGGCGCTCCGCTGGAGGGGCTCCGGGGCTGACCCGCCGCCTTCCGCGGGATCCGTGCCGTTTCCCAACCCCCGGCCAAGGTGAGGCTCCTTCTAGCCTCGCGGTGGCGGAGTCGGGTTTGGCTTTCTCCCACCCCCGCCCGGGGCGTTTCCAATCGGGGGAGAAGCGGAGGCTGGGCTCCTGGGCCCGGCGTCTGAGGTCGTTGCCTTCGGGTCCGAGTGGTCACCGCACGGCGGCCGATGTGCTCAGTGGCTGTGCCCGCCACCAGCCACTGTTTTTTTTTTTTTTTTTTTTGTGAATAAGACGCTCTCCTTTATTGTCACATGATATCCCTCCCCTCCTCCCCTGCACATTCATAAATCCGGAGCCTGCCTCGGCTCCTTTCATTCAGAGCTGCCATTAGTTAAGGTAGCAGTGGCGCTGGCTTGGGCGCAAAGAGCTGGTTGGTAGCCACTGGGAAGCACCCTGGGGGGAGGCCCAGAGAGCGAGTGTGTGGGGTTGTGGGGGCTGCGGGTATCTACTCGAGAGGCCCAGGGTCTTTAGCCTCTGCGAGCTGTGACAGCGCGGAGAGGGGAAGTGACTCAGGGCTGGGTGACGGGGAGGGCTTTTCTTGCAGCAGGTGACAGAATGCTGTGCTCTACTCTTAAGAATCTACTTCACTCTTTTTTTTTTTTAATGCCCCTTTATCCTTTGGTATCTGCTGTTGCCAAGCTGGGCGGGAGAGGGTGTTGAGAGGGTTGGTGTTTGGGAAAGAGAATTTCCTTCCTTTGGTACCCGGGGCTCTTTGACTGCAGTAACCCCTGGTCTCTCAGACACCGGCACCTGGAGAGCATCCTGCCTGGTGTGCATGTCACTGGGGTCCCACCACCTGTGCTGGTCTTTTTAAACATTTTGCTTTGTCTTCATAGACTGTATCTTGAAACGGTAAAATGAAAAAAAGTTGCTCTTGTGGGGAAGAAATATGCTGCTGGGCCTTGCCCCCATACCAACTTGACTAATAGACAAGAGTTTTAATAGGTCCTCCTTTGTCCTGGCACACACAAATAGCAGTAGTAGCAGGGAGGGATGGTTGCCTTGCTCTGAACTTCGGGGTTCTTGTTGGTTCCACTAGCCCTGCACTGGGTTCCTTGACTCCATCCTTTGGGAATATTGGCCTGGCCTCCCTTTTCACCACAGCATGTCAGTTTTGCATCCCATCCCTTCTGATAGCCAAAGCAAAAGGATTTGGGGAAGGATCACCAGCAAGAAATGACTATGTCTCATTTCAGGCTTTCAGAGCAGTTCAGTGTGGAACTGGCCGCCCCCACTGCTGTCAGAAGCCCTGTTGAGACAATGGGTATTTGAGGACAGGTTCTGGTTTCAGTTAGAGAATCAGAAAGCTGTGGCGCCTTAGCCCAGTGCAGAAATGGTCTTCCCGGGATTGCTTTTAATGTAATGACCTTGGCATGAGACATGAAATGTAAGCCTGTAAGAACACGGGCTGCATGGGCTGTAAACTGCCATTTGTGGACACCGTCCATTGTATTGTTCAAGTTCTTATGTAATGAGCCATCTGAAAAATTCCTTTTAAATGTTAGTGCCTGGAAGGTTTCTCTCTGGTTTGCAGGACTTGCTGTGATTGCCTTTTTGTCAGTTGGGTTTTTTTTGCAACCACTATCTGGAAGCTCAGAGCTAAAATTGCTTGATTACAGTAGTCATAGTTAGCCTAGCCTTTTGCTAGATTTATTTACCCCTGTAGTATGAATTTTGATCTTTCATTTTCTTTGCTAATGGCTTTATGTTTGGGGTCCTACAGATAACCTTTTGGGAGTAGACAAGGTGTATTACAAACAAAACAATTTGGTGACCTCAAATTGGAGACCTGTGGGAGAAATAGTTATGCCTTAGGTAAAATAGATGTTCTTGATAGCCCATATATATTTAAGGTTGTTATTAAATGGTACAGATATATAATAAATATGCTTAGCATAGAGTACAGTAAGTCAGAATCTTGCAACTGTGAAAATTGTGCCTAATTTTAAAAAATAATAAATGTTTTGTCTTCTCATGCTCTTTTCCATATCGATTTAAAACTCTAATAAACATATGATAGTTCAGGAAAGCTTGTCTGCTCTTTTTGCCGACTGTCCTAAAAAATAGCTTCCATATAGAAAATACTCTGGCCCTTCTCTTCTGATCCCACTCCAGCTACAAATGCATGTTAAGATTTACAATTCCACAGTTTTTTTAAAAATAATTTAAAAGTAAAAAGCATCAACAAACTATTGAAAATGATCTTTGGTCCAGAAGAGTGGAAACATTTTTTTTTTGGTAAAGACATAAGAATAGAGATTGTTTATTTTTTCCCCCAAATATGTTTATTTCATTTTTTCAGTGTTACAAGATTGATTGTGCATGCACCACACCCAGTGCTCCATGCAATACGTGCCCTTCTCAACACCAGGTTCGCCCAACACCCCCCGCCCCCCCCCCCCGCAAACCCCTCAGTTTGTTGCTCAGAGTCCACAGTCTCTCATGGTTCATCGCCCCCTCCAATTTCCCCCCATTCACCCTTCCCTTCCTTCTCACAATGCCCTCCATGATTTTCCTTATGCTCCACATGTAAGTGAGACCATAAGATAATTGACTTTCTCCGCTCGACTTATTTCACTCTGCATAATCTCTTCTAGTCCCGTCCATGTTGATACAAAAGTTGGGTATTCATCCTTTCCGATGGAGGCGTAATAAGGAGTGGAAACATTTTTTGTGATCATGTGCATTTTGTCTGTCTCTTGAAAGCATTCGATTATGGTCATGAATGATTTGGAAGTTTGTTGACAAAATGAAGAAACCCTTCTCAAGTGAGCTTAACGCAGGAGACATGGGCCTACCATGTAGCTATTCTGTCTCTCTCATAAACTCTTCTCTGGAAGACATATCTGGTTGAGAATGGACTTGTAGCTTTGTCTTTAGTCATGTTTTTCCTAATATTGAAAGGTCTTCCATCAAAAAAAAAAAAACACTTAGGGGCCCCTGGGTGGCGCAGTTGGTTGAGCGACTGCCTTCGGCTCAGGTCATGATCCCGGAGTCCCAGGATCGAGTCCCACATCGGGCTCCCAGCTCCATGGGAAGTCCGCTTCTCACTCTGACCTTCTCCCTTCTCGTGCTCTCTCTCACTCTCTCTCTTTCCAAATAAATAAATAAATACATACATACATACATACATACATACATAAATAAAATCTTTTAAAAAAATAAAAATTAAAAAAAATTAAAAAGTGGGGGCCCTCCCTTCAAGTCGCTCTTACCAGAAGAAACAATTGCCACGGAGCACTGGGTGTGGTCCATGAACAATAAATCTAGGAACACTGAAAAAATAAATAAATAAAAAAATAAATAAAAAAAAACACTTAAATATTTTTACTGAACCATTTCAAAGAAATTAGACATCAGAATGTCTTATCTCTGAATACTTGAGCTTACTTCCCACAAGATGAGGATACTCTTCCAGGAAACCGCAATACCATCATCACACTTTACAAAATAAAGAATCATTCCCTGTTGTCTTTAGCATTCAGCCCAGTTGACTGAAAAATGTCTTTTACAACTGTCATTTCAGCCAGGTGCCAATTAATGGTTCTGAGTTAAAGGCATCTAACTTACACTTAAGGCTCAAGGCTCAACCATTTGCTCACTTTCTGACCTAAGGCAAGTTACTTACCTTTCGCCCTGGTTTTATCTGAGTGAATAAAATGGGAGTGAATGTTAGCAATTTCATGGAGTTGCTATGAAAATTAAAGGAGATATCCCATGTAAAGCTTACCGTTGAGCACCAAGCATCAATCAGGTGTCATGTTGGCTCTTAGCAGGGCACTGGGATAGGTTTCTTATAGGCTCAGCTTGTTAATTTTCAAATAATCCTATGAAGAAGGAGTTACCCCATTATTTTATTATTTTTTAAAGATTTTGTTTATTTATGTATTTGTTTAGAGAGAAAGCGTGCGCCCGCAAGAGCAGTGGTGGGGAGGGACTGAGGGAGAGAGTCTCAAGCAGACTCCCTGCTGAGCGCAGAGCCCAATGTGATGTGGGACTGGATCCCACCACCCTGAAATCAACCCCAAGATCATGACCTGAGTTGAAATCAAGAGTGAGAGGCTTAACTGACTGAGCCACCCAGGTGCCCTGGAGTTACCCCATTAACTGATGAGGAAGCTTAAGTAAGTTGCTTTGCCTAAGACAGCAAACATTTTTTTATAGCACTTTACTCATTTAGTCTTCTCAATAGTCCTCTGAGATAGAAGGGGTATTATTATCTCCATTTATAGATGGGGAAACTAAGGCCCAGAGAAGATGAGTAACTTATCCAAGGTATATCATTAGTAAATGAAGGAGCTAGGATTTGACTCTAGCAGCCTGGCTCAGGAAGGGGTGTTTTGTTTTTGTTTTTTTTTTAAGGCTTTTATTTATTTATTTGACAGAGAGAGACACACAGAGAGAGAGGGAACACAAGCAAGGGGAGTGAGAGAGGGAGAAGCAGGCTTCCCGCTGAGCAGGGAGCCCGATGTGGGACTCGATCCCAGGACTCTGGGATCATGACCTGAGCAGAAGGCAGCCGCTTAATGACTGAGCCACCCAGGCGCCCTGGGAAGGACTGTTTTTAACCACTGTGAGGTACCTTCTCAGAAGAGGACAGCCTGGCCAGCCTTAGTCATTCTAACTTCGAGCTCACACTGTTTCTGTCAGTCATGCTGTCCTTGATTCTTCTGAATTGGTGACAGTCTATCATTGCCATAATTTTTTCTACATCCTTTATCTAACCTGAAATTGCCATTAGGCACATACTGAATTAAAGTGAATTTAAATAAACCTGGGTTTGAGAATTCTGTGATACATCTTAAGATAATAGGAGTGTGAATCAGAGTTGGTTATTGCTGGATGTTGGCTGTTTGTTCGTTGAAATAACAGTTGTAGAAATTAGACTTGGTACAACAGATATTGCTCCAGTTTCTTTGCATTAGCCTTTAATAAAGGGGTGTTTCTACTTCATGTGAATAGAATCCTTAAATGTTAAAAACATGGAGTTAGCTATGCAGAATTGGAATCTTAGTCCATTCATCAGAAGATCTTGGAGGCAAGACAAAACAAAACACTTTGAAAGACCTTAACAAAATTGTAAGCCAGGACATTGCCATTAGATAAAGCTAAGGGCCTACTGCAAGGCCATACATCTTTCTAGGCGGTGGGCTTGGACTTCTCTCCATCTGGTAGGCTTGCTTTCATGAGAATTTAGCAAGTGCTCCCTCCTTTCTAGCTATGGCTGATCCCCTCTGCTTTCCACTTCCTTTAACCAAATAAAATATATTAAAGTGAATCAGTACAAATATTCTGCCTCAACAGTTTGCTGCCTCAATGAGTTTGCTTACTCGTGTTCTTTATTCTGGAATTTTCTTCCTTCCCTTTAGCAAGTGAATTTCTATTCATTCCCTCTCCCACCAGTTCTGCAGCCATTCCTTTTATGAGGTCCTCCTAAGTCTTTCCTCCCCTCCACTCTTCACATCAAAACTGAGGACTCTGTAGTATTTTTTCCCCATGATGTATGGCAGTTCTCACCATTTAGAGTTAGGCCTATACCCACCCAGCTAGATTCTCACTAGAATGTGAGCTTGGATTCAGGCTTACCTCTCAATTGCATAGTTTTCTAGTTGTTAGCCCAATACCAATGGGCACATTATGGTTGCTTAATAAATGTCTCTTGAATTAAAAAATTGATTTAATTATTTTGGGATACTTTGTCCCTACCAACAAATGCAATAATTGCAATTTATTTGATTAACTTACAGTGTGGATAAGCCCCCTCTGAGAAACTCCGTCCTCACAAGAAACCCTTGGCATGTTTTGTGGCACTCAGGTGCTGAACCATATGGTAGTGGTGATCTGTGATTGACAGCTCACAACCATTTTGGTCCCATTCAGTGTTGTGGGAGTTGGGAAGTGAAGATCTAGAGTGCAGTATAAGCCAGGGCCTATGTTTCTGCCTCTGCAGGAGAATCTCCGCGGAAATCACAATATTAACAACTTGCAGTAGCCGCAGGTTTCTTATGGAGTCTCAGCCCTCGAAGTCGGAGACCGCCGTGCTCGTGAACACCAATACTGGCACAGTTCCTATATTCCCGGGCCGAACGCAAATACACCCTCTGACAGCAAAACCCTCAGAAACTGAACAAGATGATGATACAGAGCAGCAGGTTTTGGGGTGTGGTGGTTGTTTTGTTTTTGTTTTGGCTCGTTTTCTCATGTAAACTGGGCTGATTTTGTTTGTTTTGAGACCCAGTCATATTGATGAACTCTTGTAAATGCTTCACTTGAAGCAGTATGTAAGGCCAGAACATTGGTGATTTTTTAAGGCATGTTCAAGGGCGTGTAGTCACTGGAGTAGAAGGGCTATTTTGCACCTGTGCACACAGTGCCCGTGGAGCAGAAAGCATTTTCTGTGTGCTCGCCCTGGGTGGGCGTTGACGCGTTGCTCCTACAGCTTGGTATGGTCTCCTGTCAGGGAAAGGAAGTTGGACCAGGATCGTAAAATACTTGCTAGGAACTGGCATAGGAGTTTACGAAATTAGGGAACAACTGTTTTAGATCTAATTTCTCTGGCAAACTTTGTCAGCAGCGTGTTCATGTGAGGTGTATTGCACACAAGATAACAAATGATGCGTGTGTTATTTATGCTACTCTCAAAGGGTAGTTTAATGTTTATTTAAAAACAAAATACCTGCTTTTGCACTCACTCAGAGCACAGAGGGGAAGAAGTGGATTCTGACTTCATCCTCACATTTAGAGCTGGCGATTGAAGGGATTAGAACAAGGGCAGCTTCAAAATGTACGGCTTTGGCTCCTCTGTGTACTGATACAATAATTTTTCAAATCTGGTTGTTTTCATTCTTAGATATATTCCCTGTGGTCCATTCCTAAGTGCTTAAACTTAATTATCAGGTTAAGTTTTTAATTGTCTTTCCTAGTTCATCTGGTAATGACATCTTTGTCTCTTGGTTTTCATTACTTATTCCTCTTACTTCTTTTTCTCTTGGCGTTGCTTTGGCTCTGGCTTCCAGTATTGATTTTTCAGATAAGCACTACTTATTTTTGTATTTGCATTCCACCCTGAGAATGCACGGAGAAGGTTAGCCCTATCTGCCTTTCTGGTATTGGGAATAATCACTTAGTAACCCCTATACCCATAGTCTTGCAGAGTGCTGAGCCCATAGTGGGCTTTTTGCAAATGTTTACTGATTGATTAAAGCAAATATTTGTTAACTGAAAAGTAATTTTACCTTATATCAAAATATAAACTATTATTTGGGAAAAAATATAAACTATTATTCTTACTGGACTTACATCCCGAAAGATTTTGAGGCTGCCTTTTCAAAACGCCCAGGAGAGGCAGGCTGCTGTGATGGTAGTGCCGGAAATGTGGGTTTTGGGGCTCATACCGTGCTTCTGTCCTCTACTGACTAAGGGCTCCTGGCAGGTGTTCTAAGCCAGGAGCCCTGGATTAATGTAAATGAAGCTCACTCTGCTATCTAATTCATAGGCTGTTAAAAAGTGCAAATGAAATCATGAAGGTAAAGCATTTCAGCACAGTGCCTGATAAATTGGGAATTCAGTGGAACTCACCCACTCCCAGTGTCTCATATTATGTAGCAAGGTATGATTTATTTTCAGAATCTACCAGGTAGAGGATATCCATTGGCAATATTTTATCTTCCCAGCAATCTTTTGAGTCAAGGAACAAGATTCTCACTTTAAGCCTGTGAGAGCTGAAGTGACCTGCTCAAGGGTGTTACTGGGAGGAGAATTAGAGCCCCAAAGTCACGTTCTGCTTTTTACTCGGCTTTCCAGTGCTGTGCTGGTAGGACCTAGAGAAGCTCATTAGTTTTGGTGATGTAATCTCAGGAATGCCCTGCTGACTGCTGGCCCTTTTACTCAATGATCCTGGTTGGTTATCTTTGTGAGATTTCATGTCTTCTAGAAGCTGGCCTCCTCTCTTACTGTCAGTATACTTACCTATAGTAGCAGCCTTGGCTTTCTTGCCATTCCTGTCAGAGGTCAGAAATCCTACCACTAATGCCATTCAGATTGTTTCTCAGAGTCAATAGTCTTGGTCTGGGTTGGGTTGGTGTTGGGGGTGGGGGGGTTGGCTGAAGGTTCCCTTAGGAGTCAGTTGGCTTATGGCTTGTTTTGTCTACTTGCATGCCGTGTTGGTGTTTATGTTTTATATTTTTGGCCAAGAAATAAAGTGAACGTTAGATCCGAGGTTTAATGTAATCATCAACATCCCAGTAATTTTACTCATTTTTACAGGTCTTTTAAAGCTGCAAAATGTGAATATAGTCTTAATATAGTAATTAAATCTTTCTCCTTCACTTAATAGGTTAGATCAAATCTGTGATTTTTCTCAGACTCAAAATTCCAAAGCAGGTCCGCTCTGCCAGGGTAGTATGCACTGGCTCAGTGCTACTTCTGGGCCTCGCGGCCTGATGGTTGCCTTTTCATTAATCTGTATATAAATAGGTTTCAGATCCAGAGCCTGCTGTTTTTAAACTAGCTTCGAGGCCCTTTCCCTCCATTCTTAGATGTCTTTTATACTAAGGAGAATCAGGGGGTACTAGATTACAGGTGTCCATTCAGAGTGTGATAGACTTTAAATCTCAAGAATTTGACTTTAGAAGATAGTTGGACCCTAGGGCACGTGGCTGGCTCAGTCAGTTACGCGTGTGCCTTCAGCTCAGGTCATGATCTGAGTCCTGAGATGGAGCCCCACTTTGGGCTCCCTGCTCAGCAGGAAGTCTGTTTGTCCCTTTCCTTCTGCCACTCCCTGCTACTCATGGTCTGTTTCTCTCTCTCTCTCTCTCTCTCTCTCTCTCTCTCTCTCTCTCCCCCCCCTCTGAAATAAATAAATGAAATCTTAAAAAAAAAAAAAAGGAGAAGAAGATACTTGGACCCTAATTGCAAAGCCATGTATTATTTTATTGGGTAAATAACCAGGGGAGGGGCACCTGGGTGACTCAGTTGGTGGGGCTACTGCTTTTGGCTCAGGTCATGATCCTGAAGTCCTGGGATGGAGTCCTGCATCGGGCTCCCTGCTCAGCAGGGAGTCTGCTTCTCCCTCTGACCCTCTCCCCTCTCATGCTTGCTCTCTCTCTCTCCCTCTCTCAAGTAAATAAATAAAAAAATTAAAAAAAGTAACCAGGGTGGTGAGGCTTGAGCAAAGGGAGCGACTAGCCGGTGAGTGCCATCCACTTACAGTACCTAGCGCACCAGATGCTGCATCCGCCAGATAGGACCGGAAGGAACTGTGACTCAGAGGGAGGCTCTGGCCTTAGGGAGATTGTGTTCTAGGGTGCTAGGCACTTTCATGTGCCTTAGGGGTATGAAGACAGCATCATCTTGATGACTGACTCTCAGAGCTGTTTTTAATTTCTTCCCTTGCTTTTGCAGGGTTCCTCCTAGAGCTGCAGGCATCGGGATACCCAAATTTGGGGTGGGGGGAGTGCTTCATCCGGACCATTAAAGGTACTATATGCCCTTCCCAGAATCCCCTCACAAGTTCTTCAAGTTATTTTTAGGGGTGTGTGTGTGTGTGTTGTGTGTGTGCATGCACTTGTGCACTCACACGTGGAGGGAATATGTCTGACAGCAAGGAGAAGGTGCAGAGAGGTTAAATATCTTGCCTGAGGTCACAGAGCAGAATTTGTTATTTTTAATCTAGGTCCTTTAACTCAGATTCCATGTTTATAGAATATTACATCATAACTTTGTAGAGTGTTAGTTTTCTTATATAAAAAATTGTGTTGTGTGTCCAGCTTGATTTATATTACTGTTGAGCAAATGAAGTTAGACCTCACTTCGAATCTTGAAACTACCTCAAAACTGTGAGGTGACATTTCTTTCTTGCATTCCTTTTCAGCGCTGCGAAATAGGAAAACAGTGCTCCTGTACTGATAGAAAGAGCAACTTTAGGGGCGCCTGGGTGGCTCCATCAGTTGGGCATCTGCCTTCGGCTTGGGTTGTGATCCTGGGGTTCTAGGATTTGCCCCACATCAGGCTCCCTGCTCCGTGGGAAGTCTGCTTCTCCCTCTCCCTCCCCCTCCCCCTGCTCCTCTCTCTCTCTCTCTCTCTCTCACTCTTTTTCTCTCAAATAAATAAAATCTTTTAAAAGAAAAAAAGAGCAATTTTACAGATACCTCTTTGGGAAAAAGAACTAGCCACCTTATCCTTGAAAGTCTGGATGAGTAGAATGGATAACAGTGCACACTATTCCAGACCTGTGTTTTATCCTAGCTATTTTGGAGGGGGGATCAAACTTAAACTTGTATTGTGAGTCTTGCAAAGTGAGGCCTCAGATTTCGCATTTTTAAAGATTCGTTTATTTGAGAGGGAGAGTGTCTCAGATGGACAACAAAAGCGGGAGGGGCAGGGGGAAAGGGAGAAAGAATCTCAAGTAGACTCCGCACTGAGCATGGAGCCCAACTCGGGGATCAATCCCAGGACCCTGAGATCGCGACCTGAGCTGAAACCAAAAGTCAGACGCTTAACCCACAGCGCCACACAGATGCCCTTCAGATTCTGCATTTTTAATGAAGTTCCAGGTGCTGCTGGTGCTGCTGATCTGTGGATGACAATTCAGGAGTCGCCAGGGCCTGTCTGCGGTTGTGATGGTAGTAAGCTCACAGCGGCCAGGTTTGGGTCTTCAAAGTCATCTTCTCATACTTGGCGTCTGGAATCTGTTTAAGAGGCTCATTGGATGAGAAGGTGGTGCTTTTACGTGGAGAGATATTATTATCGAGGAGCCGCTTCTCCATCCCTGGTAGGGTTTCCATCTTCAAGATGGAGCTTGACTTTAGTTGGGAATGTGCTGGAAGGATTTTTTCTTAGGGCTTAAAAAAAGTTCTTGGTGGATGCCAGGAGGCCCAAGAAATCCTTCATTTAAAAAGAAATACAAAGTCCTAGCACTTTGCATGTGAAGTCTGTGGTCAGCTGTCATTCTGCACCTTCCAGACAAATCCGTCTTGTATGGAAAGCCTACCGCCCTGGGAAGCAGGCGCACTCAGCCCTAGAAGAAATCACAGGAAGTAATTAAACAGAGAAGGTCAGAGAAAGAGGAAGTGGTTGTGTTGTTTCTGATGCGAATAGCATTGTTGTTCCTCGGGATCCAGATGATGGTGTTTAAGTCTTCTGGAATGCGACTGCTTGGGGATTTGATTGTATTTAAATTGCAGCCCTTTCAGTTTATTCTTTTAGACAGCAATCTAGTTAGGAAATGAATTGCTTTTAGGTCTTATCAGGAATACCCGCGTGCCTGAGCAGAAGTTTTAAGCAAGGAGTTGCTTATAGCTTGGCAAATTGCACCTAAATGAAATGAATGTCAAGACTATTAGAGGTTAATTTTAGGTGTCTGGAGTTCTCCTTAATTCTCCTGATTAAACACTTTAACATAATAGTTTCCTTAATTGGAATAATGATGGAATATTAGCATTCATATTAAACCATTTACCCAAATTTGAATAGGGTTAAAATGCAAATTATCCATCACTTGTCAGTGCTTACTCTTTAGAGATGATTCCTGGTGAGAGATGGGGAAAAGACTGGAATGTGAATTGGGATGGGGCTTTCCACTTGAGGCAGCATGGCTGGGAAAGCCAAGAATAGCCCGGAGGACTGAAGTAAGTAACTTTGTTCCCCCAAAACAGTGGTACTAAAAATACCCCAACGCTTATGATAGTAAAACTGCAACATGGGGGTGGATGTGGTGGGAAATCTGAAATGAGCTGATGACCCTCTGGTTGTGTCTTCATAAAGCTTGTCATATTTTTCTTGAGCAGGAAGGTGATAAGAGACTAACGACCGCCTCCCCCCCGCAACCCCTAGCATTTAGATCCCCATCCGAAGTTTTGGTCTGATGGCCACCACCCAGCAGTTCCCAACCAAGTTTATGAGAACCCATAAACACTCCCAAGTGTCTGTAAACCAAATACATAATGTCACCCATTTGTAGCTGTTACTCTATTTCAATGTACATAGCTGCATTTATAGAATAATAAACATAATCCATTAAAATACTACACAATTCACGGTGGATGTTTGTCGTGTATTTTTCTTAACTCACAGTTATTAATAAATACAACTGTAATCCCTGGGGAGAGGAGCTGGTATCCGAATTTTCTCCTTTTGAGTCTTTATGCTTAGAAAAGTGGGAATCCTTGTGGCCCTCATTCTGGATGTAAGAATGTACGCATGGTCCTTCTGTAGGGGACGCAGGCACAAGAAGGTGTGTTCCTACTCCTGGGCTGATTGGGTGGAAAGTCTGAGGAAAGAAGGGGCCAAGTTTAGTTGGAGCAGGAGGAGGAGCTGAAAATAAGTCAGGACCTCTCCCCTAGAGACTTGGCAATGATGTTGGTCTTCTGATTAAAGCAGAGAGTGCTGGGGGCTTGAGTCTTCTCTGTCTTCAGTTTCTGCCCTTTTTGCTCCCATGGCCAGCACTGTCTGGTACCTGTGCTGTGCACTCTTTTATGGCTACCGAGCAGCAAAGAAAATGGCTACCCTGTTAACACTTGTAGAGAGCTCTGGGAGTCGGGAAATTTAGGTTCCCGTTCCTTCTTCGCCACTAGCCTGCTATGCAACCTAAGATGTTGAGCTTCTCTGGACTCTGCTTCCTCATCTCTAAAATAAAGGGATTGAATAACATAACAATATTGAAGGACTCTTCTAGTTCCAGATATTGCAGGGAGAGTTAACGTTAAAATTTTTTTTCTTTTTTTTTTTAATTGAAGTATACCTGACACACAATGTCTTGTTAGTTTCAGATATACAACACAGTAGTGATTCAGCGACTCCGTAACTTATGCTGTGCTCACCACAAGTGTAGCTACCATCTGTCACCATACAGCACCATTACAATACCATTGTCTGTATTCCCTATGTCGTACCTTTCATCTCTGTGACTTACTCATTCTGTACCTGGAAGCCTGTATCGCCCACTCCCCTTCACCCTTATGCCCATTCCCCCACCCCACCTCCCTCTGGCAACCCCCATTTTGTTCTCTGTGTTTATGGGTCTATTTCTGCTTTGTTTGTTTTTTAGATTTCACATATAAGTGAAATCATTTGCTATTTTGTCTTTCTCTGTCTGACTTATTTCACTTACCGTAATCCCCTCTAGGTCTATCCATGTCGTTGCAAATGGCAAAATCTCTTTCCTCTTTATGGCTAGTATTCCATGGTGTGTGTGGGGGTGTGTACCACATATTCTTTATCCATTCATCTCTTTTTTTTTTTATTTAAAGATTTTATTTATTTGAGAATTTGAGAGAGAGAGAGAAAAAGAAAGAGAGCATGAGTGGGGAGAAGGTCAGAGGGAGAAGCAGATTCCCAGTGGAGCTGGAAGCCCGATGCGGGACTCGATCCCGGGACTCCAGGATCATGACCTGAGCCGAAGGCAGTCGCTCAACCAACTGAGCCACCCAGGCGCCCTATCCATTCATCTCTTGATGAACTCTTGAATTACTTCCATATCTTGGCTATTGTAAATAATACTATAATGAATATAGGAGTGTATGTATCTTTTTTAATTAGAGTTTTGTTTTCTTTGGGTAAATACCCAGTAGTGGAATTACTAGATTGTATGGCATTTCTATTATAAATTCTATTATATATTCTATTATAAATTAATTATAATAGAAAAATTATTGTGAGGAACCTCTCTACTGTTTTCTATATTGGTCGCACCAATTTACATTCCCACCAACAGTGCATGAGTGTTCCCTTTTTTCCACATCCTCACCAATACTTGTTCTTTCTTGTTTTTTTTGTTGTTGTTTTTTGATACCAACCATTCTGGCAGGTGTAAGGTGATATCTTGATGAGGTTTTAACTTGCTCGATGATTAGTGGTGTTGAGCATCTTTTCATGTGTTTGTTGGCATAATATTTTTTAAAAACAGGGAAAAATACAAAGCAGAAATTAAAATATTTCTTGCTGCACCAGTCAGGGAAAAGTTCAGTTTCAGCAGGGTGGCTCTTGAATCTTAGAAGACTTAGATAAGGATGATTGTGGTATTTTGTGGCGAGGCACAGGTCAAGCCATATGGGGTGAGGAGAGGCATCTCTTGTCCAAAGTTTTCTTTCATAGGTAAGAAACTCCTGTAGGTTTATGCTGGGGGAGCTCAGAGAACGAACTGGTGGAGACTGTTGAGTGCCACGCTAACAAAGCAGGTACATGGACATTTGTTCTTTAGGTAGGACAAAGCTGTTTAAGGTTTTGAAGCAAAGATGATGTGATATGTTGGTAAATTCAAATTAGTTGAACTAGTTAGAGGGTGTAGGCTAGGCTGGAGTCAAGGAGGCTGCTACGAATTGTTGCTCTGCTCTACCTGGGCAAGACTTACTCTCTCTGGCCTTAATTAAATGCAGTAGGCATTGCTGTAAAAAGTTTTGTTCCAAGGAGGGTGTCGTTAACGCTTATTGGAAGGTGGTCAAGTGTGCTGTGAAATTCAGAACATTACTTTGTAGATCAAACTTACAGTTTGGGAATAACCCAAGTAAGTGAATTTTTTTGGGTATGTTTTTAGTATTGTTACTTCTGCAGAAACATAGCACTGATCTGTTGAAATTGCTTGTGGAGTGCAGGATACATTGCCCTTCCTCAGTAGAGTAAAATGGTTGTAATTAGATCATAAAATTATAGAACTGGAAAGGATCTTAGGAAAATACCATCTCAGCTCCCTTCTTGTACATGTAAATTGCAGTCTGGAGAGGTCCAGTGAGGAGTATACTGGGGTCACCACGCTAGTCAGTGATTTGGGATATATCAGTGAGCAGATGTCATCTGGCCTTGGTTCCAGTCCTGGTTGGGGCACTATGTTAAACATTCATGACAACTGCTACCCTCAAGTTGTGGAATCCCCGGGAGACAGGATAAAGATGGTGGAAACAGTCAATTCTGGTTAACGTGGTCCGTGTAGACGGTCAGCCATCAACACTGAACAGATTGCTAGCCTTGGTCAGCTCTTGTGTAGTAGGTTACAGTAGGTGAACTTGCCAAACGCTATCCCTGTGTGGCTCACCTGCAGATGGCAGGTAGGGGTCTGGCTTCCACGTGTCGCGTTTCAGGGACAAAAGGGTTGGAAGTAGAGACACAGGAGGGCCTCTTTCAGCTTGCCATTCTGGGAGAGAGGAGATGAGGCCTTGGATGAAAAATTGAAATACATGTGATGTTCCAAAGTTTTTGCACCTGGGCACCAGCAAAAAAGTTTTAAAACATTACCTCTGCTTGTTCTTCCTCCCCAGCTCCAGTGCCTTCTGTTCTCCCCATATGTTTGCTTTTGATGTTAACTGCCAAGACAGTGTGGTCATAGACAGCAGGAAGTAATATTTGATATGCAAGTCTCGTGGGGTGGGGGTAGGTGGATGCCAGGATGGGAAGGGTGGCGGTTTGGGCACATTAGTGTGAGAACACTGCACGCTTCTAAGCCAACAGGTGCTGTGGCAGCTAAGGAGGGAAGGGAAGAGTTGACCACCTGGTCATATAAGAGCATTTTTTTATGGTAGCTTTCTACTTCAAGCTTTTCTGAGGTCACTGCCCCAGAGGCTGAAACCAGATAAAGTTGGGATTATCCTTTGTACCAAACACAGGTAGTGTTGTAGCCAAGGGCTTGTAGAAACCTCGGCTTGAGAAAGAATGAAAATAATCTCCAAACCAAGACACAATGCCCACAACCCAGAGGTCCCACAGACAGGCTGGGGGGACACACCCTACTTTGCCACAGTGAAAATTGATCCATTTCCCATTCCTGTTTTGAAACTACAGTCTTTAGTCAGGACTCACCCCTGGGATAACAAGATTCCTACTGCTTGTGTAGGATAGGAAACTTGTATTTTTCAAGCTTGCTTTCTCTTGGGCTTCTATCCATCCCTCCGTTTTGTTTCTTCTTGTTGATCCTCTTCAGCTGGGCATTGCTGTCATAAAGTAAAAGGGTCCCTTGTGAGCCTGAAGATTCCAGAGTGGAGTTTCAGGCTCCTAGTTCAGTGCTTCTGGATTGTCCAAATAATGCGGGTCTTTTGGTTGTAAAATGATGGCTCCCCCTTCCACATTCCTGTTATTCCACAATGAGCAGCACAGCAGGGACCAGGAGAATTAGACAGGTGCGGTCCACTCACCACCGCTGGTGTGCAACCTGAAACAGGCCCCTCCCCTCAACTGTCCTAACAAGGACAGTTTATCAGCAGAACAGAGGCCCAGGGTTAGGTCGGGATGCTGTTTAGGATGCAGTGCCCTTCTTTTTTTTTTTTTTTTTTTTTTAAGATTTTATTTATTTATTTATTTATTAGGAAAGAGAGAGAGTAAGAGAGAGCATGAGAAGGAAGAAGGTCAGAGTGAGAAGCGGACTCCCCATGGAGCTGGGAGCCTGATGTGGGACTCGATCTCGGGACTCCAGGATCATGACCTGAGCCGAAGGCAGTTGCTCAACCAACTGAGCCACCCAAGTGCCCAGGATGCAGTGCCCTTCTTGATTTCCAGTCTTACCTTTCTCATCTCTAGACAAGTGGAATTAGAATTTCACCTCCACTCTGTGTGTCCTTATTAAAGTAAATCCAGGAGATTCTAATGTGCCTCAGACTAATCAGGATTTGGAAGAGGGGAAGTAGGAAATAATCTAGGAAGTAGCCAACCTAGAGGGTTGTAACCAACTGAGATGGTATTGACTAGGGAAAATTTACTCTTTTTAAAGATCCTGGGTGACAGATGCTAACTAGATTTATTGTGGTGATCATTTAGTAGTATCTACAAATATTGAATCATAATAATACATTCATAATAATTCATAATACAACCGAATATACAAAATAATAATAATTCATAATACACCTGAAACTAACATAATGTTGTATGTCAATTATATCTAAAAAATAATGATAAAGACCTCTCCCCTAACCTGAGTTTGTCACTACCATTAATTTATCCTACTTTGCCATTTTAGAGGGTATTCAGAAGGCAACACACCTCCATGTCTATGAAAAGGAATGTTCTGAGAAGTGTTCCTCCTTCTTTTCCTGCCCTTCCTTCTTGGTTCCAATTCATTTATGTTGGATAACAAATGATTACTAAGGGAAGAAGATACCAAATTGATGTTACATGTGAAGTGAGAGCGTAAGAGACAAAAAATTAATTCTAATTGTTGATCCAAAAGGTCTTTTATTTAATAAAAAAAATTCTAAAGCATATGAAAAATCATCTACAGCTGCCCTAAATTATGACTGTTCTTTTTATTATTTTTTAAAAAGGTTTTGCTAAAACTTTGACAGCCCTATTAACTTGGCGATGTAACGCAGTTGCTTTTAGGATACATATTTAGCTATTTTGATGATTAAAGTAGTAAATATAGGTTTGGTTTTGTTTTCTTTAGTGGAGTGGAACTAGTTATTTTGCAGGAAACAAGAATAGTTCTTGCATTTGATTTTTTTTTTGGTTTTTGTTTTGTTTTGTTTTTTGTTTTTGCATTTGATTTTTGACAAACCTTTGTTAACGTGAGACCCGTATTTGCTCAAATTTAAAGGAAAACAGTTATAGAATCATATGCTTTTACCTAGAAATGAAAATACGTTGACTTGAAACAGATGTCTCTAAATTTTAAGACTATAGCTTATTTGTCACCCAGAACTAGGAGAAAATGGGACACAGTCTTGCACAACAATGTAAATGTACTCAATGCCACTGAACCATACGCTTAAAAAATGGTTAGAATCATAAATTTTATGTTATATATTTTGCCACAATTAAAAAATATCAAACCCAAAAAAATGGGACTGAAGTCAACTAATGAATTAATAAGAACTCCAGAAAAATGGCAGCTCGAGCACTACTGTCTGGGGCCTGTGCACCTCAGACTCTGAATCTCCTATTTAGAGTTCCTCCTTTGTAGATTTCTCGTTTCCTGTCAATCCCCGAGTCCCCTACATCTCCTCTTCTGCTCCTCCCCTCAAAAAAGCTTCCTTCACAGAAGTTTGAGAAAGATGAATTTGAGATCACTCTAGTGGCACTCAGTCATTTGGCTCCTAAAGGTTCCTGCAGTTGACTTTGAGTACTTTCTAGACTAATGTGTCTTGACGAGGGATTGGAACCTCCAAGAAAGGTCTAAAGGTCCAAACAGCTTTGCAGGAAGGCTACCACCACAGCGGGTCTTGATTTGGGGTGGTGGGGCGATGAGCCCTTCCCAGCCAAGGAGACCAGGGTTGAGGGTCAGCTCATTCAATAGTGACCAACCAATATGGCCTTGGGCAAGCACTTCACATCCAGAGAGCCTCAGTGCTTCTCGGGTAGAACAAGAATGCTGATTCGGATGTTGTGACAACCGTGTGGGATAATAATGCAAAAAGGTGTACTAACACACGTGTGAAAACCAAACAAGCCAGTTTGCCCTTCCTCATTTCTCCTGTTTGGAGACCAGCAGATTGCTAAACTGGCGGGCAAAATTGAGAATCACTTAATTAAAAAAAAAAAAAAAGAATCACTGAATTCAGACATATGAGAATGAAATGTGTGCGGTAGTGCATGGCTATGAGAAAACAGCCTGCTCCTTGACAATGTCAGACCCTTTTTTGGTGTTTTTAAGAGTTGACATTTCTCTCTTTGAGTAGTTTTACTATTAGCATGTTGATGTAAATTGGATTGTTAGCATTTCTGAGATGGCGTGCCCCTAGAGTGGGACCTAGAGCGGGAATATTGGCAACTTTTTATATAGATTTTGGGAATTTTTCAGGAAACCACACAGTGACTCTTACCAACAAGTACTCATTCTTGATTGTTGAAAATTTATACTCATTCATAAACTGTTTATAGATTTGACACTTGCTGGCCTTGGGAATACTTAAGTCACCACATCACCACATTTGATACTTAATTTGGTAATCTCAGTGTCCACTAGAAAAAACAAATGTTATGATGAGCTGCTGTGATAAGCTCTTGGGGATAGGGTTATTCATGGTCGAGGGCACAGTTGTCCCTGTGAAAGCACCCCCCCCTTTCCTCCCCCTCCCAGGACTGAAACATAGGATCCAAAGATCTTGCCACTTCAGGGAGCTGAGAAGTATGCCCTGTTCCACCACGCTGGGTGGCCCTTCAGTTTCTACTCGGACACTTCCGTGATAAGGAACCCACGTGCCCAGTGACTTGGGCACGCAGCTCTGCTTGTCCACACGGTCTTCTATGGAACCACTGTCCACAGCCGCAGCAGCCGGTTCTCTTGTTCTGACCGCCCTGCTGGTGCACAAAGGTCGTGCTTGCTCCCTTCTGCTGGCCAGGCATCATCCCCGTTTCCTTATCCGTGTTCAGGTTCAACCATCTCCGAGAAATTGGGGGCCTAGAATTAGAGGCGCTTTTCCAGATACAGCTGACTCTTAGACATTGTGCTGTTTGCCCCTCTTTGTGCAGTCTAGGGTGGTGAGGAGAAGGGAGCTTGGTCTGCACGTAGAAAGGTACCAGGCTGTTTGTATTGAAAATGCATGCCACTCGTGCTAAGCCTGCATCCTCGATTCTTCTTTTCTTTTTAAGATTTTATTTGAGAGAGAGAGAGAGAATGAGAGAGAGGGAGCATGAGAGGGGAGAGGTCAGAGGGGAGAAGCAAACTCTCCACTGAACAGGGAGCCCGATGTGGGACTCGATCTGAGGACCCCAGGATCATGACCTGAGCCGAAGGCAGTTGCTTAACCAACTGAGCCACCCAGGTGCCCTGGATTTTTCTTTTAAGGGATGTATTGTATTCCTCTAAAGCCCTCAGCTGCTGTGGGCTTTAGAGGAATAGACTTCTCTCCCTGTGACAGGGCCTCCTTTTTGCCAGCCTGTGCACTTAGGTATCCTCTTGGCTCTTGGTGTGCTGGGCATGCGTAGGGATGGGCATTCCCTCCTTTCCCAAAGGAACTCTCCACTTCTGGGTGAAGTACTCTAGTCTAGAACACTGGCTGGTGTTCTTTGGCACGGGTGCAGGACAGGCAAGAAAGGGGAATGAGCTGCTAGCATTGAAGTTGGTGTGTCTCAAAGCTGGTCCTGGCCCACCTCGTCAGTCAGCCGTCTGGAGGGCTTGTTAAAAATGTACATGTCTGCAGCCGCCTCCCTCCCCCCTCCCAGACGTCCTGGCTCGGCCTCTCTGGGGTATGGCCCAGGGAATCTGCCTCTTTGAAAAGCTCCCTAGGTGATTCCCCTGACTGCAAGCCAGGAGATCCACTTCCTAAATTGTAATTACATCCTTGATGTTCGTTTTCATAATTGTCCAACTACTGAGTACTCAGGAATCTTAGAGGCCACCTTTGAGCCTTACTCCAGCCACCCAGGGCTTTTAATAGTTCCTGAGTATGTGTTTACACAATCTGCATTTTATGAAGTCCATAAAGACATATTTACCCAACAAGTCACCGGCGCTCCAAAGGTCAGTTTTCCTGGACTTCTATGAAAGGTTCTTAACTCAAAGTCAATTAACACTAAGATAGACGCCAATTAAGGCAGGAAAGTGAGCTGTTCAGGCCAACATTCCATCCGTAACTTTTGTCCCCCGTTGCAGCTTAGTTTTACAAGTCCCTTCACGCCAGTTACTTCACATAACCTGTACACGTGTGGCCAGTTACAGCATACAGGTAAACATGCCGTTTGTCGTGTCATCGTTGTTTCAGAGCGTGTAATTTAAGTAACTGTGAAATGATGCCATGTTAGCACTTTTGCTGCCGACCCAGTCGCCCTCCCATCGCAAGTGGTGGAGGGGTTATCACAGGAAGGCCAGGGAAGAAGGGCAGGCCCACTCGGGCTCTTACAGTGTTGCTTTCAGAGCCTGTGGTTAGAGAGTCTTGCCGGGGTCCAGGGTTGGGTCCAGAGCTGGGATTTCCTCATTTACGGACCGTAATTCCTTAAAAGAATTGCAGGAAGATTAGTTGAGATAATGTGGATCACATGCTTTGCACAGTGCCTGGCTCAAGGAGAGCAATCAGTTTAGAAATGGGTTGTCTCCCGCAGCTGATGATGATGATTATAACAAACCCACAACGCTCAGCGAGAACAGACCCTTTAAGTTCGCCGTTGCAGTAGGGTCAGGAGCCTCCATTGGCAGATTTTCCCCAGCGAAGGCGCAGGGAAGACTCACGTCCTCCTGCAGCGGCCAGGACCCCTTCCTGACGCCAGCCGGGCACCCCACACGGACTGCCATTCCTCGGGAGAAAGGTATGGAAGTGCGACAGGCTCCTTCTGGTTTCACCAGAGACTCCGTGCATGACATCTTTCAACCTAACTTCTTACCTGTAAAAGCCTCATCCTTAGAAAGAAGCTAGGTCCTCTTTTGGTTAGATTTGGGAACCATTTTTAGTTAGGTTAAGAACTGGGATGGGGAGTACAAACAGTGATGTGGAAAGAGCCTCTGCCTAA
The DNA here is from genome assembly GCA_028533885.1 of Nasua narica. Classification (NCBI taxonomy): domain Eukaryota; kingdom Metazoa; phylum Chordata; class Mammalia; order Carnivora; family Procyonidae; genus Nasua; species Nasua narica. Next base: position 50,377,354 of record CM052811.1, read on the forward strand.
GAAGGTTTACCAGATGCCCCAGCATGCCACAGCGCCCAGCATGGGCAGAGAGGAGGGGCCGCCCGTGTAGGCTGCTTGCAGATTGTCTGGCATCAGCACATAAGTTAGAGCCTACCCCCCCACCCCACATTTAAAATTATTAGTCTTTATCAGGAAACAAAATTCCCATTACTAGAGGTGAGGCTGTTTATTCTTTTTTTTAATGATGTCCAAGGTGCAAATTGCTCAGAGCTGTGTTACAGGAAGGCAGTAGGGGCTCCTTGGTAAAAACCAGGGGATTTACACCAGTGCTGTCCAGTAGAAATAGAGCGTGAGCCCCAGAAGTCATTTTAGATATTCTGGTAGCAGTATTTAAAGAAAAAAATAAATACGAACAGGTGATTTTAATTTTAATTCAATACCTCTAAAGTATTTCAACACGTAATCAGTATTAAAAATTATTAGTGAGATGTTCTGCATTTTTTGCTATCACGTTTTTGAAACGCAGCGTTTTTCACGGGCACCGCATCTCATGGGGGCGAGCTGTTTGCAGGGGCTCGTGGCCATGTGTGGCTAGTGCCCGCTGTGAGATGGCGGCCTCTAGCCTAAAGCAGACCCAGGTGCGAACTCCGCTCTGCTGCTGGGTAGCCGTGGGCCCAGGAGTAAATTACCTGAATCTTTCATCGCTTCACGTGTAAAAAAAAGGGACCGCAGTACCTACTTTTCTGGGCTGTTTTCTGTGTTAATTCAAACGTTGTATGTACATAAATTGATGGGTCCATGAAGAGGGGCTGTGTCTGTAGCATCTGATGAAGTTTGAGGTAACTACTCTCTTGTGTAGAGTATGGCTGAAAAAGAGAAGCCTGATGATGAAAGCCAATATTAGGGCGGTATTTGTGGGCCGAAGAAGGAATTTCAAAAAATCTGACCAATTCCTGGGCCTCTGGCCTTGCGTCTCATACACAAGCATTGAATGCCTGGGGCTCCGGCTCAGGTCGGCGCGACCGGCTTAGAGCTCTGTGAGCGGTTCAGAGAAGAAGGCGGACAGGGAATCGCTGTGGCACCATGTGATACCCAGCTCTGCCTCAGAGGCGGGGAGCCATTTTCAAATTCTGACTGCCCCTTATACTGCATTTTTCATCTTTCCAAACTTCGGCGTTTTCGTCCCTTAAGTGGTTCTAATCCTAGCAGGCTTGTGAGGATTCAGTCAGACACAGCACAGGACAGTCTGCCGTGGTGCCTGCCACATCTGAGGTCCCTAGCACGGGGCTGTGACTGGCTTCCAGAAAGCAGTTTCAGCTTGTCGAGGGGGCCTGATCCTGCCCCTCTGAAAAGCAGCCCGAGAGCGGGAACCAGCAGGAGAGGAGAGGGGCCCCTACGACTGGTTTGGTGAGAAACTATCCAGCTGTCTCTGGAGCTGCAAACATACTGATGAATCCTGTCTAAGCCGAGTGAACGGCCGTGGAGGTTCTAGAACGTCCATTTGACTCATTGAATACTGAGATTCTCCTAGGCTGTGCCAAGATTTGTGACCATGCAAGGCTCTAGAGGGGACTCTGGGGAAGAAAGGGGGCACAGTCTGGGCGGGTGGCTCATTGGGGAGTTACCGTCTGCACACGGGCTAGATCATAAACATTTGGTGACTCTTCCCCGCACCCGCCCCCCCCCACCCCCGTCCCTTTTAGTCCTCTGGCTTCCTTTCTAGGCTTTTAGTAATTTTTATTTGTTCTGGAGGGGGAAAATGACTACTAGAGTGTTCTGGGGTTACCTGCCCCCAAGGGGAAGCATAAGGGGATATAGTGTTCTTCAGAGGTACAAGGACGAGTCAGCCAGCCAGAGAGAATAAATGCAAGTTGATCTTTTGACTTAAGCAAACCAGACACCAAAATCTAGATTTGCAAAGCCCATGAATGCATATGTGTGTGAGTGTGTGAGATAGTCACTATACACACAGACTCAGCATAAAATTGCTTTAAATAGGCAGCACACCCCTGCCCCCAGCCTTGAGCTGAGAGAAACTTTGCATGCTATGTATATATCCACCTCTTTGATTTACCAGCAGCTCTCTTGCATCTGTGGCCACACAGCATCTTTACTTGATGAGGATCATTTAAATGGCCCTAAGATTATCGTCTGATGGGTTTTCACTGCATACAGGGTTTTCCTTGAATTCAGGTGTAGGTGTTAATCATATTCTCCTCCTTCCCACCTCCCCATACACGTACAGATGTGTAGCCACGTCAGGTTTCTATTAAGTTGTGCTTTGTGAGTTTTCTCATCGTTAGCTAACATTAGCTACGCAGTCAGAGACCTTCCATGGTGGGACTTTGAACAATGAATAAAGGAGCTGAGTGCCCCATTTGAGAAAGACTAAATCTTCCACTGCCCCAAGTCGTGTCCTGTGACTTGGACCAGAAGCCCTTGTGAGCCTCCTGGGCAGGTGGCTTGGTGGAGAGCCCTGCCTCACTTGTGGGTCTGAGCTCTCAGGAAAGGTGGATCTTATCTCGAAGGAAGTGGTGGCTCCCTTTATCAGGCCATTCTGGCGGAACAGGTTTGCTCCCAACAAAGGAGAATTTGATGTTAACTGTTTCTGGCCTCTCACCTGCAGCCAGGAGGGCTGAGTCGCCTAGCCCAGAAAAGGTGAAATTACACGTTCTCAAGTGTGTGGTGCTACCTTCCCCCAGCCTCCCATGGCCTCTCCGCAAGGTTTCCCCCACCCCGCCCAGAGGGACCAGCTTCATTTCCACAAACACTTAAGCTGAAAGCTAACTCTGAGCTTCAGGGTGCAGAGACAGGAGCAGATAGAACATTGGGTCCCACCAAGCAAAATTAGGCTCTTGCATCTGAGGGAAGGAGGAAGGGGGCACATAGCTGCCATTGCTGTTTTTTAATATTTCAACTTTTTCTTGACCACCAATAAGAAGGATTTTGGAGGATTAGAAAGTTTATAGGTTTGGGTGGAGAGGACTAAGAAATCCTGTTTCCCCACCTTTTCTCTGGGGGTACAAGTTTTGGGAGTTTCTGCCTCTGGGGTTGTGTTTGTGGCTCTGGCATTTTGCCCAGGGCTTTTGGTGCTTGCTCTCCTCACCTAAAGGGCAGCATTAGCAGCCCCGGGGAGTGTCCCTCAACAGCATCTCAGCCGGAAGCATCATGTTACGGATGACGGTCCTGAGGCTCTCCTGAGGCCCTGGAGTTTCACCCAGGTCACAACTGTGTAGTGAGAGTGTGTGGTTGGCCTGGTTGTTTTCTCTTACCTCAGGGACCATCCACATGAGTACCTGGGAGGAAGGGTTGTGGGCCTGCTGTCCATTGCAGGGGTCAGCTGGGGGGAGTCAGTAGGGATTTGGAAGAGTTCCCAAAGGAAAGGGCAGCAGTCCCTCAGCAAAGAGGCCCTAGGTCTCCGCAAACAGGACTGCCCTTGGTGGGGGTGGGGGTGGGGGTGCCCGGTGTGGGGAGGAGGGTGGATGAGCCTGAGGACTTGTGGAGGAGCTCAGATGTAGCTGCTTAAATTAGTTCAAAGTGAGAAATGTAATTACTATACTTGCTCCAACCGAATGTCAGAACATTGTTATAAAATGAGGTGTAATCACAGAAGAGAAGATTGCAGTGCGGCATTACTCCCACAAAATAGCCTTTTGTGTTCTCGGGAGCCCTGTGGTGCTGATTAATCTTCTGGGGGTGTATTGAAGTCCCATTAAGTTCAGGTGTGTGTGTTGGGTGTAATTGGAGGAGGGGGGAGTTTTCGTCCTGCTCATTTGGACAGTCATTCACAATTTGCATTTGTGACAAGTTCGTGATGAAAAAGGAATCACTGTTAAACGTTCTAGTGGAATATTTGAGGCCAGAATAAACTAAGATCTAATAAGCGGAAAAACCGAGGAACATGTGTGGCACCTGGCCTTTGTTAACTGCTATTTGAGTGATAAAAGGAAAGATGAAACCAGTATTTGGATGACTCCTTGGACCCGTCTCTTGTCCACTGAGCTGAAAGTGCTGTAAGGAGGCTAGCAGAGCCCTGATTCTGCCGTTTGTGGGCCATGTGACCCGAAGGAGTGGAGAAACTCCAAGCCTTCTTAGTTTTTTCTTCTGGAGGATGGGTTGGTGTGTGCACAGCAGCACGAGGTAATACCTGGCACACAAGAAAGCCTGAGGGTAAATATTAGCAAGCTGTTATGATCATTATTCTAATCGTGTTTATAACCTCATTTTTTTTTTTTAAAGATTTTGTTTATTTCAGAGAGAGGGGGAGAGAGCACGCACAAGAGGGGAGAGGGTCAGAGGGAGAAGTGGCCTGGGACTCGATCCCAGGACCCTGGGATCATGACCCGAGCCGAAGGCAGATGCTTAACCAGCTGAGCCACGTAGGCATCCCTAATGTCATGTTTCTGCCCAATGTGTAACCAAAAAGTGGGGAGCACACGGTTAGGGAACGCATGCCTAGAGCTAAGTGAGGTTGGTCCAGCAGAGGTTCCTCCAGAGGTTTCCTGGGCCAGTTGTTGGGGGTGGGGGAGGATTTGTTTAGCAGAAGGAGAGGGTGATGTCCAAGCTGGGGAGGTGGTTCATGGGATAACTGAACTCTGTGCATTTATAAGAAATGGACAGGTGGTTTTTGTAGACCTAAAAACTTGCACTCTCTGATACAGGTGGCTTCTCCATGATCTTGTGTTCCCAAACTTGGGTCTGTTGACTACAGCTCTCAGAGACCCCAAGGCCCACTCTGTGCACAGCAGGATTTATTTTGTTCTGGGAGGTCAGGGCATTTGCCTGGCTTGTTCATTGCATGCAGCGCCTGGCATGATAGGAGCCTGGCAGCAGCTGCCGAGTGAACGGTATGAATGACTACATTAAATTATACGTGCTCCTTGAGAAAACTCCCTGAGAAAATTGCCATTGCTGAGACTGCAAAGCCATCCAATAAAGAGAGGAGAAAGACTTAAAACGTTTGGTTTGGTCATGGACAAGTTGTAGAAACTTGTTTTTATATCTACTCACCATGCAGTTTATTAATATACTTAATATATGTGATTAATTTTGTGAGTGTATTTGATTACAGATTTTCACTTCATGTGACAGGGTTGCCTGCCTACACACAATCCTTAAAACAGAGAAGTAGCATGAACATCCCTTTTTCGGAAACTGATTATGCTGCCGCTTCGGAAGTCGGGTGGACACTCACCCAAAGAATCCAGTGCCAAACCCGTGCCGGGACGTCCAGGCCTCCTAGACCCAGGGCTTCGCTGTGGCTGTGTATCCCCCCGGGGGGTTGACTAAGCTTTGGGGTGTCTCTCAGCAGGTCTGGAGGGGAGGGGCTCAGGGTCTGCATTTCCAGTAAGTTGTCCGATGCCGTTCCTGCTGCTCTCTCGGGACCTTACTTTGAGTAGTGAGACTTCACTTTGTAGTATTTGAGGCTTTTCTTTGTGTCCTGAATATGTCTAGCATATCTTCTGAATGTTGACTTTTCTGGAGGGCCGTTGTTCGGTTCACCCGTGGTTACTACAGTCTGAGTGTAGCTGCTCCGAGAAGCATGCACGTTGCGGGATTCCCTATAAGCCTTCAGGGAAGGCTGATGCTTTATATTTGGCTTTGGGAGATGTATTTGGGGGCTTTTGAATGTGAAATAAATGTTACTTGCTGCAGTATTGGCAAAAGGCATGGATTGTGCTGATAAAAATTTGGGGGCAGAAGTTATGTAAAAAGCCCCAAACATGATAGATTTCGTTTCTGTTTCTCAGTTTTTGACCAAATGTATTCATCATTGTCTAACCTTTCTTAGTTGATACTGAATCACACTTTCTGGAGTCTTGCAAAATCAAAACCTTAGTTCTTTGCCTAGCTGTACCATGCCTATTGATTTTAATTTCTGAATTTTTAGAGAATTTCTTCAGATGTAGCTACTTTGTGGGATTCCATTACTCTAATTCAGGCAATAATATAGGTGTGAGCTTAACTTCCAGTGTGTCTTAAAATGCTATGATTGTATGGTGAACTCTGATAGGAATTACTGTTCATTCACTAATAAGGCTATCCCCACTTCGGTGCTGGGGGCTCAAAAGTGCTCCCTTCTCCTTTTCTCTCTCACAGGCTTGCCTGAGTGGTATCTAGTCCCCTGGCTTTGCATACCGTCTGTGTGCAGATGACTCACAGATTGGTATCTCCAGGATGGCCATTCCCAGAACTCCCGATGTGTCCAGGTGTTGCCACATGGATGTCTAGCGCATCTAAACTTAAATGTCTGAAACGAGTTCTGATCCCTGAAGAGTGGGCAGCCCGCTCACCCAGCCTGCCCTGGCTTGACAAATGACACCACCGTTCCCTCAGGGGTCCAGGTCCCAAATCTCGTGGTATCTTTGATCCCACTTTTATTGCCTGTTCGCATCTGATTCATCGACAGAGTGGTTGTTCCTTCATGACAGAATGAAGTTGTCCTTTCTTCCTCCTTGCGTCTTTGTCCTTTACCTCCCTCGGTCAGGCTGCAAGATCTCTCCCCTAAAGCATTGCTGGAGCCCTCTGGCACTCTACCTCACTCTTGCCCGCTGTGTGTGTTTTCTGCAGAGCAGTCAAATGATCTTTACAGAAACCACATTGTTTCATGTCTCTTGTTCCCTGGGAACTTCTGACCTGCTTTACCGATCCCTGGATTCTTACGTTGGCCTGGATCAGTCATTCTCCTCATCTGGTACCACTCTCTTAGAAGCAGGCCAGCTCTTCTCTTCTCAGGGTCTTTGTGTTGGCTATTCCCTCTGACTAAAATGCTGTTCCTCCTGCCCCTCCCATCACCGGCTCCTTCCTGGAAAGTGTATCTGAGTTTAAACATCCGCTCCTCTGGGATGCCTTCCCTGACTCTGGTCACCCTGTTACATCATCCAGGTTGAAATCTGCAGGATTTAATCACTGTTGAGTTACATGTTCATGGTCCGTCTCCCTATCCATGAGCAGGAACCTCCTTTGTCTTTTCTCTGGTGTATAATAGTGCTTAGAAAGTACCTGAATACAGTAGACTCTTAAGTATTTGTGACTTTATCTTGAATGCAAAGAACCTTAGAGTTCTACCAGCCTTGGTGTTTATTTACTGTCATTGGGGCAAAAAGTAAAATAATAAAATAAGCATAATCATTTCTAAAGATTTTTTTGCTTTGTTTTATTGTAGTATAAAGAAATTTTCAGAATATATCAGAAGGTGAGGCCCTGCAGCTGCAGGTCTGCATAAAGCAACGGGCCCTCCTAGTTCTATCTGAGTTCCTGGGAAACCAGTTGTGCCTTTAGAATTACCTTGGGGAAAAAAAATTAACACGTTTGTGTGTTTTAATTCTCTGAGCTACAACTAGTAATCCGTGGGTTAGGGATGCTTGGGTGGCTCAGTCAGTTAAGTGTCTGCCTTTAGCTGAGGTCATCCTGGGGTCCTGGGATCAAGCCCCGGGTCCGGCTCCCAGCTCTGTGGGGAGCCTGTTTCTCCCTATCCCTCTGCCTGGTGCTCTCCCTACTTGTGTGCTCTCTCTGTCAAATAAATAAACCTAAAAAAAAATAATCTGTGGGTGGTCTAAATGTTTGCATTTAGTTAATTAAAATATTGACCCACCGTTTTTGCCAAATGCTTCTTGAGCTCTTGCTACTTGTAAGTCTTTATATTTGATGCTAGAAGGGGAAAAAAATGGTAGGAGACATGATGACTGACCTTATAATTCCGCTTGTAAACATTAGTTGTTGACTTCTGGTTGAATGTAGTAAATTGAACAAGTGTATATATCTCTGCTTCCTCCCGAAGCTCTAATAAAATGACATAAGGAATAAAAACAGTATAAACCCAGAAATCTCCCAGAGAGATCTCAGCCAAATTTTGCAAGATGGAATGCCACCGCGTGAATGCTGATTTAGCAGAGTGGAGAAAGCTGAAACCGAACTGCGTGCCTGAGTGGGTGGTACAAAGTTGGGGGTGGGATAGATGAAAGTTTTTGCTACAGAATCTGAAAGGCAGGGTTTCCAGATGCAGTCTGAACCAAAAACAGGGAGTAGAAGAACATTGCATCAGAGCAAGGGAGAAAGAAAAAGAGAACACCATGAAATCAATGGAATAGGGCCCAACACAGAACAGAAACAAAGGGAAGAAACCCCAACAATGCAGCTACACATTTAGGTCCTAAGAGCAACCTGTCTAGATGGCGGGGATGGAGGACAGGTGGTCCCGGAAGGGATGATGGCTCTAAGAGCAAAAATGTTTTTGATCCTATCAAGAAAATGTTCTCCAGCTCTGGCCCAGAGTCCTTGATACATGGAAAACTAAGCACGAGTGGCCATTTTTCATGTAGGAATAAAAATTACAAGAAATAGGACCATCAAATTTTGCAAGGTCAGCTCTAAATATTTATACCAGTGTATCACCAAATCTTGATTTATTGAAAATGACCTATGACTATTCAAGAAGGCATGAGGAGGAGAACTGTGGAGGAACCAGGGTGACGGAAGGGTGCTAACCCCAAGAAAGCCAGTAGATAAGTGCTAATATTGATGTCACAAGAGTTGTGCCTCAGTGGCTTTATTGGAAAAGTATTCACACCTGTACCCTCTATTATGTTGGGCATGGGCCTGTCAGGGGCTATTCCTTTGGAGTAGGTGTCATTTCTAAAGAAATCTAGCTAAGACTCCTGCCTGCAAGAAGTTGGCAATCTAGTTAGAAGGGGCAGAGTCGGGGCACCTGGGTGGCTACGTTGGTTAAGCATCCAGCTCTTGGTTTCTGCTCAGGTTGTGATTTCAGGGTTGTGAGGTCAGGCTCTGTGCCCAGTGTGGAGTCTGCTTGAGACACTCTCAGCCCTTGCCCCCATCCCCCTTACCCTCAACCACCCCCCCCAAAATGCTGTCTCTCAAATAATGAAATAAGTCTTAAAAAAAAAAAAAAGCCAGAGTCCGTGAATTGAATATAATTATGTTACCTTATATTGGGAGCAAGGGGCCAAAAAAGGTGACAGAAACTTTATAGGAATTTGATGGAGGGAAAGGGGAGATTATCTTGGTTTTGGCAGTTCAGAGAAGCTTCACGAAGAGAGCGGAATTGAGCTTTGCCTTGATGGACTGGTAGGGTTTGGCTAGAAGCTGAGAGGTAGATCCAAGCCCACTCTGGTTGCCGATGAGAAAAGTTAACCTTGTCATTTGTTCCATATGCTGGTTGTGAGGGCTGGCTTTATTATGTGGCACAGTCATTGGCTGATTTCTGGCAGGACTGGATCGTCTTCGGGATTCTCGTCAGTGTTGGGCTTCTGGCCAGGTCATATAAGATCATCTGGGCTGGTGAATGGGGTGCCAAGATGTAATGTGTATCTATTTCTCTATCAGAATTTTTCTACTTCAGTGTTTCATTCAGAACAGAGAAAAGTCAAGTCCTTTTCCTTTTTTCTTTTCTGATGGCCGTGACTGAATTTTTCTTGCATGAACAGTTCTTATGTTCTTATTTAAAAGAAGAATTTGGCATATGGCAGACCTCTTCAAGCTATCTTTAGTTGGTTGTGGGGTGTAAGTGATTAAGAATGCAGCTGTACTTGCTACCAACACATGCTTTTAAGGAGCGAACCGCTAAGCAGACAGGCCTGGTTAGAAGTTTAGAATAGCCTCTAGATCAAAGATCTAATTTTTCAAGTGCGCGATAGTCAAGAGCCCCTCCCCTCGGGACTGAAGCACTGAGGGCTGTTTGCACCCAGAGGCAGCGTGACTTATTTGTTTAAAATGGCGGCTGCTCTTGGCTCTGGAGAGGCAGCCATGCTTCACTTGGAGTAGACAGGAGGAGGCTGACTTCACTTCACTTTGTATAGTTTGGCTTCAGTGCTCCTTAGGAATAAAACATTCTTTACTTCTCTAGTGTGTCCCAGGACAGATCCATCTCTGTCTTGTTGCTCAGTTACACGGTGGTGCTAGGTCCTTCGTCTTCAAAGCTTGGAACTCCCTCTTGCCTTTCCTCCAAAAATTTGTTCTTTCACTCGGCAAATATTTACCAACTTTCTGCCATATGCAGGACTGTGTGGAGAGCACAAAGATGAATCAGACGTGGGGCCTGTCCATAAATGTCAGTCAAAGAGAGGACGTCTTGCAGTCGGGCGGCCATGGGGGAGGTTTTACCATGAAATGCCCAAGAATAGCACCGTATGCTGCAGGTATTTGGAAGGGGAAGGAGACGATTAGTTAGATGGGTGGGTTTCAAGTAAGCCCTCACGGAGCGGGCTTACTTGAGCCCGCTTACTTGACCGGGCTTACATTTGAGGAGCCTTGAAGGACAGGCTTAGCTCTGCAGAGAGGCAGTGTTTTAGGCAGAGGTCGGTAGCATGTGAGCTCCAAAGCAAGAGGATGATGGAGAATTGGAAGAAAGAGTAATTGGTGCTTTTTCAGCTCTCACTGTACCCCAGGAGAGGTGTCACCCCGGTTATCCCATTTAATCTTCATAGCAGCTTTTTTCCTGCCATAAAAACAAAGGCCTGGAGCATTTAAATAACTTGCTCAGGGAGACTCATAAATTAAGAAGTGAGTGGAGATTTGAACCCAAGACAGTCTGATTCCAAATCTCAAACTGTCTGCTTCTAGGACAGAGCAGTCATCAGCTTAAGCAAAAGATCATTTGAGGGGAAAAAGAGTAGTTGGAAAGGTAAAGTTTAGAAAAAAGTGGCTTGGGGCTGATGGAAGAAAGAACCTTGAATGCTAAAGCTAATTACTCTGTAAGCAGCGGGGAGCCGCTGACGGCATTGAGTGGGGTGTGCCGTGGCCCCAGCAGGCTTCCAACTGGAAGGCGAAAAGATCTGAGGTCGTCACTCATGCCATCCACTGTGCCAGGTCCCTGATACCCCTGGTGCAATTTAGTGGTCCTGACAGCCCTGTGAGCTGCGTGCTGTGGGTGCCCCCTCCTACCCGTAAGGAAACAGGGAGATCGAGAGTGGGTAAGCGACTTGCTAGAAGTGAAATAGAGTATGGTGTGTGAGGTAGACTTGAGGTCAGAGGCAGAGAGACCGGTCGGGCCACCACGGGAGCCCATGAGAGACAGAGGTGATGCAAGGAGATGTCGTGAGGGAGCTGTGGGGGGGTCAGGATGGGGGTGTAGCTAAACGAGGTGAGAGAGTCCAGTGTGGCAGGTTTCTCATTTCCATCTTGTGGGGTGCAGGTGCTCGAGAGAGCCCTAGGGCTATGTGAGCAAAAGAGGGGGCAAGTCGCCTTCCTTTGCAACCTCACAAACGACATGAAGGGTCAGGTTGGGACGGTGTGCCCACAAGTGGGGCAGAGGCCTCTGAGGCCTGACTTAGTGAGGCTCGAGGTCCACGGGGATTAAAGGTGGGAAGTGAAGAGTGTGGAGGGTGCGGAGCTGGGGCTGTGGACTTGCCGTGCTGGACACTTGGGAGTGAGGCTGGAGAAGAACCTGGGATGGAATGAGGGAGGGGAAGGCGGGGCGCATGGCGGTATCTCAGGAGGGGCCAGTAATGGAGAGAGACTGCTGACGGTGGCCAGTCCTGGTCATAGACATCTCTGTGTTCTACGCTTGCTGCTAGAGTCAACCCCAACCCAAGGTCTTTTATCTTCCTTGTTCAGAAAGAAATGAAATTCCTATGATTGGTATAAACTTGCCTAAGAAGACACAGAAGTAGTAGCATAATGTGGAAATATAGTGCTTCAGAAATTTTGTTTTAATTCCTACAAAGGGAAGAGACCCTGCCGGCCAGCACCTGAATGTTGGGTCCTTCGGATTCTGCCTTCTCTGAGTCTCCCCGTGACCAGAACAGGTTCGGTGTGCTGGGAAATTGAAGTAATAAGCAAGATGCCTCATGGCTCCTAGCCATCCTAGTATCAGAAACAGACAGACATGCACAGAGGTGTGGGACTGAGGTGCCCACGCGGAGGAAGGAGTCGCGTCCCCTCGAGTGTGTAGTACTTGCCAGGAGAGGGCCAGAGGAGTGTGTGTCTGTCTCCCAGTGAGTCAGGTGAATGTTTGATGGTGTCTATGAAACAGTGATAAGAAATCAGTCTTCACACACTGGGGGCTTATTACGGCTTCTTTGCAGTAGAAGGTCTGATAAGCCCGTACTCAGGTCCATTCACAAGGGCCTCCAGGTTTCCGTCCGACGAGGGGCCTGTGCAAGTGCCCACAGCCGCCCCCCCACCCCCCATACACCTCTAGAGTGTATGACCACCCTAGAAAAGTAGCACTCTCTGCCAGAGGCCTGTGCGTTTTAAAAGCAGCGATTTGTCTGTGGAGTCTTTTCAAACGTAATGATGTATAATTGCTTAGTTGTTGAACTGTGGTTGATCTATTTCTAGGGGGAAATGAGAATTTAAATGTTTGCTGGACTTTAAAATTTTTTTTACGTGTGAGGAGACCTCTTCTCCTCTGGTCCCTGTGGCACAGGGAAAGCTTTGTTGCCGAGCAGCGGTCGCTATCGATTTACATTCTACAATTTTCTTCCCTGCGTAACTTTTCACACAAAATGAGTAGTCCTCACAATTTTTTCCTTGTGTGGTTTTAAACCCATTTTAGAGATGAAGAGCCCGGATACAGAAGGTGATTAGCTTGCTCAGGATTCCCCAGCTGGTAAACGCCAGAGCTGGGATTGGAACCAGGATTTCTCTGACTGCACCCTGGCTTTCTGCTTTCACTATCAGGAGTAGTCTGGCAATCGGCAGTGATAATTATGGAATAAATGAATGAGCGAATTCTCCAAAAAGGAATAGCCTAAATGCCCTGTAGTACGAGAGAATGAATATTTGAGATAGTTGTTTGGAGAAGTGGGCCACAAACCAGGAGACACCAAAAAAATCATCCTTCTATCTAGTAAATCTCTTTATTATGTTTATTATTATAATCTAATATCTCCGATTGCAAAGGGAAAGGAAGAAACCAACTATGATTATTCAACCAACAGGGATGGGTAAAATTGCTCTCTTTGGGAAAGGAGGTAGGAGGGGGGATGGAGCTGGAGGAGCAGGTTGGGGGATTTTTCCCCATTTCCCGCATATTCCCGCAATAGTCCTGCGTCTTCGTGCGTTTGTCCGGAAGGTGGTGAAAGGCTTCATTCAACATTATTTTGGATAACACTCTGCCTTGTTTTTGTCCCTGTAGCAATAACTTTGTGGAAGAAAGATAGCTAGTTCTGGGATCTTTTGCTTTTTGAAAAGGAGGTGGGGAAATCTGTAAAGTCTTGACAGGCCCCTCACTCTTCCTTATTGCTGGTTATTTAGTGGCAGAAGTAGAATCTCTTGGCCATTGAGGTCTGGGACCAGAAGTGCCTAAAGGACCCCAGTCCCATTCTGACTCTGCTTCCATCCCCCTTCCTTTCTGCTCCCAACAGCCCATCAAAACAACACTTAGGAAGACTAGGGTAGGGCCAGGGATAGGAGGAGGAGTGAGTGTCCCTGGTCTGTTGTGATGAATCCTATCCTATTCATTGTCAAGTACAGCTTTTTAATGAGCTGATTCATTACTGAGAGTGGGTCTCCTGCAAATCCCCAGTTTGTATCCTGCGGATTTAATTTCTTAACAATTTCCTCATTTCAACACAAGGCTATTGTACCATGGGTTTTATGATTTCCTTCGTATGTAGAGCCTCACCTCATATTTTATTTCAAAACTATGAGGTAAATATAAAAGAAAAGAAAAAGCTTAAAAAAATAAACCAGACACGTCAGTGGATATTTAACTTCTCTCTAAATGAAGGATTGCCCATACATCAAAGTATTGGAAGGAATTACAGAAGAATCACTGATGAGTTTCGAAGCTTCTGTTTGTATGATACCAGAGACAAATTTACCAGATATGCACACACACAAAAGTTTGCCTGAATTGTGACTTAGGGAGTTAATACAAAACTGTGAAAAGTTTAGGAAATTACCAAAAAGACACTAGAAAAACAGACAACTTAGTACTTTAAAAATGGCAAGCTAACTGGTTAAAAGAAAAAAGAGAGTTGGCTAAACATGAAATTAAAAAAACCCACAAATTATTAAAGTAATGCAATGAAACAATATCATGTTTCCATTGTTATTATCAAGTAGAAACACTTTTAAATGCAGGTATGGCTTTGGTGAGGGGACATTTTTCATATACTGCTATTGGGAGTAGAATTCCGTGCACTTTTTCTGGAAAGCAATTTGATAATATATATCTTTAAGTTTATCATCTTTGTTCAGAATTTCTTCTAGAAGTTTGAAGATCATAATCATATGAAAACTCATTTATGGGAAGTGGTGTTTAAAGTTACAGGGGTCGAAAATGTTGATAAGAGAGCGTAGGGGAGTGGTTAAGCCCCTTGGACTGTCCACACGGCCAGACTGTATGCAGCCTCAGTATGTTCAAGGAATTACACTAATAACACAGCGTTGTCTGAAAACAGGAGACAGAACTCTATCTACAGATCACCATCCAAACTTGGCCTAATAGTGTGTAACAAAAGGACCAGAAGGAACTCTTATCACACTGTTAGCACTGGTTATGGCCATTTCTGAGCTGTGGTGTTGTGGGCATCTCTCATGTTCTCTCTTCTATGTGTATATTAAGGTGACCAGCTGTTCCAGTTTGCCCAGCACTGCCCTGGTTTTAGCACCGAGTCCTACTCTGGACTGTTGGTCACTCTAGCATGCATGTATGCATATCGAGATGAATTTGTGCCATTTGGTAGGAAGGGCCAAAGATAAAGTGACAAGCGGATGGAGCCTGTGTAGGAGTCAAGCAATAGATTTTCTGGTGATAAAATTCATATGGCTTGTTTTAGAAAACCCAGGAAAAAGTAAATATGCAAAAACCGAAACAGTGCTTACCTGTGACCAGTATAGTTCCGAATGCTTTTGATGGTTAACATTCTTTAATCATTACAGCCTGTGATGTAAGTACTGTTATCACATCCCCACTTACAAAGGCATAGAGAAATTGGGTAATTCACGCAGGGTCCTACAGCCACCCAGGCACCCCACCACACAATGCTGCTCTTCATTCTGGCGCGCCCCCCCCCCCCCGCCCGCCGCACCGCCCCCACCCCCCATCATGCAGGGACTGCCAGTGACCTCAAACAGAGGAAACACCTTCCCGTCCGAAGCCTGGAGTGGGGATTTCCATAGCAGAGGTGCTGGCCTCTGGTGATAGAGTTCTTTCAGTTTTGCCACATGATCTTGTGGCATAGGGCTGGGTCCAGGTGCAGCTCTAGTTATTTCTGGAAACACTTCTCCTTTTCCTTGTCTTCACTGAGTCTGGCTCCTCGGTCCTTCTCTCCTCTGAAGGTGATTTCAGCTCCTCTGCTCAGACCATCAGACATTTCTGTAGGGGCTTGAATCTCCCATGATGGTTCTGGACTCTGCACATTACCAGATGAGTCTGAACATGGGGACAAGGTGACGTATAATAGGATATCCATTCTCCCTTTTGCTCAACAAGGGTTGGCCATGGTGATCTCTGGGCGGTGGGTCACAGGTCGTAGATTTTCTTTTTGCTTATCTGTTTTAAACATTTCTTTGACAAATTTGCTCTACTGTCCAGGTTTTTAAAATGTATTTCAGTTTTCTCTTATGAGGCAGTTTTATTCCTGCAGAATTTACAGCTCCTTCAAAATCCGTGCATGGCAAAGAGTGTCCTAACCCTCATTCAAGTTAGAGCAACTCCATTTCTTTATGAAAAAGAAATACCTTCAGCTATTGTCTGAACTTGTACCTTGCTGAGAACTCTGCCAGAGTTTCTGCTTAATTGTTTGTTTTGTCACATTAATGGAACAATGAGAGGGTACTGGCATTCTTCACTCATGATGTGGAAGCACAAAATCACATTTCTTTTTAGGTGTGGGGGGGGGTTGGGGAGGCAGGGCAGGGAATGTTTTCTTACCTTTCTGTCTTAGAAATGTTATTTGACAAATAATTGAGTTTTAGGTACTTCTTTATGAGGACTATGGTGTTTAAGCTAAAAGTTTAAGTTTGGACCTTGTGTGTTATATTTTCAAAGAACTTGTGTGTTTCTTTATACTCTTCCTTCTAGAAAGTTCAAAAGTATGAGTCACCCCTTAACACACTTTTTTGGGAGGGAAGAGGGAAGTAATGTAGCAAAATTATTCTAAATTGTAGAAGTAGAGTGTCTTCAGAATTTTTAGTGTTTAAAGGAAAGACCATGCTTTCTAAGGCAAGATACTCCTTAAAAAAAAAAAAAAAAAAAGGACTAATATATCTTTGTATTGCTGTCTCTGAAAGAGCGATGAGGCATCTGCTGGGGTGAGAACAGGGGAGAATTGCCAGGGGGATTCCTGACACTGGGGTAGAGCCATAAAGCAAAGGGCCTTTCCTCCTCAAAGGGAAAAATGATGGAGGCCTGAGAAGCTAGAGGGAAAGGGACAGGCTGGGCCAGTCAAGATTTCCAGAGCGCCTGTGCCCATAGCTCCCTCCTGGCAGGGCCAGCATCTCTGGGAGGGGCTGTTAGAGTACAGAATCTCCCTCTCCCCCTCATAAATCCGAATCAGCTCCCCCAGATGATTGACCAGCAGCGCCTGTGGGTACTGGCTGGATTGGTGGCTTGTGCGGCTACCCAGCCGAGCAGTTTACCTCTAAACCAAGACAATGGGGGCAAGGTGGGCCAGGAACTAGACTGAGAGAGATCGTTTAATTTATAACATATTCTAAATATATAATATTATATAAACTTACGATACCGGACTATGTGCTCAGGGTTTGGGTTTTGTTTTGGGTACCAGGAAACGACGAAGAACACAGAGTGTGTGTGTGTGTTTGGGGGATGAATTGTCTCCCTTTCCCCTGCCCCCTTGTCTTACTGGTAGTCTTTGGATGGGACCAAGAGACTAATTGCCCCATTGGTAACAGACCCTAAGCACACGGTAAGCACCCCAGTGAGGAGACAAGTCACCCTCAGCAAGGCAAACAGTTTTTCATGAAGGTCTTCCTCTGTGGGCTCCAGAAATCACTGGAAAGGAAGTTGCAAGCCTATGGGCCTTGGCTAATTTGAGCATGGCCCAGGGTAGAATAGGAACAGAGACCTTAGGTGGGAGGCAGGCATGGGTTGGGCTGGGCAGACTGCTCACATGGGGCCCTGGGTTGGCGCCCCCTTACACCACCCTCGTTTGTCAGGTACTGATAAGTCTCTGGCCCTGCCCCTGACCGGGGGACGCGTGATCCTTACTTTGAGGGCTCAGATTCAGAGTTCCATAAGCTCTGGATTCACTTGTGTTAAACTTCTCTTCCTCATAAACAAATAAGAAAATAAGGGACTGAACACAGCTCACGGGTGAGTCTCCAGCCTGGTTCTTTTTGGCTCAGTCATGCACTAAACCTGGCATTGTCCTTAAGACACGGACCTCACTGCTAACTCTTGGTGGCTTTTAGCTATTTGCTCTCCCTAGTTTTTCCGTGATTAGAAGTTCTCTTTTTATGTAAATGTGTATGTTTAGGTCAAAGTTCTCATTTTTAGTTAACAGTCTAAACTGTTAGGTCTAAACTGGAAACAAATATGCATTCTGTGTTGCATAGGGGTGATTAATATTTCTGATTTTGTTTAACCGATGCTGTAGTATGTTCACTCTGGAATTCACATATACACAATTATCTAATTTTGCAACATGGGTCCTATTTACTTCAAAAATAATTTTGAAGCATTTGCTTGGTATGCTTTGAAATTTTTGTATTTTCACTTAGTGGTATCAGAATCTAATATATTTAGCTGTTCTCTGTTCAGTAAGCTGAGACTTGGGTGTGCTTACCATGATACTGTGTGAAAACTGATGAGGCTTACAGATCATTAGATGGGAAACTAGAAGTCTCTGGAGGGAGGGAGTTCGTATTCCCTTTTCCACAGTCCTAGCTGTATTCCTGAAGGAGAACGCACAACCAGGAGCTGTGGGTACAGCTTACGGAGGAGGGTGTTCGGGTAGCCATTTGGAATTTCCTTCTCCAGTGTTGTGTGACAACAAATGAGGGAACCAGCATCGACTGAGTACCTACCGCTTAATCCATTGTGCATGAGATTTTTAGCATACTGGCCACAAAATCGTCCTGTCACAGAGGAAGAGTCCCCCCAGCCACCCCCTGCCAACCTCGGGGTTTTTAGGTCTTCAGGGTATTTGCTGAGTACCTCACAACCCAAGTGTTTTTCTGTAACATTAAAATAAGCTTCAACTTTAAAAAAAAAAAAGTAGCTCTTAAAGTACTGTATGCAGGCAATGTTTGTTGTGGGAAATGTGGCTGGGCAGGCAGGACTCTACAATGAAGGTTGGAAAGGACAAAGCTCATGCCCGGGTCTTCTGATACAAAGTGTTTCTAGACACACAGAATGACCGCCGAAGGTCCAAAACCTGAAATGTCCTCCCTGAGACCCCCTGAGTTTGTTGCTTGGTTTCTCTTCTTCCGTTGACTGGGAACCATACCAGAAGGATGGAGATCATCTGTTTCTGACAAATCCGTGATTACATTGAGGCCTTACGAGGATGGCAGCACCTTTCTGGGTCTTGGGTAATCAGAGGTGACTTTACATCTCTAAGGAGGAGCCGCACCATACATAAGTGGAGAACGCAGTAAACAAGGAAAGTGCGGATGATCCGGACCCTTCCCCGCAGAGATGGAGTGGAGAACAAATGATCCGCCGACCCAGCTCAGTAAAGCTCGGCTGTTGCTGTTGCTCTCGTTGGTTCTGAGTGGCCTGTGGGGGGAGGCATGTGCCTTGACTAAATTTGGAGGTGATCTTCTAATGGAAGAGGGCACACAAAGTTAACGCCTGCACTTTGATAAAATATCATCCCCCTCTTGGCCTCACTGTCTCCCATAGGCAGGATCAGTTGCCAATTGCTGGAAAAATCAACTTTGCCTGAATGTTTAGGAAGCTATTTGGGATTTCCATTGTTTTTCTTCCTCTTCAAGATTAATAAAGCAGGCTCGCATTTCAGGGTTAGTGGTGGTCATGGCTCATCTCTTCTGCTCCCTACCTCATTCTGCTTTGCTCCAAAAGAACTTCTGGGCTCACAAGCCTTTTCCTGAAGAGATCATCATTTCAAAGGAACTGAGATCGCATTTAAAGCTTCTAGGTAGGAAAATCCAAGGCTCTTGTCTTTCTTCGACTTCCCAGTGGCATTTGTTAGGGAATGAAACATGGATCACCCTCTTCCTCTCAGCTCTGTCCACCCCTGTGTCTGATGGAATAAGACAAAAAGAAGGCAGTGCTGGCTCTGCTGTTTACCCTCCTTTCATGCCCCCCACGGTGCTGGCAGCGGCCAAGGAGGTGGTGAGATTTCTGCCACAGCGCCAGCTGGGCCACCTGTGAAGCCACTGCCAAAGTCAACATGTGCAGCCTTTGTGTCTGGCAGTAGGTTTCATAATGGTGGTTAATGGAAGTTCCTGTTCAGACGCCCTCAAGCTCGTTGTGTAATTCTGTCTCTAGAGCGCCCAGGCATCTTCTCTTATGTAAAAGCAAGATCATCAGGGAGCTTTAAAAACTTCTCCTCTAACTGATCACTTGGCAAGGCCTTTGGAGGCTCCGTGAGTGGCCATTAGAAGGAGAGAGCCGTAGTCCTAGTGGCTGTTCAGTAGAAATTTGTAGTAGCCCTCATGTGTACCAGCTTTTGTTCTGGAAAGGTGGGAAGGAAGGGCACACAAGTGACTAAGCCGTGAACTCAGAACCCTGGGACTGTTGGTCTAAGTCAGAGGTGAGTGAGATAAATAAGATAAATAAATCACCATACTATAAATCAGAACCAGAGAGCTCAGTGGAAGGGGCGCATGAGTGGGTCACTTCGGATGGAAGCAGAGGAGGGGATTAAGGAGGGCGTGTGCTGTGATGAGCTCCGGCTGACTAACCCAAAACGAATATTACGCTGCATGTTAACTAACTGGCATTTCAATAAAAACAAATGAAAAAAAGAGGTCGGAAGCCAATTTCCTTGTTTTGAAGTCTTCTTTGAGGGGAGGGACAAATTTCGGTGAGGGTGGAGAGAGGTGAGAAGGGTTCTTTGCAGGAGTGGTAGTGCCCTCTGCCTTCCAGACTGGGTCTCAAAGACATGCAGAGGGGCCTGCCTGAGTTGTGCAGCCTGAGGGCCTTGCTTTTTCCCTTAACCCAAGGGCCCCACCTTGCTGGGTTTAACGCTGAGCCGTTTCTGTCCCGAAATTCATGTTTGTCTTTTTGTTTTGGCAGTGGGCCCTGCGAATCATGTAGTCAACCTTGCCTGTGGAGGTGAGGCGGTGAAGGTGGGTTGAGCCTAGAAGCCGTGGGAGCCAAGCAAGGTGTGGCGACAGGGTTGTAGAGGAGAACTGGGGAGGCTGGCGGTCCATGGAGCGAGGCTGACCACACAGAGCTGGGACAGACACGGCAGATACCAACAGCTCTGGTGCACACATCTGGCGGAGATGGGCCGCCTTGAGGCCCTGGAGCCGACCGCCGAGAGGGTTGTAGGAGATGGCGGAGGCTTCTAGCTGGGCTGCGGAGTCCGCTCGCCAGCAGGAACGCAGAGAAAGGATTCCCCAGGCCGTTCAGTGGCAGCGAGGCAGATGTTTTGCAGGAGTGGGGTGAGGCCCTTTCCAGAAAGACCCGGAAATCTCCGGTGGGACAGCTTGTGGAAACACGCACCGCAGCTGCTGAGCTGAGCAAATGACCTGCAGATCAGGGTTTGTGTCCGTATCAAGAGCTTCACTAGAACAAATATTCATCCAAAAATAAACTTCCCGTTCTTCCTGTTTTTATAACTTGCCTATTTCCTCCAAGTTTGAGGCTGGTCTCCAGTTCCGTGGGTTATTAATCTTCAGAGGATCAAGACCTCTATAGAAGTATTTCCTGTACATGTTTATCTACCCAGCCCTAAATTATTTTCTCCAAATGATAAGAGAGCTTTTCCATACTGGTGTGTCGGACTTTTCCTTGGAGAGATTTCAGTGAGGCAGCACAGCGAGGAAGGCCAGTCCCAAAGGGTCAAGCCCAGCACATGGGGAATGCCAGTGGGGGTACACAGGGACCGGCCGCGGGTGCCTGTAGGCGACCTCACTCAGCTCACCCCCTCCGGATGACTGATGGTCTTTTCTGGCCAGAGTCCCAGGAGATGAAGTGATTGCTGCAGAGCGCCGGATTGGAGGGGATTTTAAGCGCCCTGCTGAACATCCACAGGGGAATAATAGCGCCAGAAATGCTTCTGCCCCTTTGAGGAATTTAAAACACCCCTCGTTGGGCCCTAATTTGTTCTTAAAACATCTTCCAGCTTTGCCCTTTGAGAGAAAAGGGGATCAGAGTATATCTGGTGCTCATGACTCTGCACAAAGAAGAGAAAAGCCATGTTGACGCCTGGGCCAAGTTCAGACCCGGTAGGCAAACAGGCCTGGGTAGGTAGGCGGGAGCACTATCGCTCGCCTGCTCAGGAAGTCCACCTGCCTCTGGGAGACGATCTTTGGTCTCCTACCTTTCTGTGCTTACAAAGCCCAGGCCAGCATGCTGGTGAGTATTTTTTTTTTTTAATGTCAGCGTTGTGTGACTTGCAGAGAGGCCGAGGCGACCGGGCTGCGTGGGTGGCAGCTTGTGCCGCAGCGGAACCTGGAGGGAAGCCAGCTGCCTTTTCCTGAGGCTTCCGAGGCGGCAGGGATGTCCTATTTCCCACCGGGCACCTTCCCTCCTTCTTGGAGATCCAGGTGACTGGATTGGGAATTTCCGTGCCCGCTGCTCTCCACCCCGCGCTGTCCCAGCACCATAGCCCCTGGCCACCTGGGCAGTGGTGCCCTCCGAACGAGGCTAGTGTGAACTGAGTGTAAAGTGACACGCTGGATTTTGAAGGCTTACTACTACGAAGAATATAAAATAATTTCTCATTAGTAAATCATTTTGGGTACTTGTGGAAACGAAAATATTTTAGATATGTTGGATTATGTCAACTATATTATTCTAATTATGCCTGTTTATTACTTTTTTAATGTGACTGCTAGAAAAGTTGTAATTGCACAGGGAGCTCACATTACATTTCTGTAGGACGGTGCTGCTGCTCGTCTGTGTGGTGAGATCAGCTGCCACTTGTGGCTTTGAAGGCAGGACGTTCCCAGAGTCTGGGAGGGGAGGCCCCTCTCCCTGGTGGCCTGGCTGAAGGGAGACCCAGCCCTCATCAGAGACTGTCTCGGGCAGTGGGTGGGAGAGCCTCCTGCTAAGCAAAGAGTTAATAACTTCATAAACAGCAGCAGGAATTTTTAAAAATCTTTTCAAAAGCACCCCTCTTGGCTTCATTTTTTTTTTTTTTTTTTTTTTTCCTGAGCCTGCTTTGTAGACCAGCCTCCTTCCTGGAAACTTCCTCTCCCCGCTGCCAGCCCCCACCAAATTCAGAACTCCCCCTGTCAGCGTGGGGCCTACAGGGATGGTGTTGTCCGTAGGATCTTACTGTTTTGTTTTATGCTCTTGTTTAGATTGTTCATCTGTCCCCAGGTCAGGCTCCAGTAGCTGTCACCCCAGGAACGACCCAGTTAGGCTGGAGAAGTTACTATTCAGACCCGTCCACCTTTGGAGTAGTGGGCGTGAAGCTTAGGAAAGTCCTGCTCTGACGAGGACCGAAGTACAGAACCACAGCCAACCTCCTAATGTCGGGGTGGCATTTCAGGATAAGCAGGGCAGGGAATCACACCGGTATTTGAAAGCCCGAAATAATTCCCTGTTGCAGGGAATGGTTTCATGTTGACTTCAGAAGGCCAGGGGCCTGTTGGATTGTACAGTTATCATTTGCCGAAGACTCTTATATGATGAAATGTCTCTGCTTGGATACCTGTGCTCAGAGACGGGGTTTCTGTCCTCAGCTGTCCCAGCACCCTACACCAAAGGGCTCCATAGTCTTGACAAATTTTGTCCACGCTTCTGTCCATGTAATACTGAGCTTTTGCTGGAATAATCAACACCAAGAATCAGCATTTTTTTTTTAAATTTTTTTATTATATATATATTTTTTAGATTTTTAAATTTTATTTCTTGGACAGAGAGATACAACGAGAGAGGGAACACAAGCAGGGGGATTGGGAGAGGGAGAAGCAGGCCTCCTGCTAGCAGGAAGCCTGATGCGGGGCTTGATCCCGGGACCCTGGGATCAAGACCCGAGTTGAAGGCAGACACTTAACAACTGAGCCACCCAGGCGCCCCAAGAACCAGCATTTCTAAAGTGCCTGTTTTGTGCAATGTGCTTTAGTACACATACAGTTAATTGGCATCACAGACTCCGTATACCCCAAAGGAGGAGCCGTTGTTTCCCTTTTTGCAGCTGGAGAAACTGAGTTTAGAAAGATGAGACAAGTTCCCTGAGATCTCATAGCTAGAAATCGATGGGGCAGGGAGTACAGCTTTGCCTGTGGGACTCCAGAGCTGAGGGCGTAACCATAGGGCGTCACTCCGCGCTGCCCAGACCAGCCCGTGAGTGCCTTGTTCCATTCTGCGCATGCATTTGTTTATCGACACGTCTGCTGGTGCAGGCTGGGACACGACACCAGGGAGGGTTTGGTTCTGGGTTGTTGCAAAAACTGAGCTAAAAGTCGAGGAGTACTGTGAGTGTCTCAGAGCTTTGCTAGGACACCCTCTCACGCAGCATTTAAAATGCTGTGTGTGGGGGCACCTGGGTGGCTCAGTTGGTTGGGTGTCTGCCTTCAGCTTGGGTCATGGTCCCAGGATCCTGGGATTGAGCCCCACATCTGACTCCCTGCTGAGTGGGGAGTCTGCTTCTCCTTCTGCCCCTCCCCCCTGCTCCTGCTCACTCTCTCTCAAATAAATAAAACCTTTAAAAAAAAAAATGCTGTGTCCTGCAGAATCTTCTCCCCACGTGGCTGTTGCCTCCAGTGGAGGGTCCTGGGCTGCCTCGAAAGAAAGATGTTCTGTTGGCCTCTCCAAGGTGCCTTGTAGCTTTACATTAGTGCAGAAAGGGCATTTCCACGGCTGGCTGGCTAGTTTGGTGAGGTTTGGAAATAAGCAGAGGGGTTAAAAGCTGTATGCTCTGGAATCAGACTGTTGTTCTCTTCATCCTACGTCTCGATGGCTTTGAGGTTTGGGCTCTTTGCTCTCTGGGTGGCAGTCTCCTCAGTTGTAAAATGGGGATACTCAGTACCCATCTCAGATAACCGCTGTGTGAATTAAAGAGTGCACACAAAGGCATAGTTAGTTGGCTCATCAGGTAAATGTCAGTTAACATTTCATGGCGATATGTTCATTAATGTCATTTAATGCTTTAGGATGGATTAGAGTCCTATACAGAATGTACCGGAAGATATGATCATGTGGCCCGAGTTTTTTGTTGTTCTAAGGCAAACACATCAGAATTTATACCTTTGTATCTGAATATGTACCTCTGTGCTTGAGTGTTGTCTTTCAAAGCTATGACCTCATCTCAGGAAGCAACGTGCATATCTTGATCTCCCAACCATTTGCTTGAAACATTTTCAGGAGCCTTTCCTTTTCGGAACTCTCAGATGAAAAAAAGATGATTTTATTAAGTATTTAAATTGTGAAAGTAGGGGCGCCTGGGTGGCTGAGTCAGTTAAGTGTCTGCCTTCGACTCAGGTCATGATCTCAGGGTCCTGGGATGGAGCCCTGCATTGGGCTCTCTGCTCAGCAGGGAACCTGCTTCTCTCTCTCTGCCTCCGCCCCTCCCCTTGCTCATGCACCCACATGTGCTCTCTCTCACTCGCTTTCAATAAAATCTCTTTAAAAAATTAAACTGAAAGTAAATTTTAAGCACGAAAATGGCCTTAAGTTCATTAGAGCCAAGTTTGGTTAATAAGTCAAGAATAAGGGGCGCCTGGGTGGCTCAGTTGGTTGGGCGACTGCCTTCGGCTCAGGTCATGATCCCGGAGTCCTGGGATCGGGTCCTGCATCGGGCTCCCAGCTCCGTGGGGAGTCTGCTTCTCCCTCTGACCTTCTCCCCTCTCATGCTCTCTCTCTCTTTCAAGTAAATGGATAAATCTTTAAAAAAAAAAGTCAAGAATAAGCTTTGGTGATAGATCTGCTATAGGTTAAGAAATGGTGTTTTAACTAAAAAGTAAGGATTGGGTTTGTTGTTCTACATTTTAGTGGTTGGTTCATTTATTGTAAGATTAGCCCCCAGAAAAAAGGGTTCCAGGGAGCTCTTGACTTGGGATAGCATCTTTGGGACACTAGTAGAGGCTGCAGAGCAGAAGCGTTAGAGGCAGGAGTTTGGGGGTGAGTAAATTCACCTTTACACCTAGTGTAGTAACACCCGCCGCCGAGTTGGCATTTGGGACTTGTGTAGCTGGTAACGGGGCCAGAAGAAGAAGGTTCCCTGCATCCAAGGAGTAGAGGCCAAAACCTGGCTTTGGATGTTGACTTGCCTTCCATGTCTGTTTACCCTTTGTGATACGCAGAAGTCCCATCCGAAACGTGTCAGGCTGTGCCAAGGGAAGGCCTTCAGGTGGCGTGGGAGACCTTCCTCTTTCTTCTGTATTGCCACGGACAGCCGAGTGGCTAGAAAGCACTGCTGAACTGGCACTCACTGGGGGGTAGAGGGAAATGCATGTCTCCAAGGAAAATGATGGAATAAAGTTCAAAAGTTTTATCTCTTGAGGCTTATGATGACTAATAGTTTCATCCAGAAGGGCTGGGCCCCCAAACAGCCTTTGGATTATTTCCTATAGGCGGAAATTAGAAGTGCCATGTTCAGTTATCTCCTAAAGTTTATTTTGGCCGTGCAAAGAGCATAGGGCTTTAGAATTTGGCTGGTTGGACTCCAGTGCTGCTCTCTATTGCTGGGTTGCCTCTGGTATCATAACTGGAATTGCCTAGGCTTCCTTTCCCTCATCTGGAAAATTGCAACCCTGTTCTGCTTCGGGTTGTTGGGAGAATGGGTCATCAGAGTGGCAAATATGAAGAGCCTCAACAGATGCAGACCTTCCACCTCTCCCCGGCCTCCGAGAATGACACCAGAATTAACCCCATTGCCATGCAGAAGCCCCTGGTCACACATCAGAATATGCCACCTGCTGCAGGGAAATGTCCCCAGTCCTTTGTGAGGTGAGGCTTGTAGTCCTGAAAGGAGAATTGCCGGTTCCCAGCTGTTTAGCACTCAGCAGCTCTAACAGATAAAGCTGCCAAAGACCCTTTCAGCTCTTGAAAGCTTTTCTGGAGCTAACAGAGGCTAGCCCCCGCAAGAGGCACACCGGCACCTAGTGCTCAGGTGAGTAAAAAGAAACACCCAGTGGAATGCTCATTATGAACTTGATATTGATTACAGTTTGTTTCTTGTTTGGATTTAAAGAAGGCCCACCTTCAGGTCTTAATCCGTTTGCCAAGTCCCTAGTTTTTACTATAGTCCTAGTGTTGTCCTTGATTGCACCGCTCATTCAGGAGAGTGTGGCCCAAAACCCTGACTTGGGGGCCCCAGTGAGACCGAGCTCTAGGCCCGCGGGGTTGTGGGCAGGCTGCAGCAGACTGTGCGATAGCTGCTAACCTCTCCCACTTAACCCCTCACTTTCCTCGAACCATCCCATTAGGTTCCCAGAGCTCCGATTCTCAGTTTTTGCTGCCCATTAGAATTACCTGGGGAACTCTGAAAAATCTGAA
This sequence comes from Nasua narica, assembly GCA_028533885.1. Lineage (NCBI taxonomy): Eukaryota > Metazoa > Chordata > Mammalia > Carnivora > Procyonidae > Nasua > Nasua narica. Next base: position 50,403,830 of record CM052811.1, read on the forward strand.
AATGTGGGCTGTGTCCCCAACAATTAAATTAGGTACCAGTGTTTTTTGTGTTGTTTTTTTTAAACAAAACAAAATTCCCAGGTGATTCCAGCGTGCAGCCAAGTTAGAGAGGCAGGGCTTTAGGTGATGGGATGAAAGCCTTCTGCTGCAGTTCCCTCCTGAGTTGCCTTGCTTTGGCAAGGTCATGAACTCTCGCCTCCACGAATCACCTGGGGTCAGGGTGTCCCCTCTAGGGGCTGAACTGCCTGAGGGAGGTCTCCGCAGCATATAACTATTCTGACAACCTGTTTCCTTAGGAAACGTCTTCCACGAAGGTAAAGAGAATAGTGTAGGGGATCCCATGCCCTCATCACCCAGCAGTCATTCCTGTTTCCTTTGCCTCACCACACACGCTTTTTGGGGAGGTGTGGGGTGGGCTGGAGGATTTTAAAGCAAATTCCAGACATCATTTCATCCATAAATACATCAGTGTGCATCTGTAAGAGATAAGGACTTTAAAAAAATAACCACAGTACCGTTATCACACTTAAGAAAACAAACAGTGATTCTTTAATCTCTGTAATAGCAAATCCATGTTCTGTTTTCTCCCAGTTTGTCACAAAAATGCACTTACACATTTGGTTTATTCCAACTAGGGTCCAAAGGAGTGTAATTCATTTTTAACAGTTTGACTTGCATGCCGGGGTAATTAGACCATCCCCTTGTGCACGCACAGGTAATGATGCGTCCTCAGGTCTAAGAAAAGGTGTAAATGGTGTAAATCATCTGATGCTTATGGGATGGTCTCTTTGCCCCTTACCTTCCTTAGCCCTTCTGGTGAGACCTTGACCTGTCGTGGAGGAAGTGCTCATTAAGGCCCCAGTCACAACCACTTCTGTGCAGCTCTGCTTCTGCCTGAAGGCATAGTCCCTTTGGTGAGCTTAGAATAGAACCTCAGGCTGCTTGCAGGAAGAGAGTGAGTCAAGTCTGTGGACAGTTTCAAATTTCCTTCTCCTTTGCTGAAGACAGTGGCTGGGAAGGGCTGGAACTGCCTCTTGGGAGTCCTCTCTGGGCTCTGCTGAGGGGTCCTGCCATGCTGGTTCTCTTGGGATTCCCCTGGGACTTGTGCCCTGATGCAGGGACTGGCCAACAGCTCAGCCCTACTTCCTTAGGGTGCAGATGGTTCTGCGAGGCCTCCCCTCAGCTGGATCTCTGGGTTCAGGTCCGGATGATGACCAGGGGAGGGGAGGGTTACTTTCTGCCCTCTGAGGACAGAAAGAAAGCTACCTCACCCGTTGCTGCTTGCTGTGTTGGCACAGTGTCTCTCTTCCAAGAGCTAGAGTGCTGTTAGGATTTCTTAAAGGGGCAGATGACTGGATGGCGGCTGGGATGAATGGGTGGCAAGTCTTTAGGGGGAGTGAGCAGGAGGAAGATACGAATGGAGAATGAGCAATCTAAATAATTGAACTCTGGCTCCTTGCACAATCTCTGTGTGCCTACTCCATATGCGTCATAAAAAAATCAGTCTCCTATTTCTGGAACTGTATTTTTTGCTTTAGAAGGGCTTTGTCTTGACTTTAGATGGATTTGCAGTTGCAAGGTTTTTATTCCTCCTTTCTCTGTACCACAGTCAGGTTAGTTACAGAGCAGTAAGAAAGCCTCTTAATATATAAATGCAATTCTGATCTCTAAAGTTGTTCATCACAGGATCATTTTCAATAGCAAAAGGTGCAGAAAAACCTCAGTATCCATTAATAAGGGACTGGTAAGATCACAATATATCTTTATAGTGGAATATCGTATAGATGTAAGAAAGGAATGAATTATTTCTATGTTCCCATATGGAAAGATTCTGAGGAGATAAAAAGCAGGACAGGTCCAGAACATGTGAATAATATATTTGTATAAACCCTGGAAGGATACACAAAAAACTTTTAAAAGATGGTTACTATTGGTTTGTTGGGTGGGAGTCGGACCAGGGCAGATGGGATGTGGTGGGAGTATACCTTTTTTTTCCCTTTTTTTTTTTTTTTTAAGATTTTATTTGAGAGAGAGAATGAAAACAAGCATGGGGGGAGGGGCAGGGAGAGAGGGAGTAGTAGCCCCTCCACCCCTGCTGAGCAGGGAGCCTAACACGGGGTTCCATCCCAGGACCGGGGATCATGACCTGAGCCAAAGGCAGGTGCTTAACCAACTGAGCCATCTAGGTGCCCCGAGGGAGTATACCTTTTTATATTTTGATTTATGAATCATGAATATGTTACCTATGCAGAACAATTAAATTTATATCCTACAGATAAGTTGATGGCTTATCATGCCCCACCTAATCTTAGAGGAGCTTCTGACCACTCCTTATCTGGCGTGTTCAGAAATGATCAGTGAGCCTATGACCAGCCCATGGAATGTGTGCCATATCTTTCCCATGATGCCTTGCTCAACAGCAGATTATAAATATTTGCTTCTTTTCTGAAGCCCATGGGCTTTCCCCCTTCCTTACCCTGAACTAGAAACTGAGCTGACATCTGAAGTTTAACCAGAGAGGACAGACAAGGTGGGCTGCCGCATCCTCCTGCACAGTTGGTTGCCCTCCTAGGGGGGGGAGGAGGAGGTGTAGGAGAAGCTGCGGGCTTCTCCTGCGGGGTAGGGGGATTGGGATGGCTTCCCTTCCCATTTCTTGTCTACCTGCGCAGTCTTTTGTTTCTCCCTTGGCATCCCATGTGCCGTGTTGACTGTGTGTTTGTGTTTATTTCCAGCTTCTACTGAGTGGTAGCAAAATCCCTTTGAGCTGAGCTGGTCCCACCCGGGTAGCTGGGAATGTTGTAAGGTTAGGACGTGGTCTGCACATTTCGCACATTCTTGGTATCAGGGACATTTCCTCTGGGGCTCACAGGAAACAAATGGAATGCATGGAGCAGTTTTCTCCCTCTTGAGTGGAGAAAGGGGCAGAAAGAATCTTTGGGGGAGACTTGAAGCAAAGAACGTGGTTGGAGTGAACTTTGTTTAAAAGTGTTCTGAAAAATGAAATTCAAGGACACTCAGGACCTATTCTTGGCTCTGCCACAAATGTACCTTTTATGTTTTATTCCAGTTTGTGCATCCAGGGCTTCTCTTTGGTTTTACATCTATAAACTAAGTGGGACCTACATTCATTGCCCATTCTCCCCACTATTCTGGTTTAGCCATCTGGTAACTAATTTTAATAAAACTTGAAGGCCATCCTATTAAATGGCAACTAAGTGAAGAGAGTGAGTGAGCCCTCCTTGGTCACTTTTCTTCCTTGAATGAATACTACAGTGAGTACTGTTCTAGGAGTGAGTACTCACCAGGTTGAGGTTGGGTCAGGGATTTATCATCTCAGGTACAGGTCTTTTCCTCTTTCCAGTAGAGCTGTACATGTGATGAGAGTCGCATGTGGTTATAATTACCCTTGGCGGCTCTGTGGGAGGCCAGCATACAGCCTTTCCCTTCTTCCTCCAGCCTTGGGAAGGATCCCTATTTGTGACGGAACACTAAACGAGGTAGTTGACTAGTATTCCTGGTTCATGTCGACAGATGAGTGGGTACTTCATCTTTAAATACCAAGGGTCCTGTTAAGGGTAACAAAAGACCAGGTGAGGCACATGGACAGTCGGTCCCCAAATCTTGACCAACTCTAGGGTGCATATGTTCATTAAGAAGAGCCTCTTCTCTCCTTCAGTGTACACAGGCTCTGGCTTCTGTTCTCTTGTTCAGTTGGAAGGTTAACTATGGATATATTAGCTTCCCCTATACGGCACTCACCTTAATTACCACAGAGGGCCAGGTTCTTCTCTGGGTGAGGTACTTTGGATTCTCCCCTTTCCTCTCTCAGCAAGTTTTATTATGACCAATCTTAGGGATTTCCGAGAAATCAAAGGGAAGATCCTTTGAAAGGTGGGGCCAAAGTCAGTGGTCTGTAAGCCTCTCATCACTTTGCCCTCTGTTAACCAGTGAGCCCTAACTCAGATTCATTGGCCCATTTTAAAAATTTCTTTTAAAGATTTTATTTATTTATTTATTTGACAGAGAGAGAGAGAGAGAGAGAGATCACAAGTAGGCAGAGAGGCCGGCAGAGAGAGGAGGAAGCAGGCTCCCTCCTGAGCAGAGAGCCCGATGAGGGGCTCCATCCCAGGACCCTGAGACCATGACCTGAGCCAAAGGCAGAGGCTTTAACCCACTGAGCCACCCAGGTGCCCCTTAAAAATTTCTGATAGACTAAAATGCTTATGGCGAAGTCAGAAACAATTTCCAGAGTAATCGGTAGCTTTGGCTGCCCTTCTGGTGATGTATTTAGCCTGGCACCTGAGAATTGTGCAGGTAAACATTCTGGACACCGTCATCTACTTTTCTTGTTCTGGAATCCTTTCTGACTGCCTTTCAGAAACTGAAAGTTAACAATGTGACAGAATTGAGGGATGATTTTGGTTTTTTGCTAGGTAGGTAACACAAGAGTCAAAAGTCGCAAGGCCAGTTCTGGCTCCTATAGCTAAATTTGAACAAAAAATTTGGCCACTGGCCTTAGTTTCCTCATAGGCAAAGTGTGATTAGTCTAGAACTAGAACTCTCTAAGGCTTTAGGATTCTAGGCTGCTCTTCTAGTTCTTTAGTTAATATCTGAGGTCCGTAAAATGTGAAACCCATAAATTATTTATTTGCCACCTTCCCTGGGGTGCTGAATCAAAGAACTAAAAAAAAATTAGTAAGCCTTATACATATTATCTTTTGTTTTTATCAGAAATGAATAAATAGAAAAGTAGGGAAATGTTCCCCAGTCATTTTTGTATGGAGTTCAGACAGTGACAAAGAATACGTTAAATTAGTAAACATCCCTCACATCACTGTAGATGCCTCTAATGCTCTTTCTACCACCTGGATTGTCATTTCAGGTGAATGTTTTCCTTTGCATTTTCTAAGTATTGGACAGTGAACTTAACACATTTTGTAATGAAGAATACACATTACAGAAGTTTGCTACTACCTTTCTGTCATTTCCTCCTTCCATCTTTTATCTCCACCCCCTATTTAAGCCAATAAAGGTTAATCTGTGTTTGTCGAACGAAATGAAAGAAACTGGTCTACCAAGAGCTTACCATTTGCTAGACATTGAGCTACAAAAATGAAAAAAACATCTTTGAGAGTCTCAAGTCCGATAGCAAAGGGGACCTGCAAGTCACAACAAAATGCTGTAATCATGGCACTGATTGTCATGAAGACGGAGAAGAGAATGTCCTAGACTCATTTCCTACCTCCAGTCGCTGGGATAAAAGTTCTGTGAAATTGTAAGGCTCAATGCTTGCATATGATACAGCCACAGTCAATGTTGACGTTAGCCGCTATTGTTGACCAATATTGTTTGTAAGGAAAAGACAGTTCTAGCTTTGGGGTGAAAGCCACATTCTTTTAAGCTAGTGTGTTAGTTTGGGCTGGCCTCTTAGATCCAGAGTCAGAACTTAGCTTTGCCCCCCGTCTGTTGGTCTTGCTCCACCAGCGTTGCCAGCTTCCTTTCCCCTCCTGTCTCTTCTGTCCGCTTGTATTAGTAGGTGGTTTTCTCATGTAGCTCTTACCAGTCCATGCCCTGTAGAATTCTTGGAGGTTCAGGGATGCCTGGGTGGCTCAGTCAGTTAAGGATCTGCCTTCTGCTCAGGTCATGATCCCAGGGTTCTGGTATGGAGCCCCACATTGGGCTCCCTGCTCAGTGGGGAGTCTGCTTCTCCCTCTGCATCTGCCCCTCCCCCTGCTTATGCACACGCACTATGGCGCTCTCTCTCTGTCAAAATAAATAAAAATCTTAAAAAAAAAAAAAAAAGAATTCTGAAGGTTCAAAGACTGGACTAGTTTAAGCCCTACATTTTCCAGACAAGGGAATTGAGGTACCAAGAAAAGTGACCCAAAAGCACATAATAGTAGTAAAGCCCATCCCAAGCCGCTACCTTCCAACAGAATGAATTTGCAGGATTTCTAACTCCGGCAGCGTGTGCTCTTTACGTAGGTGAACAACTGAAGAGCATTGTTGAGAGTTCTCAGGAGAGATTTCCATTTCCACAACTGAATATCTGTATAGCCATGTGACAGCAGTGGCTTCCATGAGGAAGGTTTGCTTAGCTAGGAAGCTACCATTATCTTGGATAAGTTTTTTATGATCAGCATTATGGCAAACGGTAGATTTAAGACTTCCTAGAGTTACACAACCTTTGAGCATCTTCAGGTCTCATTCTGTCCTGAAGTTAGGGAAACAACCGAGTGGGCTGGCTAGGCTGATAACAGATTTGGGTCCGGCACACTCCATCTGTGTCATGATCCCTCAAAGAATGAGCTAGCCAACCTTAAGCAGCTTTCAAACACAGACCTCACTGTTCAGCGTGGCAGATGTTAAATACAGTCACTGGTCACCCGTCGGGCACTCCCTGTATTCCCTTTCCAGGTCTTGAGGCCCTCTCATCCCTTGAACTTAAATTCCACGCCCAGATGTGGCTTTGGTTTCTCTCTGCAGCCTGTGTCTCTCTGCAGGCCCTCTTCGCTTGTGTGCTCTCCAGGCTTGAGGGTTAACATGGTCCTTGAGTGGACGCCTGGCCTCCAGTGTGGCCCTATCCACAGAACCCTGAGTGCTCTTACCTTTTCCTTGCTAATCAAACCCTTGGCTCCTTTCCTGGTTTCCCAGAGTGACTTTCCCATGTTTCTGGTATAGTTTGGATTCCTTCTTCCACTTTATCCATCCTGCCCTGTTTGTGTAATATCTTATGCTGGAGAAAATCAGACTCTGGACTAAATTGACCTCATAGTTCAGCCCCTTGTTTTTACTCGACACAGGCCGGGCACAAAATCTGTGGGTGTGTTATATAACGATAGGGAATCCCCCACACCCAGTGGGCACTGGGTGAATGTTCATTGCCTTAACCTTTTCTTAAATTTTGCCAGATCCACAAGCCTAGGCCTGAAAGGTCCTCACATGATAGCATTTGTTATCTTTAAAAAAAAAAAAAAAATATCTGGGGTGCCTGGGTAGCTCAGTTGGTTAAGAATCCAACTCTTGATTTCGGCTCAGGTGATGATCTCAGGGTCGTCAGCAGGGAGTCTGCCTAAGATTTTCTCTCTCTCCCTCTGCCCCCACCACCAGCCCCCATTCTTGCACACACATGTGTGCTCGCTTGTTCTGTCTCTCTCTGTCTCTCAAAAAAAAAAAAAAAAAGTCAGCTAATCGGCATGTAATCAGTGCAGGTCTTTCTGGCTCTGACCCAGCTGAACATCCCCAAAATAATCGTGAGCTTTGGAAAGAGCCTTATGTTACCCCTGTGCCAGCCAGTTACATTGTATGGAACATGGCTGAAAACTGGCTTGGTCTCAAGCACGACTTGTCATTATATGTACATCTCTGAAATCCTTCTCCCAGTAGGTAACAGTAGAAATCATCTGCCTCCCCCTTCGTTTCTTTCTTTTTTTTTTTTTTTAAAGATTTTATTTTATTTATTTTAACAGAGAACACAAGCAGGCAGAGAGGCAGGCAGAGGCAGAGAGAGGAGCAGGCTCCCCGCCGAGCAAGGAGCCCGATGTGGGACTCGATCCCAGGACGCTGGGATCATGACCTGAGCCGAGGGCAGCTGGTTAACCAACTGAGCCACCCAGGTGTCCCTCCCCCTTCGTTTCTTGAACAGACCTAGCCTCTAGCATCTCTGTTGGTATTTTACACATGCAATTTTCTATTGGATCGACCTTGTAAAAATGTGGATATTTGCCAGTAAAGGAGCAAGTGGCCACCAGAAAGGCTGTGTAACCAACTACACCTTAAGATCTAATCTCTATCCAAATAGCTGGCTAGGACTTTTTTAGTAAGAGCGCTAACTGAAGGCAGTTAGAATGGTTCCTTTTGTTCAAATTTCCTCTCCCAGAAGCCAGTCCCAGGACTCCCTTCACCTGCATTATCCATTAATGCAATAGGTTCGTCTTCCCCAAATAAACAAGCTTTCCTGCCAAAGAAAACAGGCAGCGCGATTGGAGGCAGGGACGTGCCCTGGAACCTGCATCTGAGGCATATTCTTTATTTTTCTGGATTGCCCTCAGTCTCTTTACTGAACTCTCGTCAGCAATGATGATGTTACGCCAGCCCTCGTTTCGGAAGGCCCCTCGAGTTGTAGTAATCCCGGCCGTGGCTGTCCAGCCCACTGGAAAGCATCCTTCATTTCTGTTTGCTCAGTTTCCTAAATGCCTCTTCCAGATCGTCTTTCACCTCTTGCTTCAAGCTCTGGGGACACATGTGGTTTCGACATAATGCACAGATGTGACTGGGGGGAGGGAGGCATGGCAGTGGGCTCACGTACATCACACACACCTCTGAAATAGGGAGGTCTTCCTCTGCAAGCGGGCCGGTCAGGGAGGAGTGGAGGTGGACAAGCTGGCGTGAGACAGAGCGCTGTGGCACGGGGTTTGGCGTTGCAGGGAAGGCATGAGCTCCTGCGCTCGTGGACCGAGTCGCCGTTAATAATGCCCATGGGTCTGGTTTCTAAATTGAGACATTAAACAGAATAAAGGACCGAGGACCGAAATGTCTCTAGGGGAAAAGACCTCATTCTTTTTCCGCTAAATTGTTGATCACCAGGGGTTGGCAAACTTTTTCTTTTAAAGTCTAGGTAGTAAATATTTTCGGCTCTAGGGACCATGGGGTTTCTGTCACAACTGCTCAGCTCTGCCTTCTGGGCGTAAAGCAGCCCCGGACGATACATAAACAGACCAGTGTTTCTGGCGGGCCCAAATTCGCCCACCCCCGCCAGCCTGAATTTGTAAGACTTAGAAATACCCTCACCATTGTCGTTTGTGTAAGTTAATGGGCGCTCTGTACGTGGCCAGCCCCTGCGCTACTAAGCACTTGTTACGAGTGAAAACATTTATCCCACTCCAAACATTTCTGTGAAGTTATTAATATTATACCCATTTTACTGATAACGGGTCAGAGGCTTAGAGAAGAGCCAGGCTGGATTTTGAACCAAGACTGCTTGACTCCAATTTCATGCTCTTTTACCACTGCCCGGTACAGCCTATAGATGACATCATCCATATCCACATTTGCCTTTAGAGCTTAACATTAGCCAGCGTTTGGACTTTAGCCTCTCCCCATGCCCCCTAAAAAGCCCAAAACATGCAAACAGGTTATTGCTAAAAACTCTTGTACAAATTAATACGTGGCAGAAATTTAAAACGAGTCCATACACAAGTTGTAATAAATGAAAGCAATGTTCTGCTATGTTTTCTGGCTAGTTTCGCTTCTTAAATACCCAAGGAGCATGGGTGCAGAGTATATAGAGGCCTGGAGCTCTCAGGCCAGAGGCATCCAGGCTGGTTTCCAGGTTCCAAGACCTAGTGCTCTGAAAGTGTGGAGGTAGAGCTGGGCCTGCAGCAAGCTACTGTCCCTTGGGATGGCCTCAACACTGACGCCGGCAGGAGCTGTAATCCACCCCACACAGAGGTGCCGGCTCCTCAGTGCCCCTGCTGGTCTGGTGTGAGCAAGGGGGACCGCATCGCGCCTGCTACAAGTTGTTTGCTGACCAGTGGTGCTTACTTCTAGTCTCCCAAATAGACATGTTCATTCAAGACGGCAGAAATTAGATTTGGATGCCTTTTGTTGTTACAGTAAGTAAGGCGTGTTCTGAAGGAAACTAAAAAGAGTAAAACAATCAGGGGGAATAATCCCTGTCCCACCTACAGCAGTGTTTCCCGAAGGGCTTTCTTCTGCTTATAGGGATGTAACGGGGGAGGGGGTTCCTGTGGTCAAATAAACTTATGAAATGCAAGACTAAACAAACAGTATTCTCGAGGATACCGTTTCCCAAGTGTTTCCCAAAATGTGCGTTTGGTTGTGTTTTGTTTTGTTTTTGGATCCTCTTATAAAATTGTTTACAAGGAGCATCCTTAATCTTAACCCAGAGGCCTTACCTAATGTTGACATTTTGGTAAATTTCCTTTATGGTCTATTTTTTTTTTTTTTTCCAATGGGTGAGGTGACAGCGGCAACAACTATGGTGGTCACTAAATTTGAAACAAAGCTTTAAAAAAAAAAAAAAAACAAAAAACAAGGCTCATGTATTTTCTTTTGTGTGTTTAACTGTATTTTGCAGTATTTCATCATCATAGATGTTGTAAGAATAACATGAAGGATTCTTGTTTAATTTGTTACCTCTACTAGATGGGCAAAGTTTTTTGTTTTGTTTGAGATTTTATTTATTAGAGAGCGAGTGAGCATGCACATGTGCATGCATGGGGAGGGGGAGAGGGAGAGAATCTTGAGCAGGCTTTACTGAGCATGGAGCCCAACACGGGACTTGATCTCACAACCCTGGGATCATGACCTGAGTCAAAACCAGGAGTCAGATGTTTAACTGACGGAACCACCCAGGTGCCTCTGAAGGATTCTTCTATATCGAGTTCCCCATTTATTAACATTTTACCATAATTTCCATATTCTCATTGTGTGTGTGTTATTACTGACATTACTTTTATATATTTTTTTAAAGATTTTATTTATTTACTTGTCAGAGAGCGAGAACACAAGCAGGGGGAGCAGCAGGCAAAAGGAGAGCAAGAAGAAGGCTCCCTGCTGAGCAAGGGGCCCAATGCGGAACTCCATCCCAGAACTTTGGGATCATGACCTGAGCTGAAGGCACACACTTAACCAACTAAGCCACCCAGGCACCCCTACTTTTATATTTTTAATTGGAGTTACACATTCTTTAATGAACTTCACACTTATTTTCTGAAGGTACTTGCAGAAACTCAGGTTAGGCTAGAAGTTTATGAATTCCCTCCATTTTTACCTGTTGCATTAAAGGCAAATCATGCTTTTGCAAGTGTGTGAAAGGTTTTCATTAAGTTGCAAGGGGACATTTTGATAAGCCTATAGTTTGCAGTCTTTATGAGGAAAGAATTTATCAGAATCACGGAAGTCTTCAGCTCATGCCCACACACAGTCCTGACCAGTTTGGATTCACGAGGCTGTCACTTGACGTCGTGTAGGGACCCTAACAACGATTTGCTGCATGCTTTCGGTCCACTTGGGCAGTGTCCTTTGAGGATTGGCCTTGACCGTTAGCTGAAGTGGGAGCCTTGCCCTGACACACCCTCCTGTCCTTTAGTTTCAGAAAGAAAGGGAGCAGTCCAGAGGTCCCAGGTTTTCCTAGGACATCGGTTCTTTAAGTTTCCTGTGGTAACTTGTCACACTTTCAGGACTTATCAACAAGGATGATTTTTTTCCAACAACATCTAGTTTCATTAGTGGTTTTATTTAGCATACATTGGAGCTTCCATATCTGGGTTTTTTCCAGGCATGAAATCAAAGCTGTCTTCCTCCCTCAGATGGTTAAGTGAGTCGAGCAGACACGGCTACCTTACAAAGAGATGTGTTGGTGTAAGGGGACTATGGATGTGACTTCCGTAACCTCTCATGGAGTGTTTCCAAAACCTTATAAGGAAGCTGGAAATAGTAACCTCTCCCTTGTAATGTCAACATAGAGCTCACGAATGAGGCTGGGGCCTGTGTCCACAAAGGAAACAGAGAAACAACCACTGGCTAGTCTTGGGAGGAGAGAACATCAGGCGTTTGTTCATCGGGTGGATGCAGCCCTCACAGTGGCCTTTGGACACGTGTGTCATACCTTCAAGCTGGAAGCTCCCACACCCACGGTGACTGGGTTGCACTGGTGCCCATTCACTGGTGTGAATGATGCCCATTCACACATCCGATAGGTTCATACTTAACTAGAAAAGTGCCCTTTTGCCTTTTTGGGTACAAATTTGACTGTAGGGACTGGAAAAAATTTTTTTTTACTTTTTTAAATTTAAAAATTTTTTAAAACATTTTATCATGAAAGTCTTTGGATACTCAAAAAAAGAGAGGCTAATATAGCCAATCCCCATATTACTTACCACACAGATGCAGCAATGATGAAGATTTTACCACATTTCCTTACCTTTCCCTTCCTTTGGTAAAATATCCATAACATATCCCAGCCAGCAGCACATCATTTCATCCCTAGCGTACGTTCTCTGAGAAGTAGACATTTTCTAAGTACAGTGCTCCCACTCGACAGAATTAACCAGGATCCCAATTTTTTTTTAAGATTTTATTGATTTATTTGGCAGAAAGAGATCACAAGCAGGCAGAGAGAGAGGGGGAGGCAGGCTCCCTGCTGAGCAGAGAGCCCGACGCGGGGCTCGATCCCAGGACCCCGAGATCATGACCTGAGCCGAAGGCAGAGGCTTTAAGCCACTGAGTCACCCAGGCGCCCCAACCAGGACACAAATTTTGAGGTGTAGTTTTTACAAAGCTCCTGCAGCTAGCCGGGTTCCCTTACAACATAAGAATCGACAGGGTCCGTGCCTATACTGATTTCTTAAGCGTTTGTGTGCGGGGGCGGCAGGGAGGTGGTCCTTGCTCTCAGCTCTGAACCAGATGATTTGGATTGGAGATGCGGGTGGCTAAGCAATTTGCACTTGTGGTTCCTCCACTGGAATCTCAGGTATCGAGCTGTGCCATTTGCTTCCTGGGCATTTCATAGTATCATCAATGATTGATAATCAGAACTTACAGGAATTTTTTTTAAACAATATTTTAATTGGAAAAAGCATCTGTCAGCTGTCAGGCTTCCAGCTTCCACTTTTGAGAAGCAGGATGTTGAATGTGAGTAATGACACAACAGGCCTATAAAATGCGGACTAACCCTCCGATGACTCATCCAGTACGATGCAGTATATTTGTCAAGGAGACTGAATCATATATGGGGGGAACCACTCTTTAAGCAGCCAGCTGGTTCTCAGGTCCGCAAGAGACCATCCATTTTTATCGGAAGCTTTATAGTAGTAATAATGCTAATACCCAGCACTCGGGCTCCACAATGTAGAGGAAATGGCATCACCCGGCAGGTATGTGCTTACTGCTTACGTGAACTTTATTTTCTCCTTGTTCTCTTCTGCCTAACCTTTCCGATAATGTGACGGTTTGTAAGGGAGGAAACAAAAGTATTCGAATTGAAGGGCACTGAATGTGTGTGTGTGTGTGTGTGTGTGTGTGTGTGTGTGTGTGTGTGTGCGCGCTCACATGCAAGGACAGCTAGGTTACCACCGGTCCTTGGAAGGACAGAGCTCTTGTCCACTCCCCTCCCTCTCTAAAAACAGATTCCTCTTTAGGTATTCGGGTAAACTCATCCCTTTTATTAAGCCCTGAGTTTAAAAGGCTGCCTAGGAAACAGCTTTTGCAGAGGTGGTGTACCTTTTTAGGTGGGTAGCTTAAAACTTTAATAAATGAATGAAAGAAAGAAAGGGCAAGCAGAGGTGAGCTAACAGATATGGTCTAATAGTAACAATTGTATTTATGATACTGGATTTATTTTCAATATTTGATTTTTCTTATCCCCCAAGATACACAACTTAATGCAAGAAAGCTTTATTCCCCCTGCTGAGTGTCTAATTTCTGCAAATCATAATTTGCTCATACTGAATTTATGCATTAACTTTTCTAGGTGGGAGAAAGGGTAGTGGGGGTTTGGTAACAACATTTAATTATAGCTTTCACATGATCTGAAGGATTGTTCTGCATAATTGGGAAGCTGTGTCGCCTGTCTGACCTCCCCTCTTTCTTCACTCACTAAATTTAAACAATGCCTGACTCGTGAAGGCACAGATCTTGTTTATTTGCGTATATTAAACATTCCTCTTTGTGTTGACAGTCCATTCAGTATCTCCTCATAATTTAAAAAAAAAAAAAATTGTGTGTCCTGTTAGGGACAGATGCTATAGTTAGTTTTATAGTAGTACTATTTATGCTTTTCTAGTCTGTCCAGAATGGCTGGGTCGAGACCTATAACACAACTACCCACAAATTTACCTAAGACTGAACATTTGTGGAATAGTTCCATCTATGCTGGTAAATTCTGTTATCACTCAGAAAGCATTAAACAGATCTAGGCTTACCGAGCTGGAAACGTAGGCAGCCTTTGTTTCTCTTCCCCTTTCTTGTGAAGCCCTTAATAATGACTTGCTTTCTTTGAGGGACATATTCTAAACTGTCCGTAAATGTATCATATTTACCTATTTAAATACATTCAGAAACTCAGATAATAGGGAAAGCCAGCAAGAAGAGAGTTTGTTTTGTTTCTGTTCTGTAGATTAAGAGGTACACTTTTTTTTAGAATAGCCAATTTGTTTTTGAAGCCAGGACCATCTCCAAATTTCATTAATTTTGCATTCTATAAATGAAAGCCACCTGTTATGGTGTAACATGCTAATTATGGTAGAGGACAATAATGAAGAAGAACAGTATTTGAAATATGTGGGGGTTTTGCTAAGAATTTTCCTGCCCACATCTGTAGTGCTTATTTTTACATGTGTATGTGTGTACATGCTTATATAGTGCATATTTAATAATAGCATTTGGTGGCATTAAAAAATACTTCAGATTCAAAATAAGTCTTTTTAGTCCTTCTTAACTTTTTTTTTTTTTTTTTTGAGTTGTAGAAGAAAAGCTACTTAAAAAATGTTAGCTTGAACTAAAGCCTGAATTTGTGATTTTCTAGTAGATGAGGTTCTCTTGCTGCTTTGGGCACCATCGGTTCGAGTTTCACTTTGTCAAAAGCTATCAGAAAACTAATGCGACTTAAAGATGTGAATTCAAGGCAGAATAGCTCATTTGCTCTGATTTCACTGAACTCTTAGGTTCCATTTTATCATTTTCCCCCTTATGGCCTCCAGAAAGTGGTTATAGGCAGATGTATAAAAATATTTGGTCCGAAGTTCTCGATGGACTGGTGCTCTCAGTGAAAATGTCTTGCTTTCCCTGTGATTCGTGTGGTTGAGACTCAGGTCCTGTCCAGATCATTTTGGGGCAGCATAGATTTCATTCAGCTTTGGATTCATTACCCACTCAGCACCTTGATGACTGCGATTTGGCAATGACCGTGATCCCTAGGCTTGCGGCCACCGCGCTCGGAGGCTCCCCGGGCCTCCTGTGCTGTTAAGCACCATGTGCTCTTGGTCTAGAGGGACCACATGGTTTTAGATTCCTTCTTTCCCTTTTGAGGGAAAAGGAATAGAGAACCACGGCCAGTACCCAGGGTATCGTATCCTTCAACTTAGAAGCGATCAATAGGTATTGAGTGAGATGCTGCCTGTGTTCAGAGCTATGTGCTGGGTGGTGGTAAATTAAAAAATGCTTGTTATGTGGGCCCAGCCCTGTCCTTGCTCTCATTCCCTCTTCAGTGGGGATTCATCGTTATTGGCAGTAGATTCCTCCCGGGTTTTCTTTTATTCATAGATTTACTGGAGCCTATAATCTGGAGCCACTAATTGCTCTGTGTAGAAGCACCTTTTAGCTATTCCCTCTTGGTTCTTCGGAATCTAACACTTCTTGGATGGCTATTGAGAAAGAACTGCCCTGCTAAAAAAAATTAATTTGATAGTTTTGGAGGCCATGTTTTTGGAGCCAAGTAGAGTGACAGCCTCAGATGAAGGATTTATGTAGTTTCTTTTTTTTTTTTTCCTTTCTTCCTTGAGGAGAGTGGCAGTGACAGTCAGGGAGAGCATTTGAATCCTCAAAGCTTAGAGCATTGAGACTATTTTATAGGAACAGATTAGTAAACATCAAGGACAGTTTTTTCCATATCTTCGAGAGTTAAAGACCCCTGTCCTCTTTAGCATCTATTAAAATTATACTTAGTGACTCAGAGCTATACGGAATTCAGTAACCACTTAATAAAAACATTGTTTATTTAAAATCACCATAGATTGGGGCACCCTGCCTGGCTCAGTCAGAAGAGCACGGGACTCTTGATCACAATGACGTGAGTTTGAGCCCCGTGTTGGGTGTAGAGATTACTAAAAATACATAAGTACATAAATAAAATCACTATAGATAATCAACATTTTAAAAACATTTGTATTTAAAGGGGCGCCTGGGTGACTCCGTGGGTTAAAGTCTCTGCCTTCAGCTCGGGTCATGATCTCGGGATCCTGGGATCGAGCCCCACATCGGGCTCTCTGCGGGGAACCCGCTTCCCCCTCTCTCTCTGCCTGCCTGTCTGCCTGCTTGTGATTTCTCTGTCAAATAAATAAATAAAATCTTTAAAAAAAAAATTTTGTATTTAGAGAGACCTGTGTCATGAGTTTATAACCTGTTCGTGCTGTCCAGGTGGACGATCTGTGGATGACTGGCAATAATGATAGTCCCCAGGGGGAGAGCTGGGCCTGTCCGTTGCCTCTTGTCCACTTGCCACTGTTGTGCTGTTACGCGTCCTCCCTGCGCCTGAGGTGGTAGGGAGGACATCCTGCCTACGTGGTGGGTGGGATCAGTAGCACTCGTAGGTAGAGCTTACATCATTATCTGGAAATAACAGCTTTCTTGTTGTAGCTCAGAAAAGCCAGAGACAAGCACAGAGCAGCCTTCTTAGGACATAAACCCCACTCTTAAGGACACACAAATGGGGTGAATGACCGCTGTCTTATCAAGCCAGCATGAACTTTTCTTAGACCTGAGCGTTCTTCCAGGTATAGATTTGCTGACAGCTTGTTTGCAATGACATCTGTGCCCAGGTTGTCTTTAGGGTGTATGTGGAATATGGGT
Source organism: Nasua narica (assembly GCA_028533885.1). Lineage (NCBI taxonomy): Eukaryota > Metazoa > Chordata > Mammalia > Carnivora > Procyonidae > Nasua > Nasua narica. Next base: position 50,420,420 of record CM052811.1, read on the forward strand.
ACAATTGTGGAAGCCATGCCCCTTCCCAGTTGGATTCTTAATTGCCGACATTTCTTTGTAATTAATGATCCCCATAGAGAAAGCGAATGCTTGAGACCCAGGCTGGCACCTCAGGCCTTCCTGAAAGAGCTTTTGGCTTACATGACTACTCCACCTTCCTTGCCTCACACTCTAGGAGCAGCAGACGACGTTAGCTACGTCGTCTTCATAGAGCTCAGTATGCAAGAAACCACAAGATACTATCTCTTTGCAGATTTCAACCCAAGAGATGACTTTCAGTTTTCAGTGTTAATTCATGCCATTGTAAAGATTTTTCACACTGGAGATGTCCACCCTGGGTTTGGCTTTTTTTGTGGTTTTCTTTTAAACACACGCGCCTTGTACCCATCCAGTGAAAGAGAGGGGTTGCCTGCCCTTGCTCTAGCCCCACGAGGCCTGCTGTTTGACTGGGCCTCTTGAATTCCATGAAATGGAGCGCAGACAGCATGTGTCATAAAGGCTGCTTGGGAAGGGTGAAGAGCAAAATTAGTGCCTGTGGGTGGGCATGTGTTCTCATCACATCGCCAAAGAACTGCAATGTGCAAAATCTGGCAGGAACTTGTTCCAAAGAAAAGTAAAACAGCCCCTTTTTTCCTGCTTTGAGAAATATTAAAAAACATCGCTAACCCTCATATTGAAGAAATGGAACTGTTAGAAAATCTTTGCGATTGTGTGCGTGTGTTTTAATCTTAGAAACAGAGGTCAGTAAAAAAATTCATATTTCATCATATGAAATATTTTTTAGGGATCCTGTCACTTATATTGTAAACATCATAAGCCTTCTACCCGAATATAATCGGTTAAGGATGAGGGGAATTTGTTAGCGCTAACAATTAGGGGAAAGTCTATTATACCTAACTTTCTTCTGTCCTTTGATGTGATTTTGTAAGAAGAGCTCTTTTTATCTCAGTAAAACCAATTACAAAGGAAATGTTTGTGTTTTTTCATATATGTGATTTGCCTTGTATCCGAAAGAACAAAGCGTAGGCCACATTTACATTTATATTTGAGGCATAAGATCTTCCTTTTATAGCTACTTTGTGAAGGTCTTGCAAATTTGTTCATTGTTCCTCATAGCGTAGAAGAATATTTCACAGCTTAAAGGGCTCACGATGTATATTTTGCACAATGGACATATGCTGACTTGATCACTGAGGGTGAGTTGTGTGCATTGTTGATTTTGTTTTGTTTTAAAGATTTTATTTTTCAATAATCTCTACACCCAACATGGGGCACAAACTTAAAACCCCGATTTCAGAAGTCATGTTTTGTACTGACTGAGCCAGCCAGGTGGCCCTGTTTTGTTTTGTTTTTTTTTTAAGTGGCAGTGTTTCCTTCGTAAAGACTACAGGGACTTCCTTAGCCAAAGCCCAAATTCCTTCATTTGAGGTCCTTCTTGAGTATATTTATTTCAAGTGTCCTCTTTTTGTTCCTCAAGTTGGTTGTCTTTTTTTTTTTTTTTAATGGTGGCCAAAAAAAGATAAAATAGACCAACTTGGCCATTTTTGAGTATGTGGTACATTTGTGTTCATTCTTGTACATTGTTGTACAACCAATCTTCAGAATTTTTCATCTTGTAAAACTGAAACTACAGCCATTAAACAACTCCCCATTTCTCCCTCATCCTAGACCTTCACGGTCACCATTCTACTTTCTGTTTCTATGAATTTGACTACTTTAGAAAGTGGAATCACACAGCACTTGATATTTGTGACTGGCTTATTTCACTGAGCATAATGTCCTCACGGTTCAGCCATACCGTAGCAAATGACAGGACTTCGCTCCTTTTTTTTAATCTGAAAGATACTGTATGTATATATACTACATTTTCTGTATCCACTCATCCCTTGACAGATGTTTAGGTTGCTTTTGCCTCTTGAATATGGATGTGAAATTAATTGCCTCTTGAGATGGGAATTGACTTTCAAGAATTGTTAATCTTCTATATGCAGACACATCAGAAAAACTGTCACTGTGTCATGTCACCTTATGTTTACCCAGCCTTTTCAGTCCACACATGAGTTTCCATATACCAAGTTACTCCCTCTAGGAAATTGCTGGGTAAGTGGCAATTTTCGGTCTGGGATAGCATAGCCACAGTGCCTGCAGGGATTGTGACTTTCCTCGAGGTGAGCTTAGTTCTGGGAGGTGACACAAGCACACTGGTGAATGAAACGGGCCATGGGAAGTTCCTCTTCAATGACATTAAGAAAGGGGGCCCTTTTCTTCTCCCTTCCAATAGTAAATGGCAGCCAACAGTGACAGCTTGACGTCAAGGTAGTATAATTACATCTGCTTGGCCTCCATACTGCCACCGTGTCAGTGAAGCTTTCTGGGCGGTTGGCCGTGGCCACTCAGTTGCCCTGCCTCAAGCAGTGGTCATTAGCCGCCCCTGGGTGCATGACCTACCACCGGCTTGGGCTCCCTGGCGCAAGCATGTCGGCGATGGTCAGCAAAGCCTCCAAAGGTCTCAGTTATCTGTGAAGGTCGTGATTCTTGAAATAAAACCACTTCCAGTCCTTCCACAAGCTAGGAGACTTTGTCGTGTGGGGATAACCTTAGAGTTCCCTGGAAGTTCTTTTTGAAATGAAACTAGAATGAATACTCTCGCATAAATGAAATCATATTCTAAGACTATTGTGTTTAACTGTGAGCCAGTGTGGTGGCTGGTTGGCCTGCACGTTCTCCTCATTGCCGTGTTCTCTTCTGGCAGGAGAGTAGCTTCCTAGAAGCACGTGTGCTGAGTGGATGGCTGTTTTGTCAGAACTCAGAAGGAAATTGCCCTTGTAGGTCAAATCCTGTCTCTGTTGTGGTGAAGAACTAGTCAAGAATCCGCTGCCAGGGGATTATCCTGTGAGCCCGAAGCTCGTTTTGTCCTTCTTGATTGTTCACCAGCAGTCCGGGCCACCGTAGAAGGAAAGAACAGTTTCCTCAGTAACACTTAATTTGGAACTCCTAAACTATAGCGCTTATGCTGATAGCGATGTTACATTTGCATTTTACCCAGTCCTTGAAAGTTTGGTTACCTTAAGTAGGCCTTCCTTTTGGTTTGTATGCTTGCTGTTGAGGTGAGAAGATTCCTCAGCCTTACTAGCGGATGATCATCAAGTTGGCCCTTTTTAGGGCTGGTCAAGGTCCAGGAGTCCCAGCTGAAACCTGAATCAGAAGTTTAGGGATTCCTCCTTGCTGACCCCTTCTCCCCACATCAGAGAGGAGCCGAATGAGCACAACTGGCTCTTCCCCCTGGAGGTGGGCCTCCAGGCTTCTGTTAGGGAGACTCTGAGTGAGCAGTCAAACCTCTTGGGAATATAACTGTGACTCAGGTATTTTAGGGCTTGATTAGGCTTCCATGGAGTAGATCGGGAATCCCGGTGCTCGGCATTTTATGTTTATTTTTCCCCCATGGGAAAAAATACATTCCAGTTTATAAAAAAAAAAAAAAAAAAACTGATTTACAAGAAAACTTTTAGACCAGAACTCATTTGTGACATTGAAGGAGCCTGAACCAAACATGAACCTTGAAGTGCACCGAGTTGCTGTAATCAAAGGTCTATAGTGTATGTGTCTCCCCATTTTTAAGTTAGGCAGTTGCTTCCTTACCTTTTCGTAACATTTTTTTCCTTTCACTCTGAAGGTAATGAAGATTTGGTATTGGAGCTTGAGTCAGTTGGTTAAAGCATACAGGATGAACTATTTGGGAGAAAGGGAGCAGACCATCCCTCTTCTTCTTTACCTGCATTTGGTCTATAAATATGTCGGGGATTTACTTCCTTGTGGCTAAAGAGAATCTCACATTTGTGAATGGGTAAACCCAGCTAGACAGCCGCCTTGTGCCTGTTTTAGTCGAAGATCTTAAGAAACTTATTAAAACTCAATTTTTATCATTTTCTTAGAATGATGTCATGTCATTCTAAAAAATCATATTTAGAAATACTTTGATAGACTTGTTTTGTTCCTCAGAACCTTAAAATGGCATAATGATACTTGTACCAAGAGAACATACCTCTTAATTTGTTGTGGTTTCAGATCTCTGTCGTTTCGAGGGTTTCATTTTCTCCCCCAAGTCAAAATGTGTTTTCGGTTGCATTTTTATTGCTGCAAGTTTTCTGATCAGCTTTTGTAGAGTATTTGGGTGGTTTAAGTTTGCTGAGCCCTCTGGCAGAACTGAAGGACTTTAAGCTCCCTCTCTTTTTTCTTTCTTACACAAAGTTAAAAGAGGGGCCACAGTTGAATAGGGACCTCCAAGGTCCCCGGTCCCTACCCCTTATTTTACTTGTAGAAACTGAGTCTGGGGTGTCTCAGCCGAGAGGGCGGAGGAGATGTGCAGTAGAGGTCATGTCTGCTGATTTAGGAAACTAGCTATGCTGCCAGATCTGAGAGTGAAGCTTGCCTCTACTGCTGGAAGGGTTGAGGAGGACTGCCCAGTCCCTCCTCCCAGCTCTGCCTCTTTGTTCACGTGGCTCTGTTATTAGTGCTGCCTCCTCATTTCTCCTTATGAGTCCTTTGACAATCAATTGCCTTTACATTAAACTTGAAGAGACCGATGAGAATAATTTATATCCTCGAGATCACTTAGGTTAGATATGGGAAACATTTGCCACAACATAGGACCCTTTAAGAAAAAAAGTGGGGGTGGTGGTATCGGCTTTTTACCAATTTTAGTCCTTTATCTGCCCCCAATGCCAGTGACCTTGAACAGCTCCCTTCTCCTGTCCAGATTATAGGTTTTCTAAGTGAGGGGTCTAGAGTAGATAGATGGTTTCTACAATTTTTTTTTCTTTTTTTAAAAGATTATTTATTTACTTGACAGAGAGAGAGAGATCACAAGTAGTCAGAGAGGCAGGCAGAGGGAGAGGAGGGGAAGCAGGCTCCCTGCTGAGTAGAGAGTCCAATGTGGGGCTCGATTCCAGGACTCTGAAATCATGACCTAAGCCAAAGGCAGAGGCTTTAGCCCACTGAGCCACCCAGGTGCCCGTACAATTTTTTTTTCTAGCTTAAAAATGTGTATGTAACTTGTTTGTGTGGCTCTTCACTAGTCCTGATTGGAGACCTAAACTCCACCTGCAGACCCCATCTGTATCCCGGTCTCTACCTGGGAAAGGAAGAGGTTCAGAATTCTTCAGGGAGAACAGATGCCTTGCATATGCTTTATTTGTTTCTTTGTGTGTTAAGCTTTTCATCTCTGTTGAAGGAGGTGGCAGAAGCATAGAGGAAAAAGAACAAATGAATTGGTATTTCCCGCCATCTGAAACATGTCTATGACCAATAGGTCTGTCGGGAACAGAAGCAGGGAGGCTCTTAAAATGTAGCCTGTTGCCGGCTCAACATGCGGACTTACTTTCTTCTTTGTGGGCTGTATTATCACCTTCTTTGTGTGAGAGTAGGTTTTATTAAGGACTGGTTCGTAAAGGATTTTGAAGATTTAGAATTTGGTATTAACGTAGCTTGGTAAAGCTATTTCCTGACCTTTTCGCCATGGTTTGCTTTACGGTGGACAGTGGGTGAGTGGCAGTTAAAAAAATGGGAAATGTGACCTGGACTGCGTGAGAAGTAAGCTGACTCTTTAGTACCATTATCAGCATCTTCTAGGTTTAGTGTTGGTCTCCATTTAAAATAGTGTAGCTCTATAAATCTTCTCTCTCATCTTCTTTATGAAAGTCTTCGGTTGTTGAGAAAAGTTGAAAGCAGTGTACAGTCAACACTCACTAGCTCCTGTCTGCAACTACCATTTTACTGTTCCTGCTTTATCGCCCGGGTATCTGTGCGTCCATCCCGCCCTCCGTCCAGGACACTGTGTTATTTTTTATGTATTTCAAAGTAGGTGCAGACATTAGTGTGTTTCTCCCTAAAAACATCTCCACATGTGGGATCATTAGGTACTGTCTTCCTTTGTTTTCTCCAATTCAATGAGAAAGAAAGCAAAGATATTCTGAGAAAGACTTGTGGAAGTTCAAGGGCTGCAATTTAAAGACCTGAATTGGAGATTATTAATTTTAAACAGCTCCCTTTGCCATTTGTGTTTTGAAGTACCAGTTTTTCTATTACATGTATACTTTAATGTGGTGAGAGTTAATTTTCTTTAGTAATCTCACATTTCCATTAGCTGGTCTTTGGGGGTTTAAATGTGGATCGTAAATACCATTTTTGGAAGGGTGTGTAAAACAGAGGGAAAGTCAAAGAAAATTATGGCTTTCGGAGTAAAAAGTAGGAGAAGAAGAAAGAGTTCTTTAGGGGTGGGTTATTTTGTTTGTTTTAAGTTGGTAATCCTTTGATCTTGATTAATTATGAACTCCGCTGAACTCTGGGCTCAGCAAAGCAGCCGACAATAAAAGCAAAATCCTAAGCCCAGATTCAGACTTTGGCCTCCCTCCTCCCAGGCCTCCCTCACCCACACTTCACACTGTGTGATCACCCTGAAACTCGGCCCTTCGAGACAGAACCTTTCCAGTCTGTGAGAAGTAGATTCATTCTCTTTCAGCTTGAATAAGTTTTATTTTTGAAAGTAGCTTAGCCATGTCCAAGTTGTCCTGCCCTGGTGATTTTTGACAAAAGCTCAGAAATCTTCAGTAGATGCCGTGAATGTTAATAAGCTATTGTGATAAAAATCTTACCCTCGTTTGCTAAAATGGTGTGTCTATATCTAAAATTCCCCTGTTAATGTCAAGAGAATCTGTGCAGAATGGGGGGATAGAATTAGCATTAAAATAAAACACACACATACACATGTATATGTTTATCTTGTTTCTTCAGTAACTAGCTCCGGCAGATATGATTCCTTTCCTAGGCGTACTCACTGAAGGGACAAGGAGCCGAGGCAGGCTGGTGACGTGTCCAGTTGGGTTTAGAAGCCTTGTTTGGTGTAGATTTGCTGAGTCTAAACGTGACTTACCCCCTTGCACTAGTATAATCCTCACTTGTGACAGGGCAGAGAATCACTCGATGCTGGGTTTTACAAAAGAAATCTTTTCCAAAAAAATTTTTACAACTTTGTTGAGTGCAGCGGAATTGTAATCTTTTAAAAATTCAAAAATGGTATTATACTTTACTTTTTTGTTGTTGTTGAAGTTTAATTTCCTGGAAACCGGTGTTTTAAGACTCAGATAATTTAAAATGTATTTCACAGCCTGCTATTAAGGTAATTAATTACCCACTGTATAGACACTTGACAGATGAGGATATAGAAGTCCCAAATGGTTGACCAGGAATCCCACCTAGGATTTAAGGGCTCATGCCCAGGGATCTCCAGTTCCCTAATTTCCCCTAGGGTGGAAATTAGGATTTCTGCTATTAGTAGGGAATAGAGTAAGTAAATTTTAAATTAAAAAAAAAATGATTACTTTCTTCACCGACTGTGCATGCCCCCGGTAAACTACCTGGCCTGGCCTGCCCCACTGCTTCAGGCTTGACCTCAGCGGGGCCTTCCTTCTAGCTGTGTGCATCATTCACCTCAAAAGGGACTTACTCAGGAAAGTTAAATTGACATAGGGAGAGTTGCCAAAGAGCCATTTAAAAAAAAATCTGTCTTGGATACAACTTCTAAAATTGCCTTTTCGGGTGCTGAAGTTAGGATTTAATTCAAACACTTCATTGTCCATGTTTAAAACATCCCGGTTATGATTTTAGGTTTGCATATTAGCAGAACAGCCCTCATGCCTTATCTTAATCACGCCCCTGTTGTAAGCAACTCCTCATCACGGATATTAGATATTCAATATTCTCATGGCTGCTGAATTTAAGTGCTAAATTTAAATGTTGGTAGGAAAAGTTTTGTTGTTTAAAAACAAAACAACTACAGCTCCATCTCCAAGACATGTGATATATTACATAAATAAAATGAAAAGGTTTTTACAGAAGGGGAAAAAAAACCCTGTGAGCAGTAGAAGTAGAATCCAGCTGAATCACTCTTTTCCTGTGGAGGATTCATGCGTGTTCGAGCTACAGGCAATAAAAGTCAGAGGTGAAATGAAAAATTTCATTTTGAGCACAGTACAGTGGAGTGACTTTAATATAACTCTGTAAACCTTGCTGAGAAGGAAACTCAGAAAGGTAATTGCTAGCACGCCCACGCACTGCTGTGGGCGTCCCCACCTTCTATTCACCCACCCCAAAGGTTTGCCCCTAGAATCAGGGCTCTCGCTGAGGTGGGGGCACTGAGGCTTGGACCGCCTTGGCCGGCTGTCGATTTCACTGGCCTGGCCGAACTGTCTGCAGTGCTCCCAGGCTGCAAGGACGTCAGAGGACCCCCGAGGGCGTCTAGTATTTCCTCAACTATTTCCTCAAAGGCCTCGTTAAGCCACTGTAAAGCTTAGGAGTCTGATGTCCAGTCCTGATCTTTGTTCCTTTTTGTCTTTGCTTCATTTCCTTTTCTTGGCCATTATGGGTCACAGGACATAGCAGCAAAGAAAGAGGGAGCAGAACGGTGACTGCCTGGTACCCTCCACTTGGGCCAGCCCCGTAGAACGTCCATGCCCCAGGACATCTCCAGGGCCGGTGCCTTGGCCCTATGCGAGAGAGAATGCCAGAATGTTCAGTGCACATGCTGCTCTGGCTCTTAGGGCCGGAAGGTGTAAAGTAGCACTTGAGATTAGAAAGCGTGTCTGTTTCCAGTGCATTGTAACTTCAAGAAAGATATTACAGGGGCACATAGCAAGCGAAACCGGCCCTCTGTGTTAAACAAGGCATGGGTCTTTATTTTGAATCATAGAATCACTAGTTTATAAACTACGAGATTGTGGTAGTTTTTCTAAAGGAGTATTTTTGTATTTAGATTTCAATAGGAAAATAAAAACAGTAGTGGCTGCATCTAGTCGACTTGTGAGGATTGGTTTAAAAATTACTAAATGTAATAATCATTCCTATTTCAGAAACCCAGTCTTGCTGGCAGTGTCCTTCACAATAATGGAGAAAGCAAGCCTTTCTATTATGTGCAGTACAAAATGGTGTGTGGGAGAGTGGGTCTATTTATATGCCTCAGTGTAGCTAGGTAGCCTAACAACAAAGATGCTGGGTTTATATGTGGCATTCGAGGATGAGAATGGACATCCCCTGTACTTCCCCCGCTGGGTGAGGGGAGGACTTGGACATGGAGGGCTCTAGTGACCTTGACCTTGTAGTACAGCATAACACACTGACTTATGATGCAAGACGGAAGTGGAGATTCCTAAGACATTTTCTCATACCCTCACTCATGGATTCTGAGCCCAGCACACAGTAAAGGAGGAGAATCTATACTCACCCCCTCTGGGGCTCCCACAGGACCCCAGGTTTTGAGCTATATTGGTTCCTGGATGAAGTCATTGTAAGACAAGCACCCACTAACTACCACCATCACCTTTTGGGTAACACATGTATGTATTGGGGTTCCATTCCTGGAAACTCATTCCATACCATTTTTAAAGTACTTAAATTGACCGTGAAGATAGAACCTAGAACAGCTCTGTCGGAACCCTCTGGGGGAATTACTCTGCAAGGGCAGGATGACCTGGGCCATCTCAGAAAAGCAGCAGCGCGACTAAGATTTCCTCTCTCGATACACCTAGGCACGCTCAGACGGCTTTGACACCATGAGTTCAAAGTCGTGTTAGTACCTGTTCAAGTACGTGGATTCTTTCACTAGCAGATACGGGGGTAGGGCGGCCCCCAGTATGACTCTCCGTCAGGTGCACTGCATGGCTGATTTCACGGATGTCCAGTAACTGTAGGGAAGGCTTTTTCTGAAGTGATCTTAGCCTACTCTTCAGCTTCCCCAACTCCAGTATCTTGCAAACCAGTTCTCTTTTTGAAGCAAACATTTAGGGTTCAGAAAATTCCTTCTGTGCTTCCCAGGGCCTGCTCATCAGCATTTGAGAGCAGAAAGCTGGTGCCCTTGCTAGACTTGGCTGCTGCCAGACCCAGCATCTGCAGTGGACTTTTCTAGCCATGGTTTTCTCTAACGGCCTAACTGTACACACTACATATTTTGGTGACATTAAGTGAGCAGAGCCAGTGTCCTACCTTTAGTGGCTGGTACAGAGCCAAAAATCATGGTTATCATCAGGTGTCGAGCCACGTCATGTAGAACTCCCTTGCCTATAATTTTGGAGTATAGACATTTCTAAGACCAGAGCAGTCTCCTTTTTAAAAAAATTAAGTAGTTGGTACTTAATGAAATAACCACTCACGAAAGCACCACCCGCTTGAATAGACTCTGACCAGCGTCCGGCTTCAGCGCACAGGCAGTACTTTATAGACGAATATAATCAATGAAGTCAAAGAGACCTTGTACGTCTGTGGGTACAAGGGTGACTGGGGCTGAGGTGTGGGATATGATGACAATAGAGGTGTGCCCAGCCCCGCAGAAGGCTCGTGTTATATGTAGGCGCAGCGGGCGGCCGTGCCGGGTGGAAGACGGAGCCTGAGAGACCGGGATCTTGGCTGATCCCTCTCGAGGTCTGGTGAAGCACAGCAGGGTGGAAAAGAGAGCGGGAAGGAAGCAAGCAAGCAGTGATGTTTAGCAGAATGGCAAGATAAAGGAGCCTTGTGATAGATGAGGGGGCCGGGAAGTTTGTGTGGCGGGGTGGAAGAGTTCCATCCTCCCTCCCCAGAGCCGAGGGGGGAAGGGCAGGAGCACCGGGCCGTTTCACAGATGGCAGATGGAATTACTTTCCTCTACAGGTGTGCCTGAAATGGAGGCTCAAACCAGGTCGTCATAAATCCGACTTGTGTTGGTAATTGCTGCAGGTCCGTTTGGGATTTTCTTCTGTTGGCCAGGGCTTGACAGCCTCCCTGCTCTTCTGGTCTCTGCCAGCTGGAAAAGGCCTGAGGGTCTAGAAACGCACTCTTTAGTGGCCAGGGTAGCTGGTCTTTAAAGGACCTGTTTTGTAGTCAGACCTTCAGCAAAAATGATGATGATGATGACTACAATTTAACAAACTTCTCTGTATCAAGCACTTGACCTCTAGTGTGGCTTTTAACCCTCGGGACATCCCAGCAGGGTCAATCCTCAGTGTCTTTTGTGGACGAGGACATCTGAAGCTCCACGAGAGGATTCTTCAGCTGCTGGGGTCAGGGCGCCCCTGAGACTGTCTGGCTCTGAATGACGCTCCCAGACCGTGCTGCCTGGTCACCATTTCCTACAGTTCCTTTGTTTACCTTGTTTACTAATGTAAAGTGGTCCCGACAGGGCCTGCTTTGCATCTGGAAGAGAGCTTAGAACGTAAAAGCCAAAGATCCCAACCCTGCTGTGCCACCTTGGAATCAGTACCCCCAAATACGAATCTAGTTTTGGAATTATTCTTACTCTGCCTTCCCCATCCTGCCCTGGGATGTCACCTCCCTCTGGCACACTGAGTCATCACAGAACAAGTCTCATTTTTATAGATAAGCCCCCATTGTTCGGAATGCAAAGCTTTTCCCTTAAAGAAACCACGTTTAAATGGCAGAGCTCCAGTTCAGTTCATAGATGCTTCTTTTAAAAGAAAAGAAGAGGATATGATTTGGGGGGTGGTAGGGAGATCCCATAAGTAATGACACTGAGTCTTTGGCCCAGTTTAGCTCCACCTCAGACACCAGAGCTCCATTCGGTTGCTGTTTGGATCTGCTCGTGGAATTTCACCGGGTCCCTGATGAGTTATACCGAGTTAGCACTTGCTGCTTGCAGAAGCATTTTTTAAAGGTTTGTTATTTTTGACAATAATAGCATTTTTGAATTTCTTCTGAAGCATACCAGCACCATTTTCCTTGTGCAGATGAAAAAAACTAATCTGCCCTTGCCCTTCCTGTCCCATCCTCCCCCAAACAGACCCAACATCTGGCTTAAACATGTTGTTTAATTCTTTCCAGAAAGAGACAGCGGGAAGGTGGAAAGGGAGTTTTCCTCCCGTATACCTTTTTGGTCGTAGAGTTCACGTCGTTTCTGTTCTGGGTGGGGTGACGGGCCCGAGTAACATAAAGGCACCACAGATAGGAAGCAGGTGGCCTCTGGCCACGCAGCTGGATGATCCAGACGGCCTTCACAGTTTTCAGTGCAACAGTTTATCCCCCTGCCTGGTTTCAAATAGCCAGATGCCTCAGCGAATGCTGGCTCATGGGGTTGTGGCCAGAGGAGATGGGGCGGGGGGTTCTGTTCCCCTTCCCCCAGCACACACACCCCATCCCAGGGGAGTCAGTGCTCTTGGGAAGGGACACAGGAGGAATTAGGGCAAGGAAGAGAATGCGGCAGACTACAAGCAAAGACCAAAATTAGCAGCCCCTGTAGTCTAAAAGCCAAGCGGTGGGGTATTTTTTAAAATCTCTAATGAATGAATGCTTTTTGGAAGTAAGTTTATGGCACCAACATAAGTCATGCAAACTTCCCTGTTTCGTGTCTACTTAATCCATCCCCTCAAAGGAAGGGAGAACAGCAGACAGCTGCAACACACACAAAAGTAAACACGTTCTAAGGAGAGGTGTGTAGGGTTTCAGTTATTCACCTTGGCCATTTCCTATTGGGATGTACCCACCACCGTACACTCAGAGAAGATCTGCGAAAGCTGAGTGTTTCATACTGGATAATTACAAATCCTGGGGACCCTTAGTTTTTCTAGAATGAATGAGACATGGCCGGGGGGTGGGGAGTATATTCTCAACTCGTTTGTGTGTAACTAATCTAAACAAATGTTATCAAATGTTCCTAATCTGTGTGATCTAAAGGAATATGGGTTTGAATCATGAGATGAGTGGATTAATGATAGAAACCATGTGATTATTACATTTAGTTGTCTTATTAACGAAATTTTTATCCTATCCCAACTATGCTATTGTGGCTCATAAGCAAATGAGTATTGAATGCTTTATTTTTTTCCTCAGATTATATTAGCTACAAGTAACTTTTTTAAAACCTTTCTATAAATTTCATGCATGTAACCCATTCATTCTACAGCCTACCATATATAAAACACTGCCATAGGTTTTAGGGATGTAGCAGTGAACAAAAAGGCCAAAGGCCCTGGTCCTGTGGAGCTTATAATCTAATGGGGAAAAGTGCAACAAATATTTGCAAACAAATAGGGCAGATGTTGTTTTAGTAGCATGCGGAAATATAAAGAAGGATGAGAAGATTTAAGAGGATTGGAGGGTACTACTTTATGTAAAGTGGACAGAGACTCTTCTCTGATAAAATAACCTTGGGCAGAGACATGAAGGAAATAAGGAAATGAGCTGTTGGTGTGGGGGGAGGGGGATGATAACAAGTACAAAGGCCCTGAGGTCATAGTGTGCTTGATGTGGACGACAGGGGCAATGGTACTGAAGTAGAATGAACGAGGAGGAGAAGGATAAGTGCTTGAGTTTCATTTTTACTCAGAGTAACATAGGAAGCTCATTGGGTGGCTTGTTTGAGTAGAATCATAATCTGACTCACCTTTCTATTTTCTCAGAAAGTTGGGCAGGTGTGGAAGTAGGAAGTCCAGGTAGGAAGTGGTTGCAGTAGCCTGAGAGGTGATGGCAGCCAGGATCGGGGCAGCTGGAGGTGGTAAAAAGTGGATTCTGGCTATATTTCAAAGGGAGAACCAGTTAGATAAAAAAGTATTGATAATTAAGAGTTTACTCTAACATGTTAATTGAGATGCTTATCAGACGCCCAAGAAGAGAAATCACATAGGGAGTTGATTTTACGGATCTGAAGCTCAGGGAAGAGGTCTAGGTAGACATGTGAATTTGGGCACTGTTAGCACCTCAAAGAATTTTAAGCAGAGTTGTTGACCCTGGCTTGGGTTATGGATGGTTTAGCCATAGTTAAGGGAGGAGAGGCAGCGAGAACTGGTACAGAGTCATATGCGTGCTAGTGGGCACAGGTGCAAGGTCCCTTCTGACTCTCCTATCTTCCCAGAGAAATCAAAGCAAACTCATCCATCATTTGAGAGGGACAGGGTAGGTGGACCCATAAAATATTCTTCTTGGGAACAGATCAGGGAAATGGAGCAGCCTGCCCCCACTTGAGGTTAATGACTTTAAAATTAGACCTATGAACAAAGTCCTATTCAACAGCCTGGGTGGGGCATGGAGTTAAGGAGGTGGTAGACTTCCACCAGGGTTGGGGTTTCACCGGGCTTTACGGTGAAGAAAGAGATAGGGAGCGTGTTACGTTTTTGTACAAAAACGTGTTGCAATAGACTCTGGAAGTTGAGTAGTGAATCAATTGAGAACATGAAGGGGAGAGGGGAGAGGGTGAGAGCGATAGATGGTTGGTCCCATGGGGGTGAAGACTTGGAGGAATGGGCGGGGAGTGAGCTGCAAAGATGGGAAGTGGCAGCTGGAGAGCAGGCTGCCTAAAACTGAGGGTAGGGAGGTGGCGCAGATATCAGTAATGACAAGGTCACGGGTGTGGCCTAGGCTGGGGTACCTAAGGTTGGATGTAAGACAAGGGGTTTGGGGAAGAGTTCCAGAAACTGAGAGGCCAAGGAATTGTATGGATCGTCTGTGAGAATAAGGAGATTACCAAGAATCACAGCAGGGATCATTGTAAGAGATGGAGGGACAGTGGGCCCATTTGCCACTGTCTTCCAGGAATGAGGGAAGGGCTGGGTCCCAGAGGTCTGTAGAAGACTGAAGAGGAGGGTGGTGGTGGCACTGTCACACTTGGGAGCTTCAGAGAAACCCGGAGGCGGCAGGAGAGAGACAGCAGCCCCGTGTCGGGGGGGCCCCAGAAGCCCAGCCCCAGAGCACATTTCCACGTGGGCTCAGAAAGTGAAAGGATCTTCTGGGCAGGCCCTGGAGCAGTCACAATCATTGAGACAGAAAGTAGAAGGGTGATTGCAGGGCCAGGCAGTGGGGAGAGCGGCGAGGGGGTTTAGTGTTGTACGGGTATGGAGTTGCGCCTGGGAATATGAAAAAAAGTCCTGGAGATGGATGGTGGGGAGACTTGTAGAGCGGTGGCCAGGTACTTAACGGCACAGAATTGTACGGTTAAAATGGTACATGCTGTCGTGTATTTTACTGGTTTTCAAAGTGAAAGGAATGATCTGAAGAAGGGATGGATGAGGAAGCAAGGGGGGGGTGGAGGCATGGTGGAGGGGAGTAGAAGTCGAGCAACAGGGAATCTTGGGAAATCAAGTGCAGTGAGCAGGGGTGTAAGGCAGAGGGACAGTGTCTAAATGGTCTCGGGCGGACCGGACATGGCAGTGGCTGGGCTCTGGTTGATGCTGGTGGTAAGGGGGGGTGTCTTCCCTGAGTCCCAAGGAATGTAGGGGTCTATGTTACTCTACATCTTTGTTTCTCTAGAATCTGGCACAGTGCCTGGCATGTAGAAGATGTGAATATGTGTTTGAATGAGTAAAAAATGAATTCTGTCCAAAGAAAGAAAACAGCAAATGAGAATTTAAAAGGCCTTGCTGAAAAACCCAAATACGTTTCCCCAAAAGTGATGAAGAATGAAAAGAGCTAGAGTTGGTCTCTGGAGAAGAAAGAGGATTTTTGGCAAATGTGCACAAGAACTTATTGCGAAATTGAAGTTTAGACTGGAAAAAATAAAATCATAAACAGAAGGCTACACATGTGTGAAGGGTATTGGAACTGAAATCTTTTCCTACCTAGACACACGGTTGCATGGTGAATTTGTGATTTGGAAAAGAATTTTCCTGTTCTTGTGCTAAATCAGAAGATGATTAGCTTTATAAAATGTGAAGCTTAAGTCATTCGTTGTAAAGTAAGTTTTTAAGGGTTGAAACTGTAATATCCTCTCAGGTTCATAGGTTGGTTTTTCCTAACTTAGCAAATAAACTGCAGCAATTAGCTCATTCCTTTTGTTATTAATACTTATACCCAGAAACTAGAGTGTTAGGCCTGCATACATCTCCAGAGACTCACAAATATTTTTAAATTACTGGGTGTCTTTTTTAAAATGTACTATTACAGTATATTTAGTTTAAGTGTTTTTTGGTTTTGGTTTTCCCCTCTAATTTGAGAACGGCCACATTTTAAGGCTGCCACCAGGCATTGATTTTTCTTTCGAGGAGTCCAGAACGGTGCCGGTAGATGGTCGTCTTGCGTTGCGAAACGTGTCCTGCAGCTACTGGACCATTGTCACGCCCCGTTCTTCTTGTTGTTGTCGTTTTAGTGACAGCTATATCGTGCGTGTCAAGGCTGTGGTTATGACCAGAGATGACTCCAGCGGGGGATGGTTCCCACAGGAAGGAGGCGGGATCAGTCGCGTGGGGGTCTGTAAGGTCATGCACCCCGAAGGCAATGGACGGAGCGGCTTTCTCATCCATGGTGAACGACAGAAAGACAAACTGGTAATGGCAGACCTGCAGCGCACGGTTAAATCAGCAACGACCGATTTCTTTATTGTTTCATCGCAAGCCCTCTTCTCATAGGTTTGGTCATTGTTGTTGTTGTTGTTTTTCCCCTCCCCCTATTTCTCTGCCTTCATACTGTTGTGAAAGCTTCAGAAGTTAGACCTCTGGAGCTGATGCCAAATGTAAAACGTCACCCTGGCGTTCCAGCGAAGGCACTGCCTGCCACACACCAGGCCCCGCAGGTGCTTCGAAGTCGTGTGTCTGGCTGTCTTGTTGGTGTCTGTGATTAACTGAGCCGTCTTTCTGTTCGTGTAGCAAGATCTTCCAAACAAAAGTGTGTTCTTTGTTATGAATCACATGGTAGTGAGCTGTGAGGTCGGGGTGTTTTTTTTAAAACTGTAGGGTTTGTTCATGGAGCACGCCATCAAGGGTTGGAGGTAAAAAGTCAGATGCAAAGAATGTCACCTGACGTGTGGTTACTTATAAATACTGTTTATCTAAAAGATACTGTAGCTTTTGTTTCAGCCACTGATGGAAAAAACGTGTTTGGAGAAAGTAGTGGTATCACACGTCTATAATAATTCTGCGTGCTTATTAACTAGGTACTTTGGAGAGGGATCATTATTCTTTCACGAGCGGAGCATTGATAGTTCGTAACATATAGTTCCACGAAGGAACCTGGATGTCCTCTTCGGTGTTGGGAAAGAATCTATGATAGGAAGGAAAATTGAAATGTTCCAACCTGTTCTTAATTAGTAGCCTCGAACCTGGAAGAACATTGCTCCTATCTGTCCTATTTGATCGTGGAGCGTATACTCAAAAGCCAACTGTTGCTTCGAAATGTGCAAGATCGTATGGGATCTCAACGGAGAAAGTATAAAGAATACCACAGGAAATGTCAGTGTTACATTTGAGATCCTTAACAGGGAGTGTGTCTGTTGAGTTTTACGAATTAAATGTACAAATTTAATCTTCTTTTGCAACCACTTCTTACTGTTTAAAAAAGTAACCAAACAGATAAGACAGAACAATTTGTAAATGTTATATATAGATTAACAGAAATGCTATTTTCACACTTGATTCATTTCCAAAAATGCAGTGAATGAAAGTTTAAAGGGAGAACATAGCTCATTTTAAGAAGGGTGTCCATTCAGGAAATTCCCTACATATTAGTCAAATAATCAAAACATTCTTATTTACAAGATAATCCAGTACAGGCAGTGTAACCACACTACCAATAAAAAATTAACTACCCCCCCAAAAAAAGTTAACTACCATTCAGCTAATGTCTACCATGTGCTAAATACAATGCTAGCCTTTTAGTTAGCTCACATCACTGTGTCCTTACAGCAGCATGTGTAATTATAACTGAAAAAATGAAGACTCAGAAAGACTCCTTGTTCTCAGTGACCCATCTTGAGGGCCTAGAACCAGTATTTGATTTGAACCCTGTTGCTCTGACCCTAAAACTGAGCCAAAGTCCCATGTGTGCAACTGCCCTGAGCCCTTCGGTGTAGTTTTTTCCCCCCCCAGGTGCATATTTTTATTTTTATATAGCTCCGACCGGAGCTTGTCAACAATTTTGCATCTCATTTGCTTTGCCTTAACATTCTCATAAGAAATTTTCCACATTGCTGGTATCAGGTTGATGTAACATTGTTTATTTGATGATCTCCTTAGGGTTATTATAAATATTAAGGTTCTTTTCCACGCACCTATGTTTTCCACATTTACTGTTTTCTTGGAATAATTTAGGGGCTCAGATTTTTATGACTTTGGATTCTTGTACGAAGAACTGTTACCAGCTTGTATGAGAATTTCTTCTAACACGTGGTAGGGGGGTCATACATTTAAGTCTCTACCAATTTGACAGAGTAACAGTGGTACGTTATTGAGTACTAATGGTATCAATGTTTTTGTTTGTTAAGCAGCTATAACTATGAATTATCTGTCAATGTCCTTTGCTTATTTATCTGTTGGGGGCCTTATTTTTCTCCTTGCTATGCGTGCCCTCTTATATAAGAAAGGTAATTAATCTTCATCTGCCTTATTTACTACAAATACGCTTATAATTTGTTGCTTATCTTTTTATTTTAATGTTCTTTTTCTAACAAAAATTTTGATAGAATTTTTTTTTCACTTGTTCTTTTTATTTTTATTATTACTTTTGTGTTAGCAGGCTATCTTGCCTGAGCAGTTACATCTTTTTAGATCTCTTTTTTCTTGGTATTTTCGTGGTCTGTCGTAGACTGTGTCAACCTAACATCGACTTTAGATTGTCTCAGCCCCTTCATTTTAGAAATACATTTATAAACTTGTATCTTACCACGGACTTGTACATAATTATTGTAAACTTTTACCATTTTGGTCAGGGCCCTTTATGTAAATAACCTCAGTTAAATTCCTGCAACATTCTGAAGGAGGAAGATACTTTTATCTCCACTTTGCAGTGGGGAAACTCAGTGCTCCAAGAAGTGATCCATTTCCTCTGTCTAGGCACGTGGTCATTAGCAGAGCCAGCACTGGAAACCATTTCACTGTGAGGCCAGGGCCTGGTCCCCTCACACTAACTCTGCAAGGTAACAGGGCAGCCCTGGTTGTGAACCAGCTTCTGTTATTTGTTGCTATTGCACAAGGATTGTGTGCCTCATCCCCTCTTGACCCCGCCCCCCGCACCCTGTCATGTTTCTCAGTCACTCCGTTTCTCTTCCTGTCCCTTCTATAGTCTGTGACTCTACACTTCTAGACTTTTATATGCCCTAGAACTGGAATCACACACCCGTATACCCGTTTGTGCTTCCCCATCTCTCCACCTGTCACACTCTGGGAAATTCTGGACTCTTCTCAGTGGTACTTAACCCCGATCCCCTCCTGCCCTGTCCCACAATACACACACACAATCACACACACACACACAGCCCTTTGGAGATGTGGTGACTCCTCCTTGGGCCTCCAAGCTTCCATAACACAGCACTCCTGCCCCACTGGAGGGTACGAACCCACGTGGGGAGCCTACAGATGGGGTAGGTTGTTGAAGGACACCCTCTCCAAGTGATGGAATGGTGAGGAGAGGGTGGGGTCATTTTTGGATGGATGGTATCAGAGTTGCTAGTATTCCAACTAGGACAAGAAATGCTTTTTCTGATAGAAACAGTGTTATCACTAGTTTTTCCAATGCAGTACAGTCCTAGAATTTAGCACATTGGTTCTTGTTATTATTCTAATTATATGTTGAAGCCCATGAACAGAGTTATCATTGTTTCTGTGGGGAAAGTCTGTCCCAGTCATCCATTCAGAAATTGTTATTTAGATAATTTTTTTTTTTAAGTTAGGGACGATTAAGTTTTCCTGAGAAATTCTATGTAAGTGTGAAATGTCTGAGTTGAGTCATTTTAGATAAACTAGAGAAGTTTGCTCCTTAAATCCCATGAGAAACCACCCTATGAAGATGAAGCCCATGCTCTGAAAGGTTGGTCATTCCATGTGTCCTACACCGGCAGGTCTGTGAGCGTACGTGCCCGCTTGCGGGAGCTCCAGCGGCTGGCACTTTTGAACGGCAATTTGGCAGCGTGTTCATTTTAAGTGTCCATACTTTTTTTTAACCCAGCAGTTTCATATTTAAACCCCATCCTACAGTGATAGACTTGCACACACAGATTTAAGGAAAGCAGTGTTTCTCAAACATTTTTGGTCTCAGGATTCCTTTACACTCTAAAAATGTGTCGATGACCACAAAAGTCTTTTGTTTTAGTTATAGCAACTTATTTTTACCGTATTGGAAATTAAAACTGAAGTTTAAAAAATTACTTATGACAAAAAAAATTATTTATGACAAGTCATTATGTGATATTTTCCAGGATAATAATTGGAGGAAAGAGGAGCATCGCTTTATATTTTTGCGAATCTCTTTACTATCTGGCTTAATAGGAAAATAGCTGGATTCTAATATCGCCTCCTGCTTTCGAGCTGTTGCAGTTTGTTGGTTTAGTTGAAGTATATGAGGAAAATTAAGCTTCACACAGATAAGTAGTTTAAAAAGGGAGAAAAATATTAATAGACTTTTCAGGTAATTGTAGGTGTACTTGGATATCCCACCAAAACTCAGCTTGTAGTAGTTTCTGAAATGTGCGATCCGAATCCACATGAATGAACCTTTCACCCGTTACATTAAAATCTGCTGCTTTATCTTTCACCTTGAGTGAACCTTTTATTCATTCCTAATTTTTTAACACATCATTTGAAAAAGAATGGTTTACTGAGTTCAGCAGATCTTGCAAACATTGATACATTTAATTCTGCAGTGTCAAAAAAAAAATCACATTTCTTAACCTCACCAGTTATATCATTAGAAAACTTGTTAAGTATTGGGAAGCTGTCCAAAATTCTGATTTCACGGGAAAGTTCAGATTTTATTATTGGCAGCAAATACCTCCAGTTGTTTTCCTTGAAGTGACAGGCTCACTGTGTTCATTTTCAAGAAGGTATCTGCCCAATCCCGGGTCCGAATAACCATAGTTCATCTCTCGGTTGTTCTTTCAAGTGAATCTGGTGACCGTTGGAAAGGCAGTCCAGTCCGTTCGACTCACAACTATAAAACAGTTGCACGAGTACTTTTCCTTGAGATAGTCGTCGTTCTTCCATATGCAGCAGAAGCGAACAGGCTGTGAGAAGTGCCCCTCCCTCTCCATCTGTGCATTTGCGCAAAGCCCACCTTTCTTCATAGGTGGATAGATTGAAGGCGGAAGCAGATAGGAGAATCCCGTTGTGTGCGCCTCCCACTGTAGCACACGGGATCGAAGCCGGGTGTTCAAGGGGCAAGACTTAATACTTGTTAACTGCTTCATCGAGGACAATCTGACATAAAACTGGCCTTTCCCATGTGGCCCGTGTGGCAGTGACGAAGCCGGTGATGTGCTTAGAGTTTGGTGCCGCCTTGACGCGTGGCATGGCACACAGCACCAAGGTTTGCCTGGCTCTGCCTTGTGCACCCTCACCAGGAATGGCAATACCAGGAAAAGGCAAAAACTGTCTATGTGAAAATAGGTTTTTTTAAAAAGATTTTACTTATTCATTTGAGAGAGAGAGAGTGAGCGAGAGAGCATGAGTGAAGGGGGAGGGGTAGAGGCAGAGGGAGAAGCAGACCCCCCCCACTGAGCGGGGAGCCCCACTGAAGGCTCGATCCCAGGACCCAGGATCATGACCTGAACCGAAGGCAGCTGCCTAACTGACTGAGCCGTCCGGAGATGCCCCTATGTGAAAACCATTTTGCCATCCTAGACCCCCTGAAGCAAGGAGGGGGTAGAGGGGGAGGGCTCCCAGGCTCCCAAGAGCTCGTAGAACAAAATTTAAGAACATAAATAAAGATGTTCATTACAGCCAGCACTGTCTCTAAAAAGCGACCGATTAGAAATCACCCGAACTCCCATCAATGCGGAAAATGGCTAATTCTAATGTATCCGTACTGAGCCGTGAAATGGAACTTCTTCCTTTCCTGTATCTGTCTGTAAGACATTTCTCAAGGAAAATAAAAGGCAAGTTGCAGAGCCAGTTGTAGGTGTGGCCACATTTAAAAACACTCACACAGAAGCCTAGGTGTGTATATAAGGAAGCCACAGGAAGGGACCCGGCTCTATGTCCCCCACCCTGACAGCGGCTGACTCTGGAAGCGGAGAAGCATTGAGGGTGCGGAAGGAGAGATGAGCCAGAATGAAGCCTTCGGGTATTTGTATAGATTTACTTAAATCTTTGAAAATATGTATTTCTGGTATAGATTCTTTTAAAGCTTCCAACGAGAACATTTAATCACCTTTTTTCTCCCCATGGATCTCACTTAAAAAAAACCTTTCTCAAGGTTTAAGTTAATGCCAAACTTCACTACAGGGTTTATACCTGTGAAGATGAAAACACCTGAACTTTTTCATTTTTGTCATTAAATCTAGATACGTAGTGATGTTATTTTGTTTAACAGGACATAAAGAGATGGTACCTGAGCCCCTTCCTGTCACTTATTTTAGGTGGCTGAACTTGCCTAAGAATTTTATAACTTCTCTAAGAAAAATTGCCACGGGGAGAATCTTAAACGTGGAAAACGTCAACCAAAGACTTAATTTTTTTCATCCTATAAACGTGGAGAGGGGCACCTGACTGGTTCAGTCGGTAGAGCATGAGACTCTTGGCCTCGGGGTCATGAGTTCGGGCCCCACGTTGCGGTAAAGTTGACTTTTAAAAAATATGGAGAAACTAGAAGTCTTTGTTTTTACAAAAAGTTTATTTTGAGGCTTTGAACTGACACTGTTAAATTCTAAAATAGATAACATTTGTTGGTTGAAGCCTTGGTTATTTGGATTTCCCCAATTTGGAATGGGGCTGGGCTGGCATTTAATCATTGCACTATTCTTAGAGAAAAATGGCCATAATAAGCAATTTAATCATAAATAGAACTGTGTGAGGGGACCATTGTCTTCTTTTGATACAACAGGATAAAGTGAACTGCTGGGGACCTCCATCTGATATACCAATGTGACTATGACACTCATCTACTCAGAGACCATTAATTAGGCAGCACCTAATTTCTGTTTGCTTAGATGTACTCTTGAAACTTGTACACACTTAAAGTTATTCTCTGATTTGAACTTAAATTAACTTAGGCAGGGTTTTACTTTTTCCCTTCGCTCAGTCTACAATTAATCTTCTTGGGGCGCCCGGGTGGCTCAGTGGGTTAAAGCCTCTGCCTTCGGCTCAGGTCATGATCTCAGGGTCCTGGGATCAAGTGCATCGGGTTCTCTGCTCAGCAGGGAGCCTGCTCCCCCCCCCCCACCCCCGGCCTGCCTCTCTGCCTACTTGTGATCTTTCTCTTTCTCTCTCTGTCAAATAAATAAATATTTTTTTTTTTTAGAAAAAAGGTACAGTGAGGATCACCAAAGGCCAACAGGGCAGGGTCAGCAAAGAGCAGATGTTCCACAAGGCAAGCAAAGGACTTCTTCAAGATGGAGAGACTCACAGATACGAGAAGGCAGGGACCAAGGGTTTTCATTAGTTGCCGGCAATGATGGATGGTTCCTAGTTGGGATTTTGGTAACCAGACACCATCACGACTCCTTCGCAGGTAACCAGCCTGTGTGTTTCAATCCTTCAGGTGGTATTGGAATGCTATGTAAGAAAGGACTTGGTCTACACCAAAGCCAACCCAACCTTTCATCATTGGAAGGTCGACAATAGGAAGTTTGGACTTACTTTCCAAAGCCCTGCTGATGCTCGAGCCTTTGACAGGGGAGTGAGGAAAGCAATCGAAGACCTTATAGAAGGTATTGCATTTTGTCACTGCGTTCATAGGGGGACAGTGGGAATGTTCCAAGGTCTTTTTTATTCCAGTTGTCTGCCATCCTGTATTTGTGGTTTACCAAGTGATAATGCAGGGGAAAGGAGATAGGTTTCAGAGTAAGAGGTGATCCCAGTTGGTTTTTAGACTCTGCTCCGGAAAGGTAAGTTCTGGACTTCCATGTCAGTGACTTTTTGACAGAGTTCACTTTTCCCTGACTGTTGAAATGGCTTTAGTCCGATCTGTGTTGGCTCAGAAATGGAGAGTGATTATAAGGGGCCCAGAAGGTGCCAGGCCCTCCCACTGCCTTCCTGTAATGAGAGCCTAGGGTGTTTGCATGGAAAAGGCAGGCCATCCCCTGGAGCCCTGGTTCGGGTTAAGCCTTAAGTCTGTGGGTGAGTGGGTAGTAGACATTGTGTTGCATTGACCATGACCTGGAAGGCTCTTGCGCATTCCATTCTCAAGGGCTTTTTTCTAGAGTCCACACATGCAAATGCACAAGTTCTTAACACATTCAGTTGTCCATTCAGAGAGTTAAAGGTGCCGCAGCCCAGGACCTGTTAGGAAAGAAAGACTCAAGCAAGGCATGCGAAAGCCAAATTCAGAATTGGGGGAGGTTAATTAATAAGAACGTGTGCTGCATTTGTTTAAGAATTAAAGCGTTCTGAAGTCATTTTCTTTTTTGTAGATTTGGGGGGAGAGCAAAAAGCAAATCTTATCAAGAAAACTTGCTCAACGTCAGTAGTAAGACAATTGGAGCTAGAACATGAGTCTGTTCACATTATGGGTCTGACATAAGGCGGCAAATGTTTAAAATGGCCTTATACATAGCTTTTAAATATTTACAGAGAAACCAGCTCCAGTACTATTGATAGAATTGTGCCATAGGTCCACATAGTCACTGAAGCTGAACACAAATGTGACTCTCTTGTAATTTCTTTCTCTATACAATCTACCTGGCTGTTTTCTGTCAAGTTTTCCTCAAACGTCAGTTGGCTAGAAGTCCTGAACTAGCTGAGGAAACTCCTGAAAGTTCGGTAGTAATTGAGCAGAGGACTTTTTTTTTCCTCCTCCAATCCCTCGTTAGAAATTTAAATAGTTCTCCTTCCTTTCTGAGCAGTTCTCTTAATTTCAGTTTTATGGAATAGCGAAATATTTTCTAAATACACATTTTTAAAGACCTAACCAAGAAAAGGAAATAGAGAAGAAATTTCCTTGTTGGTATACCTAGATCACTTATGCAGATTTATTTTTTTTTTTTAAAGATTTTATTTATTTGACAAAGAGGGATCACAAGTAGGCAGAGAGGCAGATGAGGGGTGGGAGGGGGGAAGCAGGCTCCCTGCTAGCAGAGAGCCCAATGCGGGGCTCAATCCCAGGACCCTGAGATCATGGCCTGAGCCGAAGGCAGAGGCCTAATCCACTGAGCCACCCAGGCGCCCCATTTATGTAGATTTAAATATGTTTTTCCTTTTGGACTATTAACAGTGTCTGTTAAATTGGTCCATACGATATCGGGTACTGTTAGGGGAAAAGGAAGAAGTTATATGGAAGTGCATACCAGAAGGAAGAAAGAGAGGAACATGTGAATAAATTGAACCCTAAATGCCCAAATCATTCCATGATGGAATAAACTGGGTTTTCGGGCATGAGCCCCAATTTTGGCCTGCAGAAACGGAAACCTCACTGGAACCCCCACACTGCAAGAGAAAACCTCTTTGCGTGGGTGTCAGCTTAGAAGGCAGCTCTCCCAATCTGGGTTTTTGAGTCCAGTGTCTGCATTTCAGAACAAGAGTGACCATACAAGCCGTTTAGTCAGACCCTCTTGTTGGCAGATGAAAAAACGGGGAAAGTAAGTCCAGTTTACACAGAGATTGTGGCGGGTCTCCTCTGGGGGGCCACTGGCGGAGGCTGGCCCAGCTGCGCGAGCTCGCGAGCTGTGGGCAGGCCCCCCATCCCCTCTGAGGTGCCGCTCTGGGTGCCTCTTCTCTAGTTGCCAGGCCAGAAGTTTGAGGGATTAATTGAGAACAGTAGACAGATTTAATTTAGGGAACAACATCCTAGCTAGAGTCGATTAAAGAGGAGTAAATTAAAAACACTTAATTCCCAGGTTACATATTTCTATTGATGACTCACATTCGAAAGAAATGGAATGTGGTTTTGTTAAAATATGTTTTGTAAGTGATTAACTTGGACTTACCATCTTTGAAAATGTATCTTATTACTTTTTTTTTTTTTTTTTTTTTACCTTTTTAGGCTCAACCACATCATCTTCCACCATCCATAACGAAGCCGAGCTTGGTGATGATGACGTTTTCACAGTAAGCTCCCTTTGCTTTCCAGATTAGGTGGTGAATAATCAGAGAGAGGTGCTATTTAAGGGTGTGGGAGCCACTTCGTATTCTGGCATTTGCTGTCGCTGTTGGGATGCCATGAGGAAGAGCTGTCCCCAATTTGCCCCAGGTTCTCATGCAGTCTCCCGTCAGGTGGAGGGTCACCAACCAGCTCTCCGGCTTGCCTGAGACTGTCCTAGTTTTAACACTGAGAGTCCCCCCAGTCTGCAAGATAGCTCAAGCCTGGGCAAACCGGGACACCTGGTCACCCTACTCAGAATCTTCTGTTAACCCCTCCCTGGCATTACAGGGGAAGTCAGAATAGCCTTTCTGAGGAGTAATTAAACTCTGATAAGAAAGGCCTGAAGACTGAGTGGAAGTGAGGCCCACGTGTGTGAAGGCAAGAAAGGGCTTGGATAGTCTAACACAGCTTGAGTTCATGGAATATAACTGGACACCTAATGATTTCTCAGCTTGCTTCTGCACTGAAGTCCTATGCTTCTAGAAGTTAATTAACAAATAGTCCATTGCAGGCCTGTGGTGTGGGTGGTGCAGTTAGAAAGCTGTAGGGCAGTACTTTCAAACTCTTGGCCTTGACCCACAGTAAGAAATACATTTACATTGTAACTGTGACACACACGCACCCGTAGGCACCTGAAACCAGATGGTACTTCACGTTCTGCATTTTGATTTTTTTTTCTCTTCCATTTCATTTTCTTCCATTTCTTATTACGAGACTTTTAAAGCACCACAGGAAAGTTGAAAGAAGACACAGTGGGAAACCTAGATTCAGCAGTTGAAACATTTTTCCCGTTTGCTTTATCTGTGGACATGTGTATGCACGCAGACGTGTGGTTTCGGTTTTGGTTTTGGCCAATTCAATTGAAAGAAAGTCACCTCAGTGCTTTAATTCTTTTAATACTTCAGCATGCATCTCCTAGAAATAAGGCGTCTTACGAAGCACAACATCATTACGATACCTAGGAAAACTAATAGGAATTTTGTAATAATCATCTAATAGTTCCTCGCTAGTTCCTGACTTCCCCCGAGAGTATCTTTCAATCGCTTTTTTTTTTTTTATTTCATATTTTTAAATATTGGCTGCAACCTTTTAAACGTGTTTCCCAGTGCGCTCCTTGTGGAACCAGTGATTTGAGGAATACTGCTTTGGGAATACAGAGGTGTGTAAAGCCTTCCTCGAGTGCTCGTGGAGATAACAGGATGGTTTGGATTGACCCGGGGAAGGGCACTGACTGTGGAAAGTATTCTCGTCCAGGATACCCTCCAGGGAGGGGTCTGGGGGTCAGAGAAGACCCCTAGGAGGGGAGGCTGACTTCCTCAGTGGCCTTTGAACCCTGCTCAGGAAGGGGCTTCCAAGCTGAGCAGCACACGCGGAGGCAGAAGCCGGGACATGCGTGGCAAGTCGCCGGAGGGACCCCAGCCTGACGTGACCAGAGCGTGCGCAGGGGTGTCAGGAAATGACTTCCGTTGTCTCTCCATCGGGTGGCTGGTGCGCTGTGGCTCTGAACAGGCTTCCCATAGTGCTCTGAGCAGACCCTCTCAACAGTTGGCATGTTGCTTACATCTGTTCCTTTGTCACGTTTTTTCAAGAGACAAACAACAGCAGGCGGGTTAAAAGGTGGCTTCCTGTGCTCCAGAGCGAAACTGTCATTCGCAGCTGCTTCCCAGCTACCTGCCAGAAGTGATTTATGGAGTCGTGAGAGGGCAAGAGGGAGAGGGGTGATGGAAGCCAGCATCCCTCCTGGTTTCGTCCTTTAATCCACAGGGGCTCGGCTTGCTGCTCTGGGGTGGTGCCGAATGCCCCGAAGGAAGTGTGGGAACAGCAGGGCAGTCTCCAGGCGCTCACGGGCTCACCACTCACCGGAGCAGGAGCTCCGCCATTTGCCTTCCAGGCTGGCCCTGGTGTCTGCTTGCCTTCCTCTCTTCATTCCGCTTGTTTACAAACAAGCACCTCCCTCCCCCTCGTCTTTAGGCCTCTGACTGTTAGGAACTCATCCCATGGGAAGCTGGGGAGGGTTGTCAGGGGCTTCCTTGCCGGGTAAGTGAGGCGCCCGACAGCTGGAGCCCGGGAAGGGTGTGGCGGCGTTGACTCCTGTAGACGTGTTGTGTTCTCAAACTTTCATTGATAGGACAGATATTTAGAGCTTGGAACTCATTTATTATAGGTAGAGTGTAAATGGCAAGAAAACCTTTTGTACAATGGATGGATGGACCAGAACCATAAGGTCTTTCTGGGAGAAGGGCGTGTGTATGGCTCTAACCTGAGGAACTGGGAAGTTTTCGTTGCCACTAGAGCCAGAGGCTTCCCTCTGCTTCAGGGGTTTCCTCGGCATAGAAGGAGCACAGGCCATCGTGGACAGTATGTTGATGCGTGTTCTATGTTGGGAAATAAAGCCGATCAAGAGAGACCCTAACTCCCCCTGGAGCCGTTGGGCGCTCACCAGACGTGGGCTGTCCCTGCGCACACTTCCCCAGCTCTCCTGCTTCTCCCCCAAACCAGCTTGTCCTCCTGACTCAGGATTGTGAAACGATGCTGTAATTCCTCGGAGGAAAATTAATGTCTTGCTCGGCATGTGCACGAGTGCACACGTGCACGCATGCACACACGCACAGATACCCTGCCCGTGCATCTGTGGCCACTTGCCAGCGCCGTTGTCCCCTCGGTGTTCCTGTGCCTCTCCATTCCCTTCCACTGCCACCAGCAGAGACTCCTGACGAGCCACTGTTCTGATTTTCTCAGTTTGGGCTGTTGGTTCATTCATGTATCCTCCCATTTCTCCCTCCCATCAGTTACAACTGTTTTGTCTCCTTTAAAATTCCAGAGCACTCTGTTGATGATTTCTGTCCGGCTGTCTGAAAACCTGCCCTTTTTCTGTTTTTAAATTTTTTATTTGCCAAACGAATGAACCTTTATCTAATTAGAAGCAGGACATTCACCAGTATAGTCTCAGCAACCTTATAAAGCTTTGCTCTAAAAGGCGCTCAATAAAACGGGTGGTCTGAGCCCCAGATACAGTGGATAACAATCATAGGTTTGTGTATTTTATTCATTTGCCGTATCGTTATCCCGGGGGGCCACGCAAAGGTGGGTGATTCTGAGGGATGCGTGGTAGCTTCGTGTCCTGTTTTTCTAGCTATGTTTTCTGCTGAGTCTACAAACAGGAGCTGAGCTCCCAGCATTGTTGCTCACTGGAAGTTTTCGACTGCTCGTGTGGCTTCTTGCCCTTCCGCTAACTCTCTTCCCCTTGCAACACAGTCTCATCCCGGCCCCCTCTGCTCATGGGGACCTCAGTTATAGTGACTGGTGCAGGTGTGAGGCCTGAGCCATTTGGTAAAATTTGGAAGGTGAGTAATGCAAAAAATACAAAGTGACAACAAAAAAGGTTAGCGTTCTGTTAACAGGATATTTATTTTATTTTATTTTATTTTTGGCATTGCTAAGAGCTGGCACACTCTTGTTGGGGTCTCTGACTGACAGCTTGTAGTTTCTTTCATTTTAGGGCTGGGGAAGCTTGTAAGGGACAGAATGGAAAGACCCTCAAGTCTGTTCCTTGTGTTGTGCTTTTGTCTTGCAGAGAAGACATGTGCTTTGGCGTATCTTGTGGGGGAGACCCATTGTCAGCCTGAGACAGGAACGGTTTAGCTCCGTGGCTAAGCTGATCTGGTTTGCTCCCCAACTTAGGACTCACTTCCTCTGAGCTCCCTACAGTTGAGGACTCTGAGGCCAAAGGGTTCAGAGCCTGCAAGAGAAGTAGAAATAATGGACCATATAGAACCAGAGGGCTCTGGGTTTTAATGGCCATTTAATGAAGAATTTTCCCAAGTCCTGTTCCGTAAGATTGGGTTCATTAAAACCTGGTGGCTTATTTACTGCTGCCAAAGTCTACGGTCACTTTTTAATTATGATTAGCATCTTCATAGATAGACAAGAATAATTTTAATGTGGTCTTGGGAGAACGCAGCTGTATGTATACCTACTTCTAGAGCAGGCTAAGCTAGAATCTGCGGTCAGGTGTTGCTGCTTCAGCTGTCATTGTGCTGAGTGGCTGGATTCTGGTCTAAAGCTTGGGGATTAGGGGAAGTATTTGCTTTAGAGACAGATACTTGGGGGCGTATGAAATAGCTCGAGTCTTCATCTTCCATAATAAGAAGTCCTGAAATAATATCTAAATTCGCACATCGGGAAATGGTTGTACATAACTACGTGGCATTGGAAACAGTGGAGAGAGGCACCAGAAGAAGGAACCAGAAGAACTGGAAGAGTATTTCTTTCTGGTGCATGAGCACCGATGGGGAGGGGCAAAACTGCTGTTGGAGACAGGAAATGATACATGTGTGTTGATTTTTTTTTTTTTTTTTTTTAAAGAAAGAGTGCCGGAGTTTTCTTGGAATAGGGTCCAGGGGGTCAAGGGAGAAGGCAGAGTGGAGAGACACCTTGGTTCTGGCAATCCTGGTTCCCCCCACCCCCGTCCCCCTGTTAGGGGTTTAAAGACGTAAAGAGACAAAACACGTGTCGCGGTCCGCTGCTGGAGGTGCGCGTCTTCCTGCTATTTTCTCCGCCTGGTGCTAGGAAGCAGTGTGTCCACCGTGCAGATAATCAGCTGGAAATGTTTGGCTTGTGGGGAGACGAGGTTAGCTGTAGACGTGCCAACTCCTTAGAGTACAGGTCTTAGCATTGGAAGGGATTTTGAGTTCCTATCACATGAGCCAGTCTGCTTCCTCTGGCAAATGAAGTAGGATTCACCTCATTTTTACAGCCGCGGTTGTGGAAGCGGCTGACAGTCGACTGGGTGACTTACTGAGGATCCCAGGGCCAGTTCATAGTGGAGGAGCCATGAACACCCTCCCCCAGGCTCTCCAGTCCACTACGGCTATTTTTCTCTTCCTCTGTTGAATAATTGCATTTATGATATTTCAGCTGTTCTATTTTTTTTTTTTTTTTGACAACAACCAAATACAGGCATTATATTTTGGGGTTCTCTGGGACCCAAATTGGACAGGGGAGCAAAAAGAGGATAAATATGAGCTGTGCCCTGGGTGGCCCATTCATGTGATAGACTTGGAGTCTCCTGAGTGAGCGTTGCCGCCCAGAGGTCCCCAGAATAGCAACTCAAAGCTTAACCAGAGGAAAACCTCCCCTATATGAGGTCTTGATTTTTTTTCCTTGCCTTCTAGGTTTTTACTCCCACCACCTAGGGATTGTTTCTGGATTTGGGCAGCCCTCCTGGTAGCATTCCTGATTGAGCCCCTAGTGCCTGAAGGCATCCATCCTATGTAATGAGATCACTCCCCTGTTCACCCAGAATGGGATTAGCCTGTGTACCCTCCTTTGCCGAACTGAGAGGAGCAATCCACGTCATTTTGCGTGGGTCTGAATTCTTACCTAGAAGCCAGCAGAAGGCGGCTGGTATTTGGAT
Organism: Nasua narica; assembly: GCA_028533885.1. NCBI lineage: Eukaryota > Metazoa > Chordata > Mammalia > Carnivora > Procyonidae > Nasua > Nasua narica. The sequence goes on from CM052811.1 coordinate 50,451,801, forward strand.
TACGTTTGGCATTTCATCATAGGCAGGCAGCCCTCCTTCACGGAGGAAGAATCTCCTGTCTTCTAGAACACTCTCCGCTTCCAGCCATGTTTTGCCTAGACTGGAAAACCTGGTCCTTCCTTGTGCCCTGTGCTTGAACCCTTGACATCCTGTTTACTACAAGCCGCATTTTATTACTTTCTGGCTCTTCAGAGCAGTTGTCCCTGATGACATCCCAGGCGCCGCCCAGCCACCCCAGGTGTTTTGTAAACTGTGGCTACAGCAAGTGTTTGAAACCAAAGTCCTGAGAAGCAGTTTGTTTTGTCCTAGATGAGCTTTTGAGGATTTGCAAGTTGTGCTTGTTTTCATTCCTGAGTTACAGAGGGAAACGGTGAATTCATTGCATTTTGTAATCACCAAGGTTTGGGGGGGAGGGTACAGCACGCCACATTTCCCTTTTCTTTAACTACTTTCCACCTACTCCATCCCAACAGACGTTAAGACTGAAGGCAAATCTAATTCTGTAATGAAGGGGGTTCGTTTACTGATCTCGTAAGAAGTGCTCGGTGACCCCTGAGTGTGCGGGGTTTGGAAGCTAGGGAGAGGCCTGCATTCCACACTTGGTTCTGCCAGTGGTGAACTCTGATCGCTGGTCCCCTGGACTCAGAACCTCGTGCAGGTGAAGGTATTTTCTCCGAGCGTCTGTTTGCCAGCCCAGGGGAGGGGAAGGAGAGGCTCCGTGGTGTGGCGCTGCCCCTGGCACGGGCCCTGCGTTTTCACGTACGTGACCGCACGTGGGCCTCACAGCCACCCTGTGAGCGACGGAGTGACACTTCACGTCTGCAGATAAAATCAGACAGATAAAAGCCCGCCCAGAATGCGAACTTCATATCCACCTGCCGCTTTTCAGAGAATTTTGGAAAAAAAGGAAGTATTTATTCCATAAGTTTCAGTAAATGTTACCTGTTCGATAGGCCAGATTCCCTTCATCGCAAAGTAGCTTCCTAAACGACGGCGTCTCCGAAGAGTGCCTGGGCTCCAGAGTACTTCAGTGAGGCCTGAGGTTCCCAGGGTCTCTGGGACCCTGATCAGTGGCTCAAAAACTTCTCATCTGTTGTCTCTACCTTCACAGTCAAGGGATTGGGCAGAGCGGGATGGGGAGAGGCTATGGAAAAGAGAAAATAGGTTTAAAATGTAAGCTACTTCTACAGAGTTTAGCCAGTGAAGCCGGTGCATGGTGGCCAATTAAGAAAAGCAAAAATGTGGTGAGAAGGGCAGCCGTGTGCTTTGTGGTCGACACTAGGAAGCGGCGACCCAAACTGCTGCCGGCCGAGACCCAGCACTGCATGGGGTGGCCGGAAGGTCTCAGAAGATGGGTGGGAGCCGCTTTATCTTCTAAATGACTGTAAGTATCAAGCCCACACTGCCTAGTAAGGGAAGGATCTTTTTCATTCGACACAAAATACCTACAGTGGCTAAATTAAAGCGATTAATATGTCTAAGGCTCAAACAAAAGCTTTGAAATACTCAGTTTCAGGAAGCCCAAAGGCATTTTGCTAGCCCTCCCACTTGTGTCTGTCTTCATTTACATGCATCTCATCTCATCTCTTTAAGCGGTGGCTGGCAGGATACTATTCTTAAGTTTCCTCCTTCTGACAGAGCACATATTCAGAGTTACCTGAAACCGAGCCTTCCTGCTCCCAGCCCCTAGGCCCTTCCAGGTAAGCCAAACTGGGGGTGTATCAGAGTCCTCTCCTTTCAGAGCAAAATTTCACCTAACTTGAAAATTTAGAAACTTAAGACTTTTTTTTTTTTTCTTTTCAATGAGTGGGAATTTTGTTTTCGTTGTTTTCTTCACAATGAAAGAATGCCCACTTTATCCTCTGGGTCCCAGAGAGCAGAATGTCCTAGAGTCTAAGGACAAAGTCGGCTCTTTCCCCCGCTCCTGCAGCTGCCTCATAGACCCACACTGCCTGCTGGCTGGGGCCATGTAAGAACCCGTGTGTGTACATACTTTAAAAAAAAAAAAAACCAAAATGAGAAGCCCTTGCAATGGAAAGAAGGTCGAATATTGCATTGGTTGCATCAGCTGTTGAGATCTATTTTGGTGGCGGATTGCAGTAAAAATAATACAAATTGTGGTCATAACTACTAGGTAGCCGCCTTTAAAAATGTAAAGTAGCAGCAGCATCTGCAGACAAGGCAAGGGTTCTCCTTAATCGATCTGAAGGAATCCCGTGGCCTCCAGTCAGCGAGGCCACAGTCTGGTCAAACCCCTCAGACCTCCGATGTTCTCAGGAGGAGGCGTCGGGGAGCGTTACCTGCCTGCCCACAGGTCCGTCAGACGGTGGAGATCCCTCAGTGCTTCTCCCTTGTTTCACACACGAGGAAACCGAGGCCCTGTCCAAGACACCTGGCCTGACCCGGCCTGGAGTCACGTGACACGGCGCCGTTGGCGCTGAACGGCAACTATGTGATTTCTGGGTGACATGGTCTGGCTCCGTAAGCATTTCTTACCTTCATTTTTCTAGGCTTTATTTAAAACACGTTGGCCTCTTAACCTCCGGACGCCGTTGTTCCTTGCGCTTGGCTCCTCACAGTGTGTGCTTCCTTCTGTCAGCTCGTGCGTTGCGTGGGACACAGGGATGATGAAGTGACTTTCCTTTTTTGCCTTCCTTTTTTTTCCTTTTTTAAGATTTTACTTATGTATTTGATAGAGCAGGAGAGCACAGGCAGGGAGAGGGAGAAACAGGCTCCCCACTGAGCAGAGAGCCCAATGTGGGGCTCGATCCAGGACCCTGGGATCATGACCTGAGCCGAAGGCAGAGGCTTAACAACTGAGCCACCCAGGGGCCCTTGTCTGCCTTCCTGAAGGTGAGGTTTGTCCCATTTGTCTCTGTCCCCAAGACGGAGAAGGAAATTGCCAGTTGCCAGCCTGTTCTCAGTCGCAGATACGGAGTAGAATGATCCAGGTGCCTCTTCAGTCGTTCCAACTGTCCTTGAAAGAACAGCCCCGGGCACATGTGTCCTCTCTGTCCTCTGCTATAAGCAGTATTTGCTGCTGCTGCCTCCGCCTTTGTCGTCCTTTTGGAAAAACAAAGATTTAGCAGGAAAACCCAAGGGGAGCTGAAGGGCTGTGCAGAGCCTTGAAAACACTTGTTTCACTTTGAAATCCAGAATCTGACCCACCCTGAATGCCCCCAGAAGCCCTTCGTCAACAGCCAGGATTCCATCCCAGGATGGGTGATTGAAGCAGACTGCCTCTTCAGCTGCGCTGGCGTCTTGGTGCTTTCCTTCCTCCCTTCCTCGAGCTCCCCTTGGTCAAAGAGGTCGGCCTTCCAGATGAAGAAGGCTCTTTCCAGACCCAGGGCATGCGAACAGATGATTCAAGAACTCCCAGGTGAACCCAAGGAAAGGGAGGAATGGCCGAGGTTCCAAGAGTAAGAAATGCCGTCTTATAAAATAGGGCCGTGCAGGACGGAGCCAGCCACAGGTTTAACGTGAGCCGTGGATCTTCTCTCCTTTCCCCGTTCGTTCCGGTTTCTACCCAAACCAGACAGCCTCAGCGAAGTACCTTTCGCACTTCAGATTGTGATTTATTGTCAGATAGCGTGAGATTAAAGTCAGTTATTCGAAAGAAGTCTTTATCAAGTTTCGATAAAGCTTGGTGTGTTTCTCTCATTCGTTGTTAAATTCTGGGGAATTACACGAAATATCTGAACTCTCAAAATAAGTACAGTTTATGTCTACAGAGTCTGGCCCTTGGAAGTTTGCTCTTCCTGAAGAATTTTGTTAGATGTTCACTGGTAAACTTGAACCTCCTTTTCTCTTCATCTGAGCCTTGGTCTGGGTTGTCCACCCATCTCGGATGGAAACCACGTGGCCTTGCCCCCTCCGCATCACCCTGTGCGTCTGAGCCCACATCCCACCCAGGACACAGCCCAAACCCGAAAACCTTTCAGGGAAGGAATGAGTGCCACGATCCAAGTGGATTTGATGAGTCCACTCGTGCCTCTGCTTTCTTGATTTTCAGGCTGGCACTGGCCACTCTTTCATCTCAGAACCCTCTGACCCTCGCTCCCACCCTCCCCTCATTCCTTCTCCCACCTTCCTGTTCCGTCTAGGCTGTTCCTTACCAAAGTCTCGTCTCAGCGTTCTGCCCGGTTAGAGGGCTTCAGCACCAGGCCCCACCTTGAACAGAATCACACAACTTTTAATTCGAGGAGGATTTCCTGAGCTGAAACCTTGTTATCTCCTATGAGAGCCCCCTGTCAGGTTGCATACTTCTCTGAAGGGGCACGGACGTCGAGTCAGAGTCCAGCCAAAAGCCAGAGGCAAGATTTTTCGGAGGCAACATCACACAGGAGCTCCCGCCGGGCAGCAGCAGTGCCGGCCCGGGGATGGGGAGGGGGTGCCGAAGGCTTGCTGTCCCTGGATGTGGGGAGGCCTGTCGCTGAAGCCTCTGCTTCTGTTCTGCTTGAGCTCCAACCCACAGCAGAGACCATCCCTGGAGAGCACGGGGAGTTTAAAACACAGCCAGAGTCTTTTCAAGGTGAAGGTGATGCTGTCAGGTGGTCGGTCGGTTGGTGTCATTCGCTTGTGCGCGCAAATAAGAGATGCTTGGGAATCTGGCTTGTGTGTGTGTGTAGCTTCGGTGGACTGCTCTTCTCCAACATGTGTGGAAACCACAAGCAGAGTTGTGGGAGAGTCGGTTCCGCAGGACCTGTGGATGGGGCGCCTGGCTGGCCCAGCCTGTAGAGCCTACAACTCTTGAACTCAGGATCGTACGTTTGAGCCCCGCCTTGGGCATTGACATTACTTAATTTAAAAAACAAAAACGCATGTGGATAAAAGGTTTTTCCCCTTGTTTTTTGGAGGTGCCCTGATAGTACATTGCTTTTGTGTGTAGGTCACACTCACTGCTGGGCCAGAGCTGATACTCTAGATCTGGAATAAGCCTCGGCTTTAGCGGAGCCTCTCTCATGCTCTTCTTGCCGGAGTCCGGACGGACCCGCAGTGGTCCGGGCACGGACTTCAGCTCTGCCTGCAGGAGGCCCTGAACTGTGGCCATGCTTCAAAGCTTTCTGGCCTTCTTGCTCCCTGTACGAATCTGTCATTAGATGAGATACTTAGGGGCTCTGCTCAGTCTCACGTTCTCTGATAGTGTCCGAGGAGCTTCGCCCTTGACGGGGCGGTGGGCAGAGGCTGTTCGGGGTCAGGGAGGGAGGGAGGGTGGCTGCATCAGAGGCGGCCTTGCAGGTTGGCTGATGAGCACCAGGAGAACACGGGTGTGCCTCGTGGCTCAGAATGACTTTCTCCACCTTATTAACCTGGACATAGGTCACAGGAAATGGGGTGGAGGAGGGCGAACCGATGATTAACGCAGAGCTGACCACAATGCTGAGTGCATACTACAGTGTTCGGTACAAGGGTAGCTTCTGTCCTCGGCCAGGACTGTCGCGTGCGGTGCTGCTTAAGAGTTTAACCCTTGAGATTTGACTCACACTGAAGGGCCTCCACCTACTCATCCAGGAAGTATTTCCTGAGATCTTTAGAAACCTCTGTGTCGTGACACGTCATCCCCTTATCTCCTGGGTTTGCCTAAAGCAGAGTGCACCTTTTTACCTGGAAGGATTGTGCTCGAGTTAATCTCAGCAAAACCCCTCTGAAAGCGGGCGTCGGAAAGGGCTGGTGGGGGCTGGGAGCAGCGGTGCTGGGTATGGAGTCCCCCCTCCCCGGGGCGTGGCGATCAGGGCTGCATTTCCATCCAGCTCTGCAGTGGCTGCCTGCCCTGGTCGGGTAGGCAGGACCCTGGCTGGCTTGGGGTCTGTCGTCTTGTGTGTGACTGGGGGCCAGGGCTCTGCCTGCGTCTAACCCTAACCACTCCCTCCCCTTGCCCCCCGCAAGCCGGGGCCTGGCACACAGCTCTCACACTCTCACGGCCGGAGACGGGGACAAGCTCTTGGCTTTATTCTGTCTGATCTACAACCACCCGTGTGTGAAAAGAGGGAGGGAGGCAGGCAGTATCTCTGAAGACGGGAGGAAAGAGCGGGGGAGAGCGGGAAGACAGGACAGAGTTTGGGAGAAAGTAAGAATTCCTGTGTATTCGTTTGATTGCTTTCAGTTATTGGGATTTGAGGAGTAAATAGCAGTTCTTCCCTGAGTTCTGAAGTACTGAGGGAGGGGGAAAAAGATAGGAGACCCATTACTGAGCGATGATGCCCGGCCTGGCCCGCGTCTGCGGGAAGCGGACGGCTCAGGCGGGGGGACCCCATGATTGGACAGACCTGCCCCGCCAAAGCACAGGGGCGCTGATCTCCGCGGCCTCCAGGCGGACCGCACCGTCCCTAGAGTGGATGTCGGCACGTGCTGTTTGCCAGCTGGGGGGCTCCCGAGGGGCCGAGAAGTAGCGGACTCTGCGTGCCCATTTCCACTGCACTGCCGTGGAGAGGAGCGAGGAGAGGCAGGAGTGTGCTGTGGGCAGGACTGCCGTGGGGGGGAAAGCGCGCCCCAGTGATGAAGCCAACGCAGTCATGCTGAAGTTCCCGAGGGAATTCGCTCACACTGTGGGGACAGCCTAACATCGATCGGGATGCAGGCTTGACGAGCTCCAGAAGCTGTGGGGGCGGCTGCCTTAGGTTGGCTTCACTTCCTCCTCAGAAGGTTTTTCCCTGTGCCCTCACCAGGATTCCAGGCTTCTAGGACCCTTAGATCTTAACTGCCAAGATAAAGACAGCATCTTTTCTGACCTCTCCATGAAAAATCTATTATGTCAGAGAGGACCATGAATCCATCTCTGAATTAGTCTGGATTGAGGCATCAGAAACAGCATCAGCACGATATCACTTGGACCAAACAGGATTAGAGGGACAAAATCTGAAGGGTTGGGTCTCCAAAGAGGTGGTGCACATGTCCACCAAGTTTTAAAAATTAACAGTAGTTGCATAATGGGATTATGGGTATCTTTGTCCTAAATACAGGTCCCATTTTTCTTGGCATGTATTACTTCCTAAGTTGGGGGTGAAGGTATAAAAATAATTTTCATTAAGTATTTTAACCTTGCCCCCAAAAAGATACAGAACGCTAACAAAAAACATGTAAGATAAAGAGCTAGATAAGCAAATGAGACAAGGGGATTAGGAGATTGAGAAGCAAGAACAAAGGAGGAGTTCTTGATTTTTTTCCCCCGAAATAGGACACCTAGATACAAGAAAAACCTTTTCATTGATTTGGGATAGAAAAGGATCTGTGACTCTAAGGAGCCAGGGGAGGTGGGAATTCTGAGGATTCCTGGTTTTCAAGGTGGTGGCCACAGTCCATCCCAATATCTGATCATCTTCCAAAGATACTGTCACAGAGCCTCCAGTCTGAACCCGTCACCTCTACTGAGAGAGCAGCTTCCACCACCAACAGGGGCCTTCATTCTCTGTGCGATCCCCTCTCTCTCCCCCCCAGCTTACAGTGACCCCCCCACCCCAAGGCTTGCCTTCAACCCAAAGATTACAAAATTTCTTCCAGGAAAGCCAATGCCCATGATACTCTTGAAGTATCCTTATTGCTGAGACTTTCCCAGGCTGGGATTAGCTCCACACAGAAACGCTGGGATTTCATTTTTGTCTGTTTGCATCTCCCCCGCACATAAGAGTCCCATGCAACCAGGGCTACAAATGAGGTGACCGTTCTTGATCAAACTGGGACACACTCACAGGAGGCCTGATGCAGTGAACACTTTCCCCGAAGCCTGGTGACTGCTCCCACATTTGAGAAAACAAACCCAACTTTCCAGGGTTGGGTGGCTGGCTTTCTCTACCCTTTGAGCCAGCCACATCATGTTTAGACAATCTGGCCCTTTAGGGGTCCTTCTGCCTCCCACAGCCAAGATAAACTCCAGATTTCGGGAAGTCCAGCAAGACACCACAAGTGGGGGTAGACGGCGTGTTCGGTTTGGGTATGTGGGTTTGGTTTTTGTTTTTGTTTTAATTAACTCTTGGTTACCTCCCTCTAAACAGACAGCTACAGACAGTTCTTCTAATTCCTCCCAGAAGAGGGAACAACCTACTCGGACAATCTCCTCTCCCACGTCCTGTGAGCACCGGAGGATTTATACCCTGGGCCACCTCCACGACTCCTACCCCACGGACCACTGTCACCTCGAACAGGTGAGCCCTCTGGTTGCTCCGAGAGAGCAGGGTGGGTGGCTGCTGATTCTGAAACTGCCCCCTTCCCCTTCCACGGGGCCCGAAGCTCACACCCAGGCATCCTCTGTTCTCCGGATGGACGGTGGTGGCGGCAGCTCGTCCTTACTTAGCTTGCTGTGTGCCAGACCCCATGCTAGACCTTTCTTGTGCGTAAGCTCCTCTAATACTCCGTACAAATGACCCCACAAGGCACGTCCTCAACATTCCCAGTTCATAGAGGAGAAGGCTGAGGGCTTAGGAAGTCCTTGACGGAACAAGTTACAGATGCAAGCGTGTGCTTACCTGGCGTGCTACGCTGCCTCCCGAGTTCCTGTGTGCAGAGGGCTTCCTGGTTTGGGGTGAAAGCCCAGAGCCAGGATCAGGACTGAAGAATGCTGTCCGCTGGGCTCGGGCACCCTGGCATCGCAGGCTGCAGGCCCAGGCTTGCTCGGGGAGATGTAGCTGGAGTCTGGAATTCAGTAACTCAACAAATATTTACCAGGCGGCTGTTCTGCGGAGCAGGTTCCCAAACTGTGGGACATGGACTGGTGCCCGTGGAGGGTGATGTGGCCACCAGTCTGCTCTGAAAAGAAAAAAAAAAGAACACAGGGGAGTGAGGGGTTTTGGTTTGGTTTGGTTTTCAACATAAAGCTAGGTTGATAGAACCCTTTAAAATCTTATCACATGCTTCCTAATATTTTGGTATTAAAATGTTCTTTTTAAAGATCACTTTATGGTAGCTACAGTTGGGAATTGATCTTTTGACTCCCCTTACTTTGCAAAATAATTGGCAAAGCCTGTTCTGCTCCCGGGATCTGTTTTGATTTTCATAAGATTATGGTTTTCCAAAGCCTGTGAGACTCTGTCAGGAATCTAATTTGAATTTGGCAACGTGTGTGAGACGGGGTCCCTGCCCTCACGGAGCATGCAGTCTGGTGAGAGTGAGGGATAGATTCAGTTAGCAGGTGATAAGTCCTACAACTGTTAGGATGACGGTGATGGAGACAGGTGTCAGCCACCGCCGTGTGACAGGTTGTGTGTACACCATGTGGAGGTCTCCCTCTTCATCCTCATGCTAGCCCTGTGTTGTGTATAGAGAATCCGAGGCTTAGATACGTGCTAGTAAATTCCCAAGTCTGAGTTTTACTCCAGTGGGTTCACTCAGAGCCGTGTTCCTCACCCCTTAAAAAGCCTTCATCCCCAGAGGACCTGAGAGGTGGATTGATAACTATAGATCCGGCGCCTGCCTCTCTGCCTAGCTGCAGAGAGGACTTTGTGGCCCCCCTGGAGAATGCGAGGCAGGGAGGGTTTGGAAGGCTGGAGCCGGGGCTCTGCTCTGGCCTGCCCCTCAGCATCTCCGAGACCCTGAGACTCTAGGCAGTCAGCCTCCGGATCTGCACTCTTCCCAATCAGGTGACAAGAGCCCCCTGTGTCCTAGCTCCTCATATCCCTTTTTGCCTTTCTGAACATGACCCACAGTGCAAAATGCGTTTCACATTGTGACCCAGTAGGCAGCTATCACACACACACACAGACCTCCCTGAGAACGGGCAGTGTGCTCCCGTACTTTTCTGTTTCCCCGGCGGAAAAGCTGGTCTTGTAGAAGAGAACACGCCGTACAGACACAGGTGAAACTAGTCTAAGCTGTTGGAAATCAGGAGGGCTGTCACTGTCACCTGAAGGGAGGTGGGCCAGGGCCTAGGGAGGCCTCTTAAGTTCTGCTTCTCCCTCTTGGTGTGTTCAGCTTCCAAAAAAATCAAAGTGCCTTTTTGCACGTCCCCTCGTGTATGGTGGTACCTCGACAAGAGGGAAAAAAATTTCTTACCCAGGAATGGATGGCGAATCACAACTTGCCATATACCTTTGACCTAGGAGATGTTCACTAATTCCAGGGTGGGTCCGGTTTTGGTTTTGGTTTTAGATTTTTTTGGTCAAGATATGCCTTCCTCAAGGCCAGAGGTACACAGTGGAGGAGTTTTGGGGTTTTTGCCGCTGCTACAAAACGGTGTCTCCTTTCTCCCGGGGCAGCCGATACCCAGGCCCTACCGCCAGGTGAGCTTCCCGGACGACGACGAGGAGATCGTGCGCATCAACCCGAGGGAGAAGATCTGGCTAACGGGCTACGAGGACTACCGGCACGCACCCGTGCGGGGTAAGTCCCCGGACACGTCGGAGGACGCCGACTCGTATGTGCGCTTCGCCAAGGGCGAGGTCCCCAAGCACGATTACAATTACCCCTACGTGGACTCCTCGGACTTTGGCCTCGGTGAGGACCCCAAAGGGCGCGGGGGCGGCGTGATCAAGACCCAGCCGTCCCGGGGCAAGTCCCGGCGGCGGAAGGAGGACGGCGAGCGCTCCCGGTGCGAGTACTGCAGGGACATGTTCAACCACGAGGAGAACCGGAGGGGCCACTGTCAAGACGCGCCCGACTCCGTGAGAACTTGCATCCGCCGCGTGAGCTGTATGTGGTGTGCGGACAGCATGCTCTATCACTGTATGTCAGACCCCGAGGGAGACTATACAGACCCGTGCTCGTGCGATACTAGCGACGAGAAGTTTTGCCTCCGGTGGATGGCTCTTATTGCCTTGTCTTTCCTGGCCCCCTGTATGTGCTGTTACCTGCCCCTTCGGGCCTGCTACCACTGCGGAGTGATGTGCAGGTGCTGTGGGGGGAAGCACAAAGCGGCCGTGTGACTCAGTTTCCCTCCTTCCCCTTCTCAACCTCCTCCCCCTTCTCCTCCCACAGCCACAAGGGGACTTGTCTCCGACATACTCTCACCTTCCCTGCTCCCTGGTACCTTGAGGCACTACTCCAGCCTGCGGCGCCCACTTCATGGACTCCGCACTTCCCCCAGCCCTCCCACTCTGCATCAAACACACATACACACGCACACACACGCACGCACGCAGTGTTCGAAGGAAAGGAACCTCCGCACAGACACTCGTGTATTATTAACGATCTGTAATCAATCTGTCTTATACACGTGTTGATTTCGTGTCTTTCCTACCCACCTCTTCCAGTGCAAAGGCGCCTGTACTCGGACTGCTGGTTTGGGGTGGGGTTTGTAGTTGGTTTTTCCCAGATGCTCTTTCTCTTGGTTCAGCTCACCGGTTGCTAAGGAGCATCGGGTTCCTGCGGATAGGCAACGTCAGAGCGATGAAACCCCACCAGGAGTATTTTAACCTGCAGTTGGATTATGTATAGGAGGTGAGTTAGTTAACAAACTTCTCCCACAAAACAAGATTGCTTTAACTTTTTGTAAAGCCAAATTCCCCAAGGAAGCTGTAGTTTCCATCTGGAGCGAATCGTCAGTCTCTGTGCCCTCCCCCAGAAATCTGTCAATCATTTACTGATGCAAAACATTCACCCATAAAATGACTGAGAATTGAGCCTTAACTTGAGATTACCTTGTGTGAATCAGGAAAATTCCTTAAACCACATTGCATCCTCATGGACCACGGCTAGAAAAGGGGGATTTCAGGTTCTAGAGCCTCCCCAGTAACCCCTTAAGTAGAACTTTTTAAAAATTGTGTCTCTACCCCTTCTAAAAATTTAGCAATATTAGAAGACAACACTAAGAAATTGTGCTCATTGTTTTGCAAACGAAATAGTCCGAGTCACACACATACACACCCACGTTCTCCAAAGAGTTCCAGTTGAGAAACACTGAGGTTGTGGTAAATTTAAAAGAGCTTCCTCCCACACCCCCACTGCCTATTTTGGGGGAGGGGCGCATTTTAAATGTCCTAAATCTGAAGGGTGGTGGGTCACATTTTGTTCGTGGGTTTTTGTTTTTGTTTTCGTTCTGGACTGAATTTCACATCATCAAATTCTTCGTTTATACTTGAGGGGAAAAAAACAAGGCCATATGTAAAAACCCTTCCAATGCCTAAGTGTCTTTCTCCTGCATCTCCAATCCCAGACTTGCCAGTTCGGGTGCACCGATGGTTAGGTCAGCAGTCTGGGTCTACCTGTCACCTTGCCATGTAGGAGGCTTCTAATTAGCTGGAAAAGAGTATTTTTCTAATATGTTACATGGAGTAGCCAAATCTCGTTGCAGAAAGAAGAAAAGTAAAGAGCGGTACCTAGCATAGTACAATCAGAACATCGTGGAGACCATAGGGGACAGGCTTGTCAAGGCTGGCTGTTCTTCCTGCCATGATCTTCCTCTGGTAATTGCCAGCTGACGGCATGGCCTGCTCTGTGTCTCCCCTTCCCCTATCCCTTCCCTATTGCACACAGGACAGCAGTCTTCAAGGAAAGGGACTTTTTTCCAGTCTGCCAATCGTACTGGGAAAGTACTAGCCATGCTTACCTTCATGGAATGTTTTCAGCTCATCCGAGCGCCCATCACATTTCTTTAGTCAGATCATTGATGTAAATACTCCGTGTGCTCATGAGTTAGTTGGTAGACACCTTCATTTGTTGGGAGTGACCGGTTTGGGCCTTCTGGCTTGGAAAGAAGCAGAGAGCTGTCAGCCTGGTGGTGGAAGAAAAGAGAACTGTTTCCCAGCCTGGAGAACATGTAGAAAACCTCCAGCCAGTCTCTAGACCCTGTCAAGAGACCAACCCTCCCCTCCCCCAGCACCCCCTCCTGAGGCATTTCCTCAGGGCCTTTCGCAAGGTCTCTCCTCTCTACAAAGCACAACACTAATGTAGGTTTGTTAGACCTCAGTTCAAGTGCCCCTATTTATTTCACTAGGAACCCACATATCCTGCCACGTCTTGTTTGTAGTCCCTGCTTAGTTATCGACCCCTTGTCCTTTTCCACCCCTTTGAAGAGTTATGCTAGTGAATCTTACTCCGCCTATACGTTTTGGTCTGTGAAGGCAGCGAGTGGTTAAGGGCACAAGGACAGCCATGGGGACATTGATGTAAATACGTCTCTCTCTAATTGCCACACTGCAGCTGAACAGTGTGTAGTACTTTCCCAGTCAGCTTTGCCATACTGACGTCAATCATTTGAGAGAAATTATTCAGATTTTATTTTTGTATCTATGGTAACAAAACATTAACCGAAAGATTTGTTTGGAAGCTTCCTCTAACCACCCCCCGCCCCAAGCTATTTGCTCACATTAACAAATTAAAGTGCCTGAAGCATAATTCATCCTTTACCTGTATATTAAAAACCCTGTTGTATTGATTTTTTTATAATAAGCCTTTTTACCTCTGTGTAAAAAATATATATACAAGTGTATGATGTACATTTTAGTTCTTAACTTTTTTTTATGGTTTCTAATATGTATGACCAATGTAGTCATTGCTTTAAAATGTACCATGTAAATATAAACACATCCTAAAGATCGTTGACTTTGGGGTATTTGTCTGACAGGAGATCGGGAGGGGCGGTCGAGCCGCGGCACACGCAAGAGTTCTCCCACAGAGGATGGGAAGGGGCTTCCTTTGGAGAAGGACGCGTGGACACTGGTCTGTTTTTGTGAGGCCCTTCCCGGCTGTGGTTATGTCATATTCCCAAGGGGAGACTGAGCTCCTTGGGCTTGGATGCCTCAAGCGAAAGGAATGCTGTATGTCACAGCCCCGGGAACACCCCCTCGTCCTAGGCCTGGCTTCCCCCACGCGTGCTCCTCCGAGGGAACAGCTGTACTTCCTCTGAATTGTTTTCCACCAATTCCTGTTGAACTTTGGGTGGGTGGGTTTGTGTGGAGTTTGGGAGACAGTTTCTCACAGAAAACAATTGTTAACACGGCAAGACCCTTGGTCTCCTCACAGTGCTTCTCTTTCAGTGACATTTGGCCCACTTTCCCTTCCAAATGGGCTCTTTGGATGCTCAAAAGTTACAGTGACAATCCCCAGGAGGAAGTAAAGTGTGGGGTCTTTTAAGGGTCACAGAGGAAAGTTTCAGCTCCTCTCCAGAGAACGGAGCAGGGGCCTTAAGAAGACATGGAGAGGGGCCCTCTGTCTGTTTTAACTCTTCCAAGCCACTGGCAAAGGTGAAAAACAACAGAAGATGGTGGAAGTTGAAAAGCAGGAGGAAAGAAGCCATAAAGGTTAGTAACTAAGAGATAACCAGAGAACATGAAAGCTGTTCAGAGTAGGAGGGCCAGAACGATTGTAGTGGGGTGGAGAGCCAACATGGAGGGGTGAGGACATCCAATGGAAAACATGTTTTCAAGAAATCTGATGAGCCCTGGGCCTTTCCCGGCCTCAGCCTCATACCTCTGCTCACCTTTTGGGGCTTGAAAAGGGGTCATCAGTCAAGAGCCTTGCTCAGTCGTCCGTGCTCTCTTGGCCCCATCAGGCTGCCTCAGGATTAGCTGGTCATCTAGTGCCCTCCGTGCTCAGCCAGGAGCTGGGCGCGCTGCACACGTCATCTCCCTTAAACCTCGTCTGAGAAGATGGTTCATTTCCACTCTGGTGAGAAAGCAGGCATAAAGTCCATTAATTCAATCACGATTCCATGTCTCTGCCATTATTAGCCAACTGGCAAGTGACTTCACCTCTCAGAGCTTTGATTTTTTTTCAGGCAGAACAAGTGGAATGCCCCCTGTCCTCGGCGCATCGGGAAGGTCAAAGGCTCTGCTGTATTACAGTGTGGAACACAGGCAGTGCTTCGAAATGCTAGTCCTGTCCTCGGTTCCTCCTGTGTTCTGGAAACCTGAGGAAACATCAGGAACTGGAGAGGACAACCTCTTGAAGCACAGGAGGCTGAAGTGATTGTGGCTATTTTGTGAGTATTCAGACCTACCATGTATACACTGAGATTTCTTTTTCTTAACCTCTCTGCAGTTCTAAAGTCAGTTTTGATTCTTTGCCGCCCAAAGGGCTAGCTGCAGAAGTGCACTAGACTGGCTGGATTCCTTTGGGGCTAATGCGTACAACTTGCCAGAAAGTTTGGGGCCTCTGAGCAGTTCTGCCAAGAAGGCTAGATCTGGCTCAGGCTATTTGACCAGGATGGGAGCACGAGGTCTTACAGAGTGCTGCTATCTTAAACCTTCCAGCTCTCTTTGGTGGCCTTGACCCCTGCCAGTCAGTGTCTTCCTCTCCTGGGCCTCTGCTCCTCCCTGCTGCTCCCCACCCTACACCCATGGGAAAGCAGGACATCTTCCCAGGGGAAAAATTGTTGAAAGAATTCTGTTCTACAGGGACTTCTAGGGTGGTTTGTTCTCCGAATGTGGCTTTCGAGCAGGCAACCCCTCCATGTGAATGAGAGGCCAGAACTAGTAGAAGTGTGCCAGCTGCTCAAAGGCATTCTTACTGTAGGCGCCTCGGACGCTCGGATTTGTGGGGTGAGATGGTTAGAAATGCCACGCTTTGTCGAGGCCTGAACCAGTTATGTCCAATGAAGGGAGTTGGCCGTGGTGACATCTGGCATGACCAGACACTGGTAGTCAACTAGCAAATCAGGGCCCACCGGTCTTCTCAGCTAGTGGTCGCCTCAGGGCAAGCTGGCCACCTAAAGGAGTGTTGGGTGGGCGTGGGCGTGGGGAAAGGGACAGCATGAGTAGCAGAGAGTACACTATTTACTGATGAGGAATAAAACGAGTTATGGAATAGTCATGCCTTGTCCTCTTCTCCCAACTCTTCTGTCTCTTCCCCATTTACGAAAATTAAAAATTGGAAAGGGGTGCTCTGATTATAGAAGTAATACACATAGTCATTATAAACATGCCATATACTACAAAAATGTAAAAATGGGAGTCCCCTTGTGTTAGGTTGCTGGGGCTACCCAGTATAGCCTGGGTAGCTTAAACGACAGAAATGGGCTGTCTCAGTTACGGAGGCTAGAAACTCAAGATGTGAGGGGAAAATCACATCACAGGATGTGAGGGAAAAATCTGTTCCAGGCTTTTTACGTGGGCTTATAAATGGCCACATTCTCCCTACGTCTGAAGTTCAATTACACTGAAGCTACATTACTTACCTTCCCTCTGTATGTGTCTGTGTCCAAATTTCCCCTTTTATAAGGATATCAGCCATACTGGATTAAAGGCCCACCCTAATGACCTAATTTTTTAATTTGATTACCTCTGTAAAGACTCAGTTCTCCAAATAAGATCAAATTCTGAGGTACTACAGCCTAGAACTCCATTATTAACGTGGGGGGAGACCATTCAAACCTGTAATACTCTCCTGTCCTACCAAATACACCGTGTTTACTGTGTGTTTTTCTGGACTTTTCTATCCATTTATACATTGATGTGTGTGAGTATACATTGTTTTTACTTAAAAATACATCCTCAGTCACTCTTTCAATTGGAAAACTTAGTCCATGTATATATTATTGATAAGTATGTACTCATTGCCATTTTGTTGTTTTCTGGCAGTTTTGTAGGTTTTCCTCTGTTCCTCTGTACCTTTCTTCCTTTCTTCCTTTGTGATTTGATGATTTTCTGTACTGGTATACTCTTATTACTTTCTTTTTTTTGTATCTACTATATTTTGCTTTGTGGTTACCATGAAGCTTACATATGACAACTTACAAGAACAGTTTTAAGTTGGTAACAACTTGAGTTTGAATACATCCTGAAACTACGTTTTTACTTCCCCACTATACTTTGTTTTTAATACCACATTTTACATCTTTTTATCTTGTGTTCCTTTATTATAATTTTTTGTTTTGGGGGTTTTTTTTAAAAAAAGATTTATTTATTTGACAGAGAGAGAGATCACAAGTAGGCAGAGAGAGGGGGGGAAGCAGGCTCCCCGCAGAGCAGAGAGCCCGATGCGGGGCTCCATCCCAGGACCCTGAGATCATGACCTGAGCCGAAGGCAGAGGCTTTAACCCACTGAGCCACCCAGGCGCCCCTTATTTTTTACTACTTTTGCTTTATCCTTTGTACTGGTTTTATAAAGTGATTAACCCACCACCTTCACATTACACTATTCTAAATTTTACTGTATATTTATCTTTACCAATGAGAGTTATACTTTTCATGTTTTCCTATTACTAATTAGCACCCTTTCCTTTCAGCTTAAAGAAATCCCTTTAGGGATACCTGGCTCAGTTAGAATAATGTGTGACTCTTAATCTCAGGGTTATGGATTCAAGCCCCACATTGGGTGTAGAGATTACTAAAAAACATTAAAAAAAAAAAAGACATCCCTTTAACATTTCTGGTAAGGCCTGTTGAGTGGTGATGAACTCCTTTAGCTTTTACTTATCTGGAAATTTATTTCTCCTTTGGATCTGAATAACAACCTTGCTGGGTAGAGAATTCTTGGTTGGAAGTTTTTTTTTTCTTCTAGCACTTTGAATGTATCACGCCAATCCTTTCTGGCTAGCAAATTTCTGTTGAAAAATCTGCTGATATTTTTATGAGAGTTCCTTTGTATGTAACAAGTTTTTTTGTTCCTGCTGCTTTAAATTCCATGTCTTTAACTTTTGACATTTTAGTTATAATGTGTCTCTACAGACCCATCAATATGCTGCCTGTAAGAGAATCACTTCAGATGTACGGACACAAAGATGGAAAGTTAAAGGATGGAAAAATATTCTAGGCTAAGGAAACCAAAGGAGGACTGTATACCGATACTTGTGTCAGACAAAACAGACTTTAAATTGACTACAATAAGAAACAAAGAAGGGCATTCCATAATGATAAAGGGGTTAGCCTGACAAGAGGATATTTGTAAATTTGTCATTTGTAAATATTTATGCACCCAATATAGAAGCCCTTAAATATCTGAAGCAAATATTAACGCACCTTAAGGAAGAAATAAGCAGCAACCGAATAATAGTGTGGGGCTTTAATAGCCCCTTTTATCAGTGGATAATTCATCCAGGCAGAAAATCAATATGAAAACAGTATCCTTAAATGACCCGTTATGCCAGATGGACCTAACAGATATATACAGAACATTCTCCCATCCAAAACAACAGAATACACAGTGTTCTCAAGGATAATCATTAAGCCCAAGACAGCACTTAATAAATTTAAGAACAGTGAAATCTTATCACAATCATATTTTCTAATCACAGTGGTATGAAAATGGAAATCAATTACAAGAAGAAAACTGGAAAATTCACAAAGATGTAGAGATTTAAAAACATGCTATGGAACAACCAGAGTCAAAGAAAAAAAAGATATTAGAAAACACCTTGAGAGAAATGAAAATGGAAACACAACATGCCAAAGCTACCAAGACTGAATCAAGAAGAAGCAGAAAACTTGAGTAGATTACTAGCAAAGAGACTGAATCGGTAACCACAAACCTCCCAACAACCAAAAGTTCAGGACCAGAGAGGTCCAGGACCAGGCCTCACTAGTGAATTCTACCAAAATTTAAAGAAGAATTAAAACCAACCCTTCTCAAACTCTTCCAGAGAACAAAAGAGGAGGGAACTCTTCCGAACTCATTTTATGAAGCCTGATACAAAAACCGGATGAGGGCACCACAAGACAGTTACAGGACAGTATCCTTGGTGAACACAGATGCAAAAATTTTCAACGAAATATAATTCAGCAAAACATTAAACTAAATTCAGCAAAACGTTAGCTCATAAACCATGATAAAATGGAATTTATTCCAGATATGTAAGGATGGTTCAATATCCAGAAATCAACCGACAGGACGTACCACATGAGCAACATGAAGGATAAAAACCATGTGATCATCTCAATAGATAGAGAAAGGGCATTTGACAAAATTCAACATCCAAATTCTCAACAAGGTAGGTATAGAAGTAGAGGTATACGTACCTCAACAAAATACAGGTCATATTGACAAGTCTACTGCTAACGTCATACTTGGTGGTGAAAAGCTGAAAGTATGGTGTTGGTATAAAAGTACACATAGATCAATGTAGCAGAATAAGGAGCCTGGAAATAAACCCACTTATATATGGCCAATTAATTTACAACAAAGGAGCCAAGAATATAAATGGTACTGGGGACACTGGATAACCACATGCAAAAGAAGAAACCGGACCCCTATCTTACACCATATGCAAAAATTAACTCAAAATGGATGAAGACTTGAATGTAAGACCTGAAACAATAAAACTCCTGGAAAACTAGGCATCAAGTTCCTGACCTGCATCTTGGTGATAACTGTTCAGATTTGACACCAAATCAAGGAAACACATGTAAAAATAAACAAGCGGGACTACATCAAAATAATAAGCTTCTGCACGGGGAAGGAAACCCTCACAAAATAAAAGGCAATCTACTGAATGGGAGAAAATATTTACAAATCATAGCTGATGAGGAGGTCCTTCTAGCTCCTTCTTTAGCCAGTTCCATTGAGGCCATATCTTTTTTTTCTTTAAAAGAGGGAGAAAGAGATAGGGGCAGGGGAAGGAGGTAGAGAGAGAAACTCAAGCAGGTTCCATGCCCAACATGGAGCCTGACTCGGGGCTCAGTCCCATGACCCCAAGATCCTGATCTGAGCCGAAATCAAGAGTCGGACGCTAAACTGAGTCACCCACACACCCCAAGGCCATTTCTTCTTGCGTCTTCCCAAAGACACAGGGCAGCAGTTGTCTAAGATTAGCATCTGTTTCTTATAGAACAGTAAGGTTCAGAGACAGGTGCTGCCCTGAGTCTTGAGGGCGGGTCTCCTCTCCTTCAGGTTCTCATTGCCTTGTGGGTATTCACACGGAGAGCCCTCTCTCTGGGCTCAGCCCTGGCCATCAGACAAGGTAAGTGCAGCATCTTTAGCCTCCCACTGGGGTGCTGGCAGCTTCCTCTGCGGATCGAAGTCTGCTTAGCTCAGGTGTTCGTTCCTGCTGAGCATTCCCTGGGATATTTCTGAAGCAGCTGACGTGGTTTCTTCTGCTCTGCTCTTGGGCTCTCTGATGACACCGGGGACTCCAGGAGTGCTTGCAGAACTTTGAGCAGCCACTCCCAGCCCCCTTACTTGTCTCCTCGCCAAGGACACTTCCTCCAACAATTCAACATCTGAAGATGACGATGCATGCCTTTAGCCATTCTTCTTGCACTGCGTTGCATCCTGGAAACTACAGTCATTGTTGCTGTGCAGAAAGGCAGAAGAGGAGGAGGAAACTAGGTTATGTCTGACCTGGAAGATACTTCCTGCCTGCCCAGGTGGAATATCATCACTGACAAAGGGACCAAGTGAAACAAAACTATTTCTTCCCCTTTCGGGGGCTGGCTGAACCCATTCTGGTTCAGAGAGGCCGACATAAAGGGCGGGAAATCCCAGACTGTTCTTCTGAATGCATCCCAGTGGACAATGTGGTTAGTGAAAATTCTGCCTGGATTTTGGCTCACGGCCCCAGTGTGGTCAGAGGGCGGTTGCCGGTTTTCACGTTCGAGTGGGATTTCTGGGAGTCGTGGGGGGATGCTGCAAGGGGTATCAGGTGTGTCTGGTTGGCTTCTGCACTCACCAGGAGCCTTTGGCATTCATATCTGTGGCCTGATGCAAAAACCATCCCGTGTTTTTCCTTTTTTTGTCAAGCCTGGCTAATAACTACCTCTGTCTCATGCTTGCCGTGCTCCATTAGTAACTATGGTTGCCTTTTGAGTGTCTTCCAAAAAAGCCTTCCCCGGCCGAGGGAGAAAAAAACGGATCAAGTCTGCCCAGCCCTGAAAGCTGGCATTGTAGGCCGGCACAAAACCATCCTGTGCGGTGTGCAGCGAAGGAGAAAGGGCAAGAAAAAGAAACACACGGGACCCCAGGCTGCGGTCCCGATCTGAGTCGGCCTCCTGGGGCCAGGAAGTTGCGGTGAGGGCTCCTGCGTGCTGCTTTTGAATAAACGTCTTTGCCTCCTTGCTGGCGCGATGGGACAAGCAGAAGCCACTTTGAAGATGCCTCGCCCCGACAGAGCCCAGATATTTACATAGTGGCCTTTCATTCTGTGAACAGAGTGTGTGCCTCTGCAAATATTTTCGGCCTCCCCGCATGCCTGTGGGCCCCCAAGTGCCATTCACCAGCTTTTCAGTTTGTCTTGCAGGCAGCAAGCCTGGGAGGGAGGCCTGACTCAGAGCACCGGGGGCCCGGCTGTCGGCCGCCTCCGCCGCCTACTGCTGCAGACCCGGAGGGGAAGGAAGCAGTGGGTTTTACAGCTGGTGTTTTGGGTTTAGAAAAAAAAAAAAAAAGAAGAGCGAGAGAAAAGAATTTTTTAAAAACTACCTCACACATGTAAAATGACACTAAATGTGAGTATATATGCAGTATTTGGGGATGAGAGAAATTGCACGTTGTGTATGATTCATCATTCCTCTTGGTTGACGGTGAAGGAGGTTTGTGCTCTGGTATTTTGGGAGCTTGTTGCAAACGCTCTGATAAGAGCAGGAAGGCGCAGGTTCCTTGCCCCTTCCTCAGAAGGACGGTCGTGTCTGGGTTATGTGAAGGCAGCGCGGCGTTCGCTTCCCTCTCCTCTCCTAGGACTTTGGCACAGAGATTCTCATTTTCCCATAAAAATTGGGTCGGCAGCTGCATGGGTGCAGGGGGCCAGGGCGTGAAGAGAGGAGAAAGCCACACTTCCCCGAGTCTGACGTGAGCCTAGAAATATGCAGTGACCGATCGAGATGGGAGGGTCCCGTGTGGGGCTTCGTCCCAGCAGGTGCGTCGGGCTCCCCGGAGCTGGGGTGAGACAGCAGCCGGGAACACGCAGTCTTTCTAGGATTAGGCTTTTACAAGTTCCCAAAACGTGGAGTGCTGCTTCTAGGCTGACACATACCTTGGCAGGGGTAATGGGGCTTCTGCCCAGAGCTGGGAGTCCCCGGGGTCAGGCTGACCTCCAGGCTGCAGCTGGGCCTGGAGGAGAGGCCGCAGGGTAGGTGGGGTGGCCTCTCTGGCCAGATGCATTCCTGGGCAGCGCTGGACCCACAAGAAGCAGGCTGACCCAGGGACCAAGTACACACAGGGAGAGTCTGGCGGCCGTCACCCAAACTGCTGGCCGGCCTGCCCCAGGCTCCCCACACCCCTCCACGCGTTCCCTGCGGGGTGGGAGGGCCCCCTTGCTCCCTCTGTCAGGCATATTGCAGGTTCCACAGTCTCAGCATACAAAGAGGAGCACTGGACCTCTGAAACATAAAGCTTCGTGTTTCCAAAGCTGCATCAGACTCAAGTTTGGAGACACAGAGCGCGGAGTCCAAAAATTATTACAATTAATTCTATCAAGTTCTATTTCCATTGCCTTGGGAGGGAGGTTCAAGAGTATTTGCCTTATAATAAATTTACTACGGTTAAGCTCTACATTTGTTGTGTGGAGTTTTCTGCACATATATTTTATCTTTCTTAATCATTTGATTGCCAACTAAAAGTCCTCTGCAGATAAATGAGCAATTGAAAAAAAACAAACAAAAAAATGAGCAATTGAATGACACCTAAAAGCTAATATCGGTCCCCAAATCTACTGTTATTAATGCTAGCCCCCACAGACCTGTGGTCATTGCCATGCTTCATGCAGCCCATGTTCCCCGGGCCCCAGCAGCCCCAGAACTTGGCAGAGACATGTACGTCCCAGGATTATCCGTGTGACCTCCCCCACCCCCCCTTGCAATTGGGCTCATGCCTCGTTCTGGCCAGTGGGCTAGGACTGCAAGTGATGGAGAGAGGCATTCAAGAGTTGGCATGTGATCCTCCTGTTCTACCCACCCTCCCCTCCCCAGCACCGTCCCCCACCCACTGGGCTGTCATGGAGGCCACCCACTGTGGTGGTGAGCCACAAGACGAAAGCACACTGGGGCACTGAGTCACTCCACAGAGAACAGCTGACACGGGGCGTGGCCCGAGTCAGGGAGCAAATGAATAAGGACAAAATAAAACTTGGTATTAAGCCAGTCTAATTTGGGGTTTGTTTGTTACCACCAAAGACGCCCTGACTGATACTAAGATAGCAGCAGTTTATATACAAAACATCAACCTCATGAGATAAAAAGCCAGCTTCACTCTAGTAAAGAGAAGGCAAAAAGGTGACAAAAGGGCAGCCTGCACCCTCTCCCCCAGTCCCAGAAGTGGCTTCAGGAGCCCCTCAAGCCTTCGTGCCAGAGAAGAGGCAGAGCTCTGTTAACCAGAGCGGGTAGAGCCAAGAGGGAGCACCGGAGGGAGTGGTGCAGAGGAGACGGAAGAGCATGCTCCCGCCCCTCCTACCGTATTTACCGCATGACCTCCAGCAAGCCACTCCAGCTCTGCATTTCAGCCCAGCCTCCTTACGGGATCCAGGCAAGAGGGGCTCCACCAGCCTGGGGCGGCAGGCTGAACCCACGAGCCTTCCATTTCTTGGCTGCCCCAAGTGGGATGTGACAAGATGGTTGCAGGAGAGAGGAACCTCCCCTCTCCACAGTCTTGTTCTCATTCAGAAACCTCCCTGGGGCCCTGGGTGCTGCTGACGTCTGTCACTATCAAACCTAAGGTCGTATGTATGGGATGTCCCGAAGCCCAGAGCCAAATGGCTCCCTGGTTGCCATCGCCAGTGCCCTGCAGATGACAGAAGTATTGTCTCTGAGCCAGTGACCCGGTGAGTGACCCCAACAGTCCCTGTCATCTTGCTCTTGTGATCAAAAGCACGACATTGCTCACATACATTTGCAGAGCCATTTGCCTGAAGATGCCTATTGCAACACTGTTACTGATGGCAAAAAGTCAAGAAAGGCCAAAAAACCCAGAAAACTCTAGAAAGTCCTAAACGTCCCTAAGGAGTGGACTGGTTAAGTTCCTATGTATCTATACTGTGAACTACTACGCGGCAATTTAAAAGCCAGGCAGCCTCTTATGTACCGACGCTAAAGCCAAGACATGTCTTAGGTTCATAAGCAAAGAAAACAAGGCACAGATAGTGTGGCTAACCCACAACCATTTGTATACGCTCGTGCAGACACACAAACACGCACACATCTCTGTGTGTATTCTATGTAGCTGGACGGCGGCACAAGACGCCGGTAATGACTGCATCTGGGGTGGGATCTGGTGGGACAGAATTAATTCACCATAAACTCTTCACTACTACCTTTTATCGTATTTTCCTTTGAGTTTGTTATCAAAGAAGAAAAAAAAAAACACCTAGATTTCAAGCCAAACTTTGCTATACCACCACTGTGTGACTTGGGGCAAGCCTCAGTTTCTTTCTCTATAGAATGGGGACAGCACTGGGGCCTCCCTCATTAGACACTTATGAGGATTAAATGAGATAATGCATAAGAGTTTAGCACAGGGTTTGGCACCCATTAAGCATTCTTGGCATCCATTCATGGCACCCATTAAACTATTTTTGATAAAGCCCAAAGCTCACTGCCCATTCGACCACAGAGCCCAGATCTCTGACAATCATTAAGACCATTCCTTGAAGAGCAAGTGTCCGTATCGGTGTTAATATTTTATCACCTGGCAGCATCTTGTGGAACACACTCCTTCGTAGCCTCTTCCTGTGTCCTGCCCAACGTGCTATTAACAGTCCCCAAAGCCTTCTTAAAAAGTGTGCTTTTCCATATGGTTTCCCAAAACTCCTACTCAGTAGACAGGCCTGATATATAGCTGGGTGAACATCCTTTTCTCCTTGAGCTTTTATGGAGGATGTGAGGGCAAAGGCTCCTCTTTCCAAATGAGGGAGAAAAGACTCTCCAAGCCATTACGTGTCTGACACCAATTCAATTACCCGATCTGTGCCCTTTGCAGCTAAGCACTTCCTAAACTTCATTAGTGCCGCAGGACGGCTGCCGGCTGACATCCAAGCCTTTACTGAGAGTGTCGTACAGAGGAGAGGACAGACCTCCATTGTGGCGGCTCGCTGCGGCACCCCTGCTTCCTGAACAAGGGAGACTGGGGCCTCGAGGGCTAAGTGCGGGGTGCCGGTGAGGTGGTGGGGCCCAGTGCTGACCTACCCCAGCCTGACTCCCATCACCCAGAATTTCAAGGGAGCTCTACAACAACAACAAAAACAAAAACCCTAAGGAAAGCTGAATAAATTATATATATATAAAAAAAGTAAAAACTTGGAGCTTCGGGTTGGTGAATGCATCCACGTGCAGGGAGGGTTCCGCACCCCAGCTCCACTGGGACAGGAGTTACTGAGCCCAGGACCCTTCTGGACCTCACTCTATGTATCTCTTTAGCTGGTTATTCGTGTGTGCCCTTTATAATATCCCTTGTAATAAACTGGTAAATGAATAGAAAAGGAAGATGAAAAAAAAAAGAAGGGACAGAGAGTGAAGAAGGATGCAAGCTGAAAGAGCTCAAAGAGAAACTTTGTTTCAGTCCCTTGTTACTCAAAGAAAGTCAGGAGGTGCAAAAACAGACAAATGACATTCTGTTTAACCAGTTACTGCTTCTAGAAAAGACTGGCTGTGATAGAGGATACATACTCTCTGAAGTATAAAACAGAGAGGAGAAGACAGAGAGGTCGAGGCAATATTAAAGACAAAAGGTAAAGACAAAATCAGTTTTCATTTTTTAATTCATTTTTTAGTGTGTGTTTTTTTAATTAAACTCTACCCCCAACATGCACTCAAACTTAGGACCCCATGATAGAGTCACGTGCTCCACCAAGTGAGCCACCAGGTACCCCCAAAACCACTTTTTTCATCTCAGCTAAGTGTTCCTTAAAAGTCCTTCTACCTCCCAGAAAAAAATATACATACCGGTTTCTGTACTATAAACTCAGCATCTTTCACAATAAAC
This sequence comes from Nasua narica, assembly GCA_028533885.1. Lineage (NCBI taxonomy): Eukaryota > Metazoa > Chordata > Mammalia > Carnivora > Procyonidae > Nasua > Nasua narica. The sequence continues at coordinate 50,477,502 of CM052811.1, forward strand.
AGAAGGAGCCTGTTACACCACCTTTCTTACTGCACAAAACTGAAAATGAATATTTTCTGTGTTAATCATATAACACACACACACACACACACACACACACAATTATAAAGATTTTTTTAATTTTCCAGAGAGAGAGAGCACATACACACAAGCAGGGGGAGCAGCAGGCAGAGGGATAAGCAGGCTCCCCGCTGAGCAGGGAGCCCGAGGCTGAACTCCATCCCAGGACCCTGGGATCACGATCTGAGCCCAAGGTAGACACTAAACCAACTGAGCCACCCAGGTGTCCCCCCACACACACACATTCAACTATCAAACATGGGTTGTGTAGTCTACCCTGGCTCACTCCTTTGAAGGCAAACAACTCTAGAGTCTATCCCACTGGTCCAGCCCAGCTCAGCCTCACCCACCATAAACACCCATTCACTTGTCTATCTAACCAAAGGTTATAGCTTGAGCACAGCTTACGGTGCCATAAGGCAATAATGAGTGACCTGATCACTGAGAGTAAGTAGACCACAGGGAGACTGAATTCTTAAAAGCTATGATCCTGGAACAAGGGAAGGATCTTGGAAGCCCTGGTTGGTACAAAGGGATGGAGCTTCTTGCCTTTGAGAAAACCACTGGGCTTGGGTCAAGAGCATCTTGGCATTATCCCTGACAGGAGACCCGATGCCCTTCTGCTCTCAAGCACCTGTGTATTACTGGATGCATCTGGAACCATGAAGGAAAGGGAGGACCTCCACCTCTTTAAATATGTCTGATAGGGAACTCCATGCCACCATGGGGAATGGGAGCTTGAAATTTTATTTAACTGGGGGGACAAAGTAATTGTGATTTCTTTGATATCACAAGTTGAGAACTAGAAGTCTATCAACTCCATCTTTCAAATCAAAGAAAGTCAGGAGGTGCAAAAACAGACAAATGACATTCTGTTTAACAGACACAGTTAGTAGAGCATGCAACTCTTGATCTTGGAGTTTTAAGTTTAAGTCCCATGTTGGGTGTAGAGATTACATAAACATATATATATATATATATATATATATATATATATATATAGTCTCATCAACTATGTTTGTATCTCTGATACCTAGCACAGAGTTTGGCATATAGTAGATGCTCAATAAATATATAATGAATGAATGACCAATCCAGAGACCTTGTAAGATCTTCCTTTAGTCATCAAATAAAAACTCAATTTTCTATTAAGTTCTATTATTTTCAAAGGCAGAGAGTAGGCTCTTACCATTTAGAAAATTGTTCATGACCAATAGAAAGGAGAAGTTCTCCCTCATACCACGTGTCACTCCCCTGCTCAATTCCTCTAGTGGCTTTCTGGCTCACTCTAAATAAAATCCAATGTTCTTCCGGTGACCTTCACACAGGCCTACAAGAACTGGTCTGCACTATCTCTGCGACCTCATCTTCTACCACCCTCCCCCTCTTTTACTCCTTTTAAGCCACTGGCCTCCTTGTTGTTCCTCAAACATGTTCCTGTCTCAGGACCTTTATACTTGCTGTTCTCTCCACCTGAAATGCTCTGCCCTGAGATCTCGTCAGGGTTTCATCCTTACTTACCTCAGGTCTCTGTTTAAATGTCACCTCTTTAGAAAAACCTTCCCAGATTACTTTATCTAAAATTGCATCCCCTCTTATTTACAATAGCCAAACTATGGAAGCAACCCAGTGTCCACTGATAGATGAACGAACAAAGAAAACACGTGTGTGTGTACAGACACACACACACACACACACACACACAAATGGAATATTACTCAATCCTAAAAAAAGAATAAGATCTTGGCAGTTGCAACAACATGGATGGATCTAGAGGGTATAAGCTAAATGAACTAAGTCAGAGAAAGACAAATACCATATAATTTCACTCACATGGAATTTAAGAAATAAAACAAATGAACAAAGGAAAAAAAGAGACAAACCAAAAAACAGACTCTTAACTCTAGAGAACAAACTGAGGGAGGTGGCAGGGGGAGGGTGGAATCGGTGAAGGGGATTAAGAGAACATTTATCGTGATGAGCCCTGAGTATGGAACTGCTGAATCACTACATTGTACACTCGAAACTAATACAACAGTGTATGTTGACTATACTGGAATTAAGAAAAAAAACAAAAAAACAGAATACCACGGCAGCAGACCTATCCACAGAGACCTGGCAGGCCAGAAAGGACTGGCGTGATATATTCAGAGCCCTAAACGAGAAAAATATGCAGCCAAAAATACTATACCCAGCTAGGCTGTCACTGAAAATAGATGGAGAGATAAAAAGCTTCCAGGACAAACAAAAACTAA